>CM042242.1:49045034-50245034 GCA_023566225.1 Romanogobio albipinnatus
CCATCGGCCATCGGGGAGAAAGAGAAGTCCTTTCTCCTTGATGCCCCGGTTTAACCCTCTGAACTTTTTGGCACCTCTGTCGAGGCAGTGGTGGGAAAGTTCAGGAAGGAACATGCATCCCACTGAGGTCCGGGACCTTGCCCAGGCAGTCGGGTGTCCCTGGACCATCACGGTCTGAGGACTGGCGGCGGGACCAGCAAACCAGCGTCGCCTCTCGAGCGCCCCCTCCGTGGAGGACTGGTGCGCAGAGGAGGTCGGGACACCCGCAGCAGGAAGAGGAAGGAAGCCGGTGCTGGGAACCGGAACCAATGCAGGCAGCGCAATAGGACTCCGCCTCCAAGGGCGCGCAGATGAGCGCTGCCTTTCCCTTGCCCGCCTGGCTTGATTGGTCAGAGCGCTCCCCTCAGGATGGTGGTCGTACACTAGCTTGATGGCTGGTTTTTCAAGGTTTGAAGCACCAGAGGAGCGAGCGGTGAGTCCCCCTTGAGAAGGGTGAAACATTATTTTATCATGTTTTTCAGGACCCTCTTTCACTCTCCTGAGAGGGGTTGGGGATTACGAAACTTCATCGGATGCCATAGGGCCTGCAGCTCCCTGTGAGTAGCTAAGAACGATCTTTTTGCAACATTATATGTTTGTGCATAAATGCCATACTTTAGATAGTAGCGAATAGTCACCTCTCTGTGTTATCTCTCTCATCAGTGTAAAATGTGAGTAGTTGAAGTTGCCGCTCTTGCCCGCGGGTTTGTGGAGTGCCTGGGGCGAGTTTTTTTTTATTCTCCTAGCTTAAAGTGTAAGTAGCCACTACCGGGTAAGCAACTAATGCATGAGCTGCAGTGAGATCTGCGCCCAGCCTTATGGGGCTTTGGAGTGTTTTTTCTGGGCCTTGTTATTTTTTATATAAGGGGTGATAATATTTCTTTCCCGAGCCCTGAGTAGATCTAGTGTAGACTGAGCGCCGCACCACTTGGCCTAGGCTTCGCTAGGGATGGGGGGCGCTTTCCTTTAAAGGCAGGTATTGTTGCCCCGGGCCTGTCTTTTAAGTATAAAAACAAGGCTTTGTTTTTTTGGCATCCTTAGTTCAGCCTCCTCTTATTACAGAGTCGTCCGGCCAAGGCCCGCCCCCTTCTCTGCGTTCTGGGGTTATTTAGTAATGCAGTGTAGGTGTTGCAGCAGGGATAGCGACTTAGCCAGTGGTCGTGGGGCGGGGTTAAGCGTCTTTCGCTTGTGTGCGATTAGACTTTAGTTTTGCTATACCCCGCCTTTCAGAGCTTGTGTGGCCGCCACCTTCTGGTGGCCGCCGGCCTCATCCTGGAGGATGGCCCGGCCAGTGGGTTGCATATTTGTATGATATTTTCACTCTTTGCTCTATGTCTTCTGCTCCACCTTCTTCAGGGCTCGGGTTGAGCTGCACGTTGCAACCTTCTGCATGATGGTTTGGTCGGATGCTCCCTTGAGGCCTTCGCATTGCCAATGGCTGACACCCTTGCATGAATGGCGGGCCGCTGGATGAAAAGGTAGGCGGCCGCCCCGAAGCAGGTAATGTAAGTTGTACTCCCCTTGCTTTAGAGGGTTTTTAAAACATTTGTTCGCTGAGTGCACTGCTATTGGCAATGTGATTAGGTTCATGTCTGTAGACACTGCGGCGTCGCATGGAAGGCCCTGTGCCTACGGGATGGAGCCAACCCCAGGTGTGGGCGTGTGAAGGCCAGCTGGTTCTGAGTAGCCAGTTTGGGCAGTCTGGGCAGCAGACTCCAGGACAGGTAGTAGGCCTCAGCAGGCCTCCTTGCAAGAGAGTCTCGACGTCGCGGCCTGTGTGTGCATGGGAGGATTTTCTCCATCGATGTCGGCTTCAGCAGATACCTCGTCAACTAGTAGGCCCTTTTTTGGCCACCTTGGGGATGAGTCCCCATGTGATAACTGGATGTCCAGTTCTTCGTCAGCAGCAGACAGCTACCGTCAGCCCGGGACGCAGCAGCCAGCCTTCCTCTAACCTGTCGGCAGGGTTCATAGAACCTGCAGGCATCCTATTAGGAGGTAGGCCTTGCCAGGCCTCCCTGAGGAGTAGGCTCCCGTTTTTGGGTCACCCTGGCTCAGGTGGTAGGCCCCACTAGGCCTCCCTGAGAGCCTGCTGAGAGTAGCAGGCCTCGCCCAGTCTCCCCCGAGGGGGTATTCCTGGACGTCAGTCCCCCTATGGCTGGCACGAGCTGCTAGTAGGTGGTAGGCTTTATCAGGTCTCCCTGAGGGCCTGCTGTGGGGTAGCAGGCTCACCTGGCCTCCCCTGATGGGGCGTTCCTGAGCTTCAGTCACTGGATGGATAGCACAAGCTGCTAGTAGGTAGTAGGCCTTACCTGGCCTCCCTGAGGGCGAGTTCCCTGTTCACAGTCTCTGTGGCGGTGAGCGTGGATTGCTAGCAGGTAGTAGGCCTCGCTAGGCCTCCCTGGAGGCTAGCACGTTCTGCTATCAGGTGGTAGGTGCTGGGCCTCCCTGAGATCATTCCCTGGTCCCCAGTTTCGGTAACAGATGGTAGCATGGGTTGCTAACAGGTAGTAAGCTGCACAGGGCTTCCCTGGGGGTTTCGCCATTGGGTAGTAGGCCTCACCTGGCCTCCCCTGAGGGCATGTTCCTGGTCTTCAGTCACTGGACGTGTCCAGTCACTGTGGTAAGCTAGCACGGACTGTTAGCAGGTCTTGCTATCAAGTGGAAAGACGTTCGGATAGCTAGCGTGACCTACTGTCAGGTAGCAGGCCTAATCAAGCCTCCCTGAAGGAACGCCCGATGACTAGCAGGTGGTAGGCCTCACTAGGCCTCCCTGACAGAGCGAGTCCCTGTTTTCCCAGCTACTTTGAGGGCTAGCTCGACTGCTATCAGGTAGTAGGCCTCGTTAGGCCTCGTTAGGCCTCCTTGAGGGCAAGCTCCGCTGTTCTTGGATGCTCGAGCAGTCAGCACTGATTACCAGGTGGAGGCCCCGTCTCTGACCTCCCTGGGGAAAGAGTTCCCTAGGCGGGAACACATAATTGGCTTTACGCTGACAGCAAGTGGTCACCTGCCATCAGGCTCCGGTTTCTAGCCGGTAGCACCTGAAGGCGGGTTTCATACCCTAGCATGACGAGACGACGCTGCTGCTATGCAGTCCCTATAGGACCAGGGACTTACATAGGTTGCCTACAGCATGGTTACCTACCAGGCAGGCTGAGGAGCTCCTCTCAAGTGAGAGTCGTCTGTGAGCTTACAGTCGCTTGGCACTGATCCGTCGGTTGTAGGCCCCTCGGGCCTCCCAGCTAGGATCATCCCACAGGTCTGTTCGGCCTCCTGAGCACGTTTTAAAATAAATGCTTGGTAGATCCTAGGATCGAGCGGCTAAACTCCCCTTGCTAGCAAGGGATAGAAAGCACTTCGCTGAGTGCTGCTCTCCAGGATAACCCGTCTCTGAGGTCCGGCTGGAGGAGGACACTGCCATTTTGCAGTACCTCAGCGGGATGTCTCTTCGAGGCGAGTAACAGAAGCTCTGTTTTCAACAGACAGAGTTGGCCGAACCATTGTGACCCACATAGAGGTCGCTAGGTCAGGCCTCCCTTGTGGCATTCGGTGGAATTCTTCCCGAATAGTGACTGGCGTGGGTTCCCTCGGGTCCCCTAGCCACGTTCCCTTAAAGGAACCCCTCCTGTTGAATGGGCTGGTTCCAGGCCTTCGAGCAGCCAGGGTAGGACTTCATGCGGTATGCAAAGGTTCCTCCTGAGGCTTATAGCTTGGGCTTTTGACCGTAGGGAGCGCTGTCACTGACAGCCTAATGTGACCAGAGGGGGAGTGGTTCAGGCTTTTCAGTTGAATTTGCTTGTCCTGACAGTTGTCACTGCCAGTGGGCATGCACTCCCCTCAGCATGGCGGCGTGCACTGTAAAAACTAATTAGTTCAGTTTACTTAATTTAATTGTGCAAACTTGTTGCCTTAATTCAATTAAGTAAGCATTACTTAATTGCATTAAGCTGTTCTTACTTAAACCGTTTAAGTTTTGTCAACTTAATTATATCTGGGATCTGAGGAAGTGTACTCCCAGAATGCATTGTGGCATGAATAAATTAATTGCTTCGTTTTACTATTTTTTGCTTTTTTTTACTATTTGTCTTTTGTCAGTATAACCCCAATAATGACAGCAAGTAAAATAGTAAAGGTCATATTAATAATAAAAAAATAAATAAAACAAATCCTTGTTACCAATGTTGTCTTTTGCATGCTGAATGTTGAAGTCTCTGCATGGTCAAATGATATTGTGACAAATATGGAGGGATTATATCAACTCAATTAACCTCTTAACTGTCACCGTCCTAGTGATGTCCGGTTCGCGAACAAATCGTTCTTTTGAACCGGTTCTTTTTAGTGAACCGGTCGAACCAGTTCACCAAATCGGACTGAATCGTTCTAAACAGTTCGCATCTCTAGTAAGCACTAATCCACAAATTTATAAAATTAATCACTTTTTGACGTGTCTGACTGTCCCTCTGACTCGAAATAAACCAACATCCTGGAGTTATTCAGTTACTCCAACAGTACACTAACCTATTATAAGAGAGAACTGATGATGATTGATGTCAGCGAGCAGCAGCTGATGATACTGAGCATGCGCAGCGCACACGAACGAGCGTCACAGTTCTCGTTCTCGAGTTAAGAATCGGTTGCAGCGGTTTTCGGATCAGCAGTACACTGAATCGAGAACGTACGCAGACCGGTCTGTCACAGTTCTCGTTCTCGAGTCAAGAATCGGTTGCAACCGGTTGCAGCGGTTTTCGGATCACCAGTACACTGAATCGAGAACTGTTTATTTCGGACATGTCCGATTTGAGAACCCATGAACTGATACTGACTGAGCATGCGTGTGATTCTTCAAGAGAACGAAAAGCAAGTTTTGTTGAACATCGAGACGTGTTATAATATAAAACATTGTGGAAATATGTTTTCATCATTTCAAGTTCATTACTGTCTTATCACTGTATGAGCATGTGATTGACTATTTATGATTGAAGTATTTATTTATTTAAAAGATTAATGTTTACGTGTAATTACAGTTTATGAGGACACATTCACAAATTGGGTTAGTATTAAATAAACAAAGTTTTAATAAAAAAATATTAAAGTGTTCAAATAATACACACATTTTAAAAAGAACAATTGCTGGAAAAGTGCACTTACACACTGTAATTGTCTTACACACTATATTTAACAGGTATTGCCTGTTTTTAAAAAACTTTTAAAAAAGTTAGTGATTTATCAAAAATTATAAATAATAATAATAGCAAAAACAAAATGCAAAGGCAGTTTTAAACAGAGGTTAAGTTACCATATGCAGCTTGACCGTCTCTTATAATAGGTTTGAATTCAGAAAAACACTCTGCCTAACTTTGTTAGGACTCCATTGTATTTAATTTGTAAACAAGGTGATATAAAGATAAAAATGACGACCCTAATCAAACTACAGCGAAGGTGAAGCAAGCGACTCCTTTTGAATCGCTCTGGCGGTTCTCGAATCTCAATTTCGTTCTCGTTCTCGAGTCAAGAATCGGTTGCAGCGGTTTTCGGATCAGCAGTACACTGAATCGAGAACTGTTTATTTCGGACATGTCCGATTGAGAACCGATGAGATGATGATACTGAGCATGCGTCGAGCGACTGACTGACTGCACGGCGAGTCTCTCTGGCTGCGTTCGAAACCGCATACTCATTGAGTAGGTACTCATTTTCAATAAGTACTTACTTAACGAGCTCTAAAAGAGTAGGTACTATATTGCCTGATCTCGTTAAGTATGAATGCGATCCGCACTTTATGCGCCATGTTGACGTTATCATGTGACCTTACGACGTTATCTCAAGCGCAACAACTTGAAAGACGAGTGACAGGTTTAATTAATCGATCTATAAATATCTTAATATTGATTAAACTTGCTAATTGTGTGGGCTTGTTGAAGAAACAGCTGCCCATTTATTTTGTGATATTAACCCTACTAATTTTTAATTTTTTTAATTTTTAATTTTAAGTTTTATCCTTACCAAAACCCACAATCGTGATCTCTTAAATATGTTGTTAATTTCTTTATTTTATATGCAAAACATGTCATCCACAAGCAAAATTGGCCTAAATCTCCTTTATATTTTCCTTTTTAAATTTAACTCCTGTTTTATCCCTCAATCCCTTATTCAAAGATATCTAACCTTGTTATTGTTTTTTCTTTGTATATAATGTATGCAAACCCATGATATTTGTTTTATTATTAGGATTGTTAAAGATACAACCATGTAATTATAAAATAAAAGATAGGCCTATGAGTGACAGGTGCAGTAACAGCTCAAAGCATCAATAACTCCACAGCCCGACCTGTGCAGTTTCCCTCAGAGTCTGCAACGAGGACCTCTTTCAGCTGCTCGAAGATCTCACCTTGGGAGAACACTGTTGATTTTATACTCTTAAAATGTAAGTTATTACTATTCAAAATTGCCCACTAAAACACTTACAATAATAATAATAACAAATGCTGACCAATACTTAATTATATAACTTTTTTTTACTGAAAATTATATTGTTTTAGTAAAACAAGCAAAATGCAACTTGTTGTCATATGACATAGCGATGCATGAAAATACACTAGAACAAATGCAGCCGATGTGAATACCAATTTTCAGTCAAGCAATGAATAAATGCATGAGTTAATAAAATATTTTATTTACTGACAACAATACGAAACATGAATTAATGAGTAAAAGAATGAATAAAAGTAAACATCACAAATGAATAAGTCACCATGAAACAAAGCTTTATTCAAACGTATTGTTCTAACAAACCATCACACATTTACAGACGGTGAACCCCACATCTGCTGCCATCTCAACACAGCTTGATGAAGCAGTTGACCACCGTAAACACCTTCGCCTGTCCTAGCCGTCCATCATGTCCCTCCTGTCCCTTCTGAACCCCACAACCTTGAAACAAGAGTGGAGAACATGTGCGGGACAATCTGACTGCTGATGTCTACTCCAAACATCCGTGTGCCTGCTCTCCATCAGCATGACTACTTAAAACGCTTTACAATTCATGTTGTCCGCATCCCATTTCTTGCCATATTTGATTTAATATTTTTTAGAATGACATGCTATTTGTATTGTAGCTTTATGACTTTTGTGGTGTAGTGTGCTAAACACTGAACTGATAAGCTGAAGGTTTCTGCTTGGATCTCCGCAGCCGTCACCACCAGTGTGTCCTTGAGCAAGGCTCAACCACAGAAGCTCTGCAGCAAATGAACAGACATCAAGAATCAGAAAAGTGCTTAAATAACTGTTTGAAATTAAAATAAAATACAACTTAAGATTTAAATGTATGTTTTATTCATTTCTGTAGTATACTCAAAGCCTTTGATGACAGCCTTCCTTCATCACCCTCTCTCCAGTCTCTCTCCACCAGATAAACACACATGTGCTCTTCTGCCCCTGTAACATCAGACAACATTCATGTTACCTGTATCTTAAACAACACCTTGATAAAAGCATAAAAGTTTGTGTGCTCAATAGCCTTAAATGTTGAGGTAGTTGCTGATGTGTTAATGTTCCTCAATTCATCAACAGTATAATGGACAAATAAAAAAGATAACTTATGTTTAGTTACTTTATGTAGATCTATTAACATTACTCACGTTCATGTAAAGTAAGCAGTGTTGACCACAGTGAACTCTACATTATAGCACACACACACACACATCACTCTGATCAGATGTCTATTTCATGCTGTGATGTCATCTGCGATACTTATCGAAAATGTTCCTGTCAGATGTTAAATAAACATTTATTGAGCATCTTTATCTTTAAGTATATCGTTTATGTAAATCCACTTTGGAGACGTGTGTGTGTGTGTGTGTGTGTGTGTGTGTGTTAGCCTACTGGAGCTCATACATCAAACGTGTTTTTACAGCCCAATCACAACTACACTATACTGTCTGTCGTCTTTACACTTTCAACAAATTCAACAGTTTAACGTTACTCTACAGTAGTCCAACAAATGCGATTTTAACACAAGGAACCGTGATTTTGGTTTGTAATACTCACATTTGATTGGCTTTTCTCCGCCTGACGTATCCTTTACTGTGGCCTCATGGGAAGGCAGGGATAGAAAAGTATCCGACGATGGGTGCTTCACAATCTGGGCGGAATCAGTAGGCCATCCGGGAACTTCTCGCCTACTCATTTATGATTACTGAGGTTTCGAACATACTTCTCCTTTCACGTACTGTTTTCGCCTACTATATAGTAGGTAAGTAGGCATATTCGAACGCAACATCAGTATACGCACGTCCGAATCTCGCGAGAAATACTCCAAAACCCTGGTAGTTCTCGCCTACTCTTTTATGAATACAAAGGATTCGAGCATACTCTTCGCTCGCCTACTGCTTTTTACATACTATATAGTAGGGAAGTATGCGGTTTCGAACGCAGCCTCTGAGTCTGAACCGAACGAACATCAGCTGATATGAGCGTGTCTGTGAAACGACTCCGACATGAATGAGGTGAACATTTGGCGAACCGTATTTATTTAATTACAAAAACATAGTAAGTGGATCATAGTTTCTGCACTGATGAAGACTGATTTATTGATTTTATAAATGTAAAGATTGTTTGCATCACTGCATGTGTTTGGATGCTTTAGATGTAAAACTTTGGATTATGATGATTATGATTATCAGATTATGATGATATTTTTATCTGACTGATGTTATAATTACTGACTTTATATATTTTAATGTGTAAAGTGTGTTTATCCAACCCGCAATAGACTTGACGTAATGACGTCATCGCGAAATGACGTCATTACGTTTGAGCGTAAAAGAACTGGTGAACCGTTCCCATTCAGTCGGTCAACTCGGTACAACACATGACTATGGGATATCGCGCTCTAGCGCCATCTGCTGAAGACACCTTTATTCACGCCTGAAAGGCCAATGACGCATGACGACGTGGGCGGGGTCACGACCCACAGCATATAAATGCAGTCGTATGCGTCATTTCCCTTGTTCTTCAGCTCTTCACCGTGCTGCTTGAACACCATCACGCCACATTTTCGCAAGAAAAGCCCACGGTGGTGATTATTGTCGAAATTAAGGCAAAAAGAGAAAGCTTATTTAGCAACAAGTTTAGCTTTGCTAACGAAAGGCTAATAAGTTTTTCTCAAACAAAATGTTCAAACTTATGCCACATTCACAAGATAATCCACAGTGATGACTCTTGTTAATGGAAAAGACATAAAATAGAAGTTTTTGGCTTGAGTTTAGTACAACTAACAAATGGCTAATACATTTTGTCATGATAAATATCTGAACAGGTTATCTCCCCTGTCCTATGGCATGTGGGTGTTCATGGTATAATCATAAGTAGGGTGTTCAGCATGCTCGGGCGGCTCTCGAGGGAGCCGCTTGCGAGCATTATGAGAGCTGACACTCAGGCTGCTCCGCTCTCAGCTGGCCGTGTTCGATGAGGCCGGCCAGCCCCGTGAGCCCCGTGGATCGGTCCCGCATCCGCCGAGGCGGTGCGGCGAGGCCGGTCATGGGGCTCACGGATGGACTGTCAGCGCACGACCCGCTCCTGTCTTCAGGTGCTGATCCAGATACGGTGATCGCCGGTTTTGGAGGCCACGGAGAGTTGGGATGATCGGGTATAGACCGAGGAGTGTCGGTGTAGCGTTCACGGGGTGATTCGGTCTCGCTAGAAGCGGGCGAGGAATGCTCTGATGTCGGTAGCGGTTCACGGGGTGATTCGGTCTCGCTAGAAGCGGGCGAGGAATGCTCTGATGTCGGTAGCGGTTCACGGGGTGATTCGGTCTCGCTAGAAGCGGGCGAGGAATGCTCTGATGATATATATTTTCAAACCGGGCAGATCGCGTCTCCCCGAGGTGGGTGAAAGTGAAATGATAGCCCTTGAATTGATCTGTGTTGGAGAGCGGCAACAAAGTTTGTCGATAGTTCTGCCGTGATACAGAAGCTTGCGGGTTTGATTCCTGTAAAATCAGCGATGCAAACTCGCCTGCCGATCTATCCAGATTGGGCAGTAACCCAGCAAAATAGCGGGTTCAGTTTAAGTATGTTGTCAATAAAATGTGTGTTGAGCATACAAGACCTCATGTGTTGATTTGTTAAAACAATCAGATTGCACTGGAACCTCTAACCTCACAGTCTGGCCGTATGCCGACAGATGAGAATAATGCAGTGTTATGCAATTTACAGTGATGTTTGCAGAAGTACGCGGGATTCCACAAGTGATGCTTGGGAATCCTCCTCGCTCGCTGTCTGCCTTGAACGGTGGCGCGTACGCGCACTAACAACACCATGGCTTCTTCGCACGATTCCAGTGGGGCTGTCGGCTGCGGTTTCTCTCGCGCCCCCTCTGGTTTGGCGGAGTAATTGCAACTTCATTGTTTGAGAGGGGAAATCCGTGCTCTCCTCAGCAAAATGGCAATTCAAGTTTTGCCACAAGGGAAAATGGAGAAAGAGATTTTTCAGAGTAAATTCCTCCTCCTCCTCCTCCAAAAAAAAAAAAAATACCAGACTTGCAGCAGTTGAACAAACACTTTAGAGTGGTTAATGTGTCAAGTTCAAAAATGCTTGCAGTATGTCACCTGTTCTGCCCTCTGCATCCTCGGGATCGGCTTACATCGGTGTGTTTTTGCCCGATGCATCTTGCCACAATCAAACCGGAGCACAGAAAACATTTCTGAGGTCTCCGTTGATGGGATTGCCTATAGATCCCAATGGCACTGCGCATATCTGAAAGATATGCAGAAGCGGTGTTGGTTCTGCTGTGCCATCAGAGCATAATATTGTTCTCCTCTTTGGATGACGTGCTCCTGGCTGCAGACAGCAGGGAACACGCAGTGTTGTAAAACACATGCACTTGTTTTTCCATTTTACGAGCTCTGGGATTTTTCAGATAATCTCAAAAGGGGCTGTTATGTCTCGGTCTGTTATATCTCGGTCTGGGGATAGATTCAGAACCGAACAGAGGGCAGAGGACTTTTGCAGTACTGAGACTGCTGGGGCTCATGGTCTTGATAGCAGTAGTACGGCTGGATTCTCCTCTTTGTGTTTGCAGTTCCGGCGCTGGGCGTTCGGTAACTTGCTATATGCCATGTGACTTTTAAGCATGGTTCAGTAGCGCTGTTGGGCGTTCAGACCATGGTCCCCTGGGAGTCCTAGATCTGTTAACAGAAGGAATTCCCCTGGGCAGGGTTACGGCATGTTCATTAGTGATGACAAACGTCACAACATGGACGAGAAACTCTGTAAGAGGAGAGTGGTTGACAGCGCTGTAAGAGCTTCACATACATTTATGTGGAATAGTTCTCCTGGTGCTGAAACACTTGACCCAGCAGGGCAAGCATTATTCAGAATGGAAAATATGACAATGGTCATATATATGTAGGCAAGGAGGTACTCCCTCTCTGCTGCAATTGGCATGGATGCTCTTGATACAAGGCAGACCTGCGGTGGCTTATGCACTCTTGAATAGTGGTGCAGATCGGGTGCAGAAATGTGGATCTTTTTGCATCTGCAGAAAACATGCGCCGCCCGCCGTTTTCTTGATTATGGACTGGAGTGCCCCGTAGGGGGTGGATGTCCCAACACATGTATAGCCCAGGATTCTGCTGTATGCAGAAGGGTCCATCACTGATTTTGGTGGCATCTTGCTGGCCAGAGAAAAAGAAATGGTACACAAGCATCATGGCATTGCTGTTAAGGACACACACCATGGTGTCTTCCCCTATGCAGGAGGCAGATTCTGCACCCTCGGCCGGAACTGTGGTCTCTAAGGGTCTACATGTTAAGAGAGGGAGAATCTGACTATAGCTACAAAACAGGGCGCTTGCTTTCTGAAGCACACCGTGTTGTGTTGAAGTAGCGCATGTTTGAAGTTTGGTGCAGGTGAAAATCTGTATCACTGTGTCAGTGCCTGATTGATACTGTTTTCTTCTCCGAAGAAAAGTCACTCCCATTCCATGCTGGAAGTTTATTGGGCAACTGTTTTCGGCTTTCATGAGGGCATTAATGGTGCTGCGCTAAAGCGCGCATTTTTCGGTTCCTTAAGAGGGTCCTGGCATACTACGATTTTTGCTCCGTTTCGGGCACAGTCGTGAGTGTGAGTTTTTCAAAGTATAGCCTACTCCATTGCCCACATCAGTGGAAAGGTGCTTTTGGCGCATGTGCACTATCTAGTGCATTTTTGGTTTTCGAGTGCTTTGGTTTTCAAGTGCTCTCTCTCTCCTCTCCACCTATAGTTGGTGTGTGGTGAGCGCGCTGGTGCCATTGTACTGTGACTGCCCTTGCATCATCCAAGTGGATGCTGAACACTGCTGGTGGTTGAGGAGAGACCCCTGACATGAGTGTAAAGCAGCTTTGAGTGTACGGTAGTACATAGGAAACATGCTATATGATTCATGTCACTCGCACATGGGCTGTTTTATGTGCACCGTCCGCGGTCCCAAAAATTGGGCTGCACACGGACAGTGTGCGCGGCCATCTGCGGACTCTCCTAATGGTGATTATTACGTCACACGGACAGTTCACGGACTGTCAGGGAACTCTCGCGTTCCACTCCTCTGTTGAGAGTGTGAGCTGGTCACGGTATACTCCTTTGGCCAGGAAGGCCGGGTATGGTTAATTTCCCGCATCCAGATGCGTCACACACGCAGTCGAATGAGCGCGGATGACCAAGTTCAATACGTGTGCAGTATAATTGTTGTGACTCTTCTGTCGCTTCTGTTTTTCTTGCACATGCGCTGTTGTATGCGCACCTTCCATGCATTCTCAAAAACAATTGGGCTGCCTGCTGACGGGATACTTTGGACTTAAGTGTAGATGGGTTCGGAACGCGTGCTTCTGAGTGAACTTTGTCCGCAAGTGGTCAAGTCACTCATACGCTGTGGCATGCGCACCAAAGGCCCTCCTGTTGACGAGATTTTACGTCACACGAATGGTGCGCAGAACGCAGACATCCAAAGTATACCTGGAGCTTTAAGGTCAGCGTTTTTAGGCTCGTTACAAACTGTAATGGTCATGACCTGATGGTTGATCTGGAGGCTAGGTGTGAACCTCCGTTTAAGCCTTTAGAATCCTTGAATATAAGGATGATTCCTTGTCATGGATACTGGCACCAGCAAAGCATGTTGGTTATCTTCATGCGCTATTGGTGCATCCCCTTTGCAGTTTGCACCCAAGCTGCACTTGGTGGTGTTGCATCCAAATGCGGCGTATATGCCTAAAGTCAGGTTGGGAGTATGCTCTCGTTCGAGCTGTCTGCCCTATGAAATCTCTGACTCAGAGAAAAACAGGATACTTGCTTTGTGCTTTGCGCCATTTGCGATTCGTACGCAGGTGCGTTCGGCAGTTGCAGGCTATGCACTCGCCTGACCAGCCTTTTGTCATGTTTTCCAACTCAGCCAGTGGGAAGCCGCTATCTGAGCGATGTCTTTCACATTGGATTGTACAAGGCTATTTCTATAGCATGGAAGGAGTTGGTTCTGCCTGGTGAGGTGTGTGAGCACTCTACAAGGGCATGGAGATGTCAGGGGCTTGGTTTAATATTCTCGTGGGATGCCAGCTGGGCATCACTGTGCACATTTGTCCGGTGTACCCGCTAGTTGCCACTACGGCAACAGTAACTCAGGCTGTGCAAACCACAGGGGTTTTTATAGGGGCCATGCATCTTTCCCTCGGAAAAGGGTTATGTGGCGGTGCTGGTCTATTACGTTTAGTTCAGCGACTTGGCGGGGCGTGAATATATGTCCCATAGTCATGTGTTGTACCGAGTTGACCGACTGAATGGGAACGTTGAGTTATGCATATAACTACTGTTCCCAGAAGGAGGGAAACGAGGTACAACACCTCTGGGCCCCGCACAGTCGGGGCTCGGTGAAGAGCTGGACTGAACAAGGGAAATGACGCATACGACTGCATTTATATGCTGTGGGTCGTGACCCCGCCCACGTCGTCATGCGTCATTGGCCTTTCAGGCGTGAATAAAGGTGTCTTCAGCAGATGGCGCTAGAGCGCGATATCCCATAGTCATGTGTTGTACCTCGTTTCCCTCCTTCTGGGAACAGTAGTTATATGCATAACTCAACGTTTTTTTGATCCGGTTCATTGAAACGAACTGTCCGAAAGAACCGGTTCGCGGAAAAGAACCGAACTTCCCATCACTACACCGTCCCACAGGTGGGATGCCTGGTGCTCTTTTTTTGATCGCCTTTTTTCGTATCATATATTTAAGTAATTATCATAAATTAGGATTGATTATTTTATTATTTGAAAGCTTACAAACTCAAAATTCATCCTGTGAAAACCGTTTTGAAATCGGACATTGTGTTACCATGGAAACGTTACTCTAAATGATTGTAGTGGGCTCCTCCCCTAGTGGGCGGTGTCATTTTTCATATTTCAACAATTGTTTTAACTACTTTATATTCAAAATCTTTTCCAATCTTGACAAAATGCATATTGTCGGAAAGGTCTGAGTCTCAAGGGTCCATATTTGGTGACTGTTTTGTGATGGAAGTGATATTTGGACAGAAATTTACAGGAAAATGCATTAAAAAAACAATAAATGCAATTTGAATGACACCCAGTGGCTATTTTTGGTACAGCGCCTAAACAAAATCATGGGAACTTCAATTTTTGTGATATCGACTTCAAATTTGGAACACAAATTGGTTAGACATATGGCTTTGATTTTATAGTAATTTTATAGTATTTTTTTTTTGTAAAATATATATTTTATATGAAATAAAAAATATTTAGTGCAGTATTTTTCATTTAAAGTACAACCCCAAATCAGAAAAAGTTGGGACAGTATGGAAAACGCAAAAAAAAAAAAAGAAGTGATTTCTAAATTTACTTTGACTTGTATTTCATTGCAGACAATATGAACACAAAATATTTCATGTTTTGTCTGGTCAACTTCATGTCATTTGTAAATATGCATCCTTTCCTGTCATTCAGACCTGCAACACGTTTAAAAAAAAGTTGGGACAGGAGCAATTTAGGGCTAGTAATGAGGTAACATGGTTAAATAATGATGTGATTTGAAACATGTGATGTCAACAGGTGATTGTAATTATGATTTGGTACAAAAGCCGCATCCAAGAAAGGTCTAATCCTTTAGGAGCAAAGATGGGCCGAGGATCGCCAGTTTGCCAACAAATACGTAAGAAAATTATTGAAATGTTAAAAAACAATGTTCCTCAAAGAAAGATAGGAAGAGATTTGGATATTTCACATTCAACAGTGCATAACATAATTAAAAGATTCAAGGAATCTGGAGGAATTTCAGTGCGTAAAGGACAAGGGCGCAAGCCTAAGCTGAACAACCGTGATCTCCGATCCCTCAGGCGGCACTGCATCAAGAATCGTCATTCATCTATAAGCGATATCGCCACATGGGCTCAGGACTACTTTGGCAAACCTTTGTCAAGTACCACAATACGTAGTTAAATCCACAAATGCCAGTTAAAACTGTACTGTGCCAAAAGGAAGCCCTATGTTAACACTGTCCAGAAGCGCCGTCGACTTCTCTGGGCTCGGAGGCATCTGGGATGGACCATCACACAGTGGAAACATGTACTGTGGTCAGATGAATCAGTATTTCAGGTATTTTTTGGGAGGAATGGACGCCGTGTGCTCCGGACCAAAGAAGAAAAGTATCATCCAGACTGTTACCAGCAACAAGTCCAAAAGCCCTTGGCACTTGCACTTCTGTGAAGGCACCATTAATGCTGAAAAGATTTTGGAGCATAATATGCTGCCTTCAAGAAGACATCTTTTCCAGGGACGCTCATGCATATTTCAACAAGACAATGCAAAACCACATTCTGCACACATTACAAAGTCCTGGCTGCGGAGGAAGAGGGTACTGGTACTTGACTGGCCTGCCTGCAGTCCCGACCTGTCTCCAATAGAGAATGTGTGGCGCATTTTGAAGCGCAAAATGCGACAACGAAGACCGCGCACTGTTGCCCACCTTAAGACTTTTACAAAATTACACCTGAAACACTTCATCACTTGGTGTCTTCAGTCCCTAAACGTCTTTTAAGTGTTGTGAAAAGGAATGGCAACATTACAAAGTGGTAAATGCTTTACTGTCCCAACTTTTTTTTAAATGTGTTGCAGGTCTGAATGACAGGAAAGGATGCATATTTACAAATGACATGAAGTTGACCAGACAAAACATGAAATATTTTGTGTTCATATTGTCTGCAATGAAATACAAGTCAAAGTACATTTAGAAATCACTTCTTTTGTTTTTTATTTGCGTTTTCCATACTGTCCCAACTTTTTCTGATTTGGGGTTGTAAATTTAAACTTCCATAACTTTTTCATACTTTCATATTTTGAATTGCTTTCACTTCAGCAATAATCTGCAGAGTGTCGTCTTTAAAACGAGCCCCTTTTTTATTCCAAAGCTTTCTTGAATTACAGCCCTTTAAGTTTGGATAGTGCATTTTCATGTGTATTCTCAAAAAGGGGGGGTGACAGTTAAAGGGTTAAAAGGTTATGCCTTTTTTAATATTATATATATTAGTGGTGGGCATAGATTAATTTTTTTTAATCTAGATTAAAATGGCTCATTTGAATTCTGCCGAAGGCATTCAGAATATGTGTGCTTGTAAGTGATCGTTTGTCTTTTTGTAGTTTGATTAATAAATAACTTCTGTTCCTTTAAGACCTGACGCACGCATGGATCCCAAACACTGTTCCTGTGAGCTGGTTATGACTGTGTTTACGTTAAAACTCACCAAGATGGGCATTGAGACATTTTTGAGTGTATTTGACCATTAATAAGCTGGAAAAAGGAGCTAATTTTTGCACTTGTATGTCAGAGGCGGCTTTATTACGGTATGTGTGTGTGCACTTCGGATGCGAGCGCGAAATCTGCGGGAATTAGTAAAATTAACGGCCCCACTTTATATTAGGTGGCCTTAAGTACTATGTACTTACATCAAAAAATAAGTACAATGTACTTACTGTGTTCAAAATGTATTGAAAAACACCTTTACTGATATTGAGGTGGGGTGTGGTGGTATGGGTAAGTTTAAGGGTAGGGTTAGGTGTAAGGGAAGTGTCAACTGTGTAATTACAAATGTAACTACAGAAATTAATTACAGATGTAATTACATGCAGGTATTTTTTAAAATGTAAGTACAATGTAAAAACATGTATGTACACAATAAGTGCTTTGTATCAAATTATTAATTAAAATGTTAGTACATAGTAGTTAAGGCCACCTAATATAAAGTTGGTCCGAATTAACGTTATGTGCAACCCCACGCGAAATTCAGACCGGTCACACCAATACTAACAAAAGTCCAGCAGAACACACGTTCACAATGTTCAGGGCGGGTGCATGTCACTCGTTGTCGGTCGGAGAGGAGAGCGCAGCTGATATCGACATTGTAGAAAATGAGTATTGTATCGTTTCAGATATTTCAGTATCGATACATAGCAAAATATGGATATTTTTGACAATACTAGTAGGCATTCACACAGGTTCGAAGACTCGTTCTCTCGCCCCCTACAGTGCAATTCGGCTAGGTGTACATCCACGCTAAAATGTCAAGGTGAAAGTCATCATAGTTTGCGTAGTATAGACCCAGCTCCCAACCCAACTTTGAGAAAAGATTAACGGCGATATATTTTTTTATCGCCCGATAAGAGTTACCGCAGTTATGTTAACACCGTTAACGCCCCACCACTAATATATATACTAATATATATATATATATAAAATTATTATAATATGAATGAAGTTCCTAGTGTCCAACCAAAGGGAACACTAATCACAATTATGGTGAGAGGAAGTGGAGGAAATGAGTGATAAGTCTATAAAAAATTGCACCACCTCAAAAACACTTTTCCCTACCGCCCTTCCGCCTGCTTGTTTTTTTGCTTTGGCAAAATGGTACTCAAACCAGTCAAGTAATGTTTACTTGAGTTTTCTAAGTAACGAAGGCATAGCATGCAAATAGTTCAGATTACTTAATTGTTTTAAGTAAGTTTCAAATTATTGGACATTATAAGTAAAGTTTACTAAAAAAGTCTTAAGAACAACTCTTGGATTTTACAGTGTGGGTATATCATTCCCCATAGCGTCAGCTGACGCAGCGCGAGTTCCCTTTCTAAAGGGAACGTCTCTGGTTACGTATGTAACCTAGGTTCCCTGAGAACAGGGAACGAGACGCTGCGTCGCTTTGCCATGCCTCAGAGCTGGCCTGCCAAACAGTCCCTTCAGACGATAAGATGCTGTCATGTTGGGAGAGCGCCCTTATATACTTCCTGGTCGCACTCTGATGTCATCATAGGCTGTCGCCAGTCAATAGGATTGACGTTTTTTAATAGTGATTTCAGGCACCTGTCACAATGGAGGCGTTCCCTGTAGCATCAGCTGACGCAGTGTTTCGTTCCCTGTTCTCAGGGAACCTAGGTTACATATGTAACCAGAGACGTTTTGTGATGTAAAAAAGAAAGATAAATAACTTTTACACCTTTAAACTACTACTAGTAGTAGTAGCATCAGTATTAGTAAGCTGGTGGTTTTTGTAGGCAGGTTAAGACTGAATTTAGATTTTTAAAAATGTACTATAAAATAATATTTTTTAATAATAACATTAATAATTGCATGAATATTTAAATCTGCTGCATTCCGTGGGTAGTTTAAGACTGGATTTAGATGTTTAAAAATTGACTATTATTTTTATGTTTTAAAAGTTATTACAATAATGAAATATTACATGTTTTTGGGGAGTTTATAATTTAATAGATTTCTCATAATGTAAAAATTATTATTACATTATGAGCTCAAGATTTTATTAAGCTTTGAGAAAATTATTACATTATGAACATTTTATTACAATAATAATGTAATACTTATTATATTGTGTGCAGTTATTACATTATGAGTTGCTACATACCCCATTGGCAAATTGTGTAAAAATTTATAAAATTAATACAAATGAATGAGGTTTACGCATAAAACAATTTGATATGTTCTCTGAAAACAAGTCTTGTGTTATGCAAGTACATTTTATTTTGTTCTCTTGTTCTCCCAATTTTGGCAAGGGGAGTATAAATTACTAGCCTAGATGCCAGACGAACTTAGCCCCGCCCACAAAAAAAATTGCACGGGCAGTTCGGTCTGGACTTGATCCATAGAGAAGTAATTATGCCCGAACAGAAACTGTTCGGACCAATGAAATTGTCAGGGCGGGCTTTAGACGATGATGGACAGATGATAAACAGTAACGTAATCATCCACGTCATCAAAGGCGCTTGGGTTGACTTTGCTCTAATCCTAAACGGAGAACTTGTTCGTATATGCCTTCACCTTTACTATTTCTCTCAGAAATGATGATCGTGTTGGTAAGTACCCTGTGTATCCTTAAATTCTTTTTTTACAACACTGGCAAAGATCGTTTACACTCATCTTTTTCTTCTAACCTTAGGCTACTTATTCCGGGCGTGCGTGCAGACAGGGTTGCCAAGTTTTTACAACAAAACCCGCCCAATACCGATTGCTACTCAAAACTAGCCAAAAACAAGCCCAATAGCTTTCCGGGTGGGGGGGTTCTCCGGGAAAAATGGCATTTGGGGGGTAAAATATGTGTTAAATGTGCTAAATTTCGCATTCCTGTGTCTGTATATCACATAATTGGGGTCGCTTCAACCCGCGGACTTGGCAACACAGCGCAGTTGAGTTCTGTTGACATTTTACAACTAACGTTATGCGTTGCTCCGTTGCTCTGATTGGTTGTAGGTCTATCCAATTGAGGTCTTTCCTGGTTCGGTTTAAACACGCCCCATAATCACAGCCCAACGGAGCAGTATCAGACTCAAATTCTGACTAGAATTGAGTATGACGATGTCAGGCTAATAAATTACATATCCAAATAAAAAGGCTCATACGTCATTATTAATAGCCACATGAACAAAATATATTTAGAAAGCAAACACTTGGGTTTACAGTTCAAGACTTATAATTTCTCAGACTGTTATTAATATGGAGATACACTATATTTGCCCAAAGTATTGGGACAACCCTCCAAATCATTAAATTCTGGTGTTGCAATCACTTCCATGGCCACAGGTGTATAAAATCAAGCACCAAGGCATGCAGACTGCTTCTACAAACATTTGTGAAAGAATGGGTCACTCTCAGGAGCTCAGTGAATTCAAGCGTGGTACAGTTATAGGTTGTCACCTTTGCAATAAGTCCATTCGTGAAATTTCCTCACTACTAAATATTCCACAGTCAACTGTTAGTGGTATTATAACAAAGTGGAAGCAATTGGAAACAACAGCAACTCAGCCATGAAGTGGTAGGCTACGTAAAATCACAGAGCGGGGTCAGCACATGCTGAAGCGCATGGTGTGCAGAAGTCGCCAACTTTCTGCAGAGTCAATAGCTACAGACCTCCAAACTTTGTGTGGCCTTCAGATTAGCTCAAGAACAGTGCTTAGATAGCTTTATGGAATGGTTTCCATTGCCGAGCAGCTGCATCCAAGCCTTACATCACCAAGTACAATACAAAGCATTGGATGCAGTTGTGTAAAGCATGCTGCCACTGGAGCAATGGAGACGTGTTCTCTGGAGTGACCAATCACGCTTCTCTGTCTGGAACGAGTCTGGGTTTTGTGGTTGCCAGGAGAATGGTACTTGCCTGCATTGTAAAATGCACAGAATAATCAGCTGGACGTCAACCAATCATGTTTCAAAAGGGGCCACTCCACAGAGACTGCACTACTGTGAGTCACTGAAGCCCTGCGGATAGCTAAAGCTGATTCCAAATCATCAGTCTTCGTCTAGCTCAATCTATCTGCGGCCTTTGACACGGTCAATCATCAGATTCTTCTGTCCACCCTCTCATCACTGGGCATCACATGCACTCCACTCTTTGGTTTGAGTCTTATTTCACAGGTAGGTCTTTCAAGGTTGCCTGGAGAGGAGAGGAATCCCAATTGGTCCTTTCTTCTCCATCTACACTACTTCATTGGGACCCATCATTCAGGCACATGGCTTCTCATACCACTGCTATGCTGATGACACTCAGCTCTACCTTTCATTTCAACCAGACGACCCCACAGTAGCTGCACGAATCTCCAGCTGTCTGGCTGACATCTCTACATGGATGAGAAAACATCACCTGCAGCTCAACCTGGCAAAGACTGAGTTTCTCATCTCCCCCGCCAGTCCCACTATACAACATGACTTCACCATCCAGTTAGGTACATCCTTGATTTCCCCATCAAAGTCAGTCAGACTTCTTGGAGTAACATTTAATGATCAGTTGTCCTTCAGAGAACACATTTCTAAGACAGCTCGCTCATGCAGGTTTGCGCTCCACAACATCAGGAAGATTAGACCGTTCCTAACAGAGCACGCAACACAGCTTCTTGTACAGGCCCTGGTTATTTCTAGACTTGACTACTGCAATGCGCTTCTGGCTGGACTCCCCTCTTGTGCGATCCAAACACTTCGAATGATCCAGAATGCAGCAGCACATCTTGTCTTCAACGAGCCCAAAAGGACCCATGTCACACCGCTCTTCATCTCCCTGCACTGGCTTCCACTCGCTGCTCGCATCAAGTTTAAGGCATACTTTGACTCGATTCTACAAATCCACACCCCCACCAGAAGCCTTCACTCAGCTAAGGAGCGACGGCTTGTGGTACCATCACAGAGAAGCAAAAAATCTCTTTCCAGAACATTTTCATTCAATGTTCCCAGCTGGTGGAACGATCTTCCCAATGCCATCTGAAACGTAGAATCATTGACAACATTCAAAAGTAAAAACTCAGCTCTTCCGTGACTACTTAATCTCATAAAAAATAAAAAAACGTTCCTTTCCTCTTTCTCCTCCTTTTCCCCCTCCCTACTCTAGCCTGTGCTACACTGAGCATTGTACACGGTCTGTCAGGACTCCTGGGTGATCATGTGTGTGTGTATGTTGTCTTACCTGTTGGTGGTGGTTCCTCACGGGTTCACTGGCTCCTCCCACTCGTTTCAGTAATTGTTCACCTGTCGTGTCTCATCAGCTGTTCCCTTTTTATAGCACTCTGTCCTGTCTCTCGTCGCGTGCTCATTGTCTTGGTTGGTCTCAGTCTCGCTGTCCTAGTCCAGTCGTTAGTTCCTGCTGTTTCGTCAGGTTCAGTCGCAGGCATCTGGAGGCTCGTCTTAGCCCGGAGTTTTCTCGCCTGTGGATCGTGAACTTGAACTTGAGTGTTTTGTGCTCTGTTTTCTGGGATTACTGGTGCGCTTTGTTTTCAGGCGAGATCCAGTATCATCCAGGTTCCAAAGAGCTGCTCTTTTCTGTCGGACGTTGTTCTGCCTTCTGTCCAGTGTTCTGAGGTTCGTGAGTCTCCTGTCGTGTGAGGATTTCTTCCCGGTCACCGACCAGAGTGGATTACTTCGTGGGACGCCGCGTGTGGTCTCTGTGCCGTGGACTATGACTTTGGTGCTTCATCTGATTCTCTCTTTACTTTTCTAATAAACCTTGTGAACTTGCATCTGGCTCCGAGACTTATTCTGACAGAATGAGCACGCCTGTGAATGAAAAGACTGTTTATAGTTTATGATTACTGGGAGTGTAGTACAGCTCACGGGAGACTTCAATGACGACACGCCCACCGAAACTCTCAAAGTCATAGGCGGGCAGTCTCTCTTTATCGGACACGCGACGGCAATATGCCCCGCCTTACCGCAATACAAACACAAACCACAGGCCAGACGACGATGTCTTTCGGTGGCGGTCAGACGGAGCTTTCCCAGTTCTTTGGGCTCTTCCGTCTGGAGAGAAGATGCGGTGAATTCCTCCGGTTCAGAGACGGCGAGATGACGAAACGACCGGCGGATGTCACGTTGACGGTGGCGGGTCTCTATCCTCAACGCCAGGTCGATCGCCGTCTCTAGCGATGTCGGCGGATCCCGTGCAGCGATCTCATCCTGAATCTCAGGGTTGAGACCCTCGAGAAACTGAGCCCGTAATGCGGCGTCATTCCAGCCGCAGGTGATGGCTAGCGTCTTGAACGCGATGGCGTAATCCGTGACGGAAGAGGTCCGTTGCAGTAGTCTCACTAGCTCGGCTGCTGCCATGTCCCCACGAACCGAGCGATCAAACAAACTCAACATCTCCGTTTCAAAAGCCTCAAACGAAGCCGTGCACGGAGCCCTGGCTCCCCATACAGCCATTCCCCACTGTCTCGCCTTTCCGGTGAGTAGTGTCAAAACATACGCCACCTTGGATGATGAAGCGGCGAACCGCCGTGGTTGAAGTGCAAAGACAAGGGAACACTGCTGCAAGAAGGCCAGGCATGAGTTGGGATCGCCGTCGAAGGACGGAGGTGTCCACCGCATCTTCTCTCCAGACGGAGGAGCCCAAAGAACTGGGAAAGCTCCGTCTGACCGCCACCGAAAGACATCGTCGTCTGGCCTGTGGTTTGTGTTTGTATTGCGGTAAGGCGGGGCATATTGCCGTCGCGTGTCCGATAAAGAGAGACTGCCCGCCTATGACTTTGAGAGTTTCGGTGGGCGTGTCGTCATTGAAGTCTCCCGTGAGCTGTACTACACTCCCAGTAATCATAAACTATAAACAGTCTTTTCATTCACAGGCGTTGCTGGATTCTGGTGCGGAGGCGAGTTTTCTGGATGCCGGTGTGGCCGAATCATGGAATATTCCTTTTATTCCTTTGTCTTCTTCCCTCTCCGCCTGGACTTTAAAGGGACAGCACATGGCTGTTATCACCCATCGCACTCCCCCTGTGAGTTTGTTTGTTTCTGGCAATCATCGTGAGGAGATCGAATTCTATCTATTAGAACATTCCCAATCGCCGGTCATTTTAGGGCATGATTGGTTGACCAAACATAATCCTCACGTTGATTGGCAGAACGGTGTTGTGTTATCGTGGAAGTCTTCGTGTCATGTTTCATGTCTCGGTCCTGCTCCTTCTCCTGTTGTGTGTTCTACCTTTCAGGTTCCGGATGTTGATCTCTCGGGAGTTCCGGCGGAGTACTCTGATCTGTGTCGGGTGTTCAGTAGGGCCCGGGCTACTTCCCTGCCTCCTCACCGGTCGTATGATTGTGAAATCAAACTTCTCTCAGACACTTCTCCGCCTAAGGGTCGCATATTTTCCCTTTCTAAACCAGAGAGAGAGGCTATGGATAAGTACATTAATGAGTCTCTTAATGCCGGTCTCATTCGCCGCTCCTCGTCTCCAGCTGGCGCTGGATTTTTCTTTGTTAAGAAGAAAGATGGGTCCCTTCATCCGTGCATTGATTACAGAGGGCTGAATGACATTACTGTTAAGAATAAATACCCCTTGCCTTTAATGTCGTCAGCGTTCGAGTTACTTCAGGGAGCGCACGTGTTTACCAAGTTAGATCTGCGCAACGCTTATCACTTGGTACGTATCAAGGAGGGCGATGAGTGGAAGACAGCCTTTAATACACCATCAGGGCACTGGGAATACTGCGTTCTTCCGTTCGGTCTTTGTAACGCACCGGCTGTCTTCCAAACCATGGTCAATGAAGTGCTGGGTGACATGATTAACAAATTTGTCTTTGTGTATCTCGATGACATTCTCATCTTTTCTCCCTCTATGCAGATACACACCCAGCATGTTCGCCAGGTTTTACAACGGCTGTTAGAGAATCAGCTCTTTGTTAAGGCGGAGAAGTGTGAGTTCCACAGGGAGTCGGTTTCGTTTCTGGGTTTTGTCATAGCTGAGGGAGAGATTCGTCCCGATCCTGCTAAAGTTAAAGCGGTCGCCGAATGGCCAGTGCCCGACACTCGTAAAGAGCTTCAGCGATTTCTGGGCTTCGCCAACTTTTATCGGCGTTTCATCAGAAACTTTGGTCAGATCGCTAAACCTCTTACCGCTCTTACTTCCTCTAAAGTGTGTTTCCGTTGGAATACTGAGGCTCAGGAGGCCTTTGATGAATTAAAGTCCCGTTTCATCTCTGCACCTGTTCTTTCTATTCCCGATGCGGCGAAACAATTTATAGTGGAGGTGGATGCATCTGATGTCGGGGTTGGCGCCGTTTTATCTCAGCGATCCTCTGTTGACGGGAAAGTGCATCCGTGCGCTTTTTTCTCTCATCGGTTAAACCCAGCGGAGCGAAATTACGACATAGGTAATCGGGAGCTGCTGGCGGTTAGACTCGCTCTGGGTGAGTGGCGTCACTGGTTGGAGGGAACCTCGGAACCCTTTCTGGTCTGGACGGATCATAAGAATTTGGAATATATCCGTTCAGCCAGAAGATTAACATCTAGACAGGCTCGCTGGGCACTTTTCTTCGAGCGTTTTGACTTCACCCTCTCGTACCGGCCAGGGTCTAAAAACACTAAGCCTGACGCTCTATCCCGTTTGTTCGAGGGTTCCGGCTCGGAGCGGACCGAGACCATTCTCCCGGAGGGGAGGGTGGTCGGTGCCCTCGTGTGGGGAATCGAACAGCGGGTGAGAGAGGCCGGCCGAGAGGGGGAGGTCCCGGAGGGGTGTCCGGCGGGTCGTCTATGGGTTCCTGAGCGTCTACGTTCCGATGTCATCCGGTGGGGTCACGAATCCAAGTTTGTCGGCCATCCAGGAATTCGGAGAACGTTGGCTGCCATCCGTCAACGTTTTTGGTGGTCTTCTATGACTTCGGACGTCAGACAGTTCGTATTAGCCTGTTCAGTCTGTGCTTGTAATAAAGCATCTAATCAACCTCCCGCTGGTCTGCTTAAATCTTTGCCCGTCCCCTCCCGCCCCTGGTCTCATATAGCCCTTGATTTTGTCACCGGCTTACCGGCGTCGAATGGTAACACTGTCGTATTGACTGTGGTGGATCGTTTTTCTAAAGCGGTTCATTTTATTCCCCTGCCTAAACTTCCTTCTGCCAAGGAGATGGCTCAGGTTTTGATTAATCACGTCTTTCGGTTACACGGCATTCCGACTGATGTAGTTTCAGATAGGGGTCCTCAGTTCATCTCTCGTTTTTGGCAGGAGTTTTGTAGACAGATCGGCGCTACAGCCAGCCTGTCTTCTGGTTATCATCCGCAGACCAATGGGCAATGCGAACGGGCTAATCAGGATCTTGGTCGAACGCTTCGCTGTCTGTCGTCTAAATATCCGAATTCTTGGTGCCAACAGCTTCCTTGGGTTGAGTATTCTCATAATTCTCTTCCCGTCGCATCCACTAATTTGTCTCCGTTCGAATTATCTGTCGGATATCAACCTCCCCTTTTCCCATCACAGGAGCCTGACGCAGCGGTTCCGTCTGCTTTAGCTTTCGTGCGCAGGTGCAGACGCACTTGGAAGAAAGCTAAATCACTCTAGTTACAAAACTCCAGACGAACCAAAGCTGCGGCTGACCGTCACCGGCGACCTCCACCCCGTTATGTGTGTGGACAAAAGGTATGGCTTTCCACCAAGGATCTGCCTCTCCGTGAGCCTTCTCGTAAGCTGGCTCCTCGTTTCATTGGGCCATACAGTATATCTAAGGTCATTAATCCGGTAGCGGTCAAGCTTAAGTTACCTCCTATTCTTGGTCGGGTTCACCCAGTTTTTCATGTATCCAGGGTTAAACCTGTGATTTTTGCCCAGAACAATCCCCCTGTCTCTGCCCCTAAACCCCCCGCCCCTCGTCTAGTGGATGGTGCTCCTGCCTATACTGTTAGGAGATTACTAGATTCTGGTCGCAGGGGCAGAGGTTTTCAGTATTTAGTGGACTGGGAGGGTTACGGTCCGGAGGAGAGGTCCTGGGTTCCGGCCCGGGATATACTGGATCCTGACCTGATCGAGGATCTCCGTCGGCGACAGGGTGAGTCTCCTCCATGCCCGTCCGGTGCCGGTCATGGGGGGGGGATACTGTCAGGACTCCTGGGTGATCATGTGTGTGTGTATGTTGTCTTACCTGTTGGTGGTGGTTCCTCACGGGTTCACTGGCTCCTCCCGCTCGTTTCAGTAATTGTTCACCTGTCGTGTCTCATCAGCTGTTCCCTTTTTATAGCACTCTGTCCTGTCTCTCGTCGCGTGCTCATTGTCTTGGTTGGGTCTCGCTGTCCTAGTCCAGTCGTTAGTTCCTGCTGTTTCGTCAGGTTCGGTCGCAGGCATCTGGAGGCTCGTCTTAGCCCGGAGTTTTCTCGCCTGTGGATCGTGAACTTGAACTTGAGTGTTTTGTGCTCTGTTTTCTGGGATTACTGGTGCGCTTTGTTTTCAGGCGAGATCCAGTATCATCCAGGTTCCAAAGAGCTGCTCTTTTCTGTCGGACGTTGTTCTGCCTTCTGTCCAGTGTTCTGAGGTTCGTGAGTCTCCTGTCGTGTGAGGATTTCTTCCCGGTCACCGACCAGAGTGGATTACTTTGTGGGACGCCGCGTGTGGTCTCTGTGCCGTGGACTATGACTTTGGTGCTTCATCTGATTCTCTCTTTACTTTTCTAATAAACCTTGTGAACTTGCATCTGGCTCCCAGACTTATTCTGACACGGTCTCAGTATTTCAGGCACTTGTTGCGCTTCCTCGACTCTTCATGGCCAATCGCTTCGTGTACCCCCAAGTTGTAAGTCACTTTGGATAAAAGCGTCTGCTAAATGCATAAATGTAAATGTAAAATTTGGCGGAGGGGGATTATGGTGTGGGGTTGTTTTTCAGGGGTTTGGCTTGGCCCCTTAGTTCCAGTGAAAGGAACTCTAAATGCTTCAGCACACCCAGATATTTTGGACAATTTCATGCTCCCAACATTGTGGGAACAGTTTGGGGATGGCCCCTTTCTGTTCCAACATGACTGCGCACCAGTGCACAAAGCAAGGTCCATAAAGACATGGATGAGTGAGTCCTGACCTCAACCCGATAGAACATCTTTGGGATTAAGAATGAGATGACATTAAAGTTCATGTGCATGTAAAGGCAGGCATCTCAAAACGTTTGGCAATATAGTGCTCAAACATAAAAACATAAATACATTTTTTTTTGTAATTTAAATGTTTAAAACATTATGTGGCTGTGATGTAGGAACTTTGACACATAATGAAGCTGAAGCCACAAGTAATACTTCATATCAAATATGAGGATATTAAAACTAAAACTATGACTTTTATAAAACTTTGTCTAAAACCATGTTGTGTGTTTTAAGAGAAAGGCTAATAAAATGTGTTTGTAACTTCAAATTGTTATCTAATGTGGGGTTATATAATGGTGGAGTCATATTTCATAAACATTATAAGTTATTTATTTTTTTAAACAGCAAATTACTGCACCTGCTTAGCATTTCTCATGTAAACATTCTTTGTTATGAAAATTATCTTAATCACGTGTTTTTAGCTTAATGTTTTAGCTTAATGTGTAGAAACGTTTCTCTGTGTTTGTTGTGTACAGAAGAGAATGTGGAAGTGTAATGAAAGTTTGTCATTGGAAAAGACAGGGTGGGCTATGAACACGTAATATGAGTGACATTTGTGCAGCGAATTATCTTCTTCATAACAGTGATCGCGGAAGAGTAAAAAGGAGGGACAGCGCTGGAAGCTGCTAATGGCTGTAGGCCCCTCAGATATCTGCACTCTGACACCGCTCCAGCGTGTTGGAGGCCTTGGATGAGAGGTGTGCAGATTCTGAGTCGAAACTGCACTGGCGCTGAGAGCTGGTGCTCAGACCAATGAAGAAGACTGCTCAGGGCATTGATCGCTGTATGGGCAGCCTTGTGGTCCTACAGCATCACTTATGGCTAACGCTGGCAGAGATGAGGGACTCGGAAGAAGGCGCAGTTGCTGGACAGCCCCATTAGCCCCCATGGCCTCTTTAATGACGCAGTAGGTTCCTTCTATGAGAAGTTAATTGAGGGCCAGAAGCAGTCCAGGAGCTGAGCCATTTCCTGCCAAAAAGGTCTGCAGCTCCTCCAGAGCATTCAAGATCCTCCTCTGCTCATCACTCGTCTAAGTGCCAGGACAGATTGCCTGCTGCAACCATCACAGGTTCAAGGAAAGACCTGGAATCAGCTCTAGGCAGTACAAGTACCCCAAGAAGCAAGGGCCCCACCTGAGTAAGCTGGTGCCTGAGCTTCAGACGCGTTCCTGAAGGGAATGTATCTTTAGCTTTGCAACACTTCCTTCCGTTTGTGAAGGACCATCAGGTTCTTGTTTGGACAGACAACAAAGTGGTAGTTTCTTATATTAATCACTAATTCATTCTCATCTCCTTCAAAGGATAGTGGAATATTTCCTTCTGTAGGCAGACAGGAACCTCCTATTGATACGAGCGGTTCATGTCCCCAGCAGCCTGAATTAAGGCGCAGACATGCTATTCAGGGGTGGCACAGTTCACGGAGAATGGAAGCTGCATCCTCAGACAGTCCAGATAATTTGGAGCATTTTGGAATAAAAATAGTTTTGATAAAATAAAAACAAATAGATTTTTTAATGTTGAATGTGCAACGAATGTCTTGGATGCGATTGTGGAAGCAAGAGCCCCGTCGACCAGATGCTTTTACGCTATGAAATGGAAAGTATTCATATCTAGATGTTAAGTGAGAAAATAGGACCCAATGACCTGTGCTGTCTTTTCTACAGGATTGTTGGGATAACGGGCACATGCCATCTACTCTAAAGATGTATGTAGCTGCCATTTCAGTTTTTAATTTTTTCTCTTTTTTTCACCCAGTAGGGAAGCACAATTAAGTAGCAGGGGTTTCTGAGAGGAGTGACATGGCTGCATCCCTATCGTCCTTACCAGGTAGCCATCTGGTATTTGTCTCTGCTGCTTGGCGCACTTTCCGAACCAACTTTCGAGATGGCACTTTAACTCACTCTGGCGTTTGGGAAAAGAGTGGGTGACTTGCATGCTCTGTCTACAGACACTGCTTGTATGGAGTTTGGTAAAGATGACTGTATGGTCAGATGTGGATATGTCCCCAAAGCTCAAGTTATAATGCTGCAAGTGCAAATTAACACCATCACGGACTATAAAGGGAACACAAACTCCACCGCGAACACCGCTGCCTCTCTCCCGGACGAGCTCAACACCTTCTATGCTCGCTTTGAGGGAACTAACACCGCCCTTGTGGAGAGAGAGCTCGCGGCTGAAGATGCAGAGGTTAGTTCACTCTCCGTATCTGTAGCGGATGTAACCCGATCCTTCCGGCGGGTGAACATCCGTAAAGCCGCGGGTCCAGACGGCTTTCTGGGCCGCGTCATCAGAGCGTGCGCGAACCAACTGGCTGGAGTTTTCACGGACAACTTTAACCTGTCCCTCTCCCTGTCTGTGGTCCCCACATGCTTCAAAACGTCCACCATTGTGCCTGTACCTAAGCAATCAAAAAACACCTGCTTAAACGACTGGCGTCCTGTTGCTCTGACCCCCATCATCAGCAAATGCTTTGAGAGACTAATCAGAAACCACATCTGCTCTGTTCTCCCCCCCTCACTGGACCCACTGCAGTTTGCATACCGCACAAACCGCTCCACTGATGATGCCATTTCATCAGCTATACACACTGCTCTCTCCCACCTGGAAAAGAGGAACACATATGTGAGAATGCTGTTTGTAGACTACAGCTCAGCATTCAACACCATTGTGCCCTCCATACTTGACGGGAAACTCCGGGCTCTAGGCTTAAACAGCTTGTTATGCAGCTGGATCCTGGACTTCCTGTCAAACAGACGCCAGGTGGTCAGAATGGGCAGTAACATCTCCTCATCACTGACTCTCAACACTGGAGCCCCTCAGGGCTGTGTTTTCAGCCCACTCCTGTACTCCTTGTACACACATGACTGTGTGGCAATCCACAGCTCCAATACCATCATCAAGTTTGCTGACGATACGACGGTGGTAGGTCTCATCACTGACAATGATGAAACGGCCTACAGAGAGGAGGTGCACACTCTGACATGGTGGTGTCAGGAGCACAACCTCTCCCTCAACGTCAGCAAGACCAAGGAGCTGGTGGTCGACTTCAGGAGGAATGAGAGAGAACACCGCCCCATCACCATCGATGGAGCACCGGTGGAGAGAGTCAGCAGCTTCAAGTTCCTCAGTTCCACATCACAGAGGAACTCTCATGGTCCGTCCACACCGAGGCCGTTGTGAAGAAGGCTCATCAGCGCCTTTTCTTCCTGCGACGGCTGAGGAGGTTTGGAATGAACCGCCACATCCTCACACGCTTCTACAGCAGCACCATCGAGAGCCTGCTGGCTGGCTGCATCACCACCTGGTACTGCAACAGTACCGCCCGCAACAGAATATCACTCAGCACAACCCACTGTAGATACATACACACTATATACACATTTATTTATCATTTATCATTTATCATATAGCACCTATTGTACATTGGATCTCTACTGTGAATAATAATGTATACTGTACATTGTATATTATTATTATTATAGCTTAATGTATACTGTTTAATGTATGTTTAGTGTATATTGTTTAAAGTATATGTATATTGTAAGTATGTGTATATTGTTTAAAGCTGTGAGAACTTCACTCACATTGTGTAAATTATTTATTGTTTATTGTAGAGTTTATCGTGCTGTGAGTAATTGTGGGTGCATCAGATGTGTAATCTGATGCTGCTTTAAATGTTGTACATGTCACGTCGTGACTACTATGTTGCTCGGAACTGCACCTAAGAATTTCACCTGCTGTTGCACTTGTGTATATGGCTGTGTGACAATAAAGTGATTTGATTTGATTGATTGATTGATTGAAGTGTTTATTCCTCAGGAGACTGCGTCTGCACCACATCCTTTATTCCCCGTTTGCATATGTTGACAGGTCTATCCTGGTCTGTCAGCTGTTTGTCTGTTTCAGAGGTTGCAGTAAAGTTCTGCCACTTTCAAAACAGGTCTTGTCTCACTGGTTTGTCAAAGCTATAGCATTAGCGTATGCTTCTAAAAATTAGATTTGTCCCATTGAAGTTCAGGCTCACTCTACTAGGAGTATGGCTTCTTAGTGGGCCTGGAATAAAAGGCAACTGGCCATGCCCTTTCCCATGAACTGCATGGTTTTAACAAGGTCCGGTGCCCTATGTTCTGATGCTCTGTTTTGGCCGCTTTGATTGGAGCATTTATTCCTTATCTTAGCTAAGTGCTCAAGTTATCCTCTGCCGTGACTTAGTCATGCCTGTGTGTTAGTGACAGATGTCACTTGTTTATTTCATCAGTTTGGTACTTGCATGCGTTATCGCGTGCAGGTGTGTATGTTGTTTTGTAATACAGGCAATGTTGTTACTAGTTCTTCTGTGGACTCTCGTTATAAGTATATTACCCTTTAGTCAGCTCCTCGCACTGTTATAGGCTGGGAGTGTGTAATTTGGTTGACTGTTGTTGGTTTCCCATTGGTCCGCTAGCTGGAATGCAAGGCAGTCAACATGCTCGACTCTATTGGTCTGGCTATCTATGGTGTCTCTGTTTGCTGTGCTTAAGTTGTGTAATACAGTGGGATTTTATACTATCTCTATAGCGTTAGCACACAATGTTGAGAGACCGACTCGAAAGAGAATGTCTCCGGTTACTCTCGTAACCTTGGTTCCCTGAGAGGAGGAAATGAGACATTGTGCACAACGCTGTTACAAACTTCAGAGTCTTATCCTGCTTTGACAGTCGAAAGATTCTGAGGCAATGGTAATGAGTGCTGAATGGCTCCTCCCCTAGCTCATGCGCTTAATCGCCATTGGCCAGTAAATTATACTTACGCAATGCAATCATGCTTCAGTATTCGAGTAAGTAGGGGGATACCCATATTAGCACGCAATGTCTTGTTCCCACCTCTCAGGGAACTGAGGTTACGAGAGTAACCGGAGACATTATTCTATTCAAAATATAAAAAAAATTACAGATTGATTATTTTACACTCCTGACATAAATTAAGAAATGAATGTCATTGCAACCAAGCTTTTTCATAAACAGTGGTCAAATATCAAAACTGGAGTCTTAAATCTTTCAAATGATACACAATTTATCCAAATCAAGTAAGAGTGTGATGTTTTAACTGTAGTGAAGGTTGAACAACAATAATCTGGGGCCGCCGATGATCAAGAGGTGTTAAGAGGTTAAGCATGCATCTAATCAAATTGAGTGAGTTTAGTGTTAAAACAAGGAACAAACAAAAATGCAAATGGGGTTAAAACATTTTTCAAGAAATGTGACATTGTTCTCTGAAATCTCGTTTTATACTTTAACCTACTTGTTTCCAAGTAAATTGATCTTGTTCATGGATTTTACTGGAAAGCAAGATATATTAAAACACATTTTGCTGTGTGGTCTCTGATCTATTTCAATGCAGGAGAGAGCTGATAGTAATTTTCCTAGCTTGTTTAGTTTATTAGATGAAGGTGACGGTGTAATTGAGCTAAATGTGAAAAGACCCAGGTAATTTCATATATTTTCTTTTTTTTTTAAACTCATTCTCTTGCTCAACTTCTTTATCGCTCTATATCTCACACACTGTTTTTCTCAGCCTCTCTCTCTCTCTCTCTCTCTCTCTCTCTCTCTCTCTCTCTCTCTCTCTCTCTCTCTCTCTCTCTCTCTCTCTGGTGACTGATATTGATTTTCAGTGTTTCTACAAGACCAGAACCGCCTGCAGCAATTAGCACTCTGAACTCCAAAGATACTTTAAATGCAATGTGCAAAAAAAGAACAAAGGAACTGCTAAACTCTCACACCAACAACAAATCAAAACTGGTAAAGGTTTACAAAGTGTGTGCTAAAATTAATGTGATTGTAATTTGTTTTCTAATGTGTCAGAATGTTGAACTTTAAGACATCTCACTCTACACAGCAGTTATTTTAGTCCACCACAAGAGATCAGCTGCTTTTCTCTATGCTGAGCTTGTGCTTGCTATTGATTCCTTTAAATCAATACATGCCGTACAATCATATAAATAATAGTATTTGAGGCGCAGGGGGTGATAACTCATTTTAAGCCTTCATATGCATTTGGTTAAATGGCAGAAACCACTAACTGTCAGGGATGAGATTTTAGTCTAGCTTGGATGAAATGGCAGTGTAGAAATGTATTAATTTCATAATTGCAGCGCTCAGCATAAAAAAGGAATCTATTTATTTAAGTAAATAACTAAGATCAAATGTGATAGTAAAGAATTTTACTTTGTTATAAAATATTTCTATTTCAGATGCTGTTCTTTGAACTTTCTATTCAAAGATCCATGAAAAAAATTAATCACGGTGTGGCAAGCAGCAAGGCAGAGGGCCCTTGAGAACGGGACGAGGCCGGTCGTGAGTGATAATGAGCGCCAGCTCGTGTCTCACGAAGGAGCTGGGACGCATAAAAGGAGGAGCAACGACAGTGAAGGATGAGAGAGGACCAGGCCTGGATTTTATGTTGTGTTTTATTTACGTTTTGTTATGTGTGTGCGTGGCAGTCATCCGTGAGGAGCTGCCGCTTCTACTTTCAGTTTGTTTGTTTTATTGATTCAAGTTTTTTAAACGTTTGCCTGTTCCTGCCTCCTTCTTCCCATAATTACATACCCCGTTACATTGGTGCCGAAATCCAGGAGGAAGGAGGGACATTCTGTCGGAGAGCCCTCACTGCTGAGGGGGATCGTGGTGCTGCTGAGGAGGTCAGGCAGCGCGGAAGAATGAGGACTGCAAGTGGCTGCCCGAGGCAGTGGTGCTGGAGCGATGGAAGCCCCGGTGGGATGGAGAACTCGCTGCCGTGCTCCTGGGTCGAGGTGGGGTGGCTGCCATCTGAGAGGGAGCAGAGGAGTCGCCAGCGTTTGCCATGGGCCAGAGCCTGCTAACTTTTGCCAAAATGGTATAGTGCCATAGTCCAGTACCATCGCATGGCACAGCGAGGAAGAGCCTCTCGGCTGGCTGAGGACCGAGCAGCAGTGTGTCTAGGAACTGGACCAAGATTATTCCTTTTCTCTTTCTACAAATATTAAAGGGTTAGTTCACCCAAAAAATTAAATTCTGTCATTAATTACTCACCCTCATGTTGTTCCAAACTCGTAAGACCTTAATTCATCTTCGGAAGGCCCAGAAAGGTTAAAATTAAAATAGTTAATGTGACTCCAGTGGTTCAATCTTAATTTTATGAAGCGACAAGAATACTTTTAGTGCACAAAAACAAACAAAAATAATGACTTTATTCAACAATTTCGTTCTAGCCTGTGTCAGTCTCCTACGCAGTTTAAGTTGTAAATGGTGCAGCGCTTTCGAGTCCTATATGGCAGACGATGCTGTTCACATGAGCACCACAACGTATGCGTGTGATGATGACATGGGAGCTACAAGGTAAATTGCGTAGGAGACTGACTCAGGCTTGAACGAAACTGTTAAATAAAGTCATTATTTTTGTTTGTTTTTGCTCACTAAAAGTATTATTGTTGCTTCATAAAATTAAGGTTGAACTACTGTAATTTTTGGGTGAACTAACCCTTTAAAAACCTTACCGACCCCAAACCATGGTTCTGCCACAGTACTGTTTTTAAGGTACTCCACTACTGAGGTGAGTTGTAAAATGAAAACGGAAATTTCATACTTAAACTGCAGACTCAACAACATGAAGCTGTATATTAAAATAATGGCTGTTTTCAAACAGGTATCCTGAACACTCCAAATCTCCTACCATGCTCAGACAAACAGATGCCAACACGGTGGATGTACTATAGTACGTTCAGATTTTATTCATATTACACATTCATACTATATGAAACATACTTTTAACATACACATACAAAATGTGTTATTTTATTTGTTCAATCAGTTTTGGAATCATGTCTAAAATATCTACAGTATGATCAAGTATAAAACCGAGGCTTTGAAAAATAGCTATAAGCTCTTGCACTTGAATAATTTAATACGTATGCTTAGTTAAAGCATACATATTTATGTGGCCATTTAAATAGTTGTTATTAAAAAAAATATTAAAAGGTTTCAATTTTAGCTCTTTTTTATTGATGCTGTACAGTTTAATGTTAAATTGTGGTTATTCAAAACTGACCTTGAATCCATCCTAAGTTTTTTTTTATATATTGGTGTTACCGTATCAATATCTCTTCCAATTCGACTAAAATTTGCAGAAATGTTAGAAAACATCTTGGTTACGTATGTAACCTCTGTTCCCTGAGAAAAGGGAACGAGACGCTGCGTCGGAAGGATACTACGGGGGAACGCCTCGGTGTGACAGGTGTCTGAAGCTACTATCGAATCACGGCAAAGTCTTTGACCAACGTCAGCCCATGACATCATTAACGTGCAACCCGGAAGTATATAAGGGCGCCTTGCCAACACAAACACATCTTCTCGTCTGAAGGGACTGTATGGCAGACAGGCCCCGAGGCATAGCAGGCGACGCAGCGTCTCGTTCCCTGTTCTCAGGGAACAGAGGTTACATACGTAACCAAGACGTTCCCTTTCGAAAGGGAACTCAAATCAATCAAATCAAATCAAATCACTTTATTGTCACACAGCTATATACACAAGTGCAACAGCAGGTGAAATTCTTGGTGCAGTTCCGAGCAACATAGCAGTCATGACATGACATGTACAACATTTAAAGCAGCATCAGATTACACATCTGATGCGCCCACAATTACTCACAGCACAGTAAACTCTACAATAAACAATAAATAATTTACACAATGTGAGTGTAGTTCTCACAGCTTTAACCAATATACACATACTTACAATATACATATACTTTAAACAATATACACAAAACATACATTAAACAGTATAAGCTATAATAATAATAATAATAATATACAATGTACAGTATACATTATTATTCACAGTAGAGATCCAATTATGTACAATAGGTGCTATATGATAAATGATAAATAAATGATACATAAATGTGTATATAATGTGTGTGTATCTACAGTGGGTTGTGCTGAGTGATATTCTGTCCAGTGTGTGTTATGATCCTGATGGATCAGGAGTTAAGTAGTCTAATTGCTTGTGGGAAAAAGCTGTTCTGGAGTCGGCTGGTGCGTGTTCTAATGCTGCGGTACCGTCTGCCTGATGGCAGCAGTGAGAGCAGCCCATGGTTCGGGTGGCTAGAGTCTCTGATGATCCTCTGAGCTCTCTTCACACACCGCCTGGCGTAAATGTCCTGGAGGGAGGGAAGCTCACCTCCGATGATGCAGCTGGCGTGCGCACTACCCTTTGCAGGGCTTTGCGGCTGCGGGCGGTACTGTTGCCGTACCAGGTGGTGATGCAGCCAGTCAGCAGGCTCTCGATGGTGCTGCTGTAGAAGCGTGTGAGGATGTGGCGGTTCATTCCAAACCTCCTCAGCCGTCGCAGGAAGAAAAGGCGCTGATGAGCCTTCTTCACAACGGCCTTGGAGTGGACGGACCATGAGAGTTCCTCTGTGATGTGGACACCGAGGAACTTGAAGCTGCTGACTCTCTCCACCGGTGCTCCATCGATGGTGATGGGGCGGTGTTCTCTCTCATTCCTCCTGAAGTCGACCACCAGCTCCTTGGTCTTGCTGACGTTGAGGGAGAGGTTGTGCTCCTGACACCACCGTGTCAGAGTGTGCACCTCCTCTCTGTAGGCAGTTTCATCATTGTCAGTGATGAGACCTACCACCGTCGTATCGTCAGCAAACTTGATGATGGTGTTGGAGCTGTGGATTGCCACACAGTCATGTGTGTACAGGGAGTACAGGAGTGGGCTGAGAACACAACCCTGAGGGGCTCCAGTGTTGAGAGTCAGTGATGAGGAGATGTTACTGCCCATTCTGACCACCTGGCGTCTGTTTGACAGGAAGTCCAGGATCCAGCTGCATAACAGGCTGTTTAAGCCTAGAGCCCGGAGTTTCCCGTCAAGTATGGAGGGCACAATGGTGTTGAATGCTGAGCTGTAGTCCACAAACAGCATTCTCACATACGTGTTCCTCTTTTCCAGGTGGGAGAGAGCAGTGTGTATAGTGGATGAAATGGCATCATCAGTGGAGCGGTTTGTGCGGTATGCAAACTGCAGTGGGTCCAGTGAGGAGGGGAGAACAGAGCAGATGTGGTTTCTGACTAGTCTCTCAAAGCATTTACTGATGATGGGGGTCAGAGCAACAGGACGCCAGTCGTTTAAGCAGGTGGTTTTTGACTGCTTAGGTACAGGAACAATAGTGGACGTTTTAAAGCATGTGGGGACCACAGACAGGGAGAGGGACAGGTTAAAAATGTCCGTGAAGACTCCAGCCAGTTGGTGCGCGCACGCTCTGATGACGCGGCCGGGAATCCCGTCTGGACCCGCAGCTTTACGGACGTTCACCCGCCGGAAGGATCGGGTTACATCCGCTAAAGATACGGAGAGTGCACTAACCTCTGTATCTTCAGCCGCAAGCTCTCTCTCCGCGAGGGCGGTGTTAGTTCCCTCAAAGCGAGCATAGAAGGTGTTGAGCTCGTCCGGGAGAGAGGCAGCGGTGTTCACGGTGGAGTTTGTGTTCCCTTTGTAGTCCGTGATGGTGTTAATTCCCCTCCACATGCTTCTGGAGTCGGTGGTGTTGAACTGTCCTTCAATCTTGTCCCTTGACTGGCGTTTTGCTGCTCTGATGGTTTTCCGGAGGGCATAACTTGCTTGTTTATGCTCCTCCGCATTACCGGAGTTAAAAGTGAAGGTCCGCGCATTGAGTGCCGCGCGAACATCCCCATTTAGCCACGGCTTCTGGTTAGGGTACAGCCGTATTGTTCTGGTCGGAACAACGTCATCTACGCACTTCCTGATGAAACACGTTACGCTATCAGCGTAGACCTCGATGTCGTCATCAGAGGCCGACCGGAACATCTCCCAGTCCACGTGATCAAAACAGTCCTGTAGCATAGAATCCGATTGGTCCGACCAGCACTGGATGGTTCTGAGGGCGGGTGCTTCCTGTTTCAGTCTCTGCCTTTATGCGGGAAAAAGTAGGATGGACGCGTGATCCGATTTGCCGAATGGTGGGCGCGGGAGTGTTTTGTATCCATCCTTGAAGGGAGAGTAACAGTGGTCTAAAACACGGTTCCCTCGCGTGTTGAAGTTAACATGTTCGTGGTATTTGGGTGCGATGCGCTTGAAGTTGGCTTTGTTAAAGTCTCCGGTCACAATAAACGCAGCGTCAGGATGCGCGGTTTCCTGCTCACTCACTGTCCTATACAGTTCCTTTAGTGCCCGGTCTGTGTCGGCTTGTGGGGGAATATACACAGCTGTGATGATGACCGCGGTGAATTCCCTCGGTAGCCAGAATGGTCGGCACAGAAGCATGAGAAATTCCAGATCAGGAGAACAGAAAGACTTGATAGAATGTACGTTCCTCTGATCACACCAGGATCAGTTGATCATAAAACATACACCCCCGCCTTTGCTTTTCCCGGAGAGATCTTTTTCTCTGTCCATTCGATGCACGGAGAACCCCGCGGTTTCGATGGCCGAATCTGGAATCTCAGCGGACATCCAAGTTTCTGTGAGGCAGATAATGCAGCAGTCCCTCGTCTCTCGTTGGAAAGAGATCCGCGCTCTCAGCTCGCAGAGTTTATTGTCCAGAGACTGAACATTAGCCAGTAAAATACTGGGAAGCGGGGGTCGGTTTGCGCGGCGTCTTACTCTAATGAGTACGCCGGCTCTCTTCCCTCTTCTCCGGCTGCGTTTGCGCGGTCGGGCCGTCCAGACAAAAGGATCCGCTGCTGTGTTTGTAAGCAGCGTGTCGTCACTGAAGAATTTAAAGTCCGGTTTTCGGTGTGCGATTGCTGAACCAATGTCCAAAAGTGTCTGTCTGTCGTACGTAGTAAGGCAGACAACATCCAAGACGAAAAACACAAAAACTATAAACAGAACAAACAACAAACTACAATGTTTCAGCGGAGCTCGCGACGTAGCAGCCATCCTCGGCGCCATCTTGACTCATCTCACGCTGCGTCGGAATGACGCTACGGGGAACGATATACCATATACCATGCTGAGAGGAGTGTCTGCTAACTGGCACTGACAACTGTCAGCACAAGTAAATTCAACTGAAAAACCTGAGCCACTCCCCCTCAGGTCACACTGGGCTGTCAGTGACAGCATTCCCTACGGTCACAGCCCAAGCTATACACCTAAAACGGGACCTTAATGCAACTGCACAAGGTCCTATCCAGACTGCTCAAAGGCCCGGGACCACTACTTCAACAGAAGGGGTCCCTTCAAGGGAATGGCTCGCCTCCAGGGAGGCCTGGCTAAGGTCTTCCAACTGACAGCAGGCCTTCAAGGAGGCCTGATGAGGCCTACAACCTAATAGCCAGCAGGCTAGCTGTCCGGATGTGGAAACATCGGTACTTGCCTTCAGGGAAGCCTGGTGAGGCCTCCTACCTGACAGCAAGGCTTCAGGGAGGCCTAATGAGGCCTACCACCCGATAGCCTGCTAGGCTAAATACCCCGATGTCACACATCGGTACTCACCTTCATGGAGGCTTTGTGAGGTCGTCCAACTGATAGCAAGCCTTCAGGGAGGCCTGGTGAGGCCTACCACCTAACAGCCTGCCAGGCTATTTAACCAGATTCCAACATCGGTACTTACCTTCAGTGAGGCCTGGTGAGGCCTTCCAACTGATAGCACACCTTTAGGGAGGCCTGGTAGGGCCTTCCACCTGACAGCCGACCTTCAGGGAGGCTTGATGGGGCCTAAACCCTGATGGCCAACCAGGCTAATTATCCCGATGCTATACATCGGTACCTGCCTTCAGGGAGGCCTGGTGAGGCCTTCCACCTGACAGCCAACCTTCAGGGAGGCTTGATGGGGCTTAAACCCTGATAGCCAACCAGGCTAATTATCCCGATGCTATACATCGGTACCTGCCTTCAGGGAGGCCTGGTGAGGCCTTCCACCTGACAGCCAACCTTCAGGGAGGCTTGATGGGGCTTAAACCCTGATAGCCAACCAGGCTAATTATCCCGATGCTATATATCGGTACCTGCCTTCAGGGAGGCCTGGTGAGACCTTCCACCTGACAGCTGACCTTCAGGGAGGCTTGATAAGGCCTATAACCTGAAAGCCAACCAGGCTAGTTATCCCGATGCCCTACATCGGTACTTGCCTCCAGGGACGCCTGATGAGGCCTACCCCATTAGCAAGTCATGCTAGCTGCCTGAGCACCCTACTCGGGAGCTCACCTTCAAAACGAAGCCTAGCGAGGCCTTCTATATTTCTATATTTATATTTATGCATTTGGCAGATGCTTCTATCTGATAGCAAGCCTTCTAGGGAGGTCTGGTGAGGCCTACCACCTGCTAGCATCAAACATGCTAACCGTCAAGTGATTGAGACTCAGAGCACTCCTCCAGATAGGCCTACTAACTGAAAACAATTATGCAAATTGTCAGAGTAACCAAAAAGACCCTGGGGGCTCGTCTTCACGGAGGCCTACCACCTGATAGCCAGTCAGGCTAGCTGTCCAGATGTGGAAAACATCGGCAATCGCCTTCAAGGATGCCTTATAAGGCCTACTACTTGATAGCAAGCCATGCTAGCTACCCGAGTATCCAACTCTGGAACTTGCCTCCAGGGAGGCCTGGTGAGGCTTACCACCTGGTAGCAGGTTTACAACTGACTGCTATGAAAACCTTGACAGTTAGACCACTGGCTGACTAATAACTACCCATTGCACTGATGGGGACCCACCCTCAGGGAGCCTACTAGCTGGTAACAAGTCTACACAAAGCCAATGTTTCTGGGAAACATATCACACCAGTTCAACAAACTGGGGCCGCCCACAGGAGGCCCCTAGGGCTATCTACCTGGTCGCAGCTGCTACGCACCCAGACATAGAAAAATGGGCTGGCTCCGACCACGCGACCCTCACGTGAGAGGAGGCTGATAACACAGGGATGGTATTCAATTCAATTCAATTCAATTCAAATTTATTTGTATAGCGCTTTTCACAATACACATTGTTTCAAAGCAGCTTTACAGAAAGTGCATTTCATAGATGAACAGTAAAAATGTTAGAAAGACAATGTTAAAGAATAATGTTCGAAAAAGTTAATCAATCGTGTATTAATTTAGGCCATAACAACGCTGGCGTTGAGTCGTCTCTTCACTGAGTCGTATATGGGCTCAAATTCACGTAGTGAACAGCCAGAGGTGATCGTGCCTCAGTAACGCACCTCCATCATCCCTACAGCCTAGGCCAACTAAGCAGACATACCCAACTGAAGCTCCAGCGTCAGTCTCTAGTAAACACACTCTAGAAGAGACAAACTACTCTAACCCGTTAACGTGTCTCCGTGCCGCCGACGTCACACTGGATTTTTGAATTCACATTAAAAGTGTCATGTTCATTCAAAAATCAGCTGCCTCCATGCAAAAATGCTGTAATTCCCCACTATAGGGTCCAGGCAATCCAAATTCAGTGAACTATTTAGTCCATAACACATTTATATAGCAATAAACAGCCACAGAATGTAGTAGTACCATTTCCAAAAAGCGGAGAGTGCTATCCAGTCTTCTGTCAGCACAATATGTGATGAATGGAGAACTTCATGAGAAAACGTAAACACTGCAGTTAAGGGATTCTAAAATGGCCGCTTGACCTCTGCACTTTTGACTGACAGCTCATTTCAACCAATTGGGGCATGCTGTGATGGCTTTGGAGACTCAGAGAGCCAGTCACACTGGAGTATCCACGCTAAAGCCCGGCCACCTTCACTCTCTTTGATTGACAGTGTTTCAATCCAATTGTATCAGAGATTGAAAATGACTGACTCGTCTGATAGCCAATGAACTTCTGAAAAGATTAACACAGCGTTTTAGTACAGCTAGACCTGTGGTGCGGCGCAGTTCGCCACCGCATCAGGGGTTAAAACCCTACCCCTGATCGAGATCCCCCATCAGATCTGCTTAGTACGTCTGAAACAGCCTGACCTGCTGCCATATATGCCCTGCCATTAAAGCACAACGTGATTTTGAAAGGTAGATGGCAGAGTTTGAGCTCTCAGTGTTGATGCCCAACCAAATGCGAGAAAAGTTCGCAAACGTTCCTCGTCAATCGGTAGCATCAACACATATCCATATTCCCCTATCCCCTCGACATCAGCGAAGTTAAAACGCTGACGTCGATGAATATTGGGCTGAATATGGATTCTTCCATGCCCTCTCAATCTCTGTAAGAAGATCAGGAAGGAATGGAAGGCACATCTGAGCCGATGGTTTATGGCCAAGGAGAAATCGATCGTGCAATCTATCACGAGCGATCTCTCCTCTAACGCGCCAACATGGCAACCGCAGTCTGCCTGCAGCACGTTCCATAACATTCATCAGCTCAGCATACACGGTCAGGGTGACTGAGAGGATTCATACCACTCTCACCAGTAAGAGCACTTGCCGATAAGTCTCGTTAGCCGCCAGATCGCCCGAGAGGAATATAACCTCTCGCGACGATCGGCGAGCTGCATCTGAGAGAGCCCATGATGCGTGCCAGCACTCAGCCTCGGCATGAGTGGGACAGCATCATCCAGTCCCAGATGCCAAACTCTCTTCCCTCAAGAAGAAAGCCAGACTAGAGTGGAGCGATCTCAGATTGAAAACTGCTCACACTTACACACAAACTTCATATGAACTGACTGTGCATGCTCTTGATCCCAGGCAGTAAATACACACTCGTGTATTAAATAATGAGTTTGAATTACCTTAACTCATATAGCACTTCAAACAGACAGTCCCTTGTTGGGGTAACAGCTTAGGACCCAGGACCAGTAGTGAAAAATGAAGACCAAGAGTCAGGAGTTAGATTAATTAAAGAAAAAATGACTGAAGAATAGTTTGCAGTTTCATCAGCAGAAGCCAGCTTCAAGTCTCACAAGGAGTTCGTAGACTGCACTTCCTCTAACAGTCTCCCCGCCTCCCCGCCTACTGTTTTCAAGGTCCAACCACGTCATTACTGTCATGTGGAATTATTCTGATTGGTTCTAGCAACATGCACGTAAGCAACTTTCCACACGTAAACAGATAGGGGCACATATCACTAAAAGTGCGTAGACTAGTTGTCGCCCAGGCCAAGATTTAGATCGTCATGACCTCGTAGGTCGCAGAATGGCGTCTCTACGTCTCGTATCGTCTGCAGAAACCCCATCTCCAATACTGAACCTGCACAGATCATGCAACGCACATACACACAAAAGCTCCAAAGAGTAACAGTTTGCTCAAGGTTGAGAACATCTTAACTAACTATCAACAAGCCATGTCTTCAAAACATGCTGATACTACTTTTAGTACTGAAGTGAAATTATTCTTTTAATAAGAAAAGAACATAAAAGAGTTACATTTCTCTGAGTCCCCAAAAAGTCACGTAGACCTGCGACCTATGTGGACTTAAGGTCACTTTAGGATGACATATAGCTCAACACATGTAGAGAGGCCTCCCTTCACTCCCAGAGCGTTTTACACCCCAAGGACAGTTGCCTGTCAGCCCGCCTTGACACAGACATCAGAGCTGCACCTAGAGAATGTGGATCCCAAAAGCACACAGCAAATAATACTAAAATCTCCAAAATCACTCATTAAAATATAGAGAGGTTATAGATTAATTGATTTATCAAATGTATAAAATGGTTATAACTTAATTATTCAGGTTATGGAAATAATAAAAAGAAACACTGAGAAGGATAGGTGTATAAAAGAAGAGACACAGGTATCTGACCTGCCCCAATAGTCCCCCATTTTAGACCAACGGCCCCAATACCCTTCAAACGAAAAAGATTTGTTTGTGTTGGCAAGGCGCCCTTATATACTTCCGGGTCACACGTTGATGACATAAAGGGCTGACGTCGGTCAAAGACTTTGCCGTGATTCGATAGTAGCTTCAGACACCTGTCACGCCGAGGCATTCCCCGTAGCATCATTCCGACGCAGCGCGAGTTCCCTTTCGAAAGAGAAACAAATTTCATCAGCTCAGACCTCTAACTAGTTGACATGTTCAGTTTAATCAATGTGCAGAAAACATAGGTGAACTTGATGACACAAGTTTAGAAAGGCACCTTTTATAGGCAACATCATTGCATACTTTTTTCAATATCCAACACCACTGACTAAGGTGCTATATAGCACCGCTACCATATACAGAACATGTTAAGATAGGGTGCTATATAGCACCAAAAGTGGTTCCTCTATGATTACTACAAAGAACCACTTTTAGTGCCATATAGAACCTTTTTTTAGAGTGTAATTGAGGACTCTGTCCATCTGCTGGACAAAAAAGTGAACTGCACTTGAGGACAGACATGTATTGTCCAGACTAAATTATGTCAAATAATGTATAAGGAGAGCAGAGGGAGATAAGAAATTGTGCACTGTACATTTTGCAGCGAGCCCTGAATGTGACTTGTGCAAGGAGAGAAAATATTTACAATAAAACAAATATACTGCTGCTGGTAAGAGGCTCAATAAGACTTCAGACTGCTGCTGTGTTGTTATTAAATAAACAAAAGGGCAAAAGGATAGCAAGTACAGAATAAAAAGCTCAAAGGAAAGACATTTGTTAAGGTCAAACCATTAGCCATATTAATGAAATCAACATACAAACCACTGAGAAATAAGGTTTGTTTACAGCCTCTCCCGCAATACAAGTGTATTCTGTAATTTGAACTCGGGGTATGAGTAATCCACGCTGCTCTCTAGTGGACATATAATGCCAATACACAGCATGACACCCTCAGTGGCTGATTTGACAGCATGCCCTTAGCTGTCTGTGCTTAGGATACCCTTTAGCTGCTTATTGGCACTTACTTTAAGACTTGTTTGCACTTTACGGATTACTGTAAGCTTTTGACTCTTCAAGAGCACCAATGAAATGCTTTCTCAAATCTGATTATGCCCACACAGCCCCAACCCGTTTAGTTGGTTCATTTTCTAAAAGGTCATTATGTTAATGTTGCACCTGTTTTATTTTCTTATAAGCATCACTGAACATAATGCTGCTTGCTGTCACCTTAATTGTCCTCAAAACATGCCATGCTTTAATAATGCTTAATAATCTGTGGTGAAATAAATAGCATGTGTAAACACGTTATTATTGTGGTTTACATAAATATGTTTACACAGTTCACTAATAATACTACTACTAATAATTATTATTATTAACAGTTCTCTTTCGAAGTTTAACTCAACACTGCATCTTGGATCAACACTATGGGGAACACCATCAGCGTGACCGGTGTCTTGTAAGCGGAGCATGGGAGGAGTCTGACAGGAAGTCTTTTTTCTTTCAGGAGTCCTCCTCCTGCTAGCTCTAATACTTTCATATGACAGTTTCTAATCAATAATAATAAGAAGAAGAAAAGAAACTGATTAATGTGGAATGTCTAATTCTGAGGAATTAGATGCAGTGAGAGTTGAGGAGGATGTTATTGATAAATCTGCCCCCTCTGCTGTCCACACACAGGTGCAGGGGCGTAAATCGTGGGGGGGGACAGGGGGGACAGGACCCCCCCAATCTGAGGGCTGTCCCCCCCCTAAAAACCATGCTGAGTATTGTAAATAATATAACAATATATACTTAAAATAAATGTGTAAGTAGTGAAACAATACAAACGCAAACGGGGGACAAAATGCGTTTTAAGTTTAGAAACATTTTGAGTCCCCCCCCCCCCCTTGCCTCACAGTGGTTTGATCCACCGCACACCTCAACTAACGTTAACCATAGAACGTAGAAAAACCACCACACAAGTTTGGGGCAGTTGTGAAACACCAGTAAGGAGCTGTCAAGGCTATTTTATTCACTTTAAACGTCAGATGAAATGATTCTTTTCTCTTTAATACAGATTAGGCAAAACACTGTTAACATCACTTGCCCACCGCTGCCCCGCCCCGCTCTGCTGTAGAGTAATAAAATCATTTAGTTCAGTTCGAGAACTGACAAAACAATTAAAAACTGAACGTGTCTGCTCAATACAGCACGAGCCGAACGAGCAAACCGCTGACAGACAAGATTATCGAAGATTTGCTTTCAAAGCGTAAAAGCGCCTATTTAAGGGAGTGTTTCATTGTACTGTTTTGTTGTTGTGTTTTTCATTACGAATAATAGGCTAATGAACCCAAAATTCAAGCAACCCACCCCCAAATTCTAAAAATTGGCTAATTCTAGACCGTAAGTTCAGTCAGATCTGTGTAGGGTTTGGCTCAATATGATAATAAGTGGCAGATCAGAGGCTTCTGCAGTTGAATATCTAAATATCTGAATATCATAGTATAAAATACTATGTGGAGGACGCAAGATAATTTAATAATTATAATATGACTACGTGGTGAACCTTAATCGTATTTAAACTACTATCGCTTTGTGTTGTTGGTCAGATAAAATGACAGAGAAAAGAAAAACGGACATTAATAATTTTTCAGTGCACCAAAACACCAAAATTTTTTTTTTTTTTTGTGGTACACATATCCTTACAAGTACGATTTTGGCTGTATTATTTGTGTCCCCTTCAAAAATTGCTCTTGAGAAATTTCATGTTTATTGTCCCCCCCAACTTCTAGATGAAATTTACACCCCTGCACAGGTGAAGGTTGTACTATCTCCTGAGGCAAATCTAGCCATCCGTGCCACAAAGGTGGCCAATGAAATTGGATGTTCAATGGTTGCTATAGTTGCCACAGAGATGCATCTCTGATAAGGAGAAATTCTTTCTCCTTGATGCTTTGATCTCTGAGTTTTCCATGAGATATGTCCTTGAAGTATCTTGTTTCCCAGGATTGAGCTATATTTTTGCCTTTGTTTGGGTTTAAAGTAAAGTTGTATGCTACCCTGTGAATGATTGCTTGGGTTAGGATTAGAAGTATGTAGAATTACTTCCCCTACTTCATTTACCTCTCTTCCCAACCACTGTTGGGTCTTGAAGTAGGGATCTCCCTTTGGGCGGGTGATGTATAGGCCCCACTTGTTTGACCCATGTTAAAGCACTAGCTACAGTGGTCCTGGAGGAGTGCCTTTGTTTACAGTATTTAAACAGAGCTGTCACTTCCTGATAAACTGTGAGATGGTGGTCCAGTGGGTTAAACCATGGACCTGATTTACAGAAGGTTGCTGGTTTGATCCCAGCAGTCACCACCAGTGTGTCCTTGAGCAAGGCACTTTACTCCATGTTGCTCCAGGGGGGATTGTCCCTGTAATAAGGGCACTGCTTTAAATAAAAGCGTCTGCCAAATGCATAAATATAATATAAATATATAAACTAATGCGGAAAAATCACTAAGAAACATAAGAGAAGCCACCATAAGTAATCATTTTCATATATAATAAATTATTTGCATCTCCGAGAAACTCGTCCATCTCAATAAACTTGTTGTCTTGCTTTCAGAGGCAGATGCTGCTGTTTGGGAACGCAGTCATGTAAGACAGTTCTAGGAGGGAAATATACTGAGCATCTTTGACAACGGACTTCTGAATGACTGAAACAGCATTTCAGATGCTTTGCAAACAAGATTTTTCCGTTGGTTAGTATTATGCTGTTACATCGTGAAAGGCACATAATTTTTTTTATGCGCATAGAGGAATTTATTCAGTAAATGCATTTCCACCGTAGTTTATGCGCATGTTTTCGTATCAGATAGAAAAGTTATCCAACTCATACGAGTGCATACATTTTTTATGCACATTTTTTAGAAACATAGCTATTGACATAGGGACCACATGTCCCTTTTGGGTGTGCCCTGGGTTAATGCTCTGGCATCCATTGTAATCCATTGAGTCAAGGTATGCTATGTTTGTGCATATACTCACCTAGTGAGGCAGGCATCCCCGCGGCATGGAGGAGTGGGTATGTGTTCCCCATAGCGTCGATCCAAGACACAGTGTTGAGTTATGCTTCGAAAGGGAATGTCTCAGGTTATATATATATATATATATTCAATTTAGTTTAAGTTTTAGTAAGCTTTTGTCATTTTTATTAGACTTTTTTAATATATTTTTATATATTTATATCTAGCTTTCTATTTTTTATTTCGTTTTAGTAATTGTAGCACTTACTGTAGTACAACTTTTTTGTCTAGTACAACAAATTTGACTATTTCAACCTATTTTTTCATTAAGTTTTTTTTTTTCCATTTAAGTTTTTCATCTTATTACTATTATTTTTTTTTTTTTCATTTAGGCTTTATTTAAATCACAGAAAATGTTTTTTGATCATTTTAATTTTATTTACCAATCACAGTGATGGCTCATTTTGTCTGTTTTGGCTTCAATTTCATTATTTTCCCTTTTCCTGTTTGCCTGAGTTTTCGTTCATTGTTTGTTGCCATGGTTTCTGATTTGAGTTATGCACCTGTTCCATGTTATGTTGATTAGTCCCTGTGTATATTTAAGCCTATAGTTCCCTCTGTTCATATTTTTGTGTTGCAGGCAGGTGTTATTTACTGTGTTGTATATTTACTCTAATATGCTAATCAATGACTTGAAGATAGTTAACTCCACATCAGCTACATCAATTCATAAACTAACCATTCAGAAACGTCCTGTTGAATTCTACATGTTGTCACTTCTTCTTGTCACGTCTCTCCATCATTGTTCGACTCTGGTTTGAACATAAAAGGTTGAACAGTTTCTGACAATTGCAGACCGTGTCTGCGAGAGGGAGCTGCTAACACAAGCTCTTGAAGCTCTGCCCTCTTCTAGAAAGGGGGCTGGGAGCAGCAGCTCATTTGCATTTAAAGGGACACGCACAAAAACGGCACGGTTTTGCTCACCCTCAAACGGCTCGGTTTTGCTCACGTTCCTTTCGAGGGAACTCTCACTGCGTCGGAACGACACTTTGGGGAATGAGTACCCACTAGCTCACACACTAGCCCAAGGGTAGTGCCTGCCCTGGTGTGAAGCCAGAGACCGGGCACAACTAGGACTTGAGTACCCTAGCGCCAGGCGCCTTAGGGAGATACTTCTACAGATACACTCAGAGAGACCTAACTGGGCAGAGCAGGTGAAGTCTCCCTCTTTCCGCCGTCACGTGAGCAGGGGATGAAATGCCTGAAGAACCAAAGACCTGGCCACCCCTGATGGAACTTTGGGCACGTAGCCCGGCCTAGGGTGTAGGACGGCTTTAACTCCTCCGGAGGCAACCCCAGGCCAGTCGGCATTACCGCCAAGGCCTGGAGGTCCCCCACTCTATTTTCAGCGATGTACTCGCCAGGAGAAAAGCCACCTTCAGGGTCAGGTTCTTTGGTTCAGCCGACTCCAATGGCTCAAAGGGGGGCCTCAGCCAACCCTTCGAGAACCACTGCCAGATCCCAGGTTGGGAGTCTGGAACGAGCCACAGGCCTCATCCTCCGAGCCCCACGGAGGAACTGTACAACCAGCTGGTGCCTACCCAAGACCATCACCCAAAGGAGTGTGGAAAGCCCCATGGCAGCCACGGACACCTTGAGTGTGGACGGGGTTAGACCCGCAGAGAAGCGATCTTGGAGGAACTCCAGCACTGAAGCCACCGGCCAGTTAACTGGGTCCACCTCACGCTCCCTGCACCAAGTGGCTCACCACTTGGGGCTGTACAGTCTCCCTGAAGACGGAGCCCTGGAACTGAGTAAGGTCTCTATCACCTCTGCCGACAGGCCAGCCTCTAGGTACCTGACCCCCTCAGGGGCCAGACCCAAAGTTTCCAAACCTCCGGCCGGGGGTGAAATATTGTGCCCCCATCCTGAGATAGGAGATCCCTCCTCAGAGGAATCTGCCATGGAGGACCTGCCAGCAGAGCTATGATATCCGAGAACCAAACTCGCGTCGGCCAACGGGGTGCTACCAGAAGTAGGCTGACCCCCTGTTGGCGGACCCTCTCCAGGACTCCCGGGAGCAGAGCAATCGGGGGAAATGCGTACAGACGCAGCCTCGGCCACGTCTGAACCATGGCATCCAACCCCAGCGGGGCTGGATGCGTGAGGGAACACCACAATGGGCAGTGGGACGTCTCGTGAGACGCAAACAGGTCCACTTCCACTGGGCCGAACCTCTCACACATGGCCTCCACCACCTCCGGGTGGAGTCACCACTCCCCGGGCCTCAGCCCCTGCCTCGACAGGATGTCTGCTCCCTGATTTTGGACCCCCGGGACATACATTGCCCTAATGGACAACAGTTTCCCTTGAGACCACAGGAGAATTTGATGCGCCAGTCTGCATAGAGGGCGCAACCTCAAACCCCCCTGATGATTGAGGTACGCTACAACAGACGTATTGTCTGTCCGTACCAGGACATGTTGGCCGCGGAGGTCCGGGAAAAAGCTCCTGAGAGCTTTGAAGACCGCCATCATCTCTAGGCAATTTATGTGCCAGGAAGAATGACGGCCCTCCCACGGGCCCCTCGCAAAGCGGCCGTCCATGACCGTGCCCCAACCAGTGAGGGAGGCATCTGTTGAAACGGATTTCCGGCAACAGGATGCTCCCAACACTGGCCCCTGGGACAGAAACCAAGGTTTCTTCCATATGACTAGGGAACGAAGGCATCTGCGCGTTACCCTGATCATACGGAAAGGATTCCCTCTGGGGGAAAACCCCTTGGTTTTCAGCCACCACTGTAGGGGTCTCATGTGCAGCAGGCCAAAAGGTATCACGTTGGACGCTGCTGCCATGTGCCCCAGCACTCTCTGAAAGTGCTTCACAGTGATGCTGTGGCCTAGCTTTATCCCTGAGACCATCGCCAGTATGGTCTCGACTTGCGCGGGAGACAATTGTGCCCGCATCGTCGTCGAGTCCCATACGATCCCTAGGAACGTAGTCCTCCGGGACAGTGTCAACACACTCTTTGTTGTGTTGAGTCTCAGCCCCAAGCACTTTATATGGGCCAGAACGACATCTCGATGCCGAACTGCCATATCGTACGACTGGGCCAATATGAGCCAGTCGTCGATATAATTCAGCACACGGATGCCCTGGAGTCTCAATGGAGCCAGAGCTGCATCCATGCACTTTGTGAATATGCGTGGGGAAAGAGCTAGACCGAAGGGAAGCACTCGATATTGGTACGCCTCGCCCCCGAAAGCGAACCTCAAGAACTTCCTGTGACATGGAAGGATGGAGATATGGAAGTATGCGTCCTTTAGGTCTATCGTGACGAACCAGTCCTCAGACTGGATCTGACTCACGATGATGGGAACCGTGAGCATTTTGAATCTGAACCTCCTCAGAGACCGATTCAAATGCCTCAGGTCTATAATCGGAGGCAACCCTCCATCCTTCTTGGGAACTATAAAGTACCGGCTGTAGAACCCGGACTCCCTCTCCGGCGGAGGAACGCACTCTATGGCTTCCTTCGCCAGCAAGGATTTTACTTCTAGTTCCATTACCCGAACCCGCTCTGGTACCACTGCGGTCCAGTTTAACCCCATAAACCTTGGCGGAAGTTGAACTGTTGGAAGTTGAAGACTGAACTGCAGTCTATAACCCTTCTCTACAGTACGCAGGACCCATGTAGAAATATTCGGAAGGCATTTCCATGCACCGAGATAATCTACTAAGGGAACCAGCCTCTCAAGGCAGCCTCTCAAGGCAGCCTCTCAAGGCTGGTGTCGGGTGTTACACGAGCCTCGTCCCCAACCCCCTGAAGCGGATGACCGGCAGGAAGTAGTTGGGAACGATTATCTGTGTGCGGACGCGTTAGCTGCCCAGCCGCAGGTCTTTCCAGAGGCGGATAGAGCAGCATGCGTTCGCGGGAAATCGATGTGGCCCGAAGCGTCATAGACGGCGGGATTCCACATCGATTTTCCCAGGGCGCCGCAGAAGAAGCAACCTCGGTTTCCCCTCTGCTGGGGGGACCGCCCTTAGAAGCCCTGCCGCAGCTAGGGCTTCTTCCCAGAAGCCTTCCGCGCCTGGAGTATGCTCCTTAGATCGCCTCTAGGAGCGGAAGGCTGCTGGTGAGTCTGCTGAAGAGAGCGCCGTCTCTGTTGCCAAGCTCCCGGAGGAGGGGCTCTAGAGGCGACACTCTCCCTCTGCAGCTGTCGGTGCGAGGAGCTGGTGGACGGCTGAGGCTGCCCCCTAGGGGCCGCCCTCCCTGGCTCTGAGCGGCGAGGGATTTCGCCTCCTGGTATTTGGCAACGACGGCCTCAACTGCGTCGCCAAATAGACCCGAAGGCGAAATCGGGGAGTCTAGGAGAAAGGACTTGTCCTTCTCCTTCATCCCCGACAAGTTCAGCCATAAATGCCTCTCCACAGTCACCAAGGACGCCATAGAACGGCCGATAGCACGAGCCGTCTCCTTGGTGATGCGGAGAGACAAATCCGCAGCCTTCCTCAGTTCTAACACATCTTCCGGAGAGGGACCCTCGCCCTCATCGAGCTCCTTGAGAAGGTCGGCCTGGTAGGCCTGCAAGATGGAAAGAGTGTGCAGGGAACTACCAGCCCACCCAGCCGCCATATATGCCTTGCCCACCAAGGATGAGGTATCCCGACAGGGCTTGGTGGGCAGCACCGGGGCTTTGAGGGACGACGCAGAGTCGGGTGAAAGATAACTCACGAGAGCCTCTTCCACCCGAGGCATCGTCCCATACCCTGCCTCGTGTGCCCCCAGCACGTTAGAATAATCCAACACTGGGGGATTGGAAACACGCGAGGAGAAGGGTTTCTTCCAAGATCTACACACCTAAATCTACACACTTCCAAGATCTACACACCCCAGATCTGGAAAGAATGGTAAGCCCCGGCAAGGTGTTTGGACCCGGCGAGAAAGGAACCGGTCCTCCAGCCTACTGGGTGGCTGGACTTCTGGCACTTGCTGTGGCCAATTGATGTTCAACTTGGCCACCGCACGGGTCAACACCTCAACCAGCTCCTCTTGGGCGGGTGGATGAAGCGATGACACACTTCCTGCTTCTCCACCCGCCCCGATGCCACCCTCATCCGGCTCCTCGGAACCAGAGAGGATGAGCATCGGATCCTCCAACCCGGGGGAAGAAGCCGCAATGCGGGCTTCCACACGGGGAGGAAGATCCTCGGAACTGTCAGAAGAGGATTGAGAAAGTGCCGCAGCAGTCCCAAAACCTTCTGACAAGTCCCGTTGTGAACCCCATTATCTGCGATGCCGCGCCACCTCAGGCTCCCTCGAGAGACGCCCGAGCATGCTCCACACCCAAACAATGCACACAAAGCAGGTGTGCATCCGAGCCAGAAATATAATGGGGGCACGGATGCACACACTGCTTGTACTCTCTCACATTCAAACTCATTCTTGCACACAGTCTCACTTTGGACAGACAACAATAAATAGACAGATTTGTCACACAGAGCGCTATGCTGAAGAGCAATAACTGCAGTTTCAATGCGCCGGCTTCCCTTTTATACTTCCGGGTATGCCGTCACAGTGACGTCATCACGCACGCCAATCAGATTGGTTTAGTTTCTATACAGACTTCAGATTCGCTAGTGCTTAGGGAGTATCCCCAAAGTGTCGTTCCGATGCAGTGAGAGTTCCCTCGAAAGGGAACTGCAATAAACTGCAATAAACTGCTAATTATAATGGATAAACAGTTACTGAAAAACTAAAGCCACTATTTACAGAAATTACAAAGTGTAAAAAACGAATTTAGCTGATAAGAAGTGTCAGTCAGAGTCTGTGCACTCCACTGCAGTTTCTGCCTAAACACTGGCAGGCTCCATAGACAGTGTGCAGACAGTGTGCTGGTGTTATGAAAGCGTAAGCACTAGTAGTATTCACCAAATCCTACATACATAAACTGCGCAAGATAATGCCTTTTGATTGGTTACTAAGTCCATCAATCAAACCTTTGTTGGAAAGGCATTGGCTAGGCACCGAGTACCTTTATCCAACAAAAACCATGGGCGCAATGATTGACAGCTCACCAAGCCTGTAAGGCGCTTCCTCTATATGATATCACAGGAGAGACTCTGATTGAAGGAGAGAGATGAGGGAGGGTTTATTTTACGGAGAAGAGACTATTCTTGCAGGGGGAGTTTGCCAGAAACTGATTAGAAGCGATATTTCATTGAAAATGGACATGATTGATTACGCTAACTCAAAACTCTCTTGCAAACAACAGAGGATTTTTAGTGGAGATGTTTATTGGATTCGTCCGATCTGATCTGAATGACAGGAGATGAAAGATCAGTAAAAGAAATGGACAGAGCGACCTCATAGACTTCAACAGAGATAATTGAAGTCAGATAGAAGCACTCACTTCCTGATGGCCAGTGATGGGAATAACGGCGTTATTGGTGGGTGGGAGACAAGGTTGAGGTTGATAGGTTGAGTTCACACACACACACAAGTATATATGCAAAGTTACACACGACCAGGAGGAGTCAGTGCGATGGCAAGTCCAACGACTTCAAAAGTAGCTTTCGCAAACTGGAAGTATAAGCGCTACTTTTCCCTCGTTGAGGTGAAAGGTAAGAATGTTTATGTAACATGCAATTTATGCCCAGGAAGAAAGAGATGCACACACTGCTTGTACTCTCTCACATTCAAACTCATTCTTGCACACAGTCTCACTTTGGACAGACAACAATAAATAGACAGATTTGTCACACAGAGCGCTATGCTGAAGAGCAATAACTGCCGTTTCAATGCGCCGGCTTCCCTTTTATACTTCCGGGTATGCCGTCACAGTGACGTCATCACGCACGGCAATCAGATTGGTTTAGTTTCTATACGGACTTCAGATTCGCTAGTGCTTAGGGAGTATCCCCAAAGTGTCGTTCCGATGCAGTGAGAGTTCCCTCGTTCCCTCACTCCTTGTCTGTGGCAAGTAATTCTAATCGAGTGAAGCTCCTCACATCATCACATGCCGCCACAAAATGAGTGGCTAAAAACCCAGGTGATAACGTGAGCTCCACTACCAAAGGAGTAGTATAGTACTGATAATATTTACACAATATTTACACTATAGTAGGTCTACAGATAATATTTACAATGATGTATTGAATTTGATAGGTGTCTCTCACATTGTCCCACAGCAATAGTGTAGCCTACATTAATGTACAATGTTTTATAATAATAATTTATTCTATTTAGTGTCCAATTCCTTTATTTAACATATTTAATATTGGGGGCATCCAAGTTATTTGACATATTTGAACATTTGAAAAAACAAAAAAACAAAAGTAACGCAGTAGTTACTTTCCCTAGTAATTAGTTACTTTTATAATGATGTAACTCAGTCACTAACTCAGTTACTATTTGTAAGAAGTAACTAGTAACTATAACTAATTACTTTTTAAAGTAACGTGCCCAACACTGCTGATGGCTGAGAGTACTGCGCAGCCTCGGACTGAGCTTGACGATGTAGATGTGACGTGAGCAACCTGACAGTGGCAAGTCTTCTAGTAGTTGTGAAATCTGAATCACCGAATCTTGCTGAGACAGAGAGAGTGAGCAGGAGCAACTTTTGATGAATGAAGCAGGATCTGCAACATCTCTATCTGCGTTTATGCCTCCACGCCCCCCAGATTGCCTCATAGACAGTAAAAGATTGCCTACGAGCTTCTCCTCAGGTATATACGGTAATTTGCTCAACAGTGCGACAGAGTCGCGTGGTTATGACGCAATTGTTAGCCTATATTTTACTAAAACAGCTTCAACGGGGCGATAGTGAAAGATACAAGTCTTTAAACGCCACAGATGTAAAGATATTCACTGTCAAAGTGAGGCCAAAATGAATGGGAGTCAATGGGAGGCTAACACCAGGTGATGGCTTGGTTAGCAATGGCCGTGCCTATGGAAGGTACGGTTTCCGGGGGCTGGATTACCCCCTTGTGAAAGATGAGTACCGCTAATATTATGCTAATGTTTACATGGCTGGTCCTTTAGCATTTCATTTAACCCTTTCCTCTCTGGTGTATTTAATGCAAAAACAAGTTCAGAACATGAATCTTGAGTGTTTTAGCTTTCAAATGATGCATAGTTTGTGATAGTTGATTGAATATTTTGTATAAAACAAAAGTAAATAAAAGTACAGAAACGCCCACTTCCGTCAACCTCCCCGCCCACGAACCGGTGCGGGTTAAGAAGTTAAAGGACTTTTATTTCCTTGCCACGGTCGCTTTTGGCCTGCTCACTGGGGACATTAAACTTGACTTGAATTGACATACTTATTAGACTTATATTTAATTATATAACTTGTGTTATTGGGCCTTGGAAATCTGTGATAGCAGCTTCTGTGGTTAGAATATTTGATAAAATACTCAAAATCCTTGTTGATACATCATAACATGTCAAAGTGAACTGCTAAAACTCCTGAGATGTTCAGAATGAGTTCTGTGAGTTGTCTCCAGTTTATTTTGATCTATATGAAAGTGAACAGGCAGGGCTGGACTGCAGGCTGAGTCACTAGAGTTCAGCCGTAGACTCGTCCTGTGGCAGTAATGGTTTAAGAGCCAGAATCTACTGTCTTGGGCTTCATCATTGTGGCAGTAGCCAGCTTTTTCCTGAGAAGTGTATCTTGTACAATGTGCTATAATTCATTTTTAGGCTGAAATGCTAAAAAGTTTGATTATTAATTGTTATTATTTTATTTTTTATCAAGTCCAGTTCCGAATTAGCAAAGAAATGAAACCATCATGCCAACAATACCGCCTGATTTGAGAACAAATAATGCATAAGCTCAGCTGAATTCCTGCCACAGCCTAATGTGAGACCATCAAGCTTAAATGAAATTACAGTAATCGGATAGTTTTTGGAAACCATATATTCTTCTCATGCAGGCCCATTTCTAAAGGGGATTATTGCTTAATGTCACTATGAGCCCATCACACACCTGTTGAATAGCAAACAGTGAATCTCTCATCACCACCTGAAAGACATGAGGTATAGCAGGTGGTTTGTCTTTTAGATCGTCCTATAGTGAGATGAAAATTTCATGCTTTTTTGTTCTCATGATTTTTCTAATATTGTTGGATTGATGCCTCAGCTGTCTTTGTGCCTGCACAGCCTGAAGGATTCAGAATCTTGCACCGCACGCGTGTCACTCACTCTTTTGCTATCCTAAATAACAACAGACTCATGCAGAGCTTTTATGAGCAATTATAACCCAGAGCTAAGCCAGAAGCTACTTGGGAAGCTGTTCCTCATCTGCAGGGTTAATCTCTGCACTTCTGGATCATGCCAAACAGAGTAGGAGTAGGAGACTTGGACCTTTTCAGTCTCCACTCATGCTTTCTTTCTGCTTCATCTTTGTGCCTCAAGCAGGAAATAGTATTTTCTTACAAATGTGGCATTCAAAATCTATTGTAAACCTGGATTTGAACACAGGGTTTTTATCTTATGAAGAAAGAAGCATTATGACAAAAATAAATACATAATATTAACAACATTTTCTGCCTCACTAATCAAATGATCAAATTTGTGACATTGATGGTAAGTCTTCCAATACTGTGTTACATGCAGGAATAATGTATCAAATTGAACGGCTTGTTAGGAAGAGGTTTACTTTAACTTTAACTAAAAAAGTATTTTAATAAATGGTTTTCAACTGGCAGACAGTAAAACTGGCAACAGCCAAAAAAATCACAGAAACCAATCAGAACACCATTTGCATGGGCAAATAACACTCTTTCTTTATGCTTTAACTTTGTGCTGCAGGCAGGAAAGCAATCCTGCTGATAACAGGCAGATGGAGCTTTGAGAGGCGTTATTATAATATACATTAAGAACATATTCAGATAGAAGTGGAAACAAAGTGCCAATGTATATTTAATATTGGCAATAAAGTGTTTAACTATGGTTATGGTAGATATAGGGAGGGCTTCAGGGACAGGGACAAGTAATGTCCCAATAAAGCTGCATCCATTTATGATTTTAATAAATATAATCATATACACTGTATATGTTGTTATTGCATACTGGTATATAATATAGTATAAATAGCTTTAAAAACTATTCACACTTAGTGCAAATAGCATTTAAAGCTGAGATTTAAAACATGCTGTTGCTATTTACACTACACTTAGTGTAAATAACATCTATCACTATTTCTACTTTGCTGCTGCAATATAATTAACATATAAAAAACAACTGAATAAAAGACTATTTCCATTCTAAGCAACATTTTTATGCACTGAAAATCTGAGATTCTAAATTCTATTTTAAGCCTGGAAATTAAGAAATCAGAAATGTTATGACATAAAATTAATAGCTGAGGAGAGGTTTACTATCTTTTAAAAAGTAATTGGATTTACATATTTGAACTGACGTACATTTGGTCCATATATACTGTAGAGACAAGAAAGTCTTAGGGCCCTATTTTAACGACCTTAGAGCAGGGCATCTCAGAATCCATTTTTATCCATTCGTTAAATCCATTGCTAGTTTAACGATGGAAAAAACGGTCGGTGCACCAGAAGCATGGTCCAAAAGACTCTTAATGAGTCATGGGTGTGTTTTGGGTGTAACGAGCTATAAACCAATCAAAGTATTATCTCCCATTCCCTTTAAAAGCCAGTTGCACTTGCACCATGGTGCATTCATTATTTACATGGCAGAATTTGCGAGTGGAAAGACTTCGAGTGGAATGAACCCTTCTCCAGAGAAGAATGGAATATTTGTAATATTTAAAAATGTTTTTGTGCTGCTGCGCATCCCTGTGTGTGTAATAAGCAGAGTGTAAGCAGGTGCATATTACTAATGCGCCCTTTGAATAACACAAAAAATACTGCGGTATTGACTTTAGACCAGGTTGTTGTTAGTCATTTTCAGTTGCCTCAAAATAGCAATGCGCCAACAATGCGCCTGAACACACCTCGTTTTCAGACCAGCACCCCCATGGGCGAACAGATGGGCATGAGTGCATTAGCTATTTAAAATACCTGGCGCTCAGTGTGAAAATGATAACTGCGCCGGGATGAAACTAGCAACAAAAAAAAAAACACTTGCTTCGCGCCTGGCGTCGTATTGAGCCAGGTGTATGATAGGGCCCTTAAAGATTTTGGGCTGAGCTCCCTGAGTTTGGCCAGTACGTAACCACTCAGAACAACCTACCAACAACCTTGCAATGCCCTGGAAACCACCTAAGAAACCCTAGCAACCATCCTAAAACTGTGGAGGTGGATTTTGCACAGGCAAATAACACTCACATTTCCGTTAGAATGTGTAAAAATCTAATTTTACTATGTGATTGTGATTTGGAAATAAGAGTAAATGGACAAAATGGGCATACACCTCCTTTAACTGTATAGGGTGTAATTTATAAGAATATTTATGTCATCCTTACCACTTTCCCAATTAGTCCCGCTACACATCACACATGCAAGACACCTCTACTCTCTTGATCACAACAGCCAGTGACATGAATAGAAACTCTATTATGAGAACTAGATAGGAAGAGTGGCAGAAGAAGAGAGAGAGAGGCATCTAACATTAATGTATACAGTATGAAAGTGTTTCAAGTCATTTAATCACTTCTGAAACTGATTGGATCCTTCAAAGCACAGCAAGTGCTTTTGATTTGTGTCTGTGTTTGTTCCAAAACCCACCCACTCCTTCATTAAACATCTCTTCCCGAGTGAGGATTTGCTTCTTAAATTTTCATTAAAAGGAATATGGCCTGAGGACTCAGAAACACTAATACCACACACATAAGAGCATCGGAGACTGACTCTTCTGTCACAGTGAGAAACTGGGCGTGAAAGAGTTTATCTGGAGCTTTGGGATTATCAATGAGCAAATTACCACTGATCCAGCAGAGGGTCTCAGTCTCAGGCAGACTGTGTGCCTCTGGACTGGAGACTCTCTCTCTAGGGTTTAAGAAGGATGGGAGAAACGAGGGACAAATGACTGTACTTTATTTTGATGTAGCATATGTAGTCTATTCTTAATGGCTCATTATTGATTCTTCATTTTTTCCTTTTTGATATTACGCCCCTCCCCTTTTTCTTTGGAGTATCTGTGTAAGTGTGTTTTGTCTGAGAGTGGTGGCTCATGCTGAAAGAGGCAGAGAGCACTACTCCCATGAGGATTCATCTCACTACCAGCCCTGAGTGACTTTTCCTCCAGCTGCACCAATGACTCTCCATACACGCTTGCTGCACGGATATGGACTGTATTATATCTTGGCATTGCTGACACTTTTCATGTCACAAGGTAGGTGTATGTGTATGTTTGTGTCAGTCACACATATATTCCGTCTTTATTTATTCTCTATTTTTCTTTCTCTATTGATTGTTTTGTCAGTCATTTAAAATTATGCTTAAAACAAGAAAATAACTAAAAACTATTGGATAAGAGAAATAAGCTAAGAGAAATAAGCTTGATTCATGCAATGTTTCATTCAATTTAGCTTCTTTATTCTGTTATCAGGATATTTAGATATTTTACTGAAAAACAAGGCATTTCTTTTGAAGTCTTTGAACAGTATTCGTCTTTTCTCTGTGCTTATTTAAGCTCAAATTGTATGTATACTTTTTGTGTTATATAGTTTTTGTGTTATATAGCAAACATGTGGATGCCCTTATTCTTTGAACAATCCACCTGACCAATGAACTTGCTTGGAGACCTCACACAATTCAGAAAAAAATTCCTTTGTGTTCATTGTAACACAAACATGAAACAAACAAATTTTGTAATTGACACTTATAACAAGTATAATACACTAGAATTCTTCATGACAAATGTATCTGATTTATATGACAGTAATAAATTCAGATATGTTTGTTTGCTTGCAGTGTTGCCTCCCAAAGCTCACTAACCTCATTTAGATCTAATCTTACATGCAAATACAACATTTCTGTCTGAACTGATTCCAGTGAGGGGGTTATATAAAGTGAGCCACCAGATGAACTTTGCCTTTTGAAAAGGACACGAAGATCACATTACCAGAAATCATAAATTACCATACACAAGAAAAAGCCAATCACCTGTCAGAAACTGCACACATTATGCTGATTTCTACTGGATAGTGTCAAAGCACTATACAGATCGCATGCCACTGCAAATTATTCAAAAGATTAGTGGGACTCAATTGCATTAATAATGGATGCAAACGAATGCTTTTCCTTGTTGATGTAAACGATTTTGAAGCCTTTCATTAATACTATATATGTACTGCCCTTCTCGCATAACATTATCAAAAAGGAGCAGTACATTAGACTAACAACCACCTGTCATAGTGTAGCCAGGGGCATCGTGCAGCTAAACCCATGTGTATCAAGAGTAGGGTTCTGAGCACATGGCTGAGTGACTTAAAACCTCAGGGCTAAATTAAATCTCAGTCGCTATAACCTCATCCCTGTTTGATCTGAAGCCAGTGGGGGCAAAATCATTGAGAAACCGATGGTGAATGAAGATATTGCTGAACATTTACTCTGAATTCGGCTCATTTTGGAATAAAGTATAGGCTGCTTTTGTTCTTGTTTATTAGTATTCTCCAAAGCTCTGATAAAAACAAATATCTGCTTTCTGCTTTATAGTTGGCGGGCTACAGTGTTATGCCTGTAACATTGTGCATAACCAGAGGTATGTGGATGTAGGCTGCTCCAGCCCCGAAGTCATCACCTGCTCCCACTCCCACAAGGGCTTTAAGCATCGCTTCTGCATCAGGACCGAAAGTGGTAAGAATATCGCCCTTGACTACAACCACCCACCAGCAACCACTAGTATATCAATCAGAAATGGCTGCCTGGGTTCATATGACTGAGGCAGTCATTACATGAGCATCAATTACGGTGTAGAATAATACATTATGACCATTTTGGTGACAATTTGGTTTGTCAAATTCATGGTGAGGATTTCTGAAATCCTTTAAGCAACAGAACTCCAACAGCGACACCTTAATCCTCCCTGTGAGACTCATGTAATTGTCATCACACTTTGGCAGTGTAAGGAGCATTAGAGGTGGATGATCGCACCTCAGAAAAGACCAACTGAATTTAGTGATCACAGTTTTCCCTGCCCCCGTCTAATTAACCTGCTTTAACCCATACTTCCAACACTTTCATCTCCCAATCAACCATAAAAACCTACATGGGTTTTGAATGTATGTAATACATTTCGTTCATAGACTGTGAATTATTAAATTCTTGAAAATAAAGGTTCTTTATTTGCCATCAGAACCTTTAAAATCCATGGAACCCTTCCATAGTTCAAAAGGTTCCTTATTGTGAACAAAAGTTTCTTAAGATAATTAAAATATTCTTTACACTAAACAAAAATTATTCCTTTTAAGAAATGTTCACTGAAAGGTTAATTCTTTGGGGAACCAAAAATGGTTATTTTACGGTTATTTTATTATACGGGTTTTGCAGCATGCTATAGCAGCATGCTATAGATGCTTGAGGCTTCCAGCACAACTATCAACATGAAAACCTGACAGCATTTATGACCCAAATGGCATTGACAGAACACAGCCAGACTCTTATACAGGCAGTCCTCCAGATAGGTAACAGGCCTGCACAGTCGAATTGATAAGGCTGATAAGAGCATTAAGACAGCGATCATCAGGGATTTCTATCTCTCTGTGTGTTGGATCATCGGCCAGCCATAATCCTCCAGAGTTATCCAGTTTCACAAGTTGAGCCAGCTCTGCTTCCCTCCTCTGCTCAGCATGCCTCACAGACCTGTCACATGACTCAGCCCTGAGCAAGTGCTCATGCCACTTGTTTTACTTTAGTGTATGGCCAGATCTTCTGCTTTTAGTTGAAAGTATATGCTCTAGCTTCAATATAAGTTAGACTCTAACAACAGTTTCTGTGACATGTTGCTAATCGTGACTGACAATAATTATGACTCCTCCATCAGTGGTAAAGATGTACTTACAATTGAAGTCTTTGTTGAGTGTGTTGTATTTTGTTTGAACACCATACTGATTCCTCACTATGAAGCTAATTCTTAATTATCCTTTTAGCAGTGAGACTACTGTAGGTGGATAAATGTATGGTTATGCGTTACTGACATAACTCCTGTGAGTAGATTTGTTTCAATGTAAACCTTGACTGTATCATGTGAATTTGGCAGGAATTGCTAATAGATATTAAAATGCTCAGATAAGTTTTAATAAATTTGCTCAGATAATACATTTTGTTGAACTAGTCTCAAGTTAATATGTACAATGTTTAAAGGGATACTCCGCCCAAAAATGAAAATTCTCTCACCCTCATGCCATCCCAAATGTATTGTCTTTCTTCAGATGAACATAAACAAAGAATCTGTGAGTCCATATAATGCAAGTGTACATGACCTCCAGAGCTGATACTTCAAAAACCACACAAAGTGAATAAGACGGTAATTCATATGACCCCAGTGAATGGAACAATATCTTCTGAAACAATAAATGTAAACTCTAAACGAAAACTCATGTGACAGAAGTTGCGCAGAAGCACAGAGATACGTCACTTCTTGCACAAGTTTCATTTACAGTTACATCAAGCGAACGCACACAACACATCTGAAACGATGGTTTGTAGTTTACAAAGTTTAAGATATTATTTTTCTCACACACACAAGTATCATTTTGCTTAAGATTTCCATCATGTTTGGTCAGCTTTGAGGATCACTTGAATGGACTCGGAGATTGATTATATTTCTAAAAATCTTTATATACATATACATCTGGGATGGCATGAGGGTAGATGATGAGAACATTTTTGGCTGGAGTATGCCTTTAAGTCGTGTGATTATATACATTTATACCTTGCCAAAATTTGAAGTGGATGAGCCGACTTCTCACATTAGCTTTTGTTTTGAGTTTCACTTCAGAAGACAGACAGTGCATCCCAATCAGTATATCATGCACAAGAATTCGGGCACTTATAAGGACACTGGCTCACTACACATTAGGACACAGATTACTCTATTTCTGTAGACATGACAACGTCCTCATTGCCATACAATGCCACTATTTAAAGTACATGATGATAAATACTTTGCTTGTTACATATAACATGTATTAACGTAAATGTAAATATAAATGTTAGTGTTACAGTGCATGTGACTAACCTTGAACTTTTCAAATGTGCATGTGACAAGTGTCTGTGTTTGCACGCATTCATATGACTATCATATATCATATACTGTACTTTTAAAGGCTATGTATTCAGCTGTTTTCCTATACTGAGCTGTTGCATCAAAACGTCTCTGGTTACGTATGTAACCTATGTTCCTTGAGAACAGGGAACGAGACACTGCGTCAGCTGATGCTACGGGGAACGCCTCCAGCATGACAGGTGCCTGAAATCACTATCAAAAAATGTCAATCCTATTGACCGGCGACCGGCTATGATGTCATCAGAGTGTGACCAGGAAGTATATAAGGGCATCTTATCGTCTGAAGGGATTGTTTGGCAGGCAAGCCCTGAGGCATGGCAAAGCGATGCAGCGTCTCGTTCCCTGTTCTCATAGGTTACATACGTGACCAGAGACGTTCCCTTTCGAAAGGAAACTCGCTCTGCGTCAGCTGATGCTATGGGGAACGATATACCCACGCCCCCATGCCGAGGGGAGTGCATGCCCACTGGCAGTGACAACTGTCAGGACAAGCAAATTCAACTGAAATGCCTGAACCACTCTCCCTCTGGTCACATTATGCTGTCAGTGACAGCGCTCCCTACGGTCAAAGCCCAAGCTATAAGCCTAAGATCCTAGGATCTACCAAGCACTTATTTTAAAACGTGCTCAGAAGCCCGCACAGGCCTGCGGGCTGATCCTAGCTGGGAGGTCCCGAGGAGCCTACAACCAATGGATCAGTGCCAAGCGGCTGTAAGCTCACAGACGACTCTCATTTGAGAGGAGCTCCTCGGCCTGCCTGGTAGGTAACCATGCTGTAGGTAACCTATGCAAGTCCCTGGTCCTGTAGGGACCGCATAGAAGCAGTGTCGTCTCGTCATGCTAGGGTATGAAACCCGCCTTCAGGTGCCGGCTAGAAAACGGAGCCTGATGGCAGGTGACCACTAACTGTCAGCATAAAGCCAGTTATGTGTTCCCGCCTAGGGAACTCGTTCCCCAGGGAGGCCAGAGAGGGGCCTCCACCTGGTAACCTGTGCTGACTGCTCGAGCATCCAAAAACAGCGGAGCTTACCCTCAAGGAGGCCTAACGAGGCCTACTACCTGATAGCAGAACGTGCTAGCCTCCAGGGAGGCCTAGCGAGGCCTAATACCTGCTAGCAATCCACGCTCACCGCCACAGAGACTGGGAACAGGGAACTCGCCCTCAGGGAGGCCGGGTAAGGCCTACTACCTATAAGCAGCTTGTGCTATCCATCCAGTGACTGAAGCTCGGAAACGCCCCCTCAGAGGAGGTCAAGTGAGCCTGCTTAACCCACAGCAGGTCCTTAGGGAGGCCTGGTAACACCTACCGCCTACTAGCAGCTAGTGTTGGCCGTTGAGGGACTAATGCCCAGGAATACCCCCTCAGGGGAGACCGGGCAAGGCCTGCTACTTACAACAGGCTCTCAGAGAGGCCTGGCAGGGCCTACTACCTGAGCCAAGGTGACTTAAAAACAGGAGCCTACCCCTCAGGGAGGCCTGGCAGGGCCTACCTCCAAATAGGAGGTCTGCAGATTCTATGAACCCTGCCGCGGTTAGAGGAAGGCTGGCTGCTGCACCCGGGCTGACGGTAGCTGTCTGCTGCTGACAAAGAACTGGACATCCAGTTACCACCTGGGGACTCATAGGGCCTACTAGTTGACGAGGTTTCTGCTGAAGTCGACATCGATGGAGAAAATCCTCCCAGGCGCACACAGGCTGCAACGTCGAGACTCTCTTGCAAGGAGGCTTGCTGATGCCTACCACCTGTCCTAGAGTCTGCTGCCCAGACTGCCCGAGCTGGCTACTCAGAACCAGCTGGCCTTCACACGCCCGCACCTGGGGCTGTCTCCATCCCAGAGGCTAGAGGGCCTCTGTGACGGCACAGTCTCACGGGCAGTGCCTGCAGACATGAACCGAATAAATGCTTTAAAACCCTCTAAAGCGAGGGGAGTACAACTTATGTCACCTGCTTCGGGGCGGCCGCCTTACTTTCTCATCCAGCGGCCTGCCATTCATGCGAGGTCAGCCATTGGCAATGCTCGGGCCTCAGGGGAGCATCCGAACAAACCGTCATACAGAAGGCTGCGACGTACAGCTCAACTCGAGCCCTAAAGAAGGTGGAGACATAGAGCAAAGGGTGAAAAACATCATACAAATACGCAACCCAACGGCCGTGCCATCCTCCAGGATGAGGCCAGGGGCCGCCAGAAGGTGGCGGCCACACAAGCTCTAAAAGGCGGGGTATAACAACTAAAGTCTAATCACACACAAGCAAAAGACGCTTAACCTCGCCCCACGACCACTGGCTAAGTCGCTATCCCTGCTGCAACACCTACACTGCATTACTAAATAACCCCAGAATGCAGAGAAGGGGGCGGGCCTTGGCCGGATGACTCTGTAATAAGAGGAGGCTGAACTAAGGATGCAAAAAACAAAGCACTGTTCTTATACTTAAAAGACAGGCCCGGGGCAACAATACCTGCCTTTAAAGGAAAGCGCCCCCCATCCCTAGCGAAGCCTAGGCCAAGTGGTGTGGCGCTCAGCCTGCACTAGATCTACTCAGGGCTCGGGAAAGAAATATTATCACCCCTTATATAAAAACAACTAGGCCCCGAAAGCCCATTCCAAAGCCCCATAAGGCTGGGCGCAGATCTCACTGCAGCTCATGCAATAGCTGCTTACCCGGAAGTGGCTACTTACACTTTAAGCTAGGAGATTACAAACTCGCCCAAGGCGCACCACAAACCCGCGGGCAAGAGCGGCAACTTCAACTACTCACATTTCACACTGATGAGAGAGATAACATGGAGAGGCGGCTATTCTCTACTATCTAAAGTATGGCATTTATGCACAAACATATAATGTTGCAAAAGGATTGTTCTTAGCTACTCAAGGCGAGCTGCAGGCCCTGCGGCGTCCAACAATGTTTCATAATCCCCAACTTCTCTCAGGAGAGCAACAGAGGGTCCTGAAAAACATGAAGTTCCCAGCACTGGCTTCCTTCCTCTTCCTGCTGCGGGTGTCCCGCCTCCTCTGCGCACCAGTCCTCCACGGAGGGGGGCGCTCGAGAGGCGACGCTGGTTCGCTGGTCCCGCCGCCAGTCCTCAGACCGTGACAGGCCAGGGACACCCGACTGCCTGCGCTATGACCCGGACCTCAGCATGTTCTAAATGCCGCCGAGCACGCCTTCGCCTCCCTGAACTTACCTCCCTGAGAAAGGACTAATCTTTCTCCCCAATGTCCGCAAGGTTTAACCACAGATGCCTTTCTGTGGCCACCATGGCCGCCATCGAACGACCGATGGCAAACGCTGTCTGTTTGGTAGCCCAGAGAGCGAGATCCGTGGTCCGGCACAAGTCGGCCATCGCATCAGGGGTAGGGTTGGGCATCGTTTTGATTTGAACGATTCTGATTCCGATTCCGATTCTTAGTTTCGATTCCGGTTCTTTTCGATTCTCGATTCCGATTCTTTGAGGGGTGGAGTCACAACATGTCACAGGCTCATTTCACAGAGGAAAATTGTATTTTGATTCAATAATGAGTTTTAGTTTTGGGACTTTCTCCGCTGCCATTTTCACTTGCTTTGCTGCAAAGGTGAATGGAGTTTCACACCGAGTCCCGGTTTAACAATAGCATTAACAGCAGTCATATTAGGACTGCTACTAGCGTGGGCAATTTGCGTATAGCTACATTTATCTACGAGGGGGAAAAATAATTTCAGTAACGTTGTTGTTCACCACAATTCGCAATTTGGTCAAGGGCTTTGTTATTACACTACAATCACTTACCTGATTATGACGAGGTGGGATAATTAGTTCACCCTGAAATGAAAATGAAGCCATCTTTTACTCACCCAGCTGTTGTTCAAATGCGCGTGTTCCTGTGTGCGCACTCTAAGCCGCAGTAGCCTCGTGCAATATTATCATGACAACCGGTACACAATATTCACTTAAGGAGGTTATATTATTAGTATTATTTCTTATCATATACGTTATAGAAAAGACGAGAATTGCGTTTTTTTTCTATTGAGCTTGATTTCTCAAAATGGTTATGTGTGTGTGTGTGTGTGTGTGTGTGTGTGTGTGTGCTTATCGTGGGTGCAATGACAACAGTGCGAGTTATTATAGTAGGCATGAGCGCTGGCGGCTGCTGACGGCTCATAGTGCACACAGAGGAGCGCGCTCAGAATAACGGCCGAGCTCAGTGTTTTGACTGAATAATACGGTTTCTTTCTGGCAAAACCTTATAGTGTGCCCCTGAACACTTTCCATATGGCGCACGTCTCCCTGTATCGTTGCGTGATACATTTGTTTGTTTTGTGTAATGTTTTAGCTGATCGCCATTCACTGCCATAGGAGCGCGTGCAGGAACAGTATTTTAAATGTCGACATAGGGCACTGGGACAACATCAGGGTAAGTAAAAGAAGGCTTTATTTTCATTTCAGGGTGAACTATCCCTTTAATAACGTTGGTTAGCGCAGGGTTGCCCGAGGAGGACAGACCTGCGCAGCATTTCAAACACGCTACACTCATATTTGTAGTGCATCCTCCCGTGCAAGAAATAAGTTTGTCATATGTGTTGCACTGTGCCGACCCAGGCTTTTTTAAAAAAAAGTGAAATAAAACCACACTTTTGAGCGACGCTTACCGTGCTCCATGGCTGCAACAGAACAAACGGGCGCGGCAAGCACTTCCGAAAACTTGCGCGTTTGGAACCGATGATCGGAATCGAAAACAAAATTTCTAAACGATTCCAATGGCATCGTTATTTTTTAAACGGTTCCAAGTTGGAACCGGTTCTCGATGCCCAACCCTAATCAGGGGGGAGTCCCTCCCCCTGATCGAGGTCCTTCAGCAGGTCCGCCTGGTAAGCCTACAACACTGCCATGGTGTGCAGAGCCGCCCCAGTGTGGCCCGCTGATATGTACACCCTGCCGTTCAGACGAGAAGTCATTCTGAGAGGTTTAGTCGGCAGGGTGGGAGCCCTCAGTGTTGACGGCCACCCAGAGGCAAGATAGTTCGCAAACGTCTCGTCCACGGGCGGCACCAACACATACCCAGCCTCGGACAATCCCTCGTCATCAGCGAAGTTAGCTCGCTGATGTCGATAGATGCGGAACGAGTATGGTTTCTTCCATCCCTTCGAGATCTGCTGATGGAGATCCGGAAGGAATGGAAGACTCCCCGGAGTTCGTCCAACCGGTTTGAATGCCCGGCCTCTCTCTTCACGCACTGCCAAGGCAGCTGCAGTCTACCTGCAGCGCATTCCATGACCTCCAACAACTCCCCGTACATGGGACAGGATGGTTGAGAGGCTTCGGCCTCAGCCGACTCATTAGCCTCCTCCTCCATCCTCTGCTCAAGTGGAAGAGCAGCAGACGAGTAGGAGGAACCTAAATCCAGCTCCTCCTCTGATGTCCGCCTCTCACGATCTGGGTCGTCGTCTGCGAGAACCACACCTGTCTTCAGAGGACGAGCCAGATCCATCTGGGAACCCCATGATTTTAGACGCCGCTCAGCCTCAGCTCGAGCGGGGCCGTCCCCAGATGTTGAACCCTCCTCCCTCGAGAAGAGGGCCAGACGAGAGCGGAACGTTCTCAGGGGAAAACGCTTGCAGTTTGCACAGGAGGCTCCCTCAAGAACCTCCCGTGCATGCTCTTCTCCCAGACAGTAAACACAGAGTGTGTGTGTATCCTCAGGCGTAAGATACCTGGTACATGGGTCAACACATCTGCGGAAGTGGCATTGCTTTTGAGCACACTTCATGTTTTCCTTCTTGTGAAAACAGGCAAAACAGTCCCTGAAGATGAAAAGATGCTGTCATGTTGGCAAGGCGCCCTTATATACTTCCTGGTCGCACTCTGATGACATCATAGGCGGTCGCCGGTCAATAGGATTGACGTTTTTGATAGTGATTTCAGGCACCTGTCACGCTGGAGGCGTTCCCCGTAGAGTCAGCTGATGCAGCGCGAGTTCCCTTTCGAAAGGGAACTCAAGTATACTATGACCTTTGAGCTTGTATACTTCTTGTAGCATGCCCGAACACGCACTCAACACAGGAAGGGCATGTACATGTAATCCAACAATTAGCACAAGAGGAAGCCTATAAATAGCTGTCTCTCACCTCCATTCCATGACAGTTTTCTGGCATTTGGCCTAAGGGTCCATCATGTCCCAAATCGAGCTCTTCCCATCTGATAAAGAATCTTTTGTCTCTGAGGAATATCCACCTGCAATCTGCTGGCCCAAGGAGCGAGTTTCCTCTGCTTAACACCGCCACCGAGGTCCTGTCATCATTGCAGGGTCGGCAGGCCACCGGAACGAGTCCCCACATGGCAGGACACAGAAGTCTACCATCTTCCTCCACATCTTATTCTACTCTGCCCATTCAGCCATCCCTGCCACAGAGAAATAGACAGTTAAAGTGCAAATTCTGATCAATTTAGACATCCAATACTCATGCAGATTAAATAAAGCAACTTTACAACCTGTACATTTCTTTGCAGTCTGTTAACCTTTCTTCCATCCTTTCTTCAGTTAGACTCCCCTGAAATTGCATTGTCGACACGGCATCCTCAATAAAACCGTCTCCGATGTAATGACTCCGATTGTTCGAATATTACAATTTAATAATTCTTAAATCAATATGTCATCCTCAATAAACCCGTCTCCAGCATGTTGCCTCCGATCTTTCAAATATATTCCAATCTATTATGACCTCTGACCTGTAAAGTTGCCAGAATAATAATAATACGCTGTTTGTTAATTGGCCAGAGGAGAACTGGCACCCCGACTGAGCCTGGTTTCTCCCAAGGTTTATTTTTCTCCATTAGGTCACTTGATGGGGTTTTGGTTTCCTTGCCACTGTTGCCTCTGGCTTGGCGTGCTCAGTTGGGGACACAAAATGTTTCTAAATTTTTCAACTAAATATCCAAATAAATCTAATTATTAAACTAAATTAACCATATAAACTAAATTACTGATCTAATTACTGATCTAAAGCCCACACTGTCACTGTATGATAATTGAAATGAACTGATGACATCACCGTTTTCTCCAGAATGGCTATACGGCTGAATAAAATTATGTTGCATTATTTTCCTGTTTAACACTGTAAAGCTGCTTTGAAACAATCTGAATTGTTAAAAGCGCTATACAAATAAGGTTGACTTGACTTCCAAAGCCATCCAAACTTCCAATCGAGCGAGTATGGTCCATCAGGCCCCAATCTCCTGTTCTGGAGCAACGCCGCACTCCTCCTGTGGGGGAGCGGGTCTTCCTTCAGTGTCAATGTTTTCCTGGGCCGCCATAACTTTTCTTGCATGGTCTTTAAATCGTCGATCACTCAACCCAATCCTGTCCGCAAATTAACCCTCTAATCATCTCATGCCTGAAACAAAATCAGGTCAAATCCACAAGTTATGCTCCACAAGTATGTAGCTTGCAACTACCTGTTTGAATGCTTCCACCAATTTTGACACTAGGGTCAGAGTAAGTCTCAAGTGATATGTCAGTAAATATGTTAATGGATTTGTAGTATACTTAGTATGGAATAAATGTATTTCAGGGCATTTATTTAGGGTACAATGGTGCAACTGTCACATGCCTGTCCTGTCTTGTGTGCACATGTGGGTTTTGTTAGTGTGGCCATCAGAGGCGCTGGAAGTCAGTCACAGCTGGGGGTGCTGAGAGAAAATCAGTCTATATAGTGACGTCACACTAAAAGCTCTATTCTAAGCGATATTCATTTTTTAGAATTAATTTGAATGGCCCAGATAATTTAGATTTAAGTTATTGACAATATTTTATACTCAATTTTGAACGTTGTAAACTACAACAGGCGGCAAACTTGAATACTAACACACTTTGTGTCGAAGCAGCCACAGCAGCAAACAACACTGAACTAATGCATAAAAACGGCAAATGCATGGATGCGGGTGAGAGATGTGACTCACGTCCAGGTTATCGCCAGTCGCCAGCGGTTGAGTTGGACACGGAGTTGGTGGCAGTTGAATCATCCACGCTCGTCCTTGAAACTTTTATTTTTTTAGGGTTTTTAAAAAACTCAGAAATTCTCTTTTGCGACATGCTTAAATTCACACAGCGCTCCGTGTGTCTAACTGAAATTACGTCCCTCATTCACGTTGCACGGCAACGATAGTCTACATTTGATTGGTTAATACACATTTTGATTTTATTTGAATAAATTCAACTCAACTCAACTCAAACATATATCTGCACAGTCTCTTTTCATAGAAAAATCTCATATATTCCAGTATAAATATACAGTATATAATAATAATATATCTTTTTTTTTTCCAGCAGTTGAACAGTAGCCCACAGACAGGGGGTGCTGCAGCACCCTCAGCACCCCCACTTCCCGCGCCACTGGTGGCCATGTGCCTCTGTCATTGTTTGATCCCTCCCCCTTGTTATCTAATTATTGGTTTAATTTGCCCCACCTGTGCCCCCTCTGCCTTGCTTGAATTCTCCCCTTTATATACCCCTTGTGTTTGTCAGTCTTGGTCAGATCCTTGTTATGTCTACGTCTCCCGTTTCCCCCCGTGATTTCTCTTGGTATGTTTTTGTGTTATTTTATGTTTTATTATGTGTTTTGCCCCCTCGTGGGTTTTTGTTTTGTATTTATGTTTGTTTTTGTTAATAAATCCTCTTTTCACTGCACTTGAGTCCTCGCACCAGTTTTCCTTTATGTTTGACGTGACAGAAGGATCTGACCAACTAGAGGACTCAGCAGGAGTTGTTTTTGTTTTGTTTTGATTTTCCTGTAGAAACCCCATACTTCGCTATGGAGTTTTCTAGACGCCTACTGGTGATGCGTCATGTTAACTCCAGGTACATCCGTCAACAGGGGACGGATGCACGACAGTTCGCATGTCAGTTTTTGAGCGAGGTGGACCACTTTATGCTCAACGAGGCAGAGTGTAAGGAGACTTTTAATCTTTGTTTGGACATGCCACTTTGTCCGGGAGTGATGGAGAGGCTGGGAAAGCTGGGATTCTGGGACTTCGTGCAACATCTGAAAGAGTCCGCTCCAGTGGTCCCAGTTCCGATGGTCCCTGCTCCTGTGACCCCAGTGCCGGTGGTCCCTGCTCCGGTGGCCTCCACTCCAGTGGTCTCAGCTCCGGTGGACCCACTTCCAGTGGTCCACGCTCCGGTGGTCCCCATTCCGGTGGATCCTGTCCCTGGGGTTCGTAAGCGGAGGAGGAGAGGGAAAGCACGCTCCGTGACTGTTCCGGTGGTCCCTGTGCCGGTGGAACGTGTTCCGGTAGTCCCTGTTCCGGTGGTCCCTGTTCCGGTGGATCGTGTGCCGGTGGTCCCTGTGCCGGTGGATCGTGTTCCGGTGGTCCCTGTTCCGGTGGTCCCTGTTCCGGTGGTTCCTGTGCCGGTGGATCGTGTGCCGGTGGATCGTGTTCCGGTGGTCCCTGTTCCGGTGGTCCCTGTTCCGGTGGTCCCTGTTCCGGTGGGTCGTGTGCCGGTGGTCCCTGTGCCGGTGGTCCCTGTGCCGGTGGTCCCCGTGCCGATGGTATCAGGGACGGCGGACTCTGCTGTGCCGGAGGTGCCGATCGGGCGCCCCGCGCCGCCCCGGCTCCCTGCTCTTCCCGCGCCGCCCCGGCGCCCGGCTCTTCCCGCGCCGCCCCGGCGCCCTGCTCTTCCCGCGCCGCCCCGGCGCCCTGCTCTCCCCGCGCCGCCCCGGCGCCCTGCTCTTCCTGCGCCGCCTGAACTCTGCTGGCCGCCTGAACTCTGCTGGCCACCCCGGCCGTCCCGGCCGCCTGAACTCTGCTGGCCGCCTGAACTCTGCTGGCCACCACGGCCGTCCCGGCCGCCTGAACTCTGCTGGCCGCCTGAACTCTGCTGGCCGCCTGAACTCTGCTGGCCACCCCGGCCGTCCCGGCCGCCTGAACTCTGCTGGCCGCCTGAACTCTGCTGGCCGCCTGAACTCTGCTGGCCACCCCGGCCGTCCCGGCCGCCTGAACTCTGCTGGCCGCCTGAACTCTGCTGGCCGCCTGAACTCTGCTGGTCACCCCGGCCTCCCCGGCCGCCTGAACTTTTTGTGATCCCCGTCTCCCCCTTGTTTTCCCCTTCCTTTTCTGTTTCCCCCTTGTCTGTCCCTCCCGTCCCGCCCTGGTCCGTCCCGCCCTGGTCCGTCCCTCCCGTCCCGCCCTGGTCCGTCCCTCACTGTCCCTCCCGTCCCTCCCTGGTCTGTCTTTCTTGCCCCGCCCTCGGCTGATGGAGCGTCTGGTAGCCGCTCCGTAGAGAGGGGGTTATGTCACATGCCTGTCCTGTCTTGTGTGCACATGTGGGTTTTGTTAGTGTGGCCATGTGCCTCTGTCATTGTTTGATCCCTCCCCCTTGTTATCTAATTATTGGTTTAATTTGCCCCACCTGTGCCCCCTCTGCCTTGCTTGAATTCTCCCCTTTATATACCCCTTGTGTTTGTCAGTCTTGGTCAGATCCTTGTTATGTCTACGTCTCCCGTTTCCCCCCGTGATTTCTCTTGGTATGTTTTTGTGTTATTTTATGTTTTATTATGTGTTTTGCCCCCTCGTGGGTTTTTGTTTTGTATTTATGTTTGTTTTTGTTAATAAATCCTCTTTTCACTGCACTTGAGTCCTCGCACCAGTTTTCCTTTATGTTTGACGTGACAGCAACGTGATAGATTTTATTTCACCGTTCATTTAACCTTCGGCTGCAGTGCAGCCCCAACATTTTTGACATGCTGTCTGAAGCAATATGCTGGATTTTGTCCAATAATTATGCAATCCCATACCTCCCATATCCACTTGCTCTAAAAAAAATATTGTATCATCTCACTACACGATGCTATTCCAGCCGCCCATCTTCTCACAGTTCAAAATGTTTTCGTATAGACCTCGGGATTCCGATTGCCCAGGACAAATCACCACATCCAGCACGGGTCCAGCCACATCCATCAAGTTTCTGGCATTAACATAGACTTGGTTCATTTCAAAGGGTCGTTGCCTAAAGAAAAAAAATGTATTGTTATCTTGATTGTGTCTAACCTAGACAGCCCAAACTGTTCTAAATGTGGACTCCTCTCTCTGGTCCACCATCTTAATTTCTGCATGCATATAATCCCGCTAGGCTGTCCCTCACATCTTCTGTTCTCACTCTGGAGGACCAAATCTTCCCAACTCATCCATGCCACGATGACCTACAATTGTGGATAACATATTACAATGTAACAGTCTAACTTTCTTTTACTACAATCATTTGTCTCTCCCTGATGATATCCAGCTGTTCACTGATACAACCATCGGCTTCTGAGTTTTTTTTTATCAAGGCAGCTGAATCGTGTCTCTGTGGCCCTCCCGCTCCTAAATTTACAGCAGTCTTCAGCCTCTTCAGCTCTGTTCGAGCTTTACCCCCTCATCAACACAGCATTGCTGTGGGGGAAATAATGGCCCTCAAACAATGTTTTAGTCTATTGCGATAATGAAGCAATGGCACACTGCATTAACATTCAAGTTCACTCACAATAATGCCGTTCCTAAAGGCCCTGACACACCAAGCCGACAGTCGGCCAACATCAGGTCATTCAGTTTCAGCCTGCCGAAGTTTTTGATGCGTGTTCCACACTATCTGCACTAATCGGACCCCATTGGGGGCTTTTTGGCATGCTGAAAATCCTACCAAAAATGTATTTCTGGTTCCAAAGGCGAATTCAAAATCAAATCAAAATCAAATCAAATCACTTTATTGTCACTCAACCATATACACAAGTGCAACAGTAGGTGAAATTCTTAGGTGCAGTTCTGAGCAACATAGCAGTCATGACATGACATGTACAACATTTAAAGCAACATCAGATTACACATCTGATGCGCCCACAATTACTCACAGCACAGTAAACTCTACAATAAACAATAAATAATTTACACAATGTGAGTGTAGTTCTCACAGCTTTAAACAATATACACATACTTACAATATACATATACTTTAACCAATATACACTAAACATACATTAAACAATATACATTAAGCTATAATAATAATAATATACAATGTACAGTATACAATATTAATCACAATAGAGATCCAATGTACAATAGATGCTATATGATAAATAAATGTGTATATAATGTGTGTGTATATACAGTGGGTTGTGCTGAGTGATATTCTGTCCAGTGTGTGTTATGATCCTGATGGATCAGGAGTTAAGGAGTCTAATTGCTTGTGGGAAGAAGCTGTTCTGGAGTCGGCTGGTGCGTGTTCTTGATGCTGCGGTACCGCCTGCCTGATGGCAGCAGTGAGAGCAGCCCATGGCTCGGGTGGCTAGAGTCTCTGATGATCCTCTGAGCTCTCTTCACACACCGCCTGGCATAAATGTCCTGGAGGGAGGGAAGCTCACCTCCGATGATGCAGCTGGCCGTGCGCACTACCCTTTGCAGGGCTTTGCGGCTGCAGGCGGTACTGTTGCCGTACCAGGTGGTGATGCAGCCAGTCAGCAGGCTCTCTATGGTGCTGGTGTAGAAGCGTGTGAGGATGTGGCGGTTCATTCCAAACCTCCTCAGCCGTCGCAGGAAGAAAAGGCGCTGATGAGCCTTCTTCACAACGGCCTCGGTGTGGACAGACCATGAGAGTTCCTCTGTGATGTGGACACCGAGGAACTTGAAGCTGCTGACTCTCTCCACCGGTGCTCCATTGATGGTGATGGGGCGGTGTTCTCCCTCATTCCTCCTGAAGTCGACCACCAGCTCCTTGGTCTTGCTGACGTTGAGGGAGAGGTTGTGCTCCTGACACCAGTGTTAATTTCGTTGACAAATAATTTTCGTCATAATTTTCGTCAACAACCTTTTTTCACTGACGAAAACGAGACGATAACTAAATAAAAACTAGTGTTAGATGACAAAAACTATGACGAAAATCAACTGTCATTTTCGTCAACAAATAAAAACGAGACGAAAATGTTAGGGAGGGACGATTAGGGAAGTGATCCAGTCAGAACTGATGTCCTGTGTAACAGATGCGCTCATTTGAGTTGAGCTGATCTAACCGCTGGAAAACACGGCGCTGTTGCGCTTTTACAGGCTCATCCCCAATCCAGAGCTCCAGAGCGGCTCAATCAATGAATAACACACATTTATGCCAGGATATTGTTTATGAACTAATGCTGATGAATAACGACAATGTTTACTTTACGATGTTTATATAGTAATACGTTTTAGACGGTTGTAGCATATTTTATCTCCTCATCTAAACTTGAACGAGCTCCTACAACTACAATAGAGGCTCAGACATTTCAAAATAAGAGTCCCGGTGTATTTCCAGCTGGTTTATAACTAAAAGTCACGCATTATATATTCGTTTTTGCTTACACAATAAACTGTATTTAGTTTCATTCCCATTTAATTCATAGTCAGGAGGAAAGACTAGTATTTAACACATATTAAATAAAGTATCAGGGTTATAATAGTTAACTAAAACAGTGGTTCTCAACTCCAGTCCTGGGGACCCACTGCTCTGCACATTTTGTATGTCTACCTTATTTAAGGCATCTGATTCTGATCATCAGCTCGTTAGGAGAGAGCTCCATGAACTGAACTGAGTGTGTCAGATAAGAGAGACACAAAATCTGCAGAGCAGTGGGTCCCCAGGACTGGAGTTGAGAACCACTGAACTAAAACCATTAAAAAAAATCTTTGTTACTTAAAATTAAATAAATGTTAACTGAAATTAAAAAAATAAATAAACAAACTAATTTGAAGCTTTAGCTTAACATGATATAGGCTACTAACTAAAACAGAAATACGTTTTTTTTTCTGTTTTAGATACAAACTATATAGATGTTTTTAAAAACAAACAAAAAAGTGAATTGAGCTCTTTTGTGAATTTATAATGTTAAAAACAAAATGATGTCAAAATGTCAGTTCAAGTGACAGTCGGTTATGTAATACTTAAATGCTGAATGTATTACAATTTAACTAAACTCATTAGATTTTAGGAGACTAACTCTACTGTAGATTTAGTCGACTAAAATCTTATGATATTTAGTCGACTAAAACTAGACTAAAACTAAAAACAATTCAGATGACTAAAATATGACTAAAACTAAATGGCATTTTAGTCAAAAGACTATGACTAAAACTAAATCAAAATATGCTTTCAAAATTAACACTGCCTGACACCATCGTGTCAGAGTGTGCACCTCCTCTCTGTAGGCCGTTTCATCATTGTCAGTGATGAGACCTACCACCGTCGTATCGTCAGCAAACTTGATGATGGTATTGGAGCTGTGGGTTGCCACACAGTCATGTGTGTACAAGGAGTACAGGAGTGGGCTGAGAACACAGCCCTGAGGGGCTCCAGTGTTGAGAGCCCGGAGTTTCATGTCAAGTATGGAGGGCACAATGGTGTTGAATGCTGAGCTGTAGTCTACAAACAGCATTCTCACATATGTGTTCCTCTTTTCCAGGTGGGAGAGAGCAGTGTGTATTGTTGATGAAATGGCATCATCAGTGGAGCGGTTTGTGTGGTATGCAAACTGCAGTGGGTCCAGTGAGGGGGGGAGAACAGAGCAGATGTGGTTTCTGATTATTCTCTCAAAGCATTTGCTGATGATGGGGGTCAGAGCAATGAGCAGAGCAATTCAACACCAACCCTGGTAAATCACTTGTTGACATCTCCCTTGACTCTTACAAGGCATCTCTCCAAGAACCCTTCAAACCTATTGGACAGCATGGAAGATTTCCCATTTTTTCCCTTCTACTGTCACGTCGTTAATTTCTTATTTAAATAGTGGCAAAGGCCTCCGAGCTGGATCCATCATAGGTTATCTGAGCAGAATCCAATCTTTTCATAAAGGTATACAGAGAACCCAGTCACTCCAGTCACCATTGACTGAATATTAATCATCACCAGTTGTAACCAATCACCTCATCACCCCAGCACCAGATATAAGGACTTGCCACACACACACACATATTGTCTAGTCTCATCTATGGCCTGACTATTTGTTTGGGTTGTTACTTACCTGCAGTGTTTCAATCTCAAGTTTCTCGTCATCCTCTAGTCATCCTTTAGTCTCCACAAGAAAAGGAAAGTTATTTAGTACCTCTCAGTGACTGATCGAAGTGTGTGTGCGTGTGTGTGTGTGGCTACTCACCATTCGTCATCATCTTCACTGCTGTGTTGCTTGCCATATCACTCAGTTTCTTTTTTCACGTTTGCGTACATAAAGTGTTTTGGATTGTTTTGAAAACTTACTGGTCTGTCCAGTGTGTTTCCAGACAGAAGACTAGACCAAAGACAGCATACGGGAGCATGAGTTTATCACCTCTCACTTCCAAAGTGTTCATTACCAAAATGGCATTTGGACAGGTGGAAGGTGGAAGCTATCCATAACTGGCCCACTCCCAAAACAGTCAAGGGATCTTCAGAGATTTCAGGATTTTCCAACTTCTATAGTCGCTTCAATCGTAATTACTGTTCCATTACCTGTCCACTCACCTCCCTACTCTGTAGTTAGCCCAAGTCTCTATCCTGGTCCAAAGAAGCAGAGGCTCCCTGAAGCAAGCTTTCTGCAATGTACTGCTCTTAACTCATCCTGATCCAAACAAGCCCTTCATCATGGAGGTTGATGCCTCAACAACATGTAGGAGTGGTGCTTTCACAGCACCAGGGGACTCCTCCCAGATTTCATCGATGTGCTTTCCTTTCCCATATGTTCAACACGACGGAGAAGAACTACAACATCGATAACCGAGAACTTCTAGCCATTAAATTGGCCCTAGAACAGTGGAGGGCACTGGCTTTAGGGAGCTTGCCATCATTGCCATCATGGTTCCAAGAATGGCAAAGCTGATGCGTTGTCTCTCACTCTCTTGATGAATCTCCAGAACAACCTGTAGCGTCTGGAGTCTCTCTCTCATGGGATCAAAAAGATGAGTCGTTCTTGCCCTGAAATTGTTTGTGAATCTCTGAGGAGAACCAAGCCAGTGTCCCTGAGAATCCTCCGCCGGGTTGTTTTCCTGACCAGCAATATGTTCCAAAAGCTCAACGAACCAAACGTATCTATACTGCTCACCCCTCTGTTGGTACTGGTCACCTATAGGGGCCAATAAAACCCTTCCATTATTTCAAGATCGGTACCGGTGGCCCAGCATGGCACAAGATGTTAGAAGGTTTGTGAGTGGATGTACAGATTGAATGGATTGAGACAGATTGAGTGGATGTTCAGGCTGGGTGTAATCAATAGTGTCATGGTCATTTCTGACCTGTGCTGTAAAAACAAGCAAAATTGCATTTGCAGTAGCGCTTACAGATAGACCTATTGATTCCTTTAATATGTCATAGAGCTGTTCAGTCATGACATCAATTTGTACACCATGACAGAAAGCTAATTCACTCATTGATTAAAATAATGTCTGTGGCTAACATTACTTCCATGTTTTGTTTTGTAATATAAACTACAAGCATCATGCATCAAACCTGACAGTCATGCATGAATTTTGAAGCTAATAAATTGCTACATAAGCAGCTGTCAAGCAGTTTATCAAGCATGTGCAGTCACTTGTGGTAGTTGCATAGTTCTTATAGCAGCAGCGTCTTAGTAAATTATGTTTTTTAACAGTTAGCCTACTTCATAATCAGTGATGGGAATTACGGCGTTATAGATAAACGGCGTTACTAACGGAATTATTTTTTTCAGTAACGAGTAATCAAACAAAATACTGTTTCTCCCGTTAAAACGCCGTTAGCGTTACTGAGAATAAAATGCGGCGTTACTATAATTGAGCTCACTGAAGCGGTTTTCATCCGAACAGGCTCTCTGTCAGTCGGACCTGCAACGTGTGTGTGTGTGTGTGCGTGCGGGCGTGCATGCCTTGCGTGTTGGGGGGTGGTACACATAACTGATGATGATTGGTGGGTGGGAGACAAGGTTGAGGTTGATAGGTTGAGTTCACACACACACACACATATGCCCAGTCACACACACCAACGACCAGGAGGAGTCAGAGCGATAGCAAGTCAACAACTTTAAAGGTATAGCGTTCGCAAACTGGAAGTATAAGCACCACTTTTCCCTCGTTGAGGTGAAAGGTCAGAATGTTTATGTAACGTGTAACGTGCCCAGGAAGAGAGTCTCTCCACGTCGGTGGCAAGTAATTCTAATGTAATGAAGCGCCTCACATCATCACATGCCGCTACAAAATTAGTGGCTAAAAACCCAGGTGATAACGTGAACTCCACTACCAAAGGAGTAGTATAGTACTGATAATATTTACAATAATGTATTGAATTTGATAGGTGTCTCACATTGTCCCACAGCAACATTACAAGAGTGTACATTAATGTACAATGTTTTATCATATTAATTTATTCTATTTAGTGTGCAATTCATTAATTTAAAGGGGTGGTAAAGCACACTCTTTCAAAGGCTTGATTGTGTTTGTGGGGGGCACTGTAACATGTGTTCATGCTTCGTTTTTTTTTTAAAAATGCAGTATTTTTCATATATTTTACTTTTATTCTACACTGCTCTGTCCCTCCTTGTAAAAACGGTCTGATGGTTTCCGGATTCTATGAAGCCAGTCCCTCAAAAATACGCAATGGGCTCAGATTGGTTAGCTGGCCCAGTGTGTTGTGATTGGCTAACCGCCTAGAGCACGTTTGTCTGAAACGTCCCGCCCCTTCCCTTCACCGGTAGCCTCAGGCTACTAGCCTATGCTTTGGGTACAATACCGTCAATAAAACCATACCAATTTGAGCCCGAATCAGACCCAGACAATTTTAGTGAAGATGATCGAGCAGAACCTGTTCAGTCCTCAAGAGTAAAGATTGCGGATCTATAGTGATCGCTACTGAATGGCACTGTTACTTTTGTATTTTTAGAACGATTATAGCCAAATATCTGTCGCAAGAACTATTAACCCAAAACGAACACTAAACATTGGCTTTACTAGTAATCAAATCAAACACAGAACGTCTCGGTTACGTATGTAACCCTCGTTCCCTGAGGAGGGAACGGAGACGTACGTTAGTGACTAACGAATGGGGGTTTCGCTTAGAAGCCAATTATCTTCGAGAATTCAACAGCGCCCAATGGCAGTGCCAATGCCATGGGCATGCGGAATTTGCATGCGTAACTCCGCCCCACCTCGTGGGTATATAAGGAAGTACGCTGGCAACATCGCATTATGTTACTGCTGCAGGAGCCAAGACTGAACTCCGCGTTCCAGCAGCACGGCTGACGTGGCAGAGGAAACGTACGTCTCCGTTCCCTCCTCAGGGAACGAGGGTTACATACGTAACCGAGACGTTCCCTTTCGTTCAGTCACTACGACGTACGTTAGTGACTAACGAATGGGGGTTCCAATACAACAACGCCACTCAGCCGTCATCCAGTGCCCTGCGTAAGTGAGAGTACCCTGTCGTAAGACTAGTACGGACGAAGGACTCCCACTTATCACAGGAATACCAAGGTACACTGGGAAGCATATCCCAGTGAGGGAATGCCAAGATGCCTACCCGTAGGGAGGACTTAAGAATACACATATGACCCGCTAAGGGCTGCATATGGAAGATCTCTAGGGTACCAGCCGAAGGTGGATTTTTAACCCTAGGGGTGGCAGGGACTTGCCGAGGGAAAGACACCTGCTCGCTGAGGAGGCTTACGGTGGGAATACTCGTGTGGGGGTCGCCGGAGGGGAACCATGCACACGGAGCACCTGGCCGGACATGAGGGTCTGGGCTCGAAAGGGCAGACTGAACTGATGTCGGCGTAAGCAGTGCTGGAGGAGCTCAGGGCTCTCGGGGAGCTCACCTGAGGAAAAATATCGCACGTATCCAGTCCGTGGAGTGGAATGGCGAGCAAGCGAAGACACCTGAGCCTGGCCCATTACCGGCCACCCGTAGGGGCGAGTACATAGTCGGACACTGGCTCCACTCGGAGATTGTAGAATCTGGCGAATGTGTTGGGTGTCGCCCAGCCTGCAGCTCTGCAGATGTCTGTTAGCGAGGCGCCATGCGCTAAAGCCCAAGAGGAGGCCACACTCCGAGTGGAGTGTGCCCTAACCCCAAGGGGACATGGTCGACCTTGCTGCTGGTAAGCCAAAACAATGGTGTCCACTATCCAGTGAGACAACCTCTGTTTCGAGAGAGCACTTCCCTTCCGCTCTCCACCATAACAGACAAAGAGCTGGTCTGAGGTCCTGAAACATCGCGTACTGTCTACATAGGCGCGGAGAGCGCGTACTGGACAGAGCAATGCCAAGGCTGGGTCTGCCTCCTCCAAAGGCAGCGCTTGCAGGTTCACCACCTGGTCTCGGAACGGAGTGGTGGGAACCTTGGGCACATATCCGGGCCGGGGTCTCAAGATCACGTGAGAGTTAGCCGGCCCGAACTCTAGGCACGCTTCGTCAACCGAAAATGCTTGCAGGTCCCCGACCCTCTTAAGCGAGGCCAATGCGGTCAGCAGAGCAGTCTTCATAGACAAGAATTTAATCTCAGCTGACCGCAAAGGCTCAAATGGAGGCCTCTGCAGAGCACTTAAAACTACTGAGAGGTCCCAAGAGGGTACGAGAGGAGAGCGAGGAGGATTCAGTCTCCTCGCCCCCCTCAGGAACCTGATGATCAGGTCGTGCTGACTTACCTTTTTGTCCCCCAGGAGATCGTGGTAGGCAGATATTGCGGCCACATACACTTTAAGGGTGGAAGGAGACAGCCTTCGTTCCACCCCCTCCTGGAGAAACGATAGCACAGACCCGATCGGGCATTTCCAGGGGTCTTCTTGGCGGGAAGAGCACCATGAGACGAAGAGGTTCCACTTCAAAGCATAGAGACGTCGTGTAGACTCAGCTCTAGCCGAAGTGATGGTAGCGACCACCGCAGGTGGAAGACTACTCAAACCTGCCGCGTCCCGTCCAGAAGCCACACGTGGAGCTTCCAGAACGCCGGACGCGGGTGCCAAAGAGTGCCCCGTCTCTGAGAGAGAAGGTCCGGTCTCAGAGGGATAGGCCAGGGAGGGGCTGTCGCAAGGAGTAGAAGTTCTGAGAACCAGGTCTGGCCGTGCCAATACGGGGCGACCAAAATGACCTGCTCCTTGTCCTCCCTGATCTTGCACAGTACCCGTGCAAGAAGGCTCACTGGGGGAAACGCATATTTGCGTAGCCCTGACGGCCAGCTGTGCGCCAGTGCATCCGTGCCGAGGGTGCCCTCGGTCAGAGAATAATACAGGGAGCAATGGGAAGAGTCCTGGGAGGCAAACAGGTCTACCTGTGCGTCGCCGAACCGTTCCCATATCAGCTGAACCGTCTGGGGATGGAGTCTCCACTCTCCGGGGAGGGGCTGAATCCGTGACAGCTCGTCGGCTGCACAGTTCAACTCTCCCGGGATGTGGACAGCACGAAGGGACCTCAGGTGCTTCTGACTCCATAGAATGAGATGGCGGGCGAGTTGAGACATACGGCGGGAGCGTAGACCGCCCTGGTGGTTGATGTACGCTACTACGGCCGTGTTGTCTGTCCTGACTAGTACATGTTGACCCCTCAGCAACGCTCGGAAGCGGTGCAGGGCGAACCGTACTGCCAGTAACTCGAGGCAATTGACATGCAGAAGGCGCTGGGGTCCTGTCCAGGAGCCCGCGGCTGCTTGTCCATTGCACATGGCACCCCACCCGGTGGATGACGCATCTGTTGATACAACAGTATGCAGGGAAACTCGTTCTAAGGACACTCCGGTCCGTAGAAACTCGAGGTTCGACCACGGGGTGAGAGTCTGTAAGCAGGCCCGAGTCACTTGTACCCGGAGCGTGCCAGACCGCCATGCCCATCTCGGGACTCGATCGCGTAGCCAATGCTGAAGCGGTCTCATATGAAGCAATCCGAGCGGCGTCACCGCGGCTGCAGATGCCATATGCCCCAGGAGCCTCTGAAATAGTTTCAGTGGAACCGCATTCTTGCCCTCGAGTTGACGAAGGGAAGTCAGCAGAGACTGCGCGCGCTCGCTCGAAAGCTGCGCGCACATGGCGACCGAGTCGATATCCATACCGAGAAAAGAGATCCTCTGCGCGGGGCAAAGTTTGCTCTTCTCCCAGTTGACCCGAAGGCCCAGACGGGCTAGGTGATGGAGCACCTGATCTCTGTGTCCGCAAACCTGCTCCCGAGAGTGACCCAGTATGAGCCAGTCGTCGAGGTAATTCAGGATGCGAACCCCGTGCTGCCGAAGGGGCGCAAGGGCTGCCTCGGCAATCTTCGTAAAGACGCGAGGGGACAGAGATAGCCCGAATGGTAGAACTGCGTACTGATATGCCCGCCCCTCGAAAGCAAACCGTAGGAACGGTCTGTGTCGAGGTAGAATGGAGACATGGAAGTAGGCGTCCTTCAGGTCGATCGCTGCAAACCAATCGTCTGGACGAACGCATTCGAAAAGGCGTTTCGCTGTCAACATCTTGAACGGAAACCGGTGAAGGTAACGGTTCAAGACGCGCAGGTCCAGGATTGGCCGTAGCCCACCGGTCTTTTTGGGTACGATGAAGTACGGGCTGTAAAACCCGGAGTTCATCTCGGCTGGAGGGACAGGTTCGATCGCACCCTTCGCCAGTAGGGTGGCAATCTCCGCTCGCATGACGGGGGCATTGGCCCCGATCATAGTGGAGCGGACTCCCCGGAAGCAGGGAGGAACCTGCGCGAACTGAATCGCGTAGCCGCGCCTGATGGTCCGCGCGACCCAGCGGGACAGCCCTGGAAGCTGAAGCCAGACTTCCAAAAACTGCGCCAGCGGGGTCATTCGGAGCACAGACGTACCCGGTGTGGGCTTGCAGCGATGCAGCGTCACCGGCCCGGACATGGGAGGCTGAGGGGCGTCCCGGTGCGGGGGCACGGTTGACTGCTGCGTCCTGACAGAGGAGACCAGGGAAGGACGCACGTTCCACTGGGGTCTGCTCTGCCAGGAGGCTGGCGACAGAGTGGGATGCGAGTGGCGGGACCCGTGGGTGGCGCGCACTGTCATCGCCGGACTCTGTGGGCTCAGGGATGGGAGTGTTAATTCTTTCTTTGACCAAAATAGGGTGCTGCTGACCCGTGGGCCAGCAGCTGAACAAAGGATTCTCCCCCGGCCCTCCACCGGGGGAAGGAGTGGTCCTGCTACCATCTCCTCGAAAGAATTTCCCATCCCTGAGCCGTCCGTCTCAGGAGCGCCGCTTGGCCTGGCGTTTAGCGGGGCGCGGGGCGGCCTGAGGGGACTTGGACGCCTTCCTACGGCTTCCTCCACGACCCGGCCCGGGTGAAGGCTGCTGCTTGGACCGGGTGAGAGGGGCGGGAGCCTTAGGAGGGCGTCCTCGGCGGGGAGCAGACTGAGGCGACTGTGCCGGCGGCTGGGTGGAGGCAGCAGCTGGCCGCCGGGGCAGTACGTGTTTTATAGCCTCAGTCTGCTTCTGGGCGATTGAGAACTGTTGGGCAAAGTCCTCAACCGCCCCGCCGAAGAGGCCGGCCTGGGATATGGGGGCATCGAGGAACCGGGTTCGCTCGGTGTCCCGCATATCTGCCAGGTTCAGCCAAAGGTGACGCTCCTGGACCACGTTTGTGGACATCACTTGACCCAGGGAGCGTGCGGTCACCTTCGTCGCCCGGAGAGCGAGGTCGGTGGCGGCACGCAGCTCATTTAAGAGCCCCGGATCAACTCCACCCTCGTGCATGTCCTTGAGGATCCTGGCCTGGTAGACCTGAAGGATCGCCATGGCATGCAAAGAAGCGGCGGCCTGCCCCGCGGCTCTGTGCGATTTCGCCACCAAGGTTGATGTGAATCGACAGGCTTTGGAGGGGTGCTTTGGATCGCCGCGCCAAGTTGAAGCGCTCTGAGGACACAGTTGCATCGCAACAGAACGTTCAACTGGGGGGACCCCAGTGTACCCTTTAGCCGCCGCCCCATCGAGGGCGGAGAAGGCGGAGGAAGTCGCTGACCGGTCACGGGAAGACAACGGGGACTTCCAGGACCGCGCGAGTTCCTCATGCAGCTCGGGAAAGAAAGGTATTGGGGGCGGGGACTGACGGTTGTCAGCGCGGGCTCCCAAAAACCAATCATCGAGCCTTGAGCGTTCGGGACAGGGCGGAGGGTTCCACTCTATCCCTAAGCTCGCGGCTGCCCGAGACAGCATGGCTGTCAGCTCTGGGTCCGACTCGGGCAATGCTGGAACGCCCGAAGGCGGCAACACAGCCGAGTCATCATCCTCAGAGGACTCGAGCCCACCTTGTGATGCGGTGACCGACATCGCATCCTCCTCTGGAGCGCCAAACGAGATGCGCGGGGGGGCCGAAGCAGGCCCCGCGATCTGCGTCTGAACACTCGCGGGTTGCAGTGTGCAAGACGGGGGTGTGGCCCGAGGCATGAGCGTCGGGGCTTTGTTCCACACCGTAACCGTCAGGTCACCCTGACCACCAGCCGAAGTACTGGGCCTCGGGGACTCAGTAGATCGGGGTGTGGTAGAGGGGACTCTCACTTCTTTACGAAGGTCATGGAGTCTTGACCGCAACACCGCGATGGTCATATTCCCGCAGTGGGAACATGACTCATCCACAAACGCTGCCTGAGCATGTTGAAAGCCCAGACATACCAGACAGTGTTTGTGCCCATCAGAAGAGGAAAGCAACCGGCCACACCCAGAAGTACACGGACGAGACATCCTGAAAAGGACGCGTCACGTGCAAGCTCTTTTAGGAGAGGAAAGCCTCGCAGAGAACGCCGAAGCGCCCAGCGACCACACACCAGCTGTCAGACGGACCACTGCGCAGATCAGCAGGCAGGCAGTATGATGATCACTGGAACGCGCCGTAACACCAACGCCTCTGGAAAGCTGCTCGTCTCAAAGCTTTGTCGAAGACTCAGGATCAGGCTTGAAGGAGTGAAGAGATACTCTTGGCTCCAAAGCAGAAACATAATGCGATGTTGCCAGCGTACTTCCTTATATACCCACGACGTGGGGCGGAGTTACGCATGCAAATTCCGCATGCCCATGGCATTGGCACTGCCATTGGGCGCTGTTGAATTCTCGAAGATAATTGGCTTCTAAGCGAAACCCCCATTCGTTAGTCACTAACGTACGTCGTAGTGACTGAACGAAAGGGAACCATGTTTAGCATGCCTGTAGATAAACAATACATAAAAGCTCTAATCAAAGAATAAATTACACTAATGCCAAGTTCAAGTTTGGCCAAGTTAGGTGTTTGTTGGATAACGTTAAGTATGAATGAGCATTTAACAAACTGGTTTGCAGAGCCAAATGAGCGTTGTCATCTGTTTACTTCATTGCTACAACATAGACTACAATTAACAACACAAACTATTACAGGAAAACACATCAACGAAAAATAAATCCTACTTACAGGTTGTGGCCCGTAAACAGCTTCTGTTTTTAATCCATCTTTCAGGACAAGACGTTGTGCGAATCCCGCTTTCATAGCGCTCGTGAAGATTGTGGAAGCTTTCCTGCGTGAGATGGGCAGCGGGAGCCGCGCGCGCCCGTCTCATGGTGCGTTCACACCGGACGTGAATAAATTGCGCTATTCGCGTGAAGGTGGATGCTTGAACATTTTGAGTTTACTCGCTTCATTCGCGTGTGACATTCACTGCACAACAGATGTGAATTCTTGTCATAGGAGGGACTTCTGCCAGCGGCTCGTCTCGGTGAGAAATGACTGACATGGGCTGTGTTTACACGTCTTTTTTTGTTAAAATCTACTGTTAATGTGTGACAAAACGGAGTTTTAAGACTTTATCAGTCGATAATGTAGTTGTTTAAAGCTCAAATCTGTAGTTTATTTATATAAAGAGTGCCTATTTGTACATTTTATCTGGGGTTTTCGGAGTTGTGAGCTCCAGCGGATCAGCGGCGCTTACACTGGCTGTTTTGTCTCGTGCAGCTGAACTGCGGCTCATGTATTGCAAATATAGACGAATATTGTCCATTATGTCACATTTCCCGGTCTTCTCCTCCGACCCCTGTCTGTCTCGTGCTTTGATTTCGTAGGCATTGGCAACAACACTCTCCAGCCTACTAACTAGCCTACCATAACAACTCTTCCCCGCGGCGATTCAAAATGCCCCCCCCCCCTTATTTCATATTCTCGGAGGAGGGGTTTATATAAATATTGGGGCTGGTGATGTCAGAGACCCTGGAGTAATGTCTAGTAGTCCCTAGAGGCCGTTTGCTGTAGTCCTTAGAAATCGATTTCTTTAAAAGCAAATATCTCCCTTTGCTTTAAACTTTGAACGTTGTAACTTTGCAGATGTTGTTTATGCTCAAACAGCAACATTACACACTAGCTAAAGTTAGAAAAGTGAAATCGTGCTTTACCACCCCTTTAACATATTTAATATTGGGGCCATCCAAGTTATTTGACATATTTGAACATTTGAGAAAAAAAAAAATAACACAGTAGTTACTTTCCCTGGTAATTAGTTACTTTTATAATGATGTAACTCAGTTACTAACTCAGTTACTATTTGTAAGAAGTAACTAGTAACTATAATTAATTACTTTTTTAAAGTAACGTGCCCAACACTGTTCATAATTCATGTCTGACTGTGTGCATTTTATGTTGCAAAAGAAAACACAAGTTACATCATGCAATGTTAACCACAGACATTAATTCTACTAATAAATCCAAAACACGGCATTCTAAAAACACAGGAAATACTTAACCCATGGCTCAAATGATGCTGAATCTCCTCCAGGTTTTAGAACTAGCAACTCGACAGTTTTATTGCGACCTGCTTTACAATCCTGTCTTCAAATTAAATCCCTCTTAAATGTATTCTATGTAACACAGCATGCGGTTTCTCAAAAACATTGTTTTGTTTGTGTTGCTGCAGTTGCATTGGGAGTCATGCTGACCAGTGGCTGTGCCACAGCCCGACACTGCCACACGGAGGAGCTGCCGGGAGTCAACATCCACTGCTGCGACTCTGATCTGTGCAACAGCGCCACCCGCTGGCGGACAACCACACTGATGCCTATGTTCTCATTGACGTTTGCTTTGTTGCTTCAAGGTGTCATACTGTCGACAAAATAACTTAGACATTTGAACGGCAAAATTACGGCAGCTACGCTTGGATACAAGATATAAAGGAGGGAACCTTGCACATATTATAAAATCTGTGAACACAGACCCTGGAGTGTGTAACCTTCTTCATGTATCACATCTGATCTTCAATTTAAAGTTGTCTTTGGATCATTTATTGGATCATTAGATAATTTCTTAAATAATAATAAATAATAAAAAAAACTCACTGTAAGCCTCACAAGGACTTTTTACATCAAGTCAACTTCGTTTTTTACCCTTTAAATAATTTTAAAGCTAAGGAAGAGGCATGCCCTTTATGTTTTCCTTCTAGCTTTCTATGTCTGTTCAGAAATCGAAGGCTATACGGATGCCCCAATGTAAAATGTCTTTGCATTAGAAACAAAATCTCAAAACACGTGAGCAATGGAAGTGAAGCTGACCTTTTCTCAGATATTTTTGCAATTTCTTATAACTGGTTTCAATGTGATTTTTATTCGGTTTCGATGTGATTTTTAATTGGTCCCCTCAAGTTCCCACATGTGCAACCACAGGTTTAGTTCATCACATTAACTTTGAAGATGATGCACTAAAGTTTGACAGCAAGAGAGTGCTGAAATATGCAACTTGACATCTAGGCCTATAGCACTGCGCTGCAAATGATGTTTGTTTATGGAACAGCATTCCATAATTGAGCAAATACATGTTGTCCTACCTTGATTCACTAGCCTGTAATATTAAATAAAACATTTTGGGACCCACTTTATATTAGGTGGCCTTAACTACTATGAAATTGTAGTACCTCTGAAGAAGAAGTACAAAAAGGTTAAAGAAGAATAAAGAATAAAATAAAAGAGAGCGCTGCAGTGATTGCTTCTTTAACAGTGTATTGAATCTGAATGGTAAATAATAAAAACATACATGTATAACAGATGCTCAGTACATTACATTATCAGTGCATATTAACGCTTTTCTAATGACTAGTAATGACTAGCTGTAAATATAAGTAACTGCATGTTTCATCACACTAGAGACACAACTGACACAGTGACACTTGTTATAAAGAGAAAACATTTTCATAAATGGCAGTATGAAATTGATGACAAAAATGCAGCTGAGATATATTACATGCTCATGTCTGACCAATGTTTATGTATTTCCTACAATAAAGTCACTTACAAAATTGATGAAAACTATTGAAATGCATAACTCAATCCACAGACATGAAGTAGTTAATTACCCATGTACAAGTTTCAGATAGCTCATAAAACTGAAACAACTGAATAAACTCTTATATCCAAACAATGTTGACATAAATGACTCTCTCTCGTGTATACACGCGCTAATCGCGAGGCATCCATGCTAACCATGTGCTCAGAAATGCTAACACATGACACACTATCACTACACTAAAATAAACTACTTTCAATCCGTACAACTCATCAGTATTGCATTAAACAGTGTTACTCCTCAAGATCGAAGTGTTTAATTTACCTGAAGAAGAAGTACAAAAAGGTTAAAGAAGAATAAAGAATAAATAAAATAAAATAAAAGAGAGTGCTGCAGTGATTGCTTCTTTAAAGGTGTATTGAATCTGAAGAAGTGTGCGATGACGCAACCCGTTCTCACTCCCAAAGCGTCGAAAAACGAAGCATGGTCAAGTGCTTTCCGCGTCACAATAAAGACGCTAAAGGCACCCCTAGGCGTCAATATATCGACGCGCTGAGTGCTCCATTCATTTCAATTAGTGGTGGGAAGTTCGGATCATTTTACGGACTCGGATCTTTGAATCTCGTTCAGCAAAATGAACGAATCTTTTTTCAAGTAATTTCGTTCATTTCAGCAGAATCTAATTCAAATATTACATTTTTCATTTTTCAGCACATTTAGTAGCCTACTTTTGGAATAAAAAAATGAACTATAAGCTAATGCAGCCATGGCCAAAATTTGAGAAATAAATTATTAATTAATTAATTGCTTAGCTTGATTCAGTCTATGTATGCAGTCTGTTAGTTCACCTCACCTCCCGATCCAAATCGTTCTTCTTCTTTTTTTTTCAAATCGTTTACCTCTCGTGTCTGTCTTCAGGTTCGAGCCGTTAGTTCCGTCATGTCTGATGCTCTGATCTGGCCGTGGCAGCCGTGTAATACACATGCGTCCGGAAACAGATTTGATCAGTTCATCTCGAGTCTCGGGTTTGAGTCATTCGTTCATCAAGTCCCAGTCATCAAGTCACAGTCACCGGAAACAGATTTGATCAGTTCATTTTGAGTTTTTGAGTGGTTCCTTCAAGTCCTCATAGGCTGAATGCAGAAACAAAAATGATCAGTTCATCTCTCGAGTCAGTCTTCGGGTCCTAGTCTCGTTCTTTTGTCACGTGACCGCTTCCCGGGTTCAGTGTCTCGCAACATATACAACATTACAGTCGTATTATTGACTGTATATTATTTTTTGTTTAGGAATTCTCAACAAACTCAAACAAATTCTCAACAAATTCAAAAAGAATTCTCTATCTGCAACAAACATCTGAAAAATAACAAAGTGACATATTGTTCCTGTCAGTCTATTTTTATTGTTAAATGTTTCTTGTGCCCCTGTGGTGTTTTTTTAATTATTATTTATATTATATAAAAAAAATAATTATATATATATATATATATATATATATATATATATATATATATATATATATATATATATATATATATATATATATATATATATATATATATATGATGATATGGCTTTGCTATTTACTGAAGATTAGAACCCACTGTAAACAAGTCTCAATCTTTGCTTTATCAAAGTGATTTCCCCATCATACAGATAAAGTTTAAAGCATTAACCAACTCTTTAATAATATCAAATCAAATCAATCAAATCACTTTATTGTCACAGAACCATATACACAAGTGCAACAGTAGGTGAAATTCTTAGGTGCAGTTCCGAGCAACATAGCAGTCATGACATGACATGTACAACATTTAAAGCAACATCAGATTACACATCTGATGCGCCCACAATTACTCACAGCACAGTAAACTCTACAATAGACAATAAATAATTTACACAATGTGAGTGTAGTTCTCACAGCTTTAAACAATATACACATACTTACAATATACATATACTTTAAACAATGTACACTAAACATACATGAAACAATATACATTAAGCTATAATAATAATATACAATGTACAGTATACAATATTAATCACAATAGAGTTCCAATGTACAATAGATGCTATATGATAAATAAATGTGTATATAATGTGTGTGTATCTACAGTGGGTTGTGCTGAGTGATATTCTGTCCAGTGTGTGTTATGAACTGATGGATCAGGAGTTAAGTAGTCTAATTGCTTGTGGGAAGAAGCTGTTCTGGAGTCGGCTGGTGCGTGTTCTGATGCTGCGGTACCGCCTGCCTGATAGCAGCAGTGAGAGCAGCCCATGGTTCGGGTGGCTAGAGTCTCTGATGATCCTCTGAGCTCTCTTCACACACCGCCTGGCATAAATGTCCTGGAGGTAGGGAAGCTCATGCAGCTGGCCGTGCGCACTACCCTTTGCAGGGCTTTGCAGCTGTGGGCGGTACTGTTGCCGTACCAGGTGGTGATGCAGCCAGTCAGCAGGCTCTCTATGGTGCTGGTGTAGAAGCGTGTGAGGATGTGGTGGTTCATTCCAAACCTCCTCAGCCGTCGCAGGAAGAAAAGGCACTGATGAGCCTTCTTCACAACGGCCTCGGTGTGGACGGACCATGAGAGTTCTTCTGTGATGTGGACACCGAGGAACTTGAAGCTGCTGACTCTCTCCACCGGTGCTCCATTGATGGTGATGGGGCGGTGTTCTCTCTCATTCCTCCTGAAGTCGACCACCAGCTCCTTGGTCTTGCTGACGTTGAGGGAGAGGTTGTGCTCCTGACACCACCGTGTCAGAGTGTGCACCTCCTCTCTGTAGGCCGTTTCATCATTGTCAGTGATGAGACCTACCACCGTCGTATCGTCAGCAAACTTGATGATGGTATTGGAGCTGTGGGTTGCCACACAGTCATGTGTGTACAAGGAGTACAGGAGTGGGCTGAGAACACAGCCCTGAGGGGCTCCAGTGTTGAGAGTCAGTGATGAGGAGATGTTACTGCCCATTCTGACCACCTGGCGTCTGTTTGACAGGAAGTCCAGGATCCAGCTGCATAGCAAGCTGTTTAAGCCTAGAGCCCGGAGTTTCAAGTATGGAGGGGACAATGGTGTTGAATGCTGAGCTGTAGTCTACAAACAGCATTCTCACATATGTGTTCCTCTTTTCCAGGTGGGAGAGAGCAGTGTGTATTGTTGATGAAATGGCATCATCAATGGAGCGGTTTGTGCGGTATGCAAACTGCAGTGGGTCCAGTGAGGGAGGGAGAACAGAGCAGATGTGGTTTCTGATTAGTCTCTCAAAGCATTTGCTGATGATGGGGGTCAGAGCAACAGGATGCCAGTCGTTTAAGCAGGTGGTTTTTGACTGCTTCGGTACAGGCACAATGGTGGACGTTTTGAAGCATGTGGGGACCACGGACAGGGAGAGGGACAGGTTAAAAATGTCCGTGAAAACTCCAGCCAGTTGGTTCGCGCACGCTCTGATGACGCGGCCCGGAATGCCATCTGGACCCGCGGCTTTACGGATGTTCACCAGCCGGAAGGATCGGGTTACATCCGCTACAGATACAGAGAGTGAACTAACCTCTGCATCTTCAGCCACGAGCTCTCTCTCCGCGAGGGCGGTGTTAGTTCCCTCAAAGCGAGCATAAAAGGTGTTGAGCTCGTCCGGGAGAGAGGCAGCGGTATTCACGGTGGAGTTTGTGTTCCCTTCATAGTCCGTGATGGTGTTAATTCCCCGCCACATGCTTCTGGAGTCGGTGGTGTTGAACTGTCCTTCAATCTTGTCCCTGTACTGGCGTTTTGCTGCTCTGATGGTTTTCCAGAGGGCATAACTTGCTTGTTTATGCTCCTCCGCATTACCGTAGTTAAAAGTGGAGGTCCGCGCATTGAGTGCCGCGCGAACATCCCCATTTAGCCACGGCTTCTGGTTTGGGTACAGCCAAATTGTTTTGGTCGGAACAACGTCTTCTACGCACTTCCTGATGAAACACGTTACGCTATCAGCGTAGACCTCAATGTCGTCATCAGAGGCCGACCGGAACATCTCCCAGTCCGCGTGATCAAAACAGTCTTGTAGCATAGAGTCTGATTGGTCCAACCAGCACTGGATGGTTCTGAGGGCGGGTGCTTCCTGTTTCAGTCTCTGCCTGTAAGCGGGCAGAAGGAGAATGGTCCGATTTGCCAAATGGTGGGCGCGGGAGGGACATGTAGCCATCCCGGAAGGGAGAGTAACAGTGATCCAAGACACGGTTCCCTCGCGTGTTGAAGTTAACATGTTGGTGGTATTTAGGTGCAATGCGCTTGAAGTTGGCTTTGTTAAAGTCCCCAGTCACAATAAACGCAGCCTCAGGATGCGCGGTTTCCTGCTCACTCACTGTCCTATACAGTTCCTTTAGTGCCCGGTCTGTGTCGGCTTGTGGGGGAAAATACACAGCTGTGATGATGACCGCTGTGAATTCCCTCGGTAGCCAGAATGGTCGACACAGAACCATGAGAAGTTCCAGATCAGGAGAACAGAAAGACTTGATAGAATGTACGTTCCTCTGATCACACCAGGATCTGTTGATCATAAAACATACACCCCCGCCTTTGCTTTTCCCTGAGAGTTCTTTTTCTCTGTCCATTCGGTGCACGGAGAACCCCGTGGTTTCGATGGCCAAATCTGGAATCTCAGCAGACATCCAAGTTTCTGTAAGGCAGATAATGCAGCAGTCCCTCGTCTCTCGTTGGAAAGAGATCCGTGCTCTCAGCTCACAGAGTTTGTTGTCCAGAGACTGAACATTAGCCAGTAAAATACTGGGAAGCGGGGGTCGGTTTGCGCGGCGTCTTACTCTGATGAGCACGCCGGCTCTGCTTCCCCTTCTCCGGCTGCGTTTCCGCGGACGGACTGCCCAGACAAAGGGCTCCGCTGCCGTGTTTGTAAACAGCTGGTCGTCACTGAAGAATTTAAAGTCCGGTTTTCGTTGTGCGATTGCCGAACCAATGTCCAAAAGTGTCTGTCTGTCGTACGCAGTAAGGCAGACAACATCCAAGACAAAAAACACAAAAACTATAAACAGAACAAACAAAAAACTGCAATGTAGTAACGGAGCTCGCGACGCAGCAGCCATCCTCTGCGCCATCTTGAATCCCATCTTAATATAATTCTGTTATAGAAAATAACCATCATGACAGATATTCACAAATATATAAAGTGTAAGAAATAAAAAAAAGGTACAATTTGAGGTCAGAAACGCATCACGCATCAAAAAAAAGTTATATGTGAATTATTAACTAATTTCTGCATGCAATACAGCTGTCATGTCACGTGACAAAAGAACGAGACTAGGACCCGAAGACTGACTCGAGAGATGAACTGATCATTTCTGTTTCTGCATTCAGCCTATGGGGACTTGAACGAAGAACGACTCAAAAGACTCGAGATGAACTGATCAAATCTGTTTCCGCCGGTACAGACTGCATATCCGTGCCCTAATATGGGGCTGGGACTTGATGAACGAACGACTCGAGAAATGAACTAATCATTCTGATTTCTGTAGTAGCCTGAGATGTTGCGCAATGCGCATGCGCGGGTCAATACAAAATGAACGAATCGCTCTCTGAGACGACTCGTCGTTCCCGAGTCATATTAAGGATTCGTTCAAAATGAACAAATCGTTCATGAACGACACATCACTAATTTCAATGAGAAACCTTCGGCGTCAGACACAGACGCGTTGGGCATGGGAAAGTTATCGTCATGCTGATCATATATTGGGTTATGATTTTGCCATTATGACATGTTGGACTGTGATTCTCAATTTAATCAGCCGGCATCATTTTATTTACGCTATCTAGACACGTTTTAACATGTAACCCAACCCTATTCCATCCCTAAACCTACCCATTTGTGTGGTATAAAACGCAGATATAACAGGCAGAGTCGACTGCGTCGAAAGCGATCAGCGTCTCCATCCGCAGAAGATCACGAACACGTACAATTTCAAATATTGCCGCCCGTTACGTCAGTTCTCGTATGTCTCGTGACCAATTGCGTCATTACGTCAGCTTTGATTGTAAAATGTCATTGGTTCTCGTGTGTCTTGTGACAGATTGCGTCATGCTAAAGAGGCGTGTGTATTATTTGAATGAGATATGAATGAGTGCGTTAACGGAGCGGCAGGATCAGATTAGAACATTAAGATCAACTCTGTTCTTTACATGAAGACATCGTGTGACTTCAGAAGGCTTGGAATGCAACATGAGTTAATACTTTTATACTGTTTTTGGTCAGTTTTTGCAATAAATACCTGTGACTGTACTTGTATTTGCCTGTTGTGTGTTTTATATTGTTTAGGAGTGGGTAGGTTTAGGGTTGGAGTTGGGTTAGCTGCTCCAAAATATAAAAGTAACCTTTAAATATGAATAAAATATTAATAAAATCATGTATGCTTTTTACAAATGCAAAGAATAAAATGCGTCTTGATCTGACGCATTGGGTAAACAACTGAAATCGATGGAGCACTCAGCCACTCAGCACTCAGCACTTGCCAACCCTAAACCTACCCACTCCTAAACAATATAAAACACACAAAATAGTGACGCCCAGGGGTGACTTTAGCGTCTTCGTTGCGACGCGGAAGGCACTTGACCATGCTTTGTTTTTCGACGCCCTGGGAGTGAGAACAGGTTGGATGACGTCATCACGCTGGTATGCCAAATGAAAATAATAAAATGAATTACTGCACATAACGCTCTTACTCATTTCGTTAACCTACAGCACAAATAACCATTCAAACAATATTAGCAATATAAAGAAAATATTATGAACAATTCTATAATGCATTTGAAGAAATTAATAAACATAAAAATCACTATATTACATAATAACATTTTAATTAATAATTTGATGCATTGCACTTAATGTGTACATACATGTTTTACATTGTACTTACATTTTAAAAAATACCTGCATGTAGGCTAATTACGTCTGTAATTCATTTCTGTAGTTACATTTGTAATTACACAGTTGACACTTCCCTTCCCTTCCCTTGACACCTAACCCTACCCTTAAACTTACCCATGCCACCACACCTGTCCCTAACTCAACCCGTATCCCACCTCAATATCATGTAATATGTTTTGTAATACAATTTGAACACAGTAAGTACATTGTACTTATTTTTTTTATGTAAGTACATAGTAGTTAAATCCACCTAATATAAAGTGGGGCCACATTTTGTATTTATGTCATGATTTACGTCATGTCCGTAAACAAAAAAAAAGAAGGTCTGGCTATAGCCTACATATTTGTACTGTATAATTGCTGATCCATATGAATTCTTGGCTGAGAAGTGAAAATGTATCTCTAAATGATGTCTAAAGAGGGCTCAGATCTACAGGAGATGGCAGTGTTTCACAATCTCTTGACACAGGCGTAAATGTTCAAGCTGGCAAAATCTGACACAGCAGATTTGTTGTGGTGCTCACTGCTCAGTCCACTGTGTTCATCGTAATTAGAGCCATGAAACATGCCTGACTAGAGCAATATTTTACTGGGATTCATTATTTGCTAGAAATCATGTTTCTTCATATTGGTCCTTTGAAGAGGCGACAGATTCAGAGAACAGTTTAAGAGCAATGGCCTGTCGTATGGTGAAAGCTCTTATGAAAATAAACGGGAAGAGATCTGCGGAGGCTCATGGCTCTGTTTTGATTTGTTTAATCCAGCCTTTGAGAAAACACAGGCACTGAAAGCCATCTCTCTCAGAGTGGAGGAAGAAGTGTTTCATCTTTTAACTCTCCTCATGATTCATCCAGAAATTAGCAGAGAGAGAATGCGGAGACAGGTTTGAGAGCTGGCGTATGAAATAAGGTAGTGTACGTCCTGCCAGACTCTCAAAGCTGTGCACTGCCTCTGAGTAACAGAGCTAATGAGTGCTGAAGCACAATCTGTACTCTGTGGCAGCACTCTCCTGTGGCAGTCAACTCTCTCCTATCTTTAACTTCTGCTGTCACATGCCCCTGACACTGAAATGACTATACTTTCACAATTGATTGCACTGAATTTGGTGAGATTCTATAAGTGCTTTTGAGTGGATTTGTTTCAGTTTGTTCAATATTAGTCAATGTCAGACCATAAATGAGCCAAAGCAAGAATCTGATTGAATATATTTGTTCTAATTAACTTGCAAAATGCTTCACCAATCAGCATACACATTTCACTGTGGATGAAATTAATGTTTAATTTTGGTCCATGTAAACCCACTGCTATAATGCTACAGTGTTCTGGGTGGTTGGCAGATCATTGTTGTGTACTTGCTCATATATGAAACACCTCAGATTCAGCAACTACCTGCAAATACACTCACATTCACATGTGTCCCAAAAGGCTGCATCCTACTAAGGACTCTGACTTCAAAGGCCACGCCTTCGAAGGCCGCAAAGGTCGGAGAGGCTGTTGTTTAATATCATGTCAAACCAATAACACTTTCATTCATCCTTAAAACACAAATAAAGATATTTTTATGAATCCTGAGATAATTCTGTCTGAAATAGACTTTTAATGGAGGAACAAATCTCACAGGTTTCATTAAAAAATATCTTCAGTTGTATTTCAAAGATGAACAAAAGTCTAATTGGTTTGGAATGACATGAGGGTGATTAAATGATGACAGGTTTTTTCATTTTGGATGAACTAACCTTTTAATTAAGCTAGGAGGTCAATATGTGACATTTAGGCCCGGTTTCACAGACAGGGCTTAGACTAAGCCAGGATTAGGCCTTAGTTCAATTAGGACATATAAGTGACTTTTATAAACGTGCTCAAGAAAAAAATATTACTGGTGTGCATCTTGAGACAAAACAATGCCACTGACATATTTTAAGATTTGTCAGTGCAAGATTCTTTCAGTTAAAACAGCACAAACATGCATTTTAGTCTAGGACTAGCTTAAGCGTTGTCTGTGAAACCGGGGGTTAGATTCTCTGTTGGTCACATATCTCAGAACTCAGAGCTCACCAAATTTTCAAACACAACTATGCAAAACTTCTTCACATGAGCTCGTGTTTGCTGTTGCTGTTTGAGAATCCCAGTCTCAGTTTATGATGAACAACAAGTATTTCATGAGTTTGTGTGCCCATATAATCTTGGTAAAAGTGGTAAACGGATTTGGCGTGCTGTCTGCTATAGAGGGGCTCGGAGAGGATTTTCTACCCGAGCTCCGATTGCCCCCCTATAACAGGAAAAATTGTTCAAAAGGGAGGAGCCGGGGAGGAGGAGGGATGCTGCAAGAACTAACAATGGGAAGAGGTAAGCTGCTGGTTTTATACCTTGGAATTAATTGGAAGATTAGATGGGCGTACTTCCTCACGAAATTACGTTTAGTAACTTCACTTATGCTGTAAAGAATTAACCTGTCAGTCTTACTGCATTGAGCTTTACCTAATTTGTTATTGAGCATGAATCTCAAAACTATCACACACAGCAGCAACAGGAGCTGGCAGAAAACAGACACTGCACATTAATGGCAAATTAGGTTTGATTGAAATTTTGCCACAACCTAGAGGAGACAAGCCCATGATAACTTATATTTTCATTGATTTATTTTCCCCAGAATGGGCTGACAAGGCAAACCAATGTATAGAGCAGTCAAGACTATACAGGTTTAATCCAATTGATATGTGAGCTATTGGCAGTTCTGAGAGATATCACAGCTTTTAATGTGAAGCAGGAGAACACTTATCTTGTCATTTATTTTTATGTGAATAATGCCTCAACCTACAACACAGTCCGCCTCACACAACCTCATATATACTGCTGATGCATCGTCGACCCTCACTATGATCACAATGTGTGACTAACCAGAGCTGCTTTAAAGTTGTGATGCAACTGAAGTAGTGAAAGATCTTTAGAAAAAGAAGAAAACTGGTTATAGACTGGATTTTGAGGTGTGTGCACTGCACTCAAAACATTTAGGAAGATGAACGTTAGCATGCAAGGGTGGGGTTTAATGATTGGAGAAGCCCTGCATATGTCACCAGTCATTTTCACTGAAAGGTCCAGTAGAAAGCATATTTGAATTTCTAGCTGATTGCTATAGCTAAGTGAATCAGCTGTGAATAGAGCAGTTGCCAACTAGGGAAAGACCTGGTGACAGCCTGGAAAGACAGCTGACAGGAGGGAAAGACCCCTCTTGGCCTGCCATAGGCTAGCTAAACTATGGCGAGAGGAACCCAGCAAAATTAGTGTACGGGTCCCACCCATCCATGGCTACAAGTAGATCAAGGAAGGAAATACCCTAGAGTCAGCGAGAGAAGGGGTGGAAGATGACACCACAGCAGATAACAGGGCAATTGACCTTGGAATGAAACAAACAATGAGAATGATGATCAGCACTAAACCTGAGTCAACAAAATATACTCTAGCAATTAAGTGTTGTAATGTTGTAGTTGTGGCTGTGCTAAGGTAACATAATTTGCAGGCCGTAAAAGGCATCAAGGATGCAACAATTACAGGTTTGTATAGATGCAGGTAAGATAAAGCCAAGTAAATCTAGGAGCAAATCAATAATCAATTGAAGACTGTAAGATCATTGTTTCTTGAATGGGGAAGAACCCATACCAACAGTGATGGAGAAACCAGTTTAAAGCCTCGGACACTGGTATGATGTGACTCTCAAGGACACAGAACAAGTGGACCAGCTCAGGCTGGACACCCTTAGTTGCCTTGAGAGAACTGTCTAGTCCTTGCACCCTGACCTGTCAAAGCTCTGGTGTTTCCAATTTGGTCTCCTACCAGGGCTGATGTGGCCACTGACCACCAATGAGTTACTAGTCTTGAAAGTTGAAAAACTTGGAAAGGTTGATCTGATCATTTGGTTAAAAATGGCTAGGCCTCCCCAGGTGCAAGATCAACATAGGGCTGTATGGAAAAGGCATCTTGGAGCTTCCAGTGTCCAGTCTTGCTGAAGAGTACAAATGCTCAAATACAAATACAAAGGCGGGAAATGACAGTGATGGAATCAAGTGATCCATGCATAGCCCAAATATTTCCTGCCCTCGACACTGGAAGTAGGTGGACTCTATTCTCAGCTGTACAGCAGGCTAAGTCAGTCCTTAAGCACCGGGCAGCAAGGAAGAGAAGGCCTTGGCCTTTGAGGCCATCCTGGCCCAAGGCAACTCCATCTCAGCATCAAAAACTTTGTTCGCTAGCAACGAGAGCTAGCATTGAGATCGGCTATCTCCCAAGAAAACCAAGGGCTGTGCATGAGATAAAAGGGAGTTGAGAGGTGAAAGTTCTCTTGGAAAGAGCTGTGGGGCTCACAACGTATCTCAAATTAGCTTCCTGTTACAAGCCCCGATGATGCCCTGCCATCTCCAATGAACCTCACCCAATGCTACAGAGAAGAACGTGCTCATCACCAGTGAACCTGAATCACATCTTGGTTGGCTGCAAGTTAGGCTTGATAGTAAAGTAAAAGCTTCAGTTAAGGAGTTTGTCGTGAAAGGGACAGGGGGAAAAAAAGTCAAGCATCCTGGTGTAGGGGTGATGATGTTGGGCTTGTTTTGTAGCCACAGGACCTGGCCACCTCACAGTCATTGAGTTGACATGAACTCCTATACCAAAGTATTCTAGAGTCAAATGTGAGACCATCTGACCGACAGCTAAAGCTTGGCGAAATTGGGTCATGCAACCGGACAATTATCCGAAGATCACCAGCAAATCTACAACAGAATGGCTGAAAAAGAAAATAATGAAGGTGTTGCAATGGCCCAGTTGAAGTCCAGACCTCATTCTGACAGAAATGCTGTGACAAGAGCTGTGCATAAACAAATGCCCACAAACATCAACAAACTGAAGCAATATTGTAAAGAGTAGACCAAAATTCCTCCAGAATGATGTGAGAGACTGCTAAATCATGCAGAAAATGATTGCTTCAAGTTATTGCTGCTAAAAGTGGATCTACAGGCAATTGAATGATAGGGTGTCCTAACTTTGTCACCCATGGTTTTTACATCTTGACTTTATTTTTGCTAAATAAATAATGACACAGTGTAATATGTAATGTGTTTTTGTTCATCTGAGGTTTTATTTTTAAAAATTTAAGACCTGCCAAGCACTAGATGATTTTTTATTATGTCCTGATACAGAAAACCCTGGAATTCAATAGGGTGTCCTAACATTTTCACATGACTGTACATGCTACAATCTGGGCCCCGCAACAGCAGAGGCACAAAGTGGGGGTAAAAGCAGAGGGGGGGGGCGCACATGGGAAGCCAGATGTTTCCGATGAGCCCTCTAGAGGTGTTGTGGGTATACAGTATATCATCGAAACACCAAGGAAAGAGGGTACCCACCTGATGACCCCAATGAAGCTTTGTGCCTCCATCTAACACTACCACCATCATATATGTTATATGTTATAATAATAGTTATAATAATAGCAAGGGGTATTACCATCCTAAAATGTAACTAATAGCTGTCAAATAGGCTGCAGCAACACACCCAATCAACAAACATCAATTACTCACATTTACACACACAAACAGCATATACTTTCTTACACCAGACACAGGCTCTCAGTTTTACATATTTCATAAGTATTTGTAATAACCTTTTTTTTCTTTGCTCAGAGTTCAGCTCAGGAATTTTATTTGTTTAAGTATCAGATGTTTCTTGTAAAATTACGTAGAGGAAATAATACTGGGCATTATGCATAGTAACATTAAAGCATACAGTAGCAAGCGATATATAGGGCTAATGGGGATATTGTGGATAGCATTGCTCAGATAATTTGATTTGAGAAGGATTTGATGTGAAAAGTTGTATAGAAATTCAGTTCAAACTTTAAAAATAACTTTAGTACCTTGGCAAAAATGACAGATTGAGTTAGTGACATTTCTGGGATTTCATCTGACACTCTACAGGAGACAAATGTGAGATGAACAGTTTTTTTTTTCCTCTGGAAAAAGCAGAATGTTTTTGTAAAACTCATCATTTGCTCTTTGTTCTCTCTCATTCCTGTCTGAGGGAATCAACTGATATGTTAATGATCTCATTTTGCACGTAAAAAAAGAAATGTCATACCTTCCCCATATGCCCATTTCTGTTTTTGAATTTCAAAGGCAGTAGGTATTATTGATAAGACATGAATAACATTTAAAGTGCTGAATTAATTAAATTAATTGAATTTGGACAAAAGCAGCAAATGACAAGAGAACAGTAAAATATACTATTTTCTCTTTTACTCACTCTCTCTTCCTTCCCCTTAAATTATTCTTGTAATCACACAGCTGTTTTTTGATGGTCCAGTTAAAGCACTTTAAAAACACTGCGTTCTTCTGGAAAATGGTTCATGCACATTCAGTAAACAAGGCTTTCAGAAAAATGGCATGATGTATACCTTATATCCCAAGCGAAATAGGAGTTGTTGTATTGAATGTTGAGCATAAGAAAGTATTGGTTAGCTTTCAATTGATGTAGAGACATTTGCTTTTCTGTGCATGTGCTATACGATCTTTGAAATCTTTCTATCAATAAACAAACACAAGAAAGTTGTTAACAATTATGTTGTCTTTTGAAACATATGCTGGGCTCAACAGTTGTTTCATTGTACATCATACTTGGCCCAATCAAACATAGTCAGAGCAGCGTTTTTTTTTTTTTACCATAATGGGTAATTTTCTCCACTGTTCCCCTCCTACTAGTCCACCACAGATCTGACAGTGCTTTAGTGTTCTCAACAGCCAATTGCTACATATGGTTTTATAGAATGTGTAACAACGGAGCATTCAGCTTTACAGAGCACAACATGGCTGTCAACTGATTGCCTATATTTTTTTTAGTGCAAAGATCCTAACAGCATGCTGTGTTTACACTGAGACTGTTTATCATAGTCATTACTACATGAGTGCTCTGTTGTATGGTTAAGAGGCCATAGAAAACATGATTGTCTGATGTTATTGGATTGGAGAAGTGTGGGGATAGTTAAAGAAGTGTTTCTGTATATCCGACACATTGTATGAGCATTGTCTCCAGGGCATGATGCTGGATAATACCACACAAATTTAAGTACACCAGTGTAGAGTTTCTGTTGCATTATAGAGACTGTTAACGTGAAGAATCATGACAAAGTCAGGCATCTGTTCGCTGAGGTAATTTCTGTACGGTTCATAATAGGTTCACAGAGCATTATGCAATTCTGTAGGGTGAGAAGGGCCGGCACACCACAGTCCTATTACAGCTCCAGCACCGACTGCGTGTTGAAAAGTATATGGCAATAGTGTGACACTGACACAATAATGCATAATGAATGGTATAGATATTTATTATTATTTCATGATGCCATTTATAGATTAGTATTGTAAGTCTCATTTGAAATATATTTTTCTTTTTTTCCTCTCAGAATTTTACATTAATTGCACTGTATGTATATATATATATATATATATATATATATATATATATATATATATATATATATATATATATATATATATATATATATATATATATATATATATATATATATATATATATATATATATATATATATATATATACAACTCCATCTCATATATATACATTAGGCATAACATCAGGAGCTAATATTTTGTTGGTCCCCCTTATACGGTTTCCATGAAAGGGTGTACATGGTCTGCAACAATGCTTAGGTAAGTGGTACATGTCAAAGTAACAGCTACATGGATGGCAGGACCCAAGGTTCCCTTTCGTTCAGTCACTCCGAGTAACATCAGTGACTGACGAATGGGGGTTTCGCCTAGAAGCCAATCATCTTTGAGATCTTAGAAAACGCCCAATGGCAGTGCCAATGCCATGGGCATGCGGAATTTGCATGCTTAACTCCGCCCCACCACGTGGGTCTATAAGGAAGTACGCTGGCAACATCGCATTATGTTTCTGCTTCAGAGCCAAGAGCATCTCTTCACTCCTGCAAGCCTAAATTCTGAAGTCCTCTCTTCAGTCTTCGAGACGAGCGATTCTCCAGGGTGTTGCGATCTCACATTGCCTGCCTGCTGATTCCCCTCTGGCTCTCAGCGAAGGCGGTCGCATTCTCTCTTCTCTCCGTCTCGTCTCCCTCCTCCCTCCTCTCCTGCTTGCTTCTCTCGTCTCGTCTAGTCTACTGTCTTAAACTTGAGAGACTCTCCACGCACTGCTCTCGAACTACAAATTATGGATTTGATCAGCTGGTCTCTCAACGCAATTGACACCATCTTCTTGACGAGAAGCTTGGGTTCGGGGGAACCTAACTGCCCTGCCGGAACGTTTGCTGCTGGCTACACGATGGACGCGTGGGAGAGGTGGCATGTTGTGTGTCTAGCGGCACTTTCCGTAGAGGACATTGAAGACATCTACCTATTCGGATTCATGGTAACAGGGTTTCTGCTGTTTGGATCAGGCATTGCCCTGGGCTATCGAAGAATTCAGGAAGCGGTGACAGCTATTCAAAGCTCCACAAGGCTGCCCGTCATGATTGAAGCAGTGGGCAGAGCGGTCATCTCTCAAACTGGGACTACTAACCGCAACATGGATAACATTATGGAGTTGCAACGCAAGATGGATATCATCACGGAAAAGCTCACTGCTTTGCAAAAAGATCGTTTCAGAGACCAGAACGAACTAAGAGAGCCATAAATTGTGGCTTCTCGATTCAGACCAAACAATTCCAATCTTATCTGCTTTCGGCTCCCTCAACCAGCACGGCCTTGGCCAAGGCCGCTGTTGTGGCAACAACTCCCCCTGAGAGCACTGCAGGAAGACGCTCTTGCATTCATCCCCCAACCACCTGCTGACTCGGACTGGGATCTGATCAAGGTTGTCTCCATAGCAACTTGCGGACTGGTGCACCGAGATTATGGTGCCAGGCATGTCTTCCCAGGCCTACACAAACATGCACATGAACTTTACAGACACACACACATTTATGCACACACCCTTCTCTCGCCTTCGCCGCTTTGTACCCCCAGTCTGACAAGCGGGTCTGTGACCAGCGCCTGAAACGGCTGCAGGACCGGGACGCCTGGCTGTGCTGGGACACCTCAACCCCCCACTCCTCTCCCCTGTTGCAAGTCTTGTTTCATGCTGTAATGTGTGCTCATGTTGCTGAGATGTTTTTTTACTGTTCTCTCAAACTGTGCTACCGTAGGAGCACAGTCTGGGGGTTGCTTTTTTATCATCTCCTCACCCCTCCCTACCTCTCCTCATGTTATGCTGTATTTTCTGTCCAACTAAAGGGGAAGCCGCAGAATGGCGACTCGGTGTGACTGGCACAACACCAAAACAAATTCCGTGTATGTGTAAAAATGTACTTGGCAATACAAATTCCTTGATTCCTTGATTCCTTGATCTGTGCAGGGATCTGCAACAGCTGTGTGTGTTTTCCCTGGGCGCTTCGGCACTCTGCAGAGCTTTCCTCTCACAAAAAGAGCTTGCGCGTGGCATGTCTTTTTGAAGACGGTTCGCCCACGCACTTCCGGGTGCGATCGATCTCCGTTTCTGTCTTATGGGCACAATCACTGCTCGATGTGTTTGGGCTTCAGCACGTTCGGCACTGCCAGTGTTTGTGGATGTGCCATGTTCCCACTGCGGGAACATGACCATCGCGATGTTGTGGTCAAGACTCAGTGACCTCCGTAAAGGAGAGAGAGTCCCATTTGCCACACCCCAACCTACCGTCTCCGAGAGAGGTGGTACTTTGGCTGGTGGCCAGGGTGACCTGAGGGCGGTGCTGTGGTATTAAGAACCCCAACGATCATTCCTCGGGCCCCCCTTTCACACACCGCTACCCGCGAGTGCTTGGACTGAAATGGCGGGACCGTCTGTTGATGCCCCGCTCGTTTCGTTCACACTCCAGATAGCAACAAGATGTCGATTGCCGCATCTCAAGGTGGGCCGCATCAACAGCTGTCAGGCCCTGCCCCCAATGCCTCTTCGTTCTCGAGGTGCATGAGGAGCTCACGTGGTCCTGGAAGTCCCCGTGGTATGGGGTACATCTGTGGTCCGAGTGACCCCACTGGTGCAGTTCCTGGGAGCCTGGCTACAGCTTCCGGGACTGTCCTGCTGGGTTGCAAAGACTATCAGACTCGGCTACGCGATTCAGTTCATGCAGGCTCCTCCGAGTGGGAGTCTGCTACACCATGCTGGGGCCCAACGCCCCTGTCATGCGGGCGAAGGGTGCGATTGAGCCTGTCCTTCCAGCCAAAATGAAGTCCAGCTTCTACAGCCCCTACTTCATTGTACCGGTGGGTTACAACCAATCCTGGATCTGTGCATCCTGAACAGATCCCTTCAAAGGCTTCCGTTCAGGATGTTGACAGCGAAACGCCTTTTCGAATGCGTTCGTTCAGCCGATTGGTTTGTAGCAATCGACCTGAAGGACACCTACTTCCATGTCTCCATCCTACCTCGACACAGACTTTTCCTATGGTTTGCTTTCAAGGGGCGGGTATATCAGTACGTGGTCCTCCCATTCAGGCTAGCTCTGTCCCCAGTGACTCGGGCCTGCCTCCAGACTCTCACCCCATGGTCGAACCTCAGCTTTCTACGGGCAGGTGTGCCCTTAGAACGAGTTTCCAGGCATGTTGTTGTATCAACAGATGCCTCCACCACGGGCTGGGGTGCCATGTGCAATGGACATGCTGCTGTGGGCTCCTGGACAGGACCCCAAATTCCGCATGCCCATGGCATTGGCACTGCCATTGGGCGATTTCTAAGATCTCGAAGATGATTGGCATCTAAGGGAAACCCTCATTTGTCAGTCACTGAACGTCAGGGTTACATACATAACGTTTCCCTGCAGAACATTGCCCAAAGCAGCCCTATATGTAACAAACTGCGATGCACTGTGCATTCTGACACCTTTCTATCAGAACCAGCATTAACTTCTTGAGAAATTTAAGTTACAGTAGCTCGTCTTTTTAATCAGACGACACGGGCCAGCCTTTGCTCCCCACGTGCATCAATGAGCCATGGCCGTCCATGACCTTGTCACCGGTTCACTACTGTTCCTTCTTTGGAACACTTTAGATAGATACTGACCACTGCAGACCGGGAACACACCACAAGAGCTGCGGTTTTGATGCTCTGACCCAGTCATCTAGCCATCACAATTTTGCCGTTGACAAACTCGCTCAAATCCTTACCCTTGCCCATTTTTCCTGCTTCTAACACATCAACTTTGAGGGCAAAATGTTCACTTACTGCCTAATATATCCCACCCACTAACAGGTGCCGTAATGAAGAGATCATCAGTGCTATTCACTTCACCTGTCAGTGGTCACAATGTTATGCATGATCTGTGTATATACTGTATATACATTATCTTTTAACAGTTTAGGGTAGTACGATTTTTTTAAAAGAAATTAATAATCTTATTCAGCAAATATTCATAAAACTGATCAAAAACAGTAAAGCCTGTACATTGTTACAAATGATTTCCAGTAGATGCTGTTATTTTGAACTTTCTATTCATTAACCTCTTAACCTGCGCCCCATTTTTGAGAATTCTTTGAAAACGACATACCCAAATGAAAATGTCTGCGGCTCTTAAACCCTATGGTCTATATTCATAAATCTGGTCTTATTTTAAACTAGACACTTGAAATGTTGCTACCCAAGAGTCATAATAACTCAAAGTAATATGGGAACAGAGTAATATACATGTAAATATACATGTAAGTGACTCACGTTTTTTTTTTTTTTTTTTTGTACTTTGGGAAAAAAATATTATAATTTAATGTTAAGAGCCTGAAAATAACTTAAATATAAAACTGAATGTCTAATCATGTCATGATTCAAATATGAGGATGATTCTCTCAGTAATGTAGCTTCTGTGAGCTTTTATGTCAAGAAAAGTCTAGGCGAATTTCAAAAAGGCCATTTATTTCAGAACATTTGCTATTGTAAAGAGTAGTTTTTCATTCAAATAAATCTGCAATAAACTGCTAATTATAATGGATAAACAGTTACTGAAAAACTAAAGCAACTATTTACAGAGATTACAAAGTGTAAAAAAACTGATTTAGCTGATGGGAAGCGTCAGTAAGAGTCTGCGCGCTCCACTGCAGTTGCGCCATTGAGAACGCGCAGACTGCGCACAAACAGTATTCACCAAAGCCTACTTACGTAAACTGCGCAAGATAATGCCTTTTGATTGGTTACTAAGTCCATCAATCAAACCTTTGTTGGAAAGGCATTGGCTGGGCACCGAGTGCCTTTATCCAACGAAAACCATGGGCGCAATGATTGACAGCTCACCAAGCCTGTAAAGCGCTTCCTCTATATGATATGCATCCCAGGAGAGTCTCTGATTGAAGGAGAGAGACGAGGGAGGGTTTATAATACGTGGGAGAGACTATTCTAGCAGGGGGAGTTTACCAGAAAAGGATTAGAATCGATATTTCATTGAAAATGGACATGATTGATTACGCTAACTCAAAACTCCCTTGCAAACAACGAAGGATTTTTTGTTTGTTCCCTATTTTTTCGTTGTTTTGGATTAAAAAGTGGGATGCATTTTGAAGAGTGGACTCTTACACAGAGATGTATGCGGGGGTTTATTGGATTCGTCCGATCTGATCCGAACGACAGGAGATGAAAGATGAGTACCGCTAATATTATGCTAATGTTTACATGGTCGGTCCTTTAGCGTTTCATTTAACCCTTTCCTCTCTGGTTTATTTATTGCAAAAACAAGTTCAGAACATGAATCTTGAGTGTTTTAGCTTTCAAATGATGCATAGTTTGTGATAGTTGATTGAATATTTTGTATAAAACAAAAGTAAATAAAAGTACACACACGCCCACTTCCGTCAACCCCCCCGCCCACGATCCGGTGCGGGTTAAAGAATCCTGAAAATAATTTATCACAGTTTTCACAAAAATACTAAGCAGCAGCACACCGGTTTCCAACATTGACTGTAAGAAGAAATATTGATCACAAAATCAGCATATTAGATTATATCTGAAGGATCATGTGACACCATATGGCAGCTTTGCCATCAATGGAATAATTTTTTTCATATTCAAATAGAAAGAAAAACTATTTTAATTTGTAATAATACAATTTTTTTATATCGTTCATATCGAAATCCTTGGATTACATTTTTCAGGCTTTTAGCGAATTGGAGCACAGTTTGAGCAATTTAACTAAAAATTCAAGTAGGAGACATAAGCAAAAACATACCGTAAAACATACGTTTTCAATTGCTGTTTATGAGAAACTATAAAGATATTAAACTGAGATATTAGAGATTAGATATTAAAATAGTTATTAAAGATATTAATATATTAACATTTAATTTGTGATTTTCTAAATGAAAAACAGATCACATCTTTGATGAAAGCCCATGCATGTCTCTCTTTTTGAATTAGTTTGAGCTGAGCCTGAGGCTGTTGACACAGGGAGTAATTAACAGATGAACTTAATAGAATTGTCTGTAATGTCTGGTCTCTGTAATGTACACTTCTCTGAGAGAGAAAACCACTCTGTGATGTTCAGAATGATATAAGACCGATGGCATTTCCAAAGAGCTGAACACACACTGTGTCTTGAAAATATGGCGTCAGCTCAAACAAGAAAACTGTCTAATACTCTGTTTTGGACTTCACTAAAAGCCAGCTTAGAAAATGGACTTGATGGACAATTGGACAATTCTCTGTGCATGACATGTTTAAAGTAAATTATTTATTTTTGCGTCATTTGCTGCCTGGCAGGATTATAATCAGAAAAACTGATTTATATATCTGATCTGATTGTTTTAAATTGCCTGTCGCTGTACAGATGAAAACAAATCTGAATTTTTAAATTGATGTAATTCCATCTTGATCTTTATTATCTCTGTATTGTAAAGTCATGTCTACTTATTTATAACACATCCAGTTTTCCAGTATATTTTTTCGATTGTCCTCTAGGACTATCAAGACTGTTCAGATGTCAGTAACATGAGCTGGGAAAATAAACCTTGAGGCTTTCCGTGCCAGAAATGAGAGAGGAGATTGGGAGGTTGTAGGTGCTGGCTAATGGCTTGTGTCATTGTAAATTTAGTGGATTGTGTGGCAGGGTGGAATTAAGATCAAATGACAATGTCTTGTCAGCACTTCACCAGAGACACTTTCAAAGGACAATTTTTTTAAATGCTTTTTTTGCTTGAGGTAGAATTGTATGATCTCTAATATTACCTGATGTTAGTTTAGTAAGAATCACTTGAGAAGGCTGGATTTGTTGAGGAATTCAAGCGCAACCGCAAACCGAAAATCAAGGTTATAGTAGTGATTTTTCTATGAAATATGAAGTTTATTATTTTTATGTTTTAAAAAAGCATTTACATTTAACCCTTTAACTGTCACCCCCCTTTTTGAGAATACACATGCAAATGCACTATCCAAACTTAAAGGGCTGTAATTCAAGAATGCTTTGGAATATAGACCTTTGTTTGGTCTTGTTTTAAAGTCGACACTCGACACGCAGATTATTGCTGAAGTGAAAGCAATTCAAAATATGAAAGTATGAAAATGTTATGGAAATTTAATTTGACTGTAAATGAAAAATACAGTACTAAATATTTTTTTATTTCATATAAAATATATATTTTACAAAAAAGATTTTACTCTAAAATTACTATAAAATCAAAGCCATATGTCTAACCAATTTGTGTTCCAAATTTGAAGTTGATATCACAAAAATTGAAGTTCCCATGAGATTTTGTTTAGGTGCTGTACCAAAAATAGCCACCGGGTGTCATTCACATTCCATTTATTGTTTTTTTGATGCATTTTCCTGTAAATTTCTGTCCAAATATCACTTCCATCACAAAACAGTCACCAAATATGGACCCATGAGACTCAGACCTTTCCGACAATATGTGTTTTGTCAAGATTGGAAAAGATTTTGAATATAAAGTAATTCAAATAATTGTTGTAATATGAAACTAGGGGAGGAACCCGCTAGAATAATTTAGAGTAACGTTTCCATGGTAACACAATGTCCGATTTCAAAAAGGTTTTCACAGGATGAATTTTGAGTTTGTAAGCTTTCAAATGATAATTTACTTAAATATATGATACGAAAAAAAGGGACGGACACCTGTGGGATGGTGACAGTTAAGAGGTTTTAACTTGGGTATTGAGCTCTAAAAATGTTTAAACATATTTACACAAATAATTACACAGACAAGGTTAAAATCATGTTAACATGCATATTGTTTACTCCTTATGGCTATGAAACAGTGAGTATTTTACCATTTACAAATTTCCTTTTTAAAAAAGGGGAAATTAATAAAATCTATTACAATTTAAATGTATAATATAATACATTATTCATATTTATTTCATTTAAATGCCTTTTTTTGTTTCATCTGATTCTTCTCATGAGGTTGAATACATTTGAATCACAAATGTCAGATAGACACAAAAGTCATGAGATCAGAGTGCATGACGTCATATTTTTTGTTATTCTGAGCTGCTTTGATGTCTCAAGCCATACAAATGTCACCCTAAGCAACACCAGCAGCTCTGCAGTGACAGTCACACTATCTGCATAAAGGATGATCACTATGTTACAAAGCTCAATTTGTACAGAGACACTTCCTCACATACTGAGGATGTGTGAGTCGACCATGGTCACAAGGAGACAATTTTAACTCAGTCAGTTTCACTGAGCATTTTTGCACTTCCTAAATTCCAAAAAGTGTAAAAGATTATCTATATTTGACGGATGTGAAGTAGATTAGTCGCATTCCAGACAGTACTTTACATATATGTACTGTATAAGTACTGAATATTTATATTTCCATATATTCAATTCAATTCAATTCAATTCAAATTTATTTGTATAGCGCTTTTCACAATACATATCGTTTCAAAGCAGCTTCACAGAAAATGCATCTACATTACAATTTAAATTGATTTGTACATGTTATGCATTTCAGAAATGCACATATACAAAGCACACAGATTAGCTAACTATCTATTATTAATCAATATAATAACTATGGCACAGAAATAAGAATACATGTTGTTTATGAATAGGGTGTATAGAGATGAGCATGAGTGCGTGTTGATGCAGAGCTGCGTCATCTGAAGTCCTCGCATATATATATATATATATATATATATATATATATATATATATATCAAGTGTAGTGTTACTTCTGGCAGTCAAGTTAGTCAAGTTCACATCAGCTGACTGTCAGCTGATCATGTCTACCAATAAGATGTCTATCACAGCATACATACACTAAACAAAAGTATAAATGCAACACTTTTGTTTTTGCCCCTATTTTTCATGAGCTGAACTAAAAAATCTAAGACTTTTTCTATGTACACAAAAGGCCTTTTTCTCTCAAATATTGTTCACAAATCTGTCTTAATGTGTTAGTGAGCACTTCTCCTTTGCCGAGATAATCCATCCACCTCACAGGTGTGGCATATCAAGATGCTGATTAGACAGTATGTTTATTGCACAGGTGTGCCTTAGGCTGGCCACAATAAAAGGCCACTCTAAAATGTGCATATATATTGTCACAGTTCATGAATTCACTGACTAGTTCTTGCTCTGTGCGTGTGTGTGGGGGTGTGGCCACTGATTACCACTCGGCTGATTATCAGCGCCAGCTGCCACTCATCATCTGTGTCTATTTATACTCATTGTCATTCGTCGTGTTTGTCAGATCGTTGGGTTTGTTCCTGTGTTCATGTTAGTCTCCTGGACGTTTCCTGAGCTCTTGTGGATTCCCTGTCGGATTGTTGATCGCTCTGCCTATCTTCACGGAGGACCAACCGGTGTGGTTTGCCCTGCGTCTTTCTGTGGAGAACTGGATTTCCTGATCGCTTCTCACTTCTCCACAGAGGATCTGGGTTGTCCATTGAGTCCCTGCGCTGCCAAGTGTTTGACTGTTCCAGGCACTATCTCTTCATCTGACCCTGTTCCACTACTCTCATCTGTGACTCTCAATAAATATATTTGTAACGCAGTTCGATCGTATGGGAAGAAGGAGGCGGGAACTGGCGATTCTTCAAACACGTTTAATAAATCAAATGAACACAAAATAAAATGGCGGCGGCAGCCCCTCACGGACGACTGCCGCCTACATATAAAAACAAAACGTAAATAAAACACAACGCAAAATCCCAGGCCTGGTCCTCTCTCGTCCTTCACTGTCGTCGCTCCTCCTTTATACTCCCGTCACTCCTCCGTGAGACACGAGACAGCTGCAACGCACAGCTGGCTTCCATCCGCCCTGATGAGCGCGGCCTCGTCTCGCTCTCACGGTCCCTCCGCCTCACTGCTCGCCACAATATTGTTTTCACCCGCATATGAATCCTCTGTCTTATTCCCCGTGACACAGTATATATATATATATATATATGTAAAGCACTGTCTGGACTGCGACTGATCTAATTCGTATACGTCAAATATAGATCGTCTTTTATACTTTTCAGCTCATGGAAAAAGGGGGGCAAAAACAAAAAGTGTTGCGTTTATAATTTTGTTCAGTGTATTATCAAAGTATTATCAAAATATTCATACTCCTAAATGTAATACTCCTTCAGTAATATCAGCAGCTATCATGTTTCTCTGGAGCTAATTACCCTCCTCCATCCCCAGCTCCTCCTCTCGTCAGTCAGGATTTGGCATTCTGATTCGCCTTGAATCAGACTAAATTCCCTAATTATGTTGTACATTTTAATATTGACATTAATGCTATCTGCAATGCATTGTTGGTTCTGTTCTGTTCTGTTCTGCTGTTCTCCCTGCTCTCATCCATGCTAGGCTGCATGGATGCACAGGGAGTTCTTGCCCAGAAGAGAACCATACCGCCAATCCAAATTATATGCTAATTATCAATCATCTTTGACGATAGTGGATGTGTATGTGGATTTTCATTTTGCAAGAGCCTTTTTGCTTGAATGATAAACAAAAAGTCTGGTTTGCCAGAGGAGTGAAGTTGGTACAGCTGAAAGATGGTATCAGACAAAATTATAATCACAGCATATGTGACTCTGATAATTTATCACATGGAACATTATTTGAGAGCAGAGAGAGAAGAGAGTAAGGAGAGTGAGAGAGATACAGTTTATTTATTTAATATTTTGACATCTGACCAATAAGATCTTTGTATGGTTGTTTGATAAAGAGCAGAATTTCTTTAAAATCCAACACCTATCTATGTTCAAATGACAAAATATTGTTTCTATATATTTATACATTTAGGAGGGTTATAAGCCTAAAAAACTCCAAAGGCCAATGATGTAAATCATTTATCAGTGATCTAACACAATTCTACTAAAAACTCACTCACACATTCACCCTGTAGCATAAAGTGTGCGTATCATCCACAAGTCATGAAACCACATCACTATTTTCTTGCTTTCCTTTTATTTTTGGCTTGAGGAATCTGAACACTCTTGTTACATTTCACTCAGAGCATATGTGAGTCTGCAGTAGACAGAAAACAGCAGCTGTAACACTGCAAACAACAAAGGCGACAGAAATATATAGAGAAATATGAGGTATTGTATGAATGTCATTTTATTTTACATACTGTATAATACAATAGATTTAAGTATTACAAAAGATTCTAAGAGATTAAAAAAATATTGACATTTCAAAAAGACATTTCAACAGTTCAACAGAAACATTTTTCACATTTTTGAAAAACAATAGTATCTATCACATGACTAAATTTAAATATGTAATAAATTGCAATTCACATACATTCAGGCTTAGTTGATATTGATCCAAACAATAAAAAAAGAAGTTGATAACGACAATTCGCCCTCAGAAGAAACATTCTCTTCTATAAAAGAAAGAGAAAAATTGTTTCATAAACCAAAAATACACCCATCCCATAAAAACTTTTATTTTAATGTTTAAATTACAGTTGTTATTCTCGTTGTACTTGGGGTAACACCATCACTTAAGCAGCAGAAAGCACCAATAGCCCACTTTTAGGGTCCAAATGGCTCCAATTCGCTCTAATGAGCATGTTCATTGGAGGGGGCATGTGAGGGTGAGGGGTTACCCCAGACTCTTGGCCTGATGATGGTAGAGAGCCTGTGAGTTGACCTGACTCTGACCCACTCTCTAGTGAAGTTCGCCTGACTGTGGCCTCACCACACCATTACAAAATGGCAGAATCTCAATGTGAGGGGCCGCCTAGGGGAGACTGTGATGGCCAATGTACTGTAAGCAGCTGTAAATCAACAGTGGGCTTGGGAACGCTTCAAATTATGAATGTGAGATGATGGTAAACAAGGACAAAGAATGCTTTTGTTTATTTCTAAATTCAAGTAAATAAAAAAAAAAAAATATATATATATATATATATATATATATATATATATATATATATATATATATATATATATATATATATATGAGAAAGACAATTAATACCATATACACTGCAAAAAATGCTTTTCTTATTTAGTATTTTTGTCTTGTTTCCAGTCTAAATATATAACTAGTCTTAAATCAAGATGCTTTTACTAAATAAGTCAAATGATTAAAAAAAATCTTGTTTTCTGGAGAAAAAAAAAATGAAGTTAATTTTTTGTTAAAACAAGCTAAATATCTGCCAGTGGGGTAAGAAAAAAAATCTTGGCTTACACTTTATTTTAAGGTGTCATTGTTACAGTGTAATTATATATTTAAGTAATATTAATTAATTACATGTACTTACTGTAGGGTTAGGGTAGGATTTGGGTTTAGTTGAGGGTTAGTTATGCATAATTTACTGTTATTACTATGGTAAGTACATGTAATATATGTAACAAGGACAGTGTAAAATAAAGTGTTAACTAATCTTGATTCTGTTTGGGACATAAACAAGAAACACGATTTTAAAAAGAAACAAGACTATTTTTCTTACCCCATTGGCAGATAATTTAGCTTGTTTGAAGCAAAAACTCACTTCATTTTCATTTTTTTCCCCCAGAAACATGGTCAAAATTGTTGTTTTGATTGATAGCTCTACCCTTTGATTGATAGTTCATACTTTATTTTAGCAAATAAAAGGCCTTTTATTTTATAAAAAAAATACAAATAAGTGTCTATTGCAGTGAAATCTTTAATGCTTTAGAGCGGCAACTGATATATATGCGTATATTTTACGTAAGTAGTGTGCTACTGTTATAAAGATCTCATTGAACAGAATTTCATATTAATTTTGGCCATATATCAACAACTGCACCAAATTGCATATTCTTTCTCAGTTTGGTCTTCTGAATAAAATTGAGGCGTTTTTCCTCCTCGAGTGTGAGCTCTATAGTCTCCTTACTATATGAGCCATGAAAGCAGGAAGTATCAAATATGATACTCAACAAAAAACATATATATATATTGGATTTTTGTCTAAAGGCTTAATAAACTGTTCTATTTTTAAGATTTGTCTATTTCATATGTCAGGCTTTGCCGGGTTAAGATGCACTTTAATAGATATTTCACTATTTTACAATAGATGTAAAATATCAATCCTATTTTTGCAATTACTTTAAACCAACTGGACCCATGATTTTTTTGTGGATGTATAAAGTTAGTTGTCCTCAAGTTCACATGCATGAACTATGAACATCATTTACTAATGTTTGACAATTAGAAGTGTCACAATACATTTGATCATAATTTTGAACAGAAAATCAATTGTTTTATTTTCTAACTTTATATTTTGTTTTATGATGCATAGAAATGTATGTGTTTTCAAGTTTTTAACTACTTTTTAGAGCCCACTACTTTTATATGTATTATTTGTGTAGGCTCTTTACATTTATTTAAGAGAGTTTAAGGAAAGTTCTGCCCACTGGTCGCACGTGTACTTTAAGTATTTAGGGACAGGTCATTCACATTACAGACTTGGCACTCATATCATAGAGCCAGGTGGTTTTCTAAGCACCCTCTCCATATGGTGCCCTTTTGTTTGCCTCTCTCCCTCTGTCTCTCTCCCTCCGACTGGCTCTCTCTACCTTTTACGTCTTGAGAAAGTCCTAACTGTTGACAGCTCTTTGAGCAACAGCAGGCTGTTGTTGTGAATGTATATAGAGCGAGCGAGTGAGCGGGACACAGAGAGGGAGCGTGTGTGTGCTGGATGCTAATGAAAAGCAGATGTTGGGTCAGTGTCAGAGCCTGCGGTTGTGTGTGTGTGTGTAGGTCCGCAGTCATGCACACTTGCCTGTGTGTGTGTATTTACATGTTTGCCCCCCTACTGTCTCCTAACCGCTGAGTGCTCTTGGTGTTCCAGCACCTGATAGGACGACAGTTATTGATAAATAATATGCAGGCTGCATGGTGCAGCTAGCCCAGGGAGTTCATAGTGAGTTGACCATCTGGATACGCTGGTGGAGATGCAAACAGGGAGAGAGTGTGCCAAGTATCTAGGGCTATGGAGAAGTCAGCCACACTTCACTTACTAATTATTCACAGCAGTAAATCTTTCGACTCATACTGAAGCTCATACAGCGGAACTGGGCCTCAGTGCTTTGAACAATGTATTTCAGTACTATATATTTTATTCTGTGTTGAGATCTGCTGGCAAAATACTCACCCCTTGTACATTTTGTATGAGTATTTTGCATAAAACATGAATCGTATAACATTTGCAAGAAGCAAGAAAAAAAGATCAGATAATAATCTGATGGAGAGATGGTCTACCATTACCTTTTCATTTATTTTTTAATTCAAAGCTTAAGGAATACTACACCCCAAAATGTAAAATTGTAAAATTAATTGTAAAATTAAATGTAAAATGTAAATATTAGATTAGTAATATACATAATTATAATATATAAAATTTCATAGATATTCAGATGCAAAGTTGGGGGTTGTGATTTTTTTTTTAAAGAAATTTGTACTTTTATTCAGCAAGAATGCTTCAAATTGGTCATTTATAATGTCACGTAATGCTAAAGAATCCTGAAAACCTAAATCCCGATCATTTTTTTACACAAAAATAGTAAGCATCACAACTGTTTTCAACCTTGATAATGATAAGAAATGTTTTACTTTTTATTAATTTTTTTTGCTAATGATGCTGAAAATTCAGCTTTGCTATCACAGGAATAAACTGTATTTTAAATATATATATACCTATATATTACATACCAGTATATACATATATTTCACAGTTATTTAGAATTGTATTACAATATTACTTGCGGGGAAAATGTTGAATGGTAGTGTGTATTTACATACTATATTATGTATTTGAATTCCATGGAAAAACTAACAGCATATGGGTTTGAAACACATAAATACATAATTACAGAATGTTTCATTTTCCATGAGCTTTTCCTTTAATTGCAAGCTTGTCTATAATTCTTCCATACATTCACCAGTCCAAACATTTTTATATTTAGTTCATGACACTTTCTTTCCCCCCCAGAACGTTCATGATGGATGCATATAACAGACATGAAATGACTGATTACTTGCTGCTATGTTGGACGTAGGCGGATAGTCTAAGTGTGTGTGTGTGTGTGTGTGTGTGTGTGTGTGTGTGTCCGGGGGCAAACAGGTTTAATGGGCTGTGTACGAGGGGGTTGGGGGTATTTCTCTTGAACTGGTGATGGTGGGAGGAAGTGTAGAGATTTATGACGAGGCTGATTGCCCCTCTCTTTCCTCCACAGTGGCTGACCAGCAGAGAGAGTGAGACGCACTAAATCACTCCTGCCACTGAGCCCCTGCACTTGGCGTTGATCCTTGAGGGATCAGTCAGTGAGACACATCTCAATTTGTCTCCCTGAGAAAGTCACACTGCGCAAGGATTTTTGTTTCCTAACACTAACCCCTGATAATACCATGGTTTGATGGAGTTGCTCCTGTTCTGAGAGGTGTGGTGTTCTCATTTCAGCTGTGCTGTTTGTTGCACCATCAATGTTAGAAATCTCTATAGGAAAACAGTTCCTGAGAGTATAGACGTATTCTGACAGAGTAATTACAAAACCTGTAACAACCAAGTGATAAAGTGGCTAGAAAACGTCTCGGTTACGTATGGTAACCCTCGTTCCCTGAAGGAGGGAACGGGGATGTACGTCGGTTGTACCGACGAATTGGGATCACTTCAGAGAGCCCCTATCAGCTTCGTGATATAGAGAACGGCCAATGGGCCATTGGCGTGCGTGATTTGCATCTCGCGCTCCGCCCCGCGCCGAGGGTATAAACAGAAAGCGAGAGCAACGCACTGAAGTTTTTCACTGAGGAGCCGAACTAGTGACTCGGCCATGCAGTGATGGTAAGGAACTGTGGCGACGGGACATACGTCTCCGTTCCCTCCTTCAGGGAACGTGGGTTATCATATGTAACAGAGACGTTCCCTTTCAGTCGGTCACGTTCGACGTACGTCGGTTGTACCAACGAATTGGGATCCCTTTGGAAAACGCCACAGTTACTACCACTTCCAGCACCCAGCGAGAGCCCCTCAGACCACGTTCTAAAGCGGACGGGGAAATTCACACAGGGAGAGTCACACTGCTGTTCCGCAAGACCCACTCAGCAGACTATTGGATAACGCTGGGAAAACGTGCCCAGAGAGACGCTGCGGAAGCCACATCATGCCCAGAGGGAGTTACCATGTGGAGAATACACGTATGGACTGGCCTAGGGCAGTACAACATACAGAAGTCCCAGGGGTGGCCCCGGCCTGTTGCAGACGAGGGAACAACACCGTACTGAGACGACAGAGGAACTCTGCCGAGGGAAAGACACAAGCTCGCCGTAGGGAGCTGAACCGTGGAGAATACACGTATGGGACCGCCGTAGGGATCTCAACATACGGAACCCAGCCTGACACAAGTTCCACCAATGCATACAAGTGCCAGACCTGGCGTCGGACGCTCCGCCACATCCAACTGCTGCGGGTTGCGGAGGACTCAACAGGGTTCGCCATTTCCTGGGGAACTCGACTGGAGAAAATAAGAGCATGTATCCGTTCCATGGGGAAGGTTAATGGAGCAGCAAGCCGACACTAGAACGGGCACTTCAGTGTTGCTGACTATGGGAAGTGAGCATACGAGAAGCAGCCTGTTCTAGGCTATAAAACCTAGCGAACGTGTTTGGTGTCACCCAGCCCGCAGCTCTACAAATATCTGTCAGCGAGGCGCCACAAGCCAGCGCCCAGGAAGAAGCTACACCCCTGGTGGAGTGCGCTCTAACCTGAGAGTCGCCTGGCCCGAATTCCAGGCACGATTCTTCAACCGAAAATGCCTACAGGTCCCCTACCCTTTTAACAGAGGCCAATGCAATTAGGAGTATTGTCTTTAGAGACAAGATTTTCAGCTCAGCTGACTGCAAAGGCTCGAAGGACGCCCTCTGCAGTGCGGCACCAGTGTTAAGTCCCAAGAGGGTATAGAGGGAGGACTAGGCGGATTTACTGAAAGAGAGCACAGATCTGACCGAACACTTTCAGGTGTCTTCTCGGTGAGAAGAGCACCAATCGATGAATAGGTTCCACTTCAGTGCATACAGCCGTCTCGTAGAGGGGGCTCTGGCGGAAGTGATGGTGTCTACCACAGCCTGTGGTAAGTCACCTAGAACCTCCCGTCCAGGGACCAGACATGGAGTTTCCAGAGGTCCGGACGCGGGTGCCACAGGGTGCCCCGTCTCTGAGTCAGGAGGTCCATCCTCAGAGGAATTAGCCAAGGAGGTGCTGTCGCGAGGAGCACTAGTTCCAGGAACCAAGTCCTGTTGGGCCAATACGGAGCGACCAAGAGGAGCTGCTCCTCATCCTCCCTGACCTTGCACAGTGTCTGTGCGAGAAGGCTCACTGGGGGAAACGCATATTTGCGTAGGCCCCAGGGCCAGCTGTGTGCCAGGGCATCTGTGCCGAGGGTTCCCTCGGTCAGGGAATAAAACAACTGGCAGTGGGTCGTGTCGGGGGCGGCAAACAGATCGATCTGTGCGGCCCCAAAGTGACTCCAGATCAGCTGGACCACCTGGGGGTGGAGTCTCCACTCTCCGGGGAGCACCGGCAACCATGACAGCTCGTCGGCCGCACGATTGATCAGGCCCGGAATGTGAATGGCACGAAGGGACCTCAGATGCTTCTGACTCCACAGGAGTAGATGGCGGGCGAGTTGGGACATGCGGCGGGAGCGTAGACCACCCTGTTTGTTGATGTACGCAATGGCCGCAGTACTGTCCGTCCGGACCAGAACTGCTTGTCTTTGAGCGGCGTTTTGAAGCGTCTGAGAGCAAGACGAACTGCCAGCAACTCCAGGCAATTGATATGCCATTGCAGTTGGGGCCCTGTCCACAGACCCGAAACTGCAAGCCTGTTGTACATGGCACCCCAGCCGATGGATGAGGCGTCCGTGGAGACAACAGAAAACCTGGACACTTGTTCTAGAGGCACTCCTGCCCATAGAAATGAAGGGTCCGACCACGGGCTGAAGGTTTGGCGGCATCTCTGCGTCACTTGGACACGGAGGAACCCGCTGTGCCACGCCCATCTCTGGACTCGGTCGTGTAGCCAGCGTTGAATCGGTCTCATATGGAGCAGCCCTAGTGGTGTTACTGCGACTGCAGCTGCCATATGCCCCAGGAGCCTCTGAAATTGTTTCAGTGGTACCGCTGTGCTGCGTTTGAACGAATTCAAGCAGTTCAACACTGACTGGACGCGCTCCTCGAAGGCGATCTTGAAAAAGACGCAGTGTCACACCCATGTTGCTCTTTTTGTGAGGAAAACACTCTTTCAGAAGTGCTGAAGCACCCAGGGAAGACCGTGGCAGAATACAGGGGATAGTGCAGCCTGTATCTGCTCTCACCAAACGGAAACGGAACCGGAACCGTCCCGCCCTCACCAAACCGTCAAAATTTGCAGGTTTGCTGTGAGAACAGCAGTTTGTTTGGTGCAGCGGTGAGCATGCGGTCACGCTGTTCTGTGCCGTAAACACCAACACGAGCGTCCCTCTTCTCTCTAAATCTCTGTTTTCTCTTGCTGAAAGCAGGCAGTCTGTTCTTCATCAACGCCGTTCGGCTCCGAAGTGAATGACGTCAGTGCGTTGCTCTCGCTTCCTGTTTATACCCGGGGCGCGGGGCGGAGCTCGAGATGCAAATATTGCACACCAATGGCCCATTGGCCCGTTCTCTATATCTTGAAGCTGATAGGGGCTCTCTGAAGTGATCCCAATTCGTCGGTACAACCGACGTACGTCGAACGTGACCGTCTGAAAGGGAACTAATTATTTTTATTGCTATATATATTGGAATGGCTGCATATAAATAAATTCCCTAACAATAGTTCTGAATTATTATATAAATATTATATATATATATATATATATATATAGGCCTAAGTGTTTTCATTAATTTTTTTATATTTACGTTTTATTAATAGATAAACATTATAGCCTATAATTTTATTATAGCCTATAATTACATCAAAAATTAAGTACAATGTACTTATTGTGTTCATATTGTATTACAAAACACTTTTGCTGATATCAAGGTGGGATACGGGTAAAGTTAGGGACAGGTGTGGTGGTATGGTTAAGTTTAAGGGTAGGGTTACACTCTAAAAAAAAAGGTTCTATATGGCACCAAAAATGGTTCTTCGTCGTAATCATAGGGGAACCACTTTTGGTGCTATATAGCACCATATCTTAACATGTTCTGTATATGTAGCAGTGCTATATAGCACCTTAGTTAGCAGTGCTATATAGCACCTTAGTCAAAGAACCGGTGAAGAACCTCTGAAGAACCGCTGAAGAACCACTGAAGCACCAAAATTGGTGCTATATAGCACTTAAAAAGGTTCCCCTATGATTACGAGCCAAGAACCAATTTTGGTACCATATAGAACCTTTTTTTTAGAGTGTAGGTGTAAGGGAAGTGTCAACGGTGTAATTATAAATGTAACTACAGAAATTAATTACAGATGTAATTACATGCTGGTATTTTTCAAAATGTAAGTACAATGTAAAACATGTATTTACACAATAAGTGCATTGTCAAATTATTAATTCACGAGTTCACACTTACATATAATTTATGGAGAGAAGTTTAACTGCGTATTTGGCGTGCTGTCCGGGGGAGGGCTTCGAGCTCGGAATTTGGCCCGAACCCAGAGTACCCCCTGTATATGAAAGTGGCTGATAAAATAAAAGTGTGGAGAAGGGGTGGTGGAGGGATGCTAGAAACTGTCAATGAATGGAGGTAAGACTGCTGCGTGTATATATATACCTCTTACTGTTGATTAGCTGAGTGCTCTCCACCTGTGTCAATTATCTGAACGTGCTCCTCCCGAACTATGTTTATAAAACATTATTTGAAATGTTAGTACATAGTAGTTAAAGCCACCTAATATAAAGTGGGTCCCTTTCTAACACTCATATTTTTCTTTAAGAATAAGAAAACGCTGTGCTTTCCTCCTGACACAGGTTTACATTTTCTAAACATAAATAAATTTAAAACATAAAAATGTATGGAATAAAGTAATATTTAAAATTCTTGCAGTAAAATAATGTAGAGAAACTTTAGGTGTAAAAGTTACAATTGTTAGTCAATTATTTAAATAAGTATTTAATTTAAACGATACATTAAAATAAGAACTGAAAGAATGAATTAGTTTGGTCTGTATTCTGAAACTGAACAGATCTATATATATATTATATTACATTTTACAGGTAATATAGATATCAGTGGGATCCTATTTGAAATGAATCACATTTGAATGGCTGGATATATTCTCTCTATTGAACTAAGGAATAATTGCAATCTTTCCTGGAACGCCTTTGGTCTCCTCAGAGAAAGATACTGTTTGAAAAGTGAGTATGCTCTCCCAATCTCACCAGCTGTTATTGTAACCTATGACTCTCTCCTCATTCGTTTTTACAGCTATGAGTTGCAGTATAGAACTCAGAAGTTGAACTGTGCCATTTGCTTTGAAAAGCTATTTGACCTCTAAACTTACCATTTACCTTTAGATCTGAGGCAGCATTTTCTTTGCTCTGACAAGCATTATCGGAGAGGTGTCAAGTGCAGTATAATGCATAATAAAAGAGCATAAGACAGAAAATTCAAGGCTGTAAATAGCCATTTAAACAAACACCTAATCAGATGACACAGCTAATAACAGAACTGATCCCATTACCCCTTTGCTCTATAAGCTACATTGGCTACCTGTCCGCATCCAGTATAACATTATTTTATTTTCTTGTACAGCAAGCTTGAGCTTGGGAAAGGCGCTATATAAATAAAACGTATTATTATTATTATTATTATTATTATTATTATTATTATTATTAATAAACTATCAAAACCTACATGGTGTGCAATATTTTGTTCTCAGTGTTAAATTAGTTTGAACGCTCACTGACATCCTCTCCTCAAACCTTGTGAAGTTGACCTGCTTGAAGAGATTACACGAGCAACATTTCAAAGACCCCGGTTACTCTGTTCAGATGAAAAATGCATTTACTGTGAAACATAAAGAGTTTAACAAAGGAGAAAGTTACGTGATTGTGCATTAGAAAGTCATTTATATATACGTGGATGCATTTATACTATAGGTTAGTTTTAATTGCAGAATTTTCTGCAATAAAATACTGTCTCTCATTTTGCAGCCACTCTTTATTTATATTTCTCTTTATAGGCTATTTATGTCAGGTTTTAATATATCATGCCACACAATTTATATAAAAATTATAAAACTATTAGAATACCCCTTGGCACTGAGTAAACCCTCAATCTATATCTATGAATATTCATTGAAATACTCTTTTCATAATGCTAATGATGGTTTTGATCTTTAATGTACCATGCATTAATTAATGAAGAAATCCCTGGAGGATACAACACCAGTGTGATTACACACACAGTAGCACATTTAGTTATTAGATAGACAACCCTGAGGTTGTCCGTCCTGTCCAAACAGGAAAGAGAAAAAATACTACAGATAAATGTTTTTATTCATGCAGGGTGAACAAGAGGATTGTTTTAATAGCTCTTCAGTGATAAACCAATTTAATGTTTTTGCGTTGTTGTTGTTGTTTTTTACATAACATTTAAAACAATAGTCTTAAGGCCAAAGTATAGGCCTACTTCATTTTTTACGCGTACACAAGGGTCAGCATACAGCGCACGTGACGGAAGTTTCGTCATCAGAGCGCATAGCCTACTGAACGCACACCGTCGGATTTTTGTAACCGTGCGTACTTTGTGTGTGTGCAGTATTTACATGGGTTGTAACTCGTGGCGAGAGATTGCTCAAAACTGCGCATGCGTCGAACGTCGTGTTTACGAGTCAAAAGAAGTCTGTGAGTTTGCCTGTGCGCATGCGTTCAAGTACACATAAAAAATTAAGTATACTTTCGACTTTAAAAGTAGAAATCATAAGCTGAGTTTTGGGTGAGGGGTTGGGGGGTCCAGATCCCCCCCAACCCCCTCCCCCCCCAGACCAGAGCCAATGATTTTGTCTGAGCTATGAATAAAAAATCTTCTCATTTTATTTGTCTTATAATTTTAGTGTAGAATGAGTAAAGCTGTTTGTTGTTAATATGACAAAAGTTTTTATGCAAAACGTTTTTATGCAAATTAAACTTTTCAGCGGTCTAACAGCGCTCCTCAGTCAAAATGATCGAGATGGCAAATCAAAAAAGGCGGGTCTTACTATCACAATGAGAGTTTGTGGAAAGATGTATGTATTAGACTATTTTTTTATGATAGAAATGTTCAGCGACTGACAATAATAATCTAGTGATGCAAACTACTCAACGTTTTATTAAATTTCCCCGTTTGAAAATATCACGATTTTACATAAATCATGATATTTTCAAATGGTGAATTTTCATAAAATGTTCATTAAACATCCATTAAAGGGTTAGTTCACCCAAAAATGAAAATCCATCACACTGTTCTACACGGCTCCGGGTTGTTTATAAAGGCCTTCTGAAGCGAAGCGATGCAATTGTGTAAGAAAAATACCCATATTTAAAACTTTTTAAAGTAAATTATCTAGCTTCCACCAGATCGCCTTCCGTATTTAACTTGCGGGAAAAGTGTAGTGCCTCTCGCAGTTCAAAATGCTTACAAATGAATGAGAATGAGAACGAGAATGTCTAACGACATTGCATAACAGTTACGTATTTTTTTTTTTCGATCTGGCGGAAGCTAGATATTTTACTTTATAAAGTTTTAAATATGGATATTTTTTTTACACAAACACATCACTTTTCTTCAGAAGGCCGTGTGGAGCAGTTATATGATGGATAGATGCACTTCCATGAACTTCAAAACTGGAGCAACAATTCACTGCCATTATAAAGCTTGGAAGGACATTTTTAATATAACTCTGATTTTATTTGTCTGAAAGAAGAATGTCATATTCACCTAGGATGACTTGAGGGTGAGTAAATCATGGGAGACAAGAAACGTTTGTGTTTTCGACATATTAGGCATTATAGGCCTAGTGAATGTGTGTACATTTTAAAATAAAATATAAACCCTTTTCACATTTCCGGGTTTCTCGGGAGTCATGATATTTGGGTTAACTATTATAGTTGTGAATGAGAGAATACATTTTTGTGTGTGTGTGTGTGTGTGTGTGTGTGTGTGTGTGTGTGTGTGTGTGTGTGTGTGTGTGTGTGTGTGTGTGTGTGTGTGTGTGTGTGTGTGTGTGTGTGTGTGTGTGTGTGTGTGTGTGTGTGTGAAAAATGCCACAATAGTGATTTCACGACTTTCAAAAAAAGGGAAATAATAGAGTGAGACTGATAACGTCAATAGAGACAAAGTTAAAAGAGATCTTTACTATCATTAGAGGCTATTAGAAACACTCTCACAGCAGCGGTAACTTGTTTTTTTGTTGTTTTTTTTGTAATTTGATGCAAAAGCAATACAATGCAAAGTATTAGTGTTATAAATGTACATAAAAAATGATTTACGATATTGATGACAATTAAAACGCGTCACCATAGTCTGTGAAAAGGGTCTATCATTTGCAAATAGTGTAAATCGATTACTTCAGAACTAGTACAATTAGGTCTAGAACTTATTTTACTTATTCTTATTTATTTACCATCTTATAGTCTGAAGGGGGTCTGGGCAACAGTACCAGTGGCTTGTAGTAGGCTAGTAGTGGCTTGTCGCTGCAAAAGTGCTCGTGGTCAGAGTCCCCCTTGGAAGGGTCCCTATAGTGAGGCAGTGCTTGATCGCTGAAGGAATACTGGGAGTGAGTGAGCGAGCGAGCGCTCTCGCGGAGTTACAAACTGGATGGAGCCGATTGAAGTAGATACTTTAGTTATATTAAGTGGATTTTGACAGCGGATCTCTGGCTTCGGTCTAACGGCGTTTCCTACTGGATCTTATAGCTTGCCCACTGGGGAAGATAAATCATTATCTACAAGAAACATAGCTGGCATGCGCTAATATGGAAACCAAACCATTCTTGTCTCTAGGTGAGTTTGACTCAAGGGAAATATGGTTTCTATTATCTTAACGCTAATGTCATGCAGAGCTACAGACATCTACCAGTTTCTGCTCTGAAGTGCTGAACAAAACGAAACTATGCTGCATGTTTACGTTCATATGTCTATGAGTGACTTCGTTTTCCTTAAAATAATAGCATTTCTTATTTTTTTCGCTGGCAGGTAATGGTACTGAAATGGAGTAAGAGAGAAAGCAAGCTAATTAAGTTTATAAGAGATAATGACGGAGATTGTCATCTTTATTATAAGTTTATGATGTAGCCTAATTGTTATCATCAGTATCTTAATAAAATAATCAGTGTTAGGCTACTAGAGCAATTAAGGTGTGTGACTAATAATTCATGAAGTGCAGACGCTATCGCTTCAGTCAAACAGTGAATGTTAATAGTTTATTGAAGCGCGCTCGTTCTTCAGTTGTGCGCTGTCACATTTATCTACTCTAAATGATCATGGCAAGCCGGTAAAACAATTATTCTGGTAAACGAACGAGTAGCCTATCTATTTTTTTTTGTCTCTATTTTTTTTTTTTTTTTGCGTTTAATATTTATTTTTGATTGTAGTGAGAACTAGTAACTACTGACAACAAATAGTTTGTGCGCGCACGTGTGTGTGTGTGTGTGTGTGTGTGTGTGTGTGTGTGTGTGTGTGTGTGTGTGTGTGTGTGTGTGTGTGTGTGTGTTATAATTCAATAGGGATCTGTGGTTCAGATTTCAGCTCACTTCAGACTATGTATTCCAGTTGTTGGACTATCTATACTAGTATAGCTATTACCTATTCCAGTTTTACTAGTAATTCATCCGTTGCTATGTAGACTGCTATTCAAATAATTATCACATTTATCAATCCCAATTTTCTTACTAATGTAATAGACACTGTTATGTATTTATTAACTGTAGTTTGTGTTTCTGTTGTTACTGGTAATATTTTAATCTCACTATAAAGTGACTATAAAGTTACAATTCTGACAAGTCGTCACATATGAAAAGTAAAAAAGCAACCAGTGAGATAGCAAATGGGATAAATAGTGTCTCAAAAATAAGTTATAATAAAGTAAAATACTAGTAAAGTTCTGTAAATGCATTGGGCTACAAGTCAGAAGTGAATAGTTGATTTCTGAACCACAGATAGAATTCAATGCCAAAATGGCAATAGAATTGTTACTTGGCACTGTTGGAGTAGTGAAGTAGCAAAGGGATTGGTTAAAACTATATTTTACAATGTTACACATGTATCTAATAGTTATAACAGAACATTTTTGAATAATTACAAGCAGCTAAACCTAAAACAAATCCTAAACCTAATTTTTTTGTAAGTACATGTTGTTAATTAATATTTCTCAGTACTTATTTGTGTAATTACACTATGACAAGGGCACCTTAAGATAAAGTGTGACCTACTATTGGATATAGCACTATTTGATTATTGACTAGTAATCACAAAATAAGTATTAGTAATATAAAAGTAGACACTAGACTAGCCTGTTTAAATTAATAAATGTTAAACCGGCCTGCCATATAAGCTCAACAAATCGATGTCAGCCCACTTCAATAGTTATCTCAACCACTTCAAAGGGCAGTACACTGAGCTCTGAGGCCGCTGAGATTTGAAGACTTTACTAGATCTCTCGGGTTTATCGAGATCTTTATTTTTTCTTTGGTTTGCTGGGTGATTATGTGATGCGATCATTGCGAATGATTAGTAGTCTGTTCTTACCTGAGATCCTCTTAAACCACATCAGCCTCTTTCAGATTCATCTCGCTGTCTCCCAAATGAGAAAACGCGTGTTTGGTTGGGAAATCATAGTTTGGCAGTAGCCATTGAGATTTAGAAAGTTATAACTCATGACACATGTGATGGTACAGAGCTTGTTGTGTAAACTTGCACTGCAACAATATTCATTTTCCAAGCCACCTATTTATACATTCTTCCTGCATGTTGGAATTCCAGTGTAAACAGCAAGTTTTGGGGCTTAATGTGCCCAACTTTATTGGCAATTTTAAAGTTTGCTCTATATAGGTCTCTGGGGGCCACAACCTTTCCCTGGAGCGTCCCAAGTCCATGAGCGTTAATAAGAAATAGAGGGTCCCATTGTAAGAAGGCCCGTCTGTGGTAGTGAGGGGGGTGTATACGGGATGCCGGACCACCCCAATAAAACAGAACCAGTTTGGTTTACGGCAGAGCAGTTTTGTGTTTCTGAAGAGGTGATTGGTCCTTTGTGAATGTCTGCAGCTGTCAGTTTTATAAGAGCGGCTTTAAAGGGAAAGTTAATTGCTTAAAGTGACAGTGTCTCTCAGACACCCTCCAGCCACTGTCTGTCTCCCAATCAAAAGCAGCTCGGGCTGTTTCTAGACAGGACTACACAGAGGGCCAAACTGCACTTGAGAAAGTTTGTCTGAAGTGTCAGGTGATACACACACATTGGAGAGGGAGTGTGTGTTTAGATCCTCTCTTGTTTCACTGTTGTACAAACTGTTGCAATTTAAGCATCAGCTCTTCGGCTTTGAAAGTGATGAGTGATGTCAGTGGGGGTATATTTGATCGGCTCAAAAAGCTGCCCTGTTAATCATTTGCTCTATGCAGTGTATGCCTGACTCCTTGATAAAGGCAACTCTGCACCTTGTACTGTGGTCCTTGTTTGGTTGCATACATTTAGAGAAAGCTGTAGCATTGAAAGTACAGGCGGCACCAAAAGTCTGAAGGAAACGTTGAATGAATATGAATTATTTTCAATCCCAGGTCACTAATAAAATGTAAGTGAATGTGTTAGATTGAATATGTGAGATCTTGGTGTAATTCAGCCCATATGCGGCTGCCATTAAAGCAAAAGAAGGATAAATCAAATTCTAAAACGTTTTTTTTCTGAAGTTTTGTATGGTTTGATAAATAAAATTACATTGTCTTAAAATGTATTTATGTCATCATCCAAATTTTAGTAAAATTGAAAATAGCAGGCATTAACAACTTCTTTAAAGAGAGTATTTTAGAGTCTTTTTTCCTCTGGTGCAGTGTTAATGGGATTACACTTGACCTTATGCATGGTAATTCAGTTTAAGTTAATGGATTTGGAGAATCTAAAGAATGTACAATACCTCTCCCATCCCCACTTTCCATCTTTATGGCAGCATAAGTATTATGTCATTTAGAGTGTGAAGGATGTGTGTGTGTGTGTGTGTGTGTGTGTGTGTGTGTGTGTGTGTGTGTGTGTGTGTGTGTGTGTGTGTGTGTGTGTGTGTGTGTGTGTGTGTGTGTGTGTGTGTGTGTGTGTGTGTGTGTGTGTGTGTGTACTTGTACAACTATCTTTGTGAGAACTGGTTTGAGTTTTAGACCAGCGGAGTGAGGACAAAGAGAGTAAGGTGAGGACATTTTGGCTGGTACTCACTTTCTAAGACCCCTTTAGAGGCCTGTTTGGAGTAGGTTTGGGGTAAGGGTTCGGATTAGGCACTTAATTGTGATGGGTATGAATAGGGTAAGGAGCTAGAGATTGCATTCTATCAATGAATGTCCTCACATAGAAAGATGTAAGAATGAGTGTGTGTGAGTGAGTGTGTGTGTGCCTGTGCATGTTTTTCTACCCCGGTGGGGACTTGATACCTGAATGCACATTGACTCATGGGGACTCATGTCACCGTGGGGCCCTAAATTGAGGTACCCATGAGAAAACAAGCTTATAAATCATACATAATTGTTTTGTTTTTTTAAATGTAAAAATGCAAAATGTTTTGTGTGATAGGAAGGTTTAGGGGTAGTGTAAGGGGATAGAATATACAGTTTGTACAGTATAAAAACTAGTACGTCTATGGAGAGTCCCCACAAAGATTGCAAACCAGACGTGTGCATGTGTGTGTGTGTAGTCCTCTGACTTTAATGCTGAACATCGTCTAGAGGCAGGTCACCACCAGTGTAATTATCTAATATGTTTAAGTCTGTGTCTATCTTTGTTTTTGCATGCTGCGACAGAAAAGTTAATGAGAGGTTCAGCTGTCTGATTACCAGGTGCAAACTTTTTAGGTCAACTTCTTCACTGGCCATGATGGACACTGATACTTGCAAGCTGACCCCTTGCAAGTATAGTGTATATAATGCCTGTTTCAGGCCACACACACAAGCAGTGTGTAAGTAAAGCAGCAGAACTGCAAATGTAGGCACACCCCAATCTTTCACACTGTGCCAAAATTAAATTATCTGTATTCAGTCTCTATTATTATTATACACTATGAGAAGTTCAGAGTCAGTCTTTTTTTTCTTAAAGGGTTAGTTCACCAAAAAATGTTGTCATTTATTACTCACCCTTATGCCGTTCCACACCCGTAAGACCTCCGTTCATCTTCGGAACACAAATGAAGACATTTTTATTGAAATCCGAAGGCTCAGTGAGGCCTGCATAGGCAGCAATGAAATTTACACTCTCAATATCCATTAATGTACTAAAAACATATTTAAATCAGTTCATGTGAGTACAGTGGTTCAATATTAATATTATAAAGCAACGAGAATATTTTTTGTGCGCCAAAAAAAAAACGAAATAACGACTTATATAGTGATAACCGATGTCAAAACACTGCTTCATGAAGCTTATGAGCGTATCGAATCAGTGAGTCGAATCATGATTTGGATCGCGTGTCAAACCGCCAAACTGCTGAAATCATGTGGCTTTGGTGCTCCGAACTGCTGAATCGACTCGCCTATGCAGGTCTCACTGAGCCTTCGGATTTCAACAAAAATATCTTAATTTGTGTTCCGAAGATGAACGGAGGTCTTACGGGTGTAGAACGGCATGAGGGTGAGTAATTAATTACATTATTTTCATTTTTGGGTGAACTAACCCTTTAAGGAAATTAATACTTTTATTCATCAAGGACGCATTAAACTGATCAAAAGTAACATTATAAAATACTTTTAAATGGTTACAAAAGATATCATAAATGTTGTTAAAGAATCAAGGAATCTTGAAAACGGTATCATGTTTCCACAAAAATATTAAGCTGTATTAAGCTGCATTTTCAACTTTAGTAAGATTAAAAAAATGTTTCTTGGGCACAAAATCAGCATGTTATAACAGTTTTGAAGGATTATGTGACACTTAATTCAGCTTTGCCATCACAGGAATAAATTACATTTTAAAATATTTTTAAATGAAAAGTTTTTCATAATATTACTTTTTACTATGTTTTTGAAGGCAGCATTTGTGAGCAAAAATATTAAAAAACAAATCTTACTGACCCCAAACTTTTAAACGGCAGTACGTTGCTTCATAAAATTCTGTTTTGCAAAGCGTTGTCAATAAAATGGTTAAAAGTGCATTTTTTGTGCACGTGATTCTTGAAGTCAGGAGGACTATATGTTTTTTAATGCTTTCATCTGTTTTTGTGTTTTGTTCCAGCACATTCTTTAAAGTGCAGGTCAGAACATATCGTAACTTAAACCTCAACTGACTGTAAATACTGTCCATAAAAGCTACCATGTCTGATTATAGTATCCTTTCCTCCCCTTTTCCCTTTCACTGCTCTTTTCATCTCCTCGTACTCTAGCTCTTTTGAAGGATATGTTACAAGCCGAATGCAGAACAGCCAGTAATTCAGATAAGATCTGATGGAGATATGAATCTGGCATTTCTTCTCCCATGAGAGCAGCAAATTATACACACCAAAAAATTCCATTAAACAGTAACGGGGCCCCCAAACTACTGTTCATGTGATACTTAGACAGGTGTTATTTGCTGCATGTACACCCTATGGGACAGACGGATCCAATTGGCACCCTGGAGAAGACTACAATCGAAAGGAAGTCACTGGCTCATTTTAGAATCGCCTCTAGTGCGATTCTGTTTATTTATTTTAGATATTTGATAATTAGTTGATTCATTGCTACTGAATTTAGAGAAGAGATGAGCATCATGATAGCCTAACATATGCAAAATGCTTTAATTTAAAGGGACAGTTTGCCCCAAAATTTAAATTCTGTCATCATTTACTCACCCTCATGTCGTTTTAAACTTCTATGACTTTCTTTCTTCCTTGTAACATAAGTTAATATTCTGAAGAATGTTTCAATAGTTGATGACAATTGATGACAGCATTTTCATCTTTGGGTGAACTGTCCCTTTAAATTTAAGCAAAAGTGCTTATCCAGAGACTAAAGGTGTAAAGAATGAAAAGCAGATTAGTTATGGTGACTCAGGTGTCACACACATTATCGTTCCTGCTGGGTATTTTTGGAGTATTTTTGTCCATGCAAGTGTGAGTCTCTGTCCTCTTTCATGTTCCGTGCATGAGCTCTTTCGACAGGAGACACACTTGCGCTATGTGTCTTTGGCTCTATAGTGACAGTAATGAGCTAAATCACTAATGAGCTAATTCACTTTTCCTGACATTAAAGAATGTTGAAGGCTGTTCAAACCACTTTGAGAGCTCAGTACTGATGCAACACATGTTTCTGAACATGTCGGTTGCATTTCCTTCATGTCAAAAGATATAAATACCTCAAATATAGACCAATTTCATGTTTAAAGCTTTCATGTGAGGTTGCCTCTATAGATTTCATAGATCTCTATAGATTGAATAGGCTAATACTGGCCACTCTTTTAAATGACAAGTTTCTGAATCCATAGTAGTGTTATTTTAGTATTTATTCATATTTTTAATTAGCTTTTATTTTTATATTTTCATTCAGTTTAAATCTTAGTAATTTTTGATGTACTTTTTGTCACAGGTTGCCATGTAGCGTAAACAAAAACAATTTAATATTTAATGAACACAAAGATAACTCTAGGAACTACAATTAAAATAGCATCACATTACATTAACAAGAGGCAATGAACAGAGGAAAATGGAGGGCTTAAATACACTGAGGATGGTAATCAAAGGAACAGGGAACAGGTGTGTAACCATCAGAAACCATAACAACTAATGAACGACTAGAACTGAAATAGTGACAATGAAAACTGGGTATGTTTACATGACACTGTTTTCAACTGAAAACAAATTTCTTAAAAATACGTTTTGGCTCAACAGCTGTTTTTGGTTCCTTAAAGCGCAAGCCTTTGAAAGGGGGTTTCAAAGTTCAAGGTTTACCATCTTTCTGTGAAAACAGTGATGTGCAAATGTGCATGCGTATTACAAGTTCACACATGCGTATTACATGTTCACGCATGCATATTACATCACGCATGTATTACTAAGTCATGCAATGTGGAATCCCCTATAACCGATCAATCGTGCAGTGTGCACACAACAGCGACTGAATGCTACCCCAGATATTCATGCAGTGTAAAAAGAATCGTGATCCGACGACTTTGAAAATCGTGCAGTGTGAACTCGGCATAAGGTTACGTTCCTTGTGTAAGAGAAGTAGTGAGGTATGTTTAATGAACGAATCATTCTTTTCAGTTGCATTGTTTGATCCAGTCTGAATAATACATTAAAGTACAGTAACTATACTGGTTTCAGACCAAAATACTTTCTTATATTTATTACAAGGGTAGCTAAGTTCTAAGTTAAATAAATGCAATATCTTTCTGTTGATTCTTTTTCTTCTGAAGCTGAGGTGTGGATTTATACTCACTTATATATTTTCATTATAAATGCAAAATTGCAACTTTACCAAAGTGAGGGTAAGGATTATTTTGTCTTTTTTAACTTTCCCAGATGCAGCATTCTTTCATACGTTTTCATAACTATACACTGTCAAAGCAAGGAGACCGAATCATTACAACAGCCCTGAACTTGTGTCAGTACTATTTCTAGCCACTTTTCTGCTGGACTAGTAATTTCACCAAATGTTGATCGTGTAAATGTGCCAGCTCCATTTTGTACCTAATTACTTAATTGAGTCATGACTCATGTGGCTAGACCATTTAAAATGTGGAAAACAATGTATTTTTCCTCCATATGACTATAAGCATATACAATTATTATTATTTTTTTTATCTGTATTGTATTTTTTTTAATTAGCATGATAGTATCAAGTAAAGCACTTCCATTGTACTGTACAATTGCTGTCACATCCCTTTAAAATTATGTGTGGCTTTGACATATGACACCTTGTCATGTATGTGTAATGTGTGTACGTGTTCATGTAGCCTACCATGTATTCTCCCTAAAGCTGACACTCTTTCACTGGAGGTGGATAACTGACCGGGGACCAGTTGCATAAAAATAAATCATCTAGCAGTTAACCAAGGGGTAATAGTCTTCAATAGACAGATCTACCTTTTTTTTGTAACAGACTTTAAAAAGCTATGACCAGTCTTGAAGAAAGAAATTAAATGACTGACTTGTAAGATTATGCAACCGGCCACGGATCTCATTCCAGCTTTGATGCCTTGAGAACTTCCAAAATTCACATTCAATCCAAACACTTACTGGTTTGCCTAATTAATTAGCCAGCCCAAGTAAACTAATTAAAACAGATCCTGAAGGGCACTGTGATCTGTCCATCTTTTCTCCAGTGGATCTTTAAAGACATTTTTACATAATGCATTCAGTACAATCTGGTCTTAGAGTGTGATTAGAACGTGTGATTCGTGTGATGGTTGTCCCTACAGCATTATGTCTTTCAAATGAAAATCATGTCATCTTTTTTATCTCATTGTGTATACAGCTCGAGAGACGCTTTGTCCTCCTTGTCCTTGCTCTTAAATGACATCTTATATATGGTTGCAGTATGTTTTGTGTATGACTTCATTGTAGATTGCATATAGGTTTTTCTTTTTCCTTGGGCGTGAAAGATAAGACTGAATTGTGCTATACATTTCATTCGGCCCCTTTATGCGTGTGTGTTTCCTTCTAGACTGATTTAGATGTCTCTGGGGTGAAGTTGCACTAGAGTTGCACTTTAAAGAATGTTTAGGAACGAATGAACCTTTCACCCTTTGCCCTCATCCGGTCAGATGATTTTCCAAGCCATCAGACACGTCTCATTTAATTGTTTTGTAACATGATACAATATCATGACATAATGTTGATGGAATGATATGATATTCCATCATTCTTTTCGCTGTATTTTTCTTGTTAACGCTCTCCGAGTGATGTAACTACAGGACAGGACATGAAGTGTTTATGGTCTTTTTACATTTTTTTTTTTTTCCGTTTGCCGTCATTTTCTCTCAGGGTTGTTTACATGGGTGAGTGTGTGATTTGGTACAGCAGGAAGTCATAAGAGAACAATGAGGAGGCGAGGAACAGGATGTCAGAGCAATGCGTCTGTGTGTGTGCGTGCTTGGAAGGGGGGCTATTTACCTGCTGGAAACACGGCTCTAATAATGAGAACGTGCGTAAATGCTAATTAATAAACAAAAATTGTCTGCTTTCATGTCAAATAGCCATTTGCTATAACATAAATAGGGCTCTCATGTTCATAAAGGATTATATTATTACAGGAGATTAGAGGTAATTGTAACTTGAGACAAAATTGAAACGGAAAACTCCTATCCAGTCTTAATAGTTAATGGTAAATTAACTTGGCTTTCTTTCCTCAAAGGAGACTCGAACCCCGAGCTAAACTCTCCTATAATGGTAATATGCAGAGGAAGAATGAGAGAAATAGAGGAGATGGGGAGGTGAAGGAATGCTGGAAGTATTGACTGCTGCTTATATGCTCGTAATGATGATTGACAGGACTGAATGAATAGGGTCCTCCCGAACCTATGCTTGGAACTCCTTGGAAGAAAAGGAGTAGCAAAATAACTTTTTTTTCTGGATTGTGACATACATCTGAGTTTAAAAATCGAAAAAAAAAACTTGGTTCTGTACATTGGTTTTTGATCTCGTGGTCAGTTGTGGAGGGGTGGGGTTTAAGTGGAATAAATGATTGTACAAGGCCTGAATACGTCAACAGAGAGAATTCTGACTTTTCACTGGAAGATTCAGTTATGACATTTTGATTAAACATTACAAAGCCAAAAAAAGGAGAAAATGTATACATGAATTAATCATTTACATTAAGATCTATAACATGCATTTACAAAATAGATATGGTGAATCTTCATTGCGTGCCAAATTTAAAGTCTCCTGAGCTTTGAAAGAGCAATCTCTGAGCATTTAAAGGGTTAGTTCACCCAAAAATGAAAATGCTGTCATTAACTGGGCCATGAAAGTGATAATAACTTTGCAGTCTATAGGGGGTCAGAAAGCTCTCAGATTTCATCAAAAATATTTTAATTTGTGTTCTGAAGATGAACGAAGGTCTTGCGGGGTTTGGAACGTCATGAGGGTGACTAATTAATGACCGAATTAAAATTTTTAGGTGAAATAACCCTTTAAATTTGGAATGAATGAACAGGCAGAGTTTAACATCTTCAACACTTACTTCCCTTCATTTTCCCTGTCAGATCTGTTCTGATGATCTATATAAAAATATGCCTCTATTTCTCATAAATAATTATAACATCTGATTATTTCCAAACTGTGGTTTCCAAAACCTTAAGCGCTTCTCCCTTTTAATCCTCTGGACGCTTCCAGTATTCCAAGTTGCCTTAAATAATTCTTCCCCTCTACATAATTAATATTATGATTGCAAGTGAGCCAAATATTTCCTAAAATTTATTCTTGGTATAGCCAACATTCTTTCCAAATGAACTCAACTTGCAGGCCCTCATGTGTCATACACCAGGGATATATGGACCTCATATTTTACACATAACTGGTGAATCAGACATACTGAAGAAAAAAACAAACAAGAGGATGGCACATCTGTGGGTGGCCCATTACATATCTAGAAAACAACATTAACATTAATGTGTACATGTGTGCGTGTTTACACATTTGCATGCTTGTTATTGCAGACGGTCAGATGTTCAAATATAAGAGACTGAATGTGTTGTTCTGTATTGATGACGTCAATTATTAAAGGCCTCTCTTGAGTATTTTTTCCACATACTTTCATTGAACCACTGTTGTTGATAGGCAGATTGGTCTATCTACAGAGATTAATGTACCGGACACTCCGACAGCCATAAACACTCCATGCTGTTCCTTCCATAGGAAATAGAGAAAAAAAATGGGCTGATGAAATATTGAAGTAGATTTCAATAAGCTAGATGTTTTTGCCATTGCTCTGAATGCTCTTTTCACATTCACCTTCTTTTACTTTCTCTCCCTTCTTTTCCATTTCCTCTCTGATAATTGGATTTGAGTGATTGAGTTTTCAGGGGATTTCATATGACCAATAAATTGGAAAGGTTTAAAAACAATATTTCCAGACTTCCCATAATCCTTCCCATGAAATCACTTGACAAGCACATGTTGAAGGACTTGTCCCTTACAATCATTCTAGAATAAAAAAAAATATCATTATCATTCTAGAGAGGATAAGGTCTGTGTAGTGTAACATGATGTCATTAATATTTTTGGTGTGTTTTCACAGAAGATGAAGACCTCATAATTATAACAATTTGAAGGTGAAATTAGCTTTATATTTTTATCAGAGGCTCTAGTCTCCATCATGACACACTGTGACACACCTTTTTAGCTATTTTTTTATATTTTCCTTCATAACCCATGGACTACTTCAAAACTGTCATATTTTGTTGTAAGAAAAATATATCCTCACAAAACTAGAAATCAATAGCCTGACAAGCCAGACCCACATCAAGATGTTGGGTCTGGAAACACACCATTGGCAGGGCTCAATCTGAGGGGCGGGATAAACGGTTGACTTTAAAATTCCCTCTGCACGCAATAGGATAGTGCTACAACAAACCAGAGCAACGAAGAAGGGTGAAGCAGAGATAGTTGATAGATTAAACTTTCACCTTATCCGGATGACTTCAGTGCCGTTCTTTGTTCTTTTCTCAAAGAAAAGCTTAACTCCAAGCTTAACTCCAAGACTTCCAGAGTCATGGCCAAAGCCGGTTCGAAAGACTGCTGTTCGCCAGCTTCTTTGTTTACAAGTAGCACGCGGAACCACCGCAACTCTGCTGTTATTGTGTTGTTAAGCCCGCCCACCGACTCTATACACGATGTGATTGGCCTGAGCAGAGTTTGGTTTTTCCAGCTCACAAGCCAACGGAGAGTTGCTAGACGACCCTGGCTGCAAATTACATTTGCTGTCGCTAGGGTGCATCTATATTTCTAGGCTAAGAAATCAAATCAATGCTATATTAATGATATCTAAAGAATTGATAGTATAGATCTATAAAAATTCACGTTGATACTTTGGTCTTGAAAGAATTTGATGGGAAGTGATTGAGTTCAAATTGAAGTCTCTGACTTTTTGATTATAGACTTGATATCAAATACAAATCTGAGCATCTAAGTTCCTTCTGAAACTCTGAAGGAGATACACATCTGAGAAGCAGAAGACTTTAGCAAAAGTCTCCATTTACTCTACATTTCATAGCATTGCTGTCTAGGAAAAACAACTAAGATATTAAAGACATCTCATTTGCAATTTGGGTCAATGACATGATGATAATTTTTGGCTTGATCTATTAATGTGTTCAACATACAACGATTTGTATACACCTCATCTATGAAAAACACACAAAAAAAAAAGACACAAAAACATATCATAGAGAGGAAAAATGCAGATCCTCATGATATATATACTGTATATGACGAGGATGTGTACTGTCAAATGTATTTAAGATTTAAGGAAAGTATGTTATTAGGTTTTACCTGATGGTTACACCACATGACATTTTTAGAGGCATTCAATTTCAACTTTTCAAAGCCAACATGAATACATTTGTTGGCACATGTGTTTCGTGGACATAGTATATGTCATTGACCCATTTTCTTATGGGTCTGCTTTTCCTGACTGTCTCGTAAAGATTGTGTCTAGGCAAGGCAAGGCAAGGCAAGGGAAGTTTATTTGTATAGCACATTTCATACACAGTGGCAATTCAAAGTGCTTTACACAGAAAAGTTAAAATATTCGTAATTGAATAAAATAAAAATAAAAATATATATAGTATAACAGTTGTAATAGGAATTAAAAGAAATAAAAAAAAAACAAAATAAATAAATAAATAAAATTATAAATAAAAATATAAATAACAATATAAAAAATAAAAAGTATAATTAAAACTAAAACTAAAAATAAAACAGGGTTAAATTGAAACACATAATTAAAGTGCAAGCAGTTCGGACAAAGCACAGAGCTCATTCAGTAAATGCATAAGATAAGGTGCAATCAGTCGGACGTACAGTAGCACAGCTCATTCAGTAAATGCACAGCTAAACAGATGTGTTTTGAGTCTGCATTTGAAAGTGGCTACTGTTGGAGCACATCTGATCTGTTCAGGAAGCAGGTTCCAGCTACGGCTGGCATAATAGCTAAAAGCAGACTCTCCTTGCTTTGAGTGAACCCTTGGTATTTCTAATTGACTTGATCCTGATGATCTGAGTGATCTGTTGGGTTTGTACTTAATCAGCATATCTGCAATGTATTTAGGTCCTAGGTCATTGAGTGATTTATATACAAGTAATAGTACTTTAAAATCGATACTAAATGTAACTGGAAGCCAGTGTAAAGACCAGAGGACTGGTGTGACATGGTCATATTTTCTGGTTCTGCTCAGAATCGAGCTGCAGCTGTCTAATGGTCTTTTTGGGAAGGCCAGTGAGAAGACCATTACAATAGTCCACCCTACTGGTGATAAAAGCATGAACGAGTTTCTCTAAGTCTTGCCTGGAAACAAAGCATCTAATTCTTGCAATATTTTTGAGATGATAGTAGGCTGATTTAGTTATTGCTTTGACATGACTACTGAAACTCAGGTCTGACTATGTTTATGTGAGCAGCTATAAGGAGAAAGGCTGGAATTTGGCTGCTATTTTAAAAGCCTCTCTTAGGTTAGACTGCTTGTCTCTCCATCAATCTTAACATCTTCATGTCTCTTCCTGGCAGCGTTTCAAGAAAGGTTATGGATCGTCTCGGTTACGGATGTAACCCTCGTTCCCTGAGGAGGGAACGGAGACGTACTTTAGTGACTAATGAATGGGGGTTTCGCTTAGAAGCCTATCATCTTCGAGCATATAGAAAACGCCCAATGGCGTGCCAATGCCATGGGGCATGCAAATTTTGCATACGTAACACCGCCTCACCGCGTGAGTATATAAGGAAGTACGTGGCAATATCGCATTATGTTACCTGCTTGAGGAGCCAAGACTGAACTCCCGCGTTCCAGGTAGCACAGCTGATGTGGCAACGGAACGTACGTCTCCGTTCCCTCCTCAGGGAACGACGTTCCCTTTCGTTCAGTCACTACGACGTACGTTAGTGACTAATGAATGGGGGTTCCAATATAATCCCGCCACTCAGCTGTCTTCCAGTGCCCTGCGTAAGTGTGAGTTCCCTGTCGTAAGACTAATATGGACGAAGGACTCACGCTTAACACAGGAATACCAAAGTACACTGGGAAGCATATCCCAGTGAGGGAATGCCAAGATGCCTGCCCGTAGGGAGGACTTAAGAGTACACATATGACCCGCTAAGGGCTACATATGGAAAAACTGCTCGGGTTATGTTTATAACCCTTGTTCCCTGAGAAGGGGAACGAGCACTGCATCGGAACGACGCTTTGGGGATGCTCCCTTAGCATCAGCGAATCTGAAACCAGAATGCCAACTAGGCCAATCCGATTGGCGTGCGTGATGACGTCATCGTGACGGCATACCCGGAAGTATAAAAGGGGGCCGGAACGTAATGGCGGTAGTAATTGCTCTGAAGCATGCGCTCCAGGCGCGCCGAGGTGTGGCGTCGGGATGCAGTGCTCGTTCCCCTTCTCAGGGAACAAGGGTTATATACATAACCCGAGCAGTTCCCTTTCGAGGGAACTCGCACTGCATCGGAACGACGCTTTGGGGAACGAGTACCCACTAGGCCACACCGAAGGGTAGCACCTGCCCTAGTGTGAAGCCGGAGACCGGGCACAGCTAGGACTGGAGCACCCTCGCACCAGGCGTCGTAGGGAGATCCAGGCTATAGAACCTGATGAAAGTGTGTAAGGTAGCCCACCCGGCCGCCTCACAGAAATTCTGCAAGGGGACCCAAGAAAGAAGGGCCACCGAAGAGGCCATGCCTCTGGTGGAATGAGCCCTCACAGCCACAGGTGAAGGCAGACTGCGCACCTGATAGGCCATGGTAATCGCCTGGACAATCCAGTTACTGATTGTCTGGTCAGACGCAGGCAATCCCTTTCTAAGTGAACCAAAACACACCAACAGTTGTGATCTCCTCTACTGTGCAGACTTCACAAATAAACTCTGAGCGCCCATATCGGGCAGAGTAGGTGAAGTCTCCCCTCTTCCGCCGTCACATGAGGCGGAGGATGAAATGCCTGCAGAACCAAAAGACCTGACCACCCTTGATGGCACCTTAGGCACGTAGCCCGGCCTAGGGTGTAGGATGGCTTTTACTCCTCCCGGGGCAAACTCCAGGCAGGTCGGCGTTACCGCCAAGGCCTGGAGATCTCCCTCTCTCCTAAGAGAGGTTATGGCGAGGAAAAAAGCCACCCTAAGGGTCAGGTTCTTAGGTTCCGCCGACTCCAATGGCTCGAAGGGGGCCTCAGCCAACCTTCGAGAACCACTGCCAGGTCCCAGGTTGGAACCCTGGACTGAGCCGCAGGCCTCACCCTCCGAACCCCACGGAGGAATTGTACAACCAGATGGTGCCTACCCAGAGGCCCATCACCCATAGGAGCGTGGAAAGCCGTAATGGCAGCCACGTACACCTTGAGTGTGGACGGGGTAAGCCCTGCAGAGTAGCGATGTTGGAGGAACTCCAGCACTGAAGCCACCGGCCAGTTAACTGGGTCCACCTCACGCTCCCTGCACCAAGTGGAAAATACATTCCACTTGAGGCTGTACAGTCTCCTCGTAGACGGAGTCCTGGAACTGAGTAAGGTCTCTATCACCTCCGCCGATAGGCCAGCCTCTATGTACCTGGCCCCCTCAGGGGCCAGACCCATAGATTCCAAATCTCCGGGCGGGGGTAAAATATCGTACCCGCCGCCTGAGATAGGAGATCCCTCCTCAGAGGAATCTCCCACGGCTGACCTGCTAGCAGAGCTGTGATATCCGAGAACCAAACTCGAGTCGGCCAACGGGGTGCTACCAGAAGTAGACTGACCCCCTGTTGCCGGACCCTCTCCAGAACTCCCGGGAGCAGAGCAATCGGGGGAAATGCGTACAGACGCAGCCTCGGCCACGTCTGCACCATGGCATCCAACCCCAGCGGGGCTGGATGCGTGAGGGAAAACCACAGAGGACAGTGGGACGTCTCTCGAGACGCAAACAGATCCACTTCCACTGGGCCGAACCTCCTGCATATGGCCTCCACCACCTCTGGGTGGAGTCGCCACTCCCCGGGCCTCAGCCCCTGCCTCAACAGGATGTCTGCTCCTCTACAGTACGCAGGACCCATGTAGAAATATTCGGAAGGCATTCCATGCGCCGAGATAATCTACTGAGGGAACCAGCCTCTCAAGGCTGGCCTCGGGTGTTACACGAGCCTCCTCCCCAACCCCCTGAAGCGGATGACCGGCAGGAGTGGTTGGGAACGATTCTCTATGTGCGGACGCGTTAGCCGCCCAGCCGCAAGTCCCTCCGGAGGCGGCTGGAGCAGCATGCGTTCGCGGGAAATCGATGGGGCCCGAAGCGTCATAGACGGCGGGATTACCTCGATTTCCCCGGAGCGCCCCGGAGGAAGCAACCTCGGTTGCCCCTCTACGGGGGGAACCGCTCTCGGAAGTCCAGCCAAAGCTAGGACTTCTCCCCAAAGCGGCCGTCCATGACCGCGCCCCAGCCAGTGAGGAAGGCGTCTGTTGAAGCGGATTCCCGGCAACAAGACGCTCCCAACACTGGCCCTTGGGACCTTACCGAGGGTAGTGCCTGCCCTAGTGTGAAGCCGGAGACCGGGCACAACTAGGACTAGGGAAACCCAAGCGCCTTCGGCGCCCCAGCCAATGAGGGAGACGTCTGTTGAAACGGTTTCCCGGCAACAGGACGCTCCAACACTGACCCTTGGGACCTACCGAGGGTCGTGCCTGCCCTAGTGTGAAGCCGGAGACCGGGCACAACTAGGACTAGGGAAACCCAAGCGCCTTCGGCGCCCCAGCCAATGAAGGAGACGTCTGTTGAAACGGTTTCCCGGCAACAGGACGCTCCCAACACTGACCCCTGGGACAGAAACCAAGGTTTCTTCCATGTGACTAGGGAACGAAGGCATCTGCGCGTTGCCCTGATCATACGGAAAAGATTCCCTCTGGGGGAAACCCCTTGGATTCCAGCCACCACTGTAGAGGTCTCATGTACAGCAGGCCAAGGGGTATCCCGTTGGACGCTGCTGCCCTGAGCCCCAGCACTTCCTGAAAGTGCTTCACAGTGATGCAGTGGCCTAGCCTTATTCCTGAGACTATCGCCAGTATGGTCTCGACTCGCGCGGGAGACAATTGTGCCCGCATCGTCGTCGAGTCCCATACGATCCCTAGAACCGTAGTCCTCCGGGACGGCGTCAACACTCCTGCTATGTTGAGTCTCAGCCCCAAGCACTTCATATGGGCCAGAGCGACACCTCAATGCCGAACTGCCATCCCGTACGACTGGGCCAATATGAGCCAGTCGTCGAGAAAATTCAGCACACGGATGCCCTGGAGTCTTAATAGAGCCAGAGCTGCATCCATGCACCTTGTGAATGTGCGTGGGTGAAGAGCTAGACCGAAGGGAAGCACTCGATATTGGTACGCCTCGCCCCCGAAAGCGAACCTCAAGAACTTCCTGTGACATGGAAGGATTTTGAAGATATGGAAGTATGCGTCCCACAGATCTATCGTGACGAACCAGTCCTCGAACTGGATCTACCTCACGATGATGGAGACCATGAGCATTTTGAAACCGAGCCTCCTCAGAGACCGATTCAAATACCTCAGGTCTACCGGACGCCACTCTCCTTCCCTTCCGAGAACTATAAAGTACCGGCTGTAGAACCCGGACTCCCTCTCTGGCGGAGGAACGTACCCTAAGGCCTCCTTCGCCAGCAAGGATATTACCAGTTCCCTTGCCCGACCCTGCTCTTTGTCTACAGTACGCAGGACCCATGTAGAAATATTCGGAAGGCATTTCCATGCGCCGAGATACTCTACTAAGGGAACCAGCCTCTCGAGGCTGGCTTCGGGTGTTACACGAGCCTCGTTCCCAACCCCCTGAAGCGGATGACCGGCAGGAAGTAGTTGGGAACGATTCTCTATGTGCGGACGCGTTAGCTGCCCAGCCGCAAGTCCCTTCGGAGGCGGCTGGAGCAGCATGCGTTCGCGGGAAATCGATGGGGCCCGAAGCGTCATAGACGGCGGGATTACCTCGATTCCCCCGGAGCGCCGCAGAGGAAGCAACCTTGGTCGCTCCCCCGCGCGGGGGACCGCTCTTGGAAGTCCAGCCGAAGCCAGGACTTCTTCCCAGCAGCCTTCCGCCCTGGAGTACGTTCCTCAGATCGCCTCCAGGAGCGAAAGACCGCTGCTGGGACTGTTGATGAGAACGCCGCCTCTGTTGCCAGGCTCCTGGAGGAGGGGCTCTAGAGGCGACGCTCTCTTTCTGCACCTGCCGGTGCGAGGAGCTGGCAGACGGCTGCCAGGCTCTGAGTGGCGAGGGAGGCTTCTCTTTAGCACGTCCTCCGAAGAGGGACCGTCGCCCTCATTGAGCTCTTTCAGGAGGTCAGCCTGGTAGGCCTGCAAGACAGCTAATGTGTTTTCAGGGAACTACCAGCCCGCCCAGCCGCCATATAAGCCTCGCCCACCAACGATGAGGTGTCCCGAAGGGGTTTGGTGGGCAGCTCCGGGGTTCTAAGGGACGACACAGAATCAGGGAAAAGATAACTCGTGAGAGCCTCTTCCACCCGAGGCATCGTCCCATAGCCCGCCTCACGCGCCCCCAGAACATTGGAATAATCCAATACTGGAGGAATGCGCGAGGAATAGGGCTTCCTCCACGACCTACACACCTCGGTGTGTAGGTCCGGGAAAAAAGGAAACCCCGGCGAGGTGTTTGGACCCGGCGAGAAAGAAACCGGTCGTCCAGCCTACTAGGTGGCTGAATTTCCGGCACTTCCTGTGACCAATTGATCTTCAATTTGGTCACCGCACGAGTGAAAACCTCATTTAACTCCTCTTGGGCGAGTGGATGAAGCGATGAAACACTTCCTGCTTCTCCACCTGCCCTGATGCAACCCTCATCCGGCTCCTCGGAACCGGAGAGAATAAGCATCAGATCCTCAACCCCGGGGGAAGAAGCCGCAGCGCGGGCTTCCACACGGGGAGGAAGATCTTTAGAACTGTCAGACAAGGATTGGGAAAGTGCCGCAGCAGTCCCAGATCCCGCTGACAAATCCTTATGTAAACCCCATGGTCTGTGACACCGAGACGCCTCAGCGATCGCGGGTCCAGAACCCTGGGGCTCACAAAGCTGGCCGGCCTCATCGAACACGGCCAGCCGAGAGCGGCGCAGTCTGAGTGTGAACAGCTCAAAATGTTGTTCAACACCCAGACACTGCACACAAAGCAGGTGTGTATCTGAGCCCGAAATGTAATAGGGACACGGATGCACACACTGCTTGAAGTGTCTCACACTCTCATTCATTTTTCTCTTTTCAATCACACACTTTCACTGACAAAACAACAGTAAATAGACAGACAGTTTGACAGATAGCGCTATGCTGAAGAGCAATAACTACCGCCATTACGTTCCGGCCCCCTTTTATACTTCCGGGTATGCCGTCACGATGACGTCATCACGCACGCCAATCGGATTGGCCTAGTTGGCATTCTGGTTTCAGATTCGCTGATGCTAAGGGAGCATCCCCAAAGCGTCGTTCCGATGCAGTGCGAGTTCCCTCGAAAGGGAACTCTAGGGTACCAGCCGCAGGTGGAATTTTTAACCCTAGGGGTGGCAGGGGCTTGCCAAGAGAAAGACACCTGCTCGCAAGGGAGGCTGACGGTGGAAATACTCGTGTGGGGGTCGCCGGAGGGGAACCATGCACACGGGGCACCTGGCCGGACACGAGGGTCTGGGCTCGTGAGAGGGCAGACACACAGGTATCGGCGTAAGCGGTGCTGGAGGAACTCAGGGCTCCCGGGGAAACTCACCTGAGGAAAATATTGCACGTATCCAGTCCGTGGAGTGGAATGGCGAGCAAGCGAACACACCTGAGCCTGGCCCATTACCGGCCCCTCGGGGGGGGGGGGGCTGGGGGGGGCGAGTACATAGTCGGACACTGGCTCCACTCGGAGATTGTAGAATCTGGCGAATGTGTTCGGTGTCGCCCAGCCTGCAGCTCTGCAGATGTCTGTTAGCGAGGCGTCATGCGCTAAGCCCAAGAGGAGGCCGAGTGGAGTGTGCCCTAACCCCAAGGGGACATGGTCGACCTTGCTGCTGGAAAGCCAAAACAATGGTGTCCACTATCCAGTGAGACAGCCTTTGCTTTGTGAGAGAACTCTTCCCTTCCGCTCTCCACCATAACAGACAAAGAGCTGGTCTGAGGTCCTGAAACACTGCGTGCTGTCTACGTAAGCGCGGAGGGCGCGTACTGGACAGAGCAATGCCAAGGCTGGGTCTGCCTCCTCCAAAGGTAGCGCTTGCAGGTTCACCACCTGGTCTTTGAATGGAGTGGTGGGAAGCTTGGGCACATATCCAGGCCGGGGTCTCAGGATCACGTGAGAGTTCGCCGGCCCGAATTCCAGGCACACTTCGTCAACCGAAAATACCTGCAGGTCCCCGACCCTCTTAAGAGAGGCCAATGCAGTCAGCAGAGCCGTCTTCATCGACAGGAACTTAATATCAACCGACCGCAAAGGCTCAAAGGGAGGCCTCTGCAGAGCACTTAGAACTACTGCGAGGTCCCAAGAGGGTATGAGAGGAGAGCGAGGAGGATTCAGTCTCCTCGCCCCCCTCAGGAACCTGATGATCAGGTCGTGCTGACTTACCTTTTTGTCCCCCAAGAGATCGTGGTAGGCAGATATTGCGGCCACATAAACTTTAAGGGTGGAGGGAGACAGCCTTCGTTCCAACCCCTCTTGGAGGAATGATAGCACGGACTCGATCGGGCATTCCCAGGGGTCTTCTTGGCGGGAAGAACACCAGGTGATGAAGAGGTTCCACTTCAACGCATAGGCATGCCGAGTGGATTCTGCCCTAGCGGAAGTGATGGTGGCGACCACCGGAGGTGGTAGGCCACTCAAACCTGCCGCGTCCCATCCAGGAGCCACACATGGAGGTTCCAAGATCTGGACGCGGGTGCCATAGGGTGCCCCGTCTCTGAGTGTCTCAGAGGAATAGGCCAGGGAGGGGCTGTTGCAAGGAGTAAGAGTTCGGGGAACCAGGTCCGGCCGTGCCAGTACGGTGCGACCAGAAGGACCTGCTCCTTGTCCTCCCTGATCTTGCACAGGAGCTGTGCAAGTAGGCTCACTGGGGGGGAGCGCATATTGCGTCGGCCCCGCGGCCAGCTGTGCGCCTGTGCATCCGTGCCGAACGTGCCCTCGGTCAGGGAATAGAACAGGCTGCAGTGGGAAGAGTCGTGGGAGACAAACAGATCTACCTGCGCGTCCCTGAACTGTTCCCAAATCAGCTGGACCATCTGGGGATGGAGTCACCATTCTCCCGGGAGTGGCTGAAACCGTGAGAGCTCGTCGGCTGCACGGTTCAGGGCTCCTGGAATATGGACAGCACAAAGGGACCTCAGGCGCTTCTGACTCCATAAAATGAGGTGGCGGGTGAGTTGAGACATACGGCGGGAGCGTAGACCACCCTGGTGGTTGATGTACACTACTACGGCCGTGTTGTCTGTCCTGACAAGCACATGTTGACCCCTCAGCAACGCCCGGAAGCTGTGCAGGGCGAACCGTACTGCCAGTAACTCGAGGCAATTGACATGCAGAAGGCGCTGGGGTCCTGTCCAGGAGCCCGCGGCTGCTTGTCCATTGCACATGGCACCCCAACCCGTGGCAGAGGCATCCGTCGATACGACAACATGCCTGGAAACTCGTTCTAAGGGTACACCGGCCCGTAGAAAACTGAGGTTCGACCACGGGGTGAGTGTCTGAAGGCAGGCCCGAGTCACTTGTACCCGGAGCGTGCCAGACTGCCATGCCCACCTTGGGACTCGATCGCAAAGCTAATGCTGAAGCGGTCTCATATGAAGCAATCTGAGCGGCGTCACCGCAGCTGCAGAAGCCATATGCCCCAGGAGCCTCTGAAAAAGTTTCAGTGGAACCGCACTCTTGCTCTCAAATTGACGGAGGCAAGTCAGCAGAGACTGCATGCACACTCACTGGTAAGCAGCACACACCTGGCGACCGAGTCGGAAACCATACTGAGAAAAGAGACCCTCTGCACGGGGCAGAGTCGCTCTTCTCCCAGTCGACCTGAAGGCCCAGACGGGCTAAGTGCCGGTTCTCAGTTCTCAGCCGCGCTGCCGAAGAGGCCAGCCTGGGATATAGGCGAGTTGAGGAGGCGGGCTCAGTCAACCCCCCCATATCACCAGGTAAGGCCAGGAAATTCTCCCGGACCACAGCTGTGGACATCGCCCGACCGAGGGAGCGTGTGGCCACCTTCACCACCCAGAGGGCGGGATCAGTGGCGGCACGCAGCTCAAAAAAGAGCCCTGGGTCAGCTCCACCCTTGTGCATGTGCAAAGGGCGGCGGCCTACCCCATAGCACTGCAGGACCACGCCACCGAAGTAGACGAGCCCACAGGCTTAGGGAGGGTGCTTAGGACAGCCACGCCACGTCAAAGCCCTCTGTGGACACCGTAGTGCGCAACAGAGTGTTCAACAGTGGGGGGGGCCCAAGTGTACCCTAGGCCGCGGCCCCTTCAAGGGCAGAGAAGGCGGAGGAGGCCACCAAACGGTCACGGGAAGCACGGGGACTTCCAGGACCAAGTGATCTCCTCATGCACCTCGGGAGCGAAAGGCATTGGGGGCGGGGCCCAACAGCTGTCGGGTGCCGCCCACAAAAACCGATCGCGCAACCACGAGCACTCGCGACAGGGCGGAGTTCCACACCAGCGCGAGGCTCGCAGCTGCCCGAGATAACATGGCTGTCAACTCTAGGTCAGATCAGGCAGCGCTGACACACCCGGAGGCGGAGCACAACCTAATCGTCATCCCCAAAGGACTCTAGCCCACCTTGGGATGCGGCGATCGACATCTCGCTTCTATCTGGAGTGTGAACGAAACGAACGAGGCGTCAGAGACGGGCCGCTGTTTCAATCCAGCACTCGCGGGAAGCGATGTGCGAGAGGGGGGCGTTGCCCGAGGAACGTATCGTCGGGGTTCTTAATACCACAGCACCGCCCTCAGGTCACCCTGGCCACCAGCCAAAGTACCACCTCTCTCAGAGACGGTAGATTGGGGTGTGGCAGAGGGGACTCTCTCTCCTTGTGGAGATCACTGAGTCTCGACCACGACATCGCGATGGTCACGTTCCCGCAGTGGGAACATGACACAACCACAATCACTGCCCGAACGTGCTGAAGCCCAAACACGTCGAGCAGTGAATGTGCCCATAGACAGCAACGGACATCGATCGCACCCGGAAGTGCACGGGCGAACCGTCTTGAAAAAGACGTGCCACGCGCAAGCTCTTTTTGTGAGAGGAAACCTCGCAGTGGATGCCGAAGCGCCCAGGGAAACACACACCAGCTGTCTATCAGACCACCGCGCAGATCAGCAGGCAGGAAGTATGCGATCACTGGAACGCGCCGTCACACCAACACCGACTGGAAAGCTGCTCGTCTCGAAGAAGCTGACAGAGTCTCTGAAGGCTTGTGAGGAGTGAAGAGGTAGGTACTCTTGGCTCCGAAAGCAGAAACATAATGCGATATTGCCACGTACTTCCTTATATACTCACGCAGTGAGGCGGAGTTACGTATGCAAAATTTGCATGCCCCATGGCATTGGCACGCCATTGGCCGTTTTCTATATGCTTGAAGATGATAGGCTTCTAAGCGAAACCCCCATTCGTTAGTCACTAACGTATGTCGTAGTGACTGAACGAAAGGGAACAGACCTTTTGTTCCTGCATACTATCTTGACTATTTCAACGGTATTGCCAAAGCAGTTATTCTTGTTCCCATTTACTGACAGGATATGACACAGCAAAACCTACATTAAAAACAGGTTCAGGCCGTCATACATCTTATTCTGGTGTTGGTCTAAATTTTTTTGTTGTCTCAATATGAATAACAGCATATGTGGCAGATCTTCATCATTCTGACTATCAAATCCATTGGTCTTTAGCATATTTTTTTCTTAGTATACTATCCAGAACTCATTGTACGTGCCGTCTTCAAATCACACACTATAATCAATCACAAAGAAGATAAGGAGGTATTAAACTGAAACCTCTCAATCTCTATACATCTCTAATGCAGCTTTCAAGGCTGGTTCTCTAATGATCACATGGTCAAGGCAACAACTTCTGCCTGTACTGTGGTCCATCCTTCAAGCCCCTTTCTAAAGAGCTAATCAGAACCCTTGAAAGAGAGATTTTTATGACGTTCATGATGAATTGAATTGCAGGTTTGATCTTTGACCTTGAGCTTGATTGTCTTAGAGATGAGATGGAAACCTTGAAAAAAGGAATCTGCTCTGCGTGGCACGGCCTCTCATCAAGGTCTCGTAAATGAGGGTTTTGAAAGGAGCAAATATCCCGGGCCTCATAAAGTGAGCCTGCAAATTTTGCCTTAAGTCTGTGTTTGTGTGTGTGTGACTAGGTGTCCTTTGTTGCTCAAGGTCATAGTGAGTCTGATTATTGGGTGGTCTGAAAGTTCATATTCAGAGGCAGCTGAAAATGAGGCACTTGCAATTTTACTAGCGAACAAATAAAACATCTGGAGGTCAAGTTATTTCCATATCAATCAGAGATATGTAGCACGGGCCACACACATTCAGTCACAAACACTCTCACTTGGGTCTTTCTCATACACAATTGACACTACACAATTGTTGAAATGTTTGTAACATGTAGAAAAGGACACAATTACAGAAGTTTCAAGTAAGTAGGTATAAGTATGGAAGCCCATTTTCTGCCTTAAAGAGATTTTTTTTTCTTCAAAATCCATCATTTACTCACCCTCATGTTGTAGTTGTTACAAACCCATTAAACATCTTTGAAATACAAATTAAGATATTTTTGAAAATATGAGAGATTTCTGTGCCACGCATTGAAAGTATGTTTCACCATAACTTAGACACTTCAACGAGTTAATAAAAAGTCAAAGTAATTCATATGAATCAAGCTATTCAACATATTTATAACATGCTAACTTGATGTGCGAGACAAATCTTACTAGTTCAAGCATGGTTGAGCTTCCATTTACCATATTTGATGAGCTCTATGTATGTGCGTTGATCAATGTTAAATGTGAATAAAAGCCTAAATTAAATATGCTCATCATAAATTCAATTTGATATGGATTACTTTTACAATGTTTTAATAAAACATCAACATTTTGGTGGAAAGGAATCACCTCGTGTGATTCATTTAAATACTCTCCTCCCAAAAATTAGGGAAACTCCTACAAATGCATGCAATAAGGTCAGCCCAGAATGCCTTTTTAGTACTAATTTTTCACTATGTGTCATTAGTATATCTTGATAGTAGTTTTTTAATGCCAAAAGAGGGTTTGCGCTGGCGCAAGCTGTTAGTAAATCTGGCTCATAAAAGTTCCAATCATGAAAATTGTAAATTTCTTTATTTCTATGCAAATGTTCTCCTTAACAACAACACGATTAAATGGAGAGCAAATGGAATTCAGACTTTCCCTTTGCATTTGTAATGGCTTTGTTATGTCCTGTTTTAGTTTCGTTTTCACTCTGTTTCCTCTGTTTCCAGTTTCCTTCGTTCCCTAGTTAGTTTCCATGGCTGCTAGTTAGTTCCCACACAACTGTTTCTGTTCTACTCATTATCTCTCTGCTTTATATACCCTTAGTTTCTTCAGTTTCTTTGTCGGTATTGTTTATGTCAACATCAATGTTAATGTGGTTACGTTCTTGTCCTGCAATCTTCTGCATGTTCCCTTTTTGGATTTATCATAAAAGACTGTTTTTGTTTCTTTACTCCTTCTTTGTGCACCTTATTATACCCACATGTGACATTATCTCACATGCTTCATAAGAGAGCTCAATAATGTCACAAACTGTGTTCAGATTTGCAAATAAAAGTCAACGTGATCTCAAACTTTCTCGTCAGTCTCTTCCAAAACCATATCAGTATGCTTTCAACATCCATTTATAGCTGTGTACTTTTATTGTATGTCAACGGTTGTTTTTATTTGTTTCTAAATATATTTCTTTCTTTTTTTAATTATAAGAGACATATTGAGACAATGACTGATAAACACCATTAAGTGTCCAGAGAGCAACATCGGAGCAATTATATCTTCCTTTACTGTCATATTATGCATATCCTATGCATATCATTGAAGACTTTGAGATCCATCCATAACATATTTAAGTAAAGTGTAAGGTGTACTTTTGCATATTGGTCTGAAATCCTCACCTGATTGAATAAGAAGTGAGTGACTCTCACCTACTTCTCTTGTGTCACACACACAGGGCTCCTGAAAAACCCCTGCTCTGTAGCGCGGAGCTGGCCGGGCGACGCTGGCAGTTCGCCCAATGGCTGCTCCAGCTTCACGGGTGCATACCCGCTACAACAGCGCAGGATATCCACAGGTATAAAACACACATTCACATGCACAAACACATCAGAGCACCTGTGCTTGCCACAGACACAACAGATCAGTATTTTAATTCAGCTGAATGCCATCTGGTTTGTGTTAGCACAGTTGCGTTGAACTGATTTTGCCCTACAGCTCTGGATCATCCATGCATAATGTCAGCGATCCAACGCTGTAGGGCAAAATCAGTCTTCATTCCAAGTGTAGGATGTCTTGTCCTGTCATTCCCGAGCAGAACTCAAGATACAGTTTCACTCATGAGAAATAGTTTCAGCTTCAAACATGTTACAACAAAGCCCAAATAGTAAGCCCAAATCTCCCCTGGCCCCTGCTTTAACGGACAAGTTTCACCGGTCTTATTCCACGTGTTTACATGTTGTAGGTCTCTAAACTATCCCTTTAAAGTAAAAAATAAAGTTATTGTAAGATAAAGTTTAAAATAAGAAATAAAACTGCAATTATGAGACATAGGGCCAGATTTACTAAACAGGGCAAATTAGCGTGAGGGCGCAATCCCCAAAAAACGCAGATGGGAGTGGTCTACGTGATCTGCTGATGTTATCTACTGACAGAGATGCAACCGGATCATTTCCACCAACGCAATCTACCAAGAGCAGCGCAAATTAGTGTTCTGGTTTTTTTGGGCTGTAAATAATGGCGCAAATACCAGTAAATTGACAAGTGCAAACCTGGCCCCTGCTTTAACGGACATGTTTCACCGGTCTTATTCCCTGTGTTTACATGTTGTAGGTTTCTTTGTTTTCAGATGGTTTTCAGCATACAACAAGTTTGTTTTTCCCCAGGCTTGCGGCTTATGCAAAGTTAATCAGTTAATTGGTTACACTTTACAATAAGGTCCCATTAGTTAAAATTAGTTAATGCATTAAGATGCTATTTACACCAAGTACAAATAGTGATAGCTGCTATTTACACTAAGTTTAAATAGCAATATATTCTATTTACACTGTAAAAATTAAACTGTAATTTACACTGTAAAGGAGTACAATGTAAAGGAGTATTTTCTTTGCAATAGGTGTAAATAGTAGTTAGATGCTAGTTATACCTATGAATAGTGGCAGTTATACATTACATTAAACAGTATGCGATAATAACATAGAGTGACTCTTTACCTCCTCAGAAAACAGTTCTGTTCACAGCAAACTGTTTCGTGACATGTCTCTTTAAATGATAATGAGCTACTCACCCTTCTTTTCCGTGGGGCATGTAGACACGTGAAGTGCTGCCTTGGTGGACAGTGCACAACTGGCTGAGGGCGGAGATATGCTAATATGGGATGCTAATATGCTAGTCCATCAGCGGTCGTGGGCGGAGCATCGATTATTGAGAGTGTTTAGGTTTTTTGAGGATTAAAAAAGGGTGTGGGGTGGTTGTGCAAATACATTTATATGCAAACACCAACAGTGACATTTTTTTCATTCGATGACTCCTTTAAACACACGTTTGATTCACACTTTTCAAATATTTTCTTCATTTTTATTGAAAATAAATTCCGGTCTGATATGTGATGGGAAAAGGGAGTAGAGCGAGTTTGGCAAAAGGTGAATTCGAACTCTGGTCAATTTGCGAAAATCGTAATATTCTGTCACGCGCATCACTCCTACACTCTAAAAAAAAGGTTCTATATGGCACCAAAAATGGTTCTTCGTCGTAATCATAGAGGAACCACTTTTGGTGCTATATAGCACCATATCTTAACATGTTCTGTATATGGTAGCGGTGCTATATAGCACCATAGTTAGCTGTGCTATATAGCACCTTAGTCAAAGAACCGGTGAAGAACCTCTGAAGAACCACTGAAGCACCAAAATTGGTGCTATATAGCACTTAAAAAGGTTCCCCTATGATTACGAGCCAAGAACCATTTTTGGTGCCATATAGAACCTTTTTTTTTAGAGTGTACACTATTGCAACAGCTGACAATACAGCATCATCTGTAATTTTGTCTGGCCCAATCAGACGTCAGTAGGTGGAGTTAGTGTAGATAGCCTCTGCCAACAAGGTGGGCTATTTGCACTTAGTGTAAATAGACACTTTACATTCAATTCAATTCAATTCCATTAAATAAAAGATGCAACTTTTGATTTTAATAATGTATTAGTAAATGTTAAAATTACCCTCAGCTAAGATTAATAATGCTTTAGATGTATATTTTTCATTGTTATTGCATGTCACTTACTGTAGTTAACTAATATTAACTAATGGAAATTTATTATGAAGTGTTACCAGACAGTTTATATGTAACACATTATAGCTAGTCTTCAGTGTGACCACTCGACAGTATGTTTAGGCAAGGATGTGTATCTCAGGCGTTTAACATGAGGACTTGTGTAAATATTGTGATTCAGAACGCATGAGATATGTGGGTTGCATCAAAACGGCCATCCCGGAAGTTCACAGCAGCTGTCATTTCCACAGCTGGCATAAATCTAAACGGGTTCCTGTAACTCCTTGCGAGCAAGCATATTTGATGTGTGAGAGAATGCTATAATATCGCTCTTTCTCTATGGTTTGTGCCCACCATAATTACAGCCTTTTGTTGCTAGTTCAGAGCGAGCAAGCAGAACAAAGAATGGGATGCTGGGAAAAGTGGGCGAAGCTCCAGAAGCAAACATAGCTCAGCTACTCTCCAGAAGCTTTGTGATGTGGTGATGGCCCTAATTCTGAGGCTTCATATTACTAGCTTGCTACAGAAAATAACTTTACTGGAAGGTGCAGGGAAAGCTGGGAACAAAGGCAGATATGTATTTCAGCTCCATACGGTTCACTTAAAACACACTGAATGAGTAAGAAAACGCTAGTGAAGAGGCTACACAAAGCCAGCCTTGTGCTGTAGTTGCTCTTTGAGGAAAACAGAGTGTGTGAGAGAGAAAGACAAGAGAGTGGAGGGATGGAAAAGATTATCCATTGGAATGTCTGGGCTGACCTCAAATGGAGCGGACGGGCCCGGCAGCCAATAAGATTCTGCTGCTTAGTGCTCTGCTAATTTCTTCCTGATGATTGAGGCAGTTGTCTCCATAAAGCAGACTAGGTGCCACAGCGGGCTGAGCTACATCACATGTGTAATGTGTTGGGTTATTTAAGTGACTAAAGATGCCTGTGAGGAAAAACTAAATATTTTGCTAGCATTTGCGGTTTACTGAAAAAAAAAAAAAAATACTTGATTGTTGTAGTTGACATGAAATTGAAAATAGTTAAACAGCGATGATTATTTATCATTGGGTGTTTTTTCAGCTATGGGCACTTTTGCCCTTGTGAAATGTTTTTTTGAAAGTCGTGGTAATTTCCACCACTCTCATTTCCTATGGGTCTCTCAATTATGTATTATGTTTAATAACATTCTGTGATTTAAATAACAGTGGTAGAATTTTTTTTTTTTTTAAATAACATGGCTCCATTGATTTGATAATGGTAATTTAATAGCTAGCATTTTGTGTTGTCACACCCGGCTCAAGGATGCAATCTGCTCAAATTCTAAATACAGAGCAGGAAAAATGGGAAAGCATTAGGATTTGAACGAGTTTGACAAGGGCCAAATTGAGATGGCTAGATGACTGGGTCAGAGCATCTCCAAAACTGCAGCTCTTGTGGGGTGTTCCTGGTTTGCAGTGGTCAGTATCTATCAAAAGTGGTTCAAGGAAGGAACAGTGGTGAACCGGTGACAGGGTCATTGATGGCTCATTGATGCACGTGGGAAGAGAAGGCTGGCCCGTGTGGTCTGATCAAACAGACAAGCTACTGTAGCTCAAATTGCTCAAGAAATTAATGTTGGTTCTGATAGAAAATGCGTCAGAATACACAGTGCATCACAGTTTTTGTTGTGTATGGGGCCTCAGACCAGTCAGGGTGCCCATGCTGATCCCTGTCCGCCCCGAAAGCACCAACAGTGGGCATGTGCAGACCATGTACACCCTTTCAGTATTCAGTATTCCCTGGTGGCTGTGGTCTCTTTCACCAGGATAATGTGCCCTGCCAGCCACAAAGCAAAAATGGTTCAGGAATGGTTTGACTAGCACAACAACGGGTTTGAGGTGTTGACTTGGCTTCCAAATTCCCAAGCTATCAATCCAATCGAGCATCTGTGGGATGTGCTGGACAAACAAGTCTGATCCATGGAGGCCCCACCTCGCAACTTACAGGACTTAAAGGATCTGCTGCTAACACCTTGGTGCCAGATACCACAGCACACCTTCATGGGTTTAGTGGAGTCCATGCCTCGACTGGTCAGGGTTATTTTGGCAGCAAAAGGGGGACCAACACAATATTTGGAATATTTGGTCATAATGTTATGCCTGATCGGTGTATGTATATATATATATATATATATATATATATATATATATATATATATATATATATATATATATATATGTATATATATATATATATATATATGTATATATATATATATATATATGTATATATATATATATATATATATATATATATATATATATATATATATAGTGTTTCGTGAGTAAAACAAATGCTGTACTTGGACCTATTCAAAGAACCAGTTTTGTATTTACTTTTGCTCTGCAAACAAGCAGAGATGGTCCAAACTGTGTGTGGCACTTCGTTCACGATATAGACGGGTGATTTATAAGGTTTTACCCACAGTTTGAGGATCCAATGAATATACAATGTTTAGTCAAAGTATTAGTATACTTTTCATTGGTTAAATATTTTCTAAACCCACAGACAGACGTAAAGGTTAGTAATGATTTATGAAAAAAAAAAAATGTATTACTAAATACGGAGATACAAGTTTTCCACCCGACAGCGACGATATGTCATAATTCATATTTCTCTCTGCACTCAAAAAAAAAAAAAAAAGGTTCTATATGGCACCAAAAATGGTTCTTGGCTCGTAATCATAGGGGAACCTTTTTAAGTGCTATATAGCACCAATTTTGGTGCTTCAGTGGTTCTTCAGCGGTTCTTCACCGGTTCTTTGACTAAGGTGCTATATAGCACCGCTACAGAACATGTTAAGATATGGTGCTCTATAGCACCAAAAGTGGTTCCTCTATGATTACGATGAAGAACCATTTTTGGTTCTATTTAAAGAATGAAAGTGAGTGAAAGACAAGAATAAAACAAAATCCATACATAAAACACATTTGAAACATGGAAAAAATAAATGATGATGGGTATGAAAACAATTTCAAGACAACATCTCATCTGTTTTAATCAAAATCATAAAAGTGTTTAGTTAAAAACAGCAACAACAGATGAACCTGCTCAAAATCAGCAGTTTAATGCAAATCAAAGTATCCAATCTAATTCCATTTTGAATCTCTGGATATGGTGCACTCATGGTATTCAGAGGAGCGGCTAACGACACAGAAGCTGGAGGGAAGCTATCCATCCTGGAGCTGTATCAGCTTTAATCAGCTCCTGAGGTCTCGCTGAGCTCTCTTTATCTCTCTGGCACAGTCACAATGAAATATTATCTCATTTCTGACGTCCCACTGTTAAACTGTACCTATCAGTTTTTTTTTGTTTTGTTTTTTTCAGTCAAAGGGAAGAGATAGAGGAAAATGAACACAAATCACTCATCTGTATCAAAAACAATATCATTTTTCATTATGAATTCTTGCTCTATTTGCTTTGAAAATCTGGGAAAAGTTCTTCTTGATCTTTTAACAAGCGCAATGTGGCAAAGGATTTTTCAGAAAACTCTTTAGTGACTGAGGTTTATATTGGCCTTTTCGCAGGACATTGATGGTCTGTGAGAATGAAATTAAATGCACATGCCTCCCCCAAAACAGCTTGTTGGGCTCAGATTGGCAGACGCACAGTAAAAGCTCCAGTTCTCAGGGCACCAGGCCAGCCATCCAGTCCCACCGGTGATTGTGCAAGAATGTGTGTGTGCATCTTTGTGTTTTTGCAACCTAAAAGTGGGGCAGCCTGCAATCTTACTGCAGGGATACACTGAGAGAGAATGACAGGATGTCTACTGTCCTGATTTAAAGCAGAAAGAGAGAATAAAGAGGTCTGTAGAGATGGTTTATTGTCAGACATTGATGGGACACACATCAAATCAGCAGACATTAATCTTTTGTTTGTAAGTGATTCTTCATGTGTGTGTTTTTATTATTCATATGCTCGCCTGCTAACCCCAGGAACGTTTGGTTTGATATACAGCAAGCATCACTATTATTAATGCAAATACTTAATTCAATTTAATTTAATATCATTTAATTTAATATTGCACACATCATGTTATTTTAGTATCAATATATATTTGTTTGTTTTTCGATTTTTATATTTATATTTTATATTTTTCTCAACGAAAATGAGAAATGTTGCCTTGTCTTTAAGTTTTTTAAATATTTTAGTTTATTTCAAGTAATGGAAATTATGGTTTTAACTAGAGATGCACCGGTGTATCGGCCAATAATCTTATCTGCTGATAAAAGCTATTATTTTCACTATCTGCCATCGGCCGATTGTTTAAAAACAGCCGATGATCAGGGCCAATTGTATTGTGTCATTCAAAAGGGTGCAGAAAAATGTGTGTGGCTGCAACTCATACTGTGTGTGTGTGAAGAAAATGTCTGATGTTGAATTTTGAGCAAGTTAACGCAACAATAGCGCATTAACAGTAAAATAATTGCTACATAAAAGCAGGCTCTATTTGACCCAATGAATCACCCATAGTTCAAGCCAGAGTTGCTAGGTCTGCAGTTTTTCTTTTTTCCTACACTAAACATTATTTTCAGCGCACATCTCATCCAATAATCGCAAATAGCACTTTGCTTTTTAAAATCTGTCTATTTATCACAAAATTCGAACAATAAATGCGTTTCGAAAAATATGCATGAATATCTAAAGATATGTTGAAAGTTTCCAAAACTTACCAACTTACCGAAACCCGTACTCATGTAATCACGCAATCAGTGTTTCAACCGTGGAAAGACGGCAGTAAAAGAGCTTGTAAACAGTAGGTCGCTTAACATTGTATTTAGTCTACCAGTAAAATCACCCGATGTGCACAGTAAAGAAACACTAGAGAGGAGCTTACTTACTGCTAATAATTTATATAATAATGTCAATATGTATATATATATATATATATATATATATATATATATATATATATATATATATATATATATATATATATATATATATATATATATATAAATTTATATATATATATATATATATATATATATATATATATATATATAAATTTATTATATGTATAAAATACCTTATATTGAGTTGTATACAAACATAAAAATTTTTTATTTGGGTGTAATTAGCCTATTATATCTGAAAATAAATAGCAGTTAAATATAATACCTTTGTTGTTAATTGTAACCACTATTATTGTGTAATCTGAATAACTGGCCACTGGTATCGGCTGAGAAATTTAGTATCTGTGCATCTCTGTGCGGTTTTAACCCTTGCACACATATGTTTTCTTTATTTGAAAAAAAAAACATGAATCCCAATTAGTCATTTTAATAATTTTTCTATTTTATTTAATGAAGAAAAATTTTAAATCTTTTCAAATACCCCCTCTAGACATACTGTACCACTCTTTTAGACTCTTTTAGATCTGAGTCTCATCTTATAAAAAGTGCACTCAATCATACTAGACCATATTTAAAAGCAATCATTAATTTGTCAATCAATCCTTAAAGCATTTAATTCAAAGCATGTCAGGTCTGTGATCTATTCAGACATGTTGCCACTGTATGTTCACTGTGTCATTTAGACTAATTCATGTGCTCTTTCACTGGCCCAGGCTGCAAGCAGTTCTCTCCGTACCAGCAGTTCATATCTGTCCATCTCTGTGCAAACATGTGTAGCCGAGTGTGTCAGATAGCACTGGCTTAATCTCACAGGTGGCTTATAGAAAGCAAGCTTTCTCTCTGTGCTACAGAGACGCTTATCTGATTGTCTCATTCACTCTAGTCTTGTAGTGGAAACTGATAACATTTCAGATTCAGGGACCAGCTTCCCATGCCCTGAAATCAGACAGACATTGGAGCTACACTGCGCCTGTAGCCTTTACATTAGCATGGTTGGCATGGTTCTGACAATGAAGCAAATAATATAAGCAAATGTTTAATTTAACATGCCAAGAACATATGGACAGCAGATGCTTGGCCCGATATCTGACACAGTCAGCAAGACCTTTAAACAGGTGCATCACCTTGAGCTCTGATGCTTGTATTAGCTCAGCTTAAACAATCTGCTCCGCAGAAATGTGCAGAGACTTCTTGGATCAACATCCTTTTTGTACCGGAATAATATTCCTTTCAACCTTTCAATCGGATTTTAGGGTTTGGTGTTGGAAGAGTATTAAAAGGTCGTTCACCCAAAAATGAAAATTAGACCATGATTTATTCACCCTCAAGTGATCCTAGTTGTATATGAAATTCTCCTTTCAGACGAATAAAATCATTATATTAAAAATGTCCTGGTTCTTCAAAGCTTTATAATAGCAGTGAATGGTTATGTTGTTTTTGAAGTCCATAAAAGTGCATCTATCCATCATATAACTGATCCACACGGCTCTGGGGGGTTAATAAAGGCCTTCTGAAGCGAAGTGGCACGTTTGTGTAAGAAAAATATCCATATTTAAAACTTTATAGACTAAAATAACTAGCTTCCGGCAGTCAGGCCTCTCGCAGATAGGGCTGGGCAACAAACTCAAGCCCCTCTTCTCTTATATCGAAATCCTCCACCATTTCTCTTTAAAAACTCTTGTTTAGACTTCTAATTCATGACCGGTGTTTTGTTTTGCTCTATCCTTTGCGCTTCTGCGTTCGTCAATACGTATGCATCAAGGGTCAAGGGTTACTATTTTAGCACAAGTCGACACGTACCGCTGACCGCCCAAGGGTTAAGTTTTAATATAATACTGATTTTATTCGTCTGAAAGAAGAATGTCATATACACCTAGGATGACTTGAGGGTGAGTACATCATGGTCTAATTATCATTTTTGGGTGAACTAACCTACATCGTTTGTGCTATAAATGTGAATAGGTCTATACTGTAGGCCAATTTTGTCAAATCTAAGGGATAGTTTATCCAATAAATAATATCTAGTTTATCCAAAAATTTGAATTCTATCATCATTTACTCACCCTGATATCATTACCAACCTACAAAAGAAAATTTTTTGAAGACATTTTTTGAAGATTTTTTTAACCAAACAGTTTTGGTCACCATTGACTTCCATTGTATGCACAAAAAAGCCTAAGACAGTCAAAGGAAGTCATAGGTTTGGAATGGCATGAGGGTAATTAAATGATGACTGAATTTTCATTTTTGGACTATCCCTTTAAGTCATCTAAAATAAAGTTTATGAATTTTTACTTAAATCAATAGATCATCTTTACTGACATGCACTTAGGTTAAGGGTTACTACCTAGTATTTACTGTTATTGTAATTACTTTGATAAATACATTGTATGTACATGGGGAACAGAACTGTAAAATATTGAACACTGAACTATTACTAACATTTAAATTAATAATTTGACACAATGCACTACATACATGTTTGTACATTGTACGTATTATAATTACCTGCATGTACATCTGTGATTAATTTCTCTAATTACAGCTTTCCCTTCCCTTATAACCCACCCTTAAATCTACCCATACCACTAAACCTGTCCCTAAACTTACCCCTATCTTAGTAGAAGCAAAAGTGTTTTGCAATACATCAACACAATAATTACATTTGACTTATTTTTGGATATAAGAACATTAGACTCACTAGGCTCACTCAATAAACCTAATGCTTTTTATGTCCACAAGTTTTTAATTTGAAGTCCAGGTGAAGGCTCATGTCAATTGTTTATGAGTTTAAGTCAAGCTTATACAATACATTTTTTTATTTGAGCGTGTCTCAAGTAAGGGTCTCAGACTCAAGTCACCATCTCTGCCAGAAAATCTTGGAAATCACCGTGGGAACTTGCTGTCTGGGCCTTTGAGATGTTGACTGCTATAGTTATTCTCAAATGAAATTTCTCAGTGATACTAAATCAGATGAAAGCAGGAAGATTTATATCATGCATCCAGTTGAACTTGTTCAGAACACTTTTTACACTGACCACTTTGTCATATACGTGATGTACAGTCTCTGTCTGGTGGTTCGAGATAAAAGGTTGTTTAAAATGAAATCACTTTGGTACTAAGATTGAAATATTATGGCCGTCATTTCAAAAGAAAACCCAGAGGGGGAATAAGGATCATGAATATTTCAGATATCTCAGTGGCTGCCTGTGGTTCAAGACACTAGACAAAAAATGCTAATGCATTGAGATCGTCAGATCCTTTTTTTTCCTCTCTGAAAAGGATGAGAAATGTTGTCAAATGTATGTCCAGTTGATCTGTTTTTAACTTAGAAACATCATCGCATTGTTGTAATTTGTCATGAAAAAGTTGTAATAAACTGGGATTAAACCTGTAGAGGAAATCCCGGACGTTCAGTTTCAAAATATTTATCCTGTCTTTGTTCAAGGTTTTCATTAAAAGTGCCAGCCGGAGATGAATCATATATAGATTAGTCATTTTGCTTTCTATTATTCATCAAACTGCTTATGTTGCATTATTCACCATTAGCAACTGTTTGAACAACTGCATATTTTCTATAGTGCTAATTATCTGAAATGGTCGGATGTGTGAAATTATAGTGGCCTCAAAACTGGGATGAATCTTTAGTCCAAACTGCTATATATGTGACCATAGTGGGAGTGTAATTCAATCTTTGTCTGCAGCATATGTATGTGTATGTGTGCATGAATATATGGGATATATGAGAATGTTTATATGTGTGTGAGAGTGAGGAATGGAGAGATGGTGTGTGAGTGAGCATGTAATGCGTATTATGTCGACTAAATGTCCTTCCTGGACGTGATGATCACACGCACTGTGTGATACAAGTCTGTGTTTGTGTAGATCTGTAAAGATCAGACCAGTTAAAGAAAAGTAGAATGAAACAGAGAGAAGGAATAAGGTGCTCAGGAAGTGTCAGACTAAACACATTAGTGAGGGTTTGATTTAAACACTCTGTGCTGATTGAATGTAGGAAGCCCCAGAACCACTCACTTCTTCTATATTCAAATGACTCTGCAGCACTTCTGAGCTCAGAGCAAATTGAAAACAGACTCATCTGTGTTGTTTATGACTGATTCACACTTCTTTTAGCTAGTGTCTTGTTTTGTACCTGTTTAAAGAGATCGGTTCATGATAATCTTGAGAGTCATCAAGTGCTAACCTCATCAATAGGTTGAGGTTGATGATTACTCAATGATGACCATGCTTTTTTTATATTAATGGTGCTAAGGTAAGCATTATTATTAATAGGTCTCATATGTAGTAATATGGATTTAAACAAACACATAAGCCTTAGTATTACACTGACAAATGCAGAGCAAATGATACAACCAGTGGATAAATTCTATACTGATTGCTTTGAAGGAATTGGCTTTTTTGACTTGGCCCAACATAGACTAAGCAACCGTCTAGCAACGCTCTAGAACAACCATTTATAACACCCTAGAAACCACAAAACAACATCCCTCAGTATGTTTACATGGACAACATTATTCTGATATTAACCCAATTAAGATAATACTCTGATTAAGAAACTACCATGTAAACAGCAATTGCTGATGACCTTAATCTGTCTAAAGTCATACTCAAAGTAAAGCCAAATCGAATTAAGCCATGTGGAGTATTCCTATTTCATCAACTGTATAATGTGTGAAATTCTGGAGGGAATGTCGGACAGCATGGCATGGGGACCTAATGACATGCCATTAATCGATATATGTTCACTCTCAGAAAAAATAAATAAATAAATTGTACCTTCAGGGGTACAACAGCTTGTCACTTGGGCAGTACCCTTAAAAGGATGTCTTTGTACCTTGTTCACCCTTAAAAGGTGCATATTAGTACCTTGGAGTAGCAATATGTACCTTAAAGGGGGGGTGAAACATTCATTTTCAGTCAATCTCATGTCGGTCTTGAGTACCTATAGAGTAGTATTGCATCTTTCATATCTCTGAAAAGTCTTTAGTTTTATTATATTTATAAAAGAAAGATACGCTGTAGCGAGTCTTTCTGAAAAAAGCCGAGCGGCTGAGGGTGTATCGTTCAGGCGGAGCTAAAGAATGACGAGCGTGCGCTGCTATTGCATTGAGCTATGCATGTTTACATATAAAAACAATGGAATCGATAGCTAACAACACAAAGACATTTGAAGCAGTTTTACTCACCGCCTGCTACCAACACACAACCGTGAACCTTAATCGCTGGGACCGCTCCATCTTTCAACATTAGGCGAGCTACAAATCCAGAGTTGAACTGTACCTTGTTTATAAACCATTGTCGCCGAAATTCAGGGAACAAGCAAACACTTGCACAACTCTGATTGTCTTGCCATGACAACCAAAAACCCACTTCTTTGGTGACATTGTTGATTTCTTGAAGTCCTGTGACTGCAGCGCAGCCGGCTTCCCTAAAGCGTTTGCTCTCTCGCTCTAGTCGCGCACGCGCCCTTCCGGGAGAAGAGCCCGTATGGCCCGTACAAGGACATTCCACCCAATCTGACGTCACATATACCCATACTCGAAAAAAACTTTCCGGAACTTATGAGAAACCGGAAGGAGTATTTTTGGCACAGAAATACTCCATCAAACGTCAAACTTTTGTTTTTTTACTTTGTCCATGTTTAGGATGGGAATCCAAGTCTTTAACAGTGTAAAAAGCTCAGTATGCATGAAACATACTTTAAAGGGATACTTTTAGGGATTCTGCTCGTGAGGTAGTCAAAGTTAGACTAATCTTCGTGGTACTTTAGACTGCTATGGAAATGCAGACAGCAGCAGGTCTGAGAGAAAAAGAGTTAATGGGAAAAAAAAGGTCCTGGGACAAATTGTTCCTGGTAATTTCGTTGGAAACGGGGCTTAATACAGCATGAGCAGAACAAGAGTCACAGCACAAATGCAGCAGGAGTCAGATTTCATTCAACAGAGAGTGAGGAGCTGACAGACAAGATGATCGTGGAAGATTTGGTTTCAAAGCGAAATGTAAAAGCGCCTATTTAAGTGAGTTTGTCATTGTACCGATTTGTTGTTGTGTTTTTCATCAAAATCAAATCAAATCAAATCACTTTATTTGTCACTCTACATATGCACAAGTGCAACAGTAGGTGAAATTCTTAGGTGCAGTTCCGAGCAACATAGTAGTCATGACATGACATGTACAACATTTAAAGCAGCATCAGATTACACCTCTGATGCGCACACAATTACTCACAGCACAGTAAACTCTACAATAAACAATAAATAATTTACACAATGTGAGTGTAGTTCTCACAGCTTTAAACAATATACACATACTTACAATATACATATACTTTAAACAATATACACTAAACATACACTAAACAATATACATTAAGCTATAATAGTAATAATAATATACAATGTATAGTATAAAATATTATTCACAGATTGAAAAATTGAAATCCAAAGTGCAATAGATGCTGTATGATAAATAAATGTGTATATAATGTGTGTGTATCTACAGTGGGTTGTGCTGAGTGATATTCTGTCCAGAGTGTGTTATGATCCTGATGGATCAGGAGTTAAGTAGTCTGATTGCTTGTGGGAAGAAGCTGTTCTGGAGTCGGCTGGTGCGTGTTCTAATGCTGCGGTACCGTCTGCCTGATGGCAGCAGTGAGAGCAGCCCATGGTTCGGGTGGCTAGAGTCTCTGAAGATCCTCTGAGCTCTCTTCACACACCGCCTGGCGTAAATGTCCTGGAGGGAGGGAAGCTCACCTCCGATGATGCAGCTGGCCGTGCGCACTACCCTTTGCAGGGCCTTGCGGCTGCGGGCGGTACTGTTGCCGTACCAGGTGGTGATGCAGCCAGTCAGCAGACTCTCGATGGTGCAGGTGTAGAAACGTGTGAGGATGTGGCGGTTCATTCCAAACCTCCTCAGCCGTCGCAGGAAGAAAAGGCGCTGATGAGCCTTCTTCACAACGGCCTCAGAGTGGACGGACCATGAGAGTTCCTCTGTGATGTGGACACCGAGGAACTTGAAGCTGCTGACTCTCTCCACCGGTGCTCCATCGATGGTGATGGGGCGGTGTTCTCTCTCATTCCTCCTGAAGTCGACCACCAGCTCCTTGGTCTTGCTGACGTTGAGGGAGAGGTTGTGCTCCTGACACCACCGTGTCAGAGTGTGCACCTCCTCTCTGTAGGCCGTTTCATCATTGTCGGTGATAAGACCTACCACCGTCGTATCGTCAGCAAACTTGATGATGGTGTTGGAGCTGTGGGTTGCCACACAGTCATGTGTGTACAAAGAGTACAGGAGTGGGCTGAGAACGCAGCCCTGAGGGGCTCCAGTGTTGAGAGTCAGTGATGAGGAGATGTTACTGCCCATTCTGACCACCTGGCGTCTGTTTGACAGGAAGTCCAGGATCCAGCTGCATAACAGGCTGTTTAAGCCTAGAGCCCGGAGTTTCATGTCAAGTATGGAGGGCACAATGGTGTTGAATGCTGAGCTGTAGTCCACAAACAGCATTCTCACATACGTGTTCCTCTTTTCCAGGTGGGAGAGAGCAGTGTGTATTGTAGATGAAATGGCATCGTCAGTGGAGCGATTTGTGCGGTATGCAAACTGCAGTGGGTCCAGTGAGGGGGGGAGAACAGAGCAGATATGGTTTCTGACTAGTCTTTCAAAGCATTTGCTGATGATGGGGGTCAGAGCAACAGGACGCCAGTCGTTTAAGCAGGTGGTTTTTGATTGCTTAGGTACAGGAACAATAGTGGACGTTTTAAAGCATGTGGGGACCACAGACAGGGAGAGGGACAGGTTAAAAATGTCCGTGAAGACTCCAGCCAGTTGGTGCGCGCACGCTCTGATCACACGGCCGGGAATGCCGTCTGGACCCGCAGCTTTACGGACGTTCACCCGCCGGAAGGATCGGGTTACATCCGCGACAGATACAGAGAGTGCACTAACCTCTGCATCTTCAGCCGCGAGCGCTCTCTCCGCGAGGGCGGTGTTAGTTCCCTCAAAGCGAGCATAGAAGGTGTTGAGCTCGTCCGGGAGAGAGGCAGCGGTGTTCACGGTGGAGTTTGTGTTCCCTTTATAGTCCGTGATGGTGTTAATTCCCCTCCACATGCTTCTGGAGTCGGTGGTGTTGAACTGTCCTTCAATCTTGTCCCTGTACTGCCGTTTTGCTGCTCTGATGGTTTTCCGGAGGGCATAACTTGCTTGTTTATGCTCCTCCGCGTTACCGGAGTTAAAAGTGAAGGTCCGCGCATTGAGTGCCGCGCGAACATCCCCATTTAGCCACGGCTTCTGGTTAGGGTACAGCCGAATTGTTTTGGTCGGAACAACGTCATCTACGCACTTCCTGATGAAACACGTTACGCTATCAGCGTAGACCTCGATGTCGTCATCAGAGGCCGACCGGAACATCTCCCAGTCCGCGTGATCAAAACAGTCCTGTAGCATAGAATCTGATTGGTCCGACCAGCACTGGATGGTTCTGAGGGCGGGTGCTTCCTGTTTGAGTCTTTGCCTATATGCGGGCAAAAGGAGGATGGAAGCGTGATCCGATTTGCCAAATGGTGGGCGCGGGAGGGACTTGTAACAATCCTTGAAGGGGGAGTAGCAGTGATCTAAGACGCGGTTCCCTCGCGTGTTGAAGTTAACATGTTGGTGGTATTTGGGTGCGATGCGCTTGAAGTTGGCTTTGTTAAAGTCTCCGGTCACAATAAACGCGGCCTCAGGATGCGCGGTTTCCTGCTCACTCACTGTCCTATACAGTTCCTTTAGTGCCCGGTCTGTGTCGGCTTGCGGGGGAATATACACAGCTGTGATGATGACCGCGGTGAATTCCCTCGGTAGCCAGAATGGTCGACACAGAACCATGAGAAGTTCCAGATCAGGAGAACAGAAAGACTTGATAGAATGTACGTTCCTCTGATCACACCAGGATCGGTTAATCATAAAACATACACCCCCGCCTTTGCTTTTCCCGGAGAGATCTTTTTCTCTGTCCATTCGATGCACGGAGAACCCCGCGGTTTCGATGGCCGAATCTGGAATCTCAGCGGACATCCAAGTTTCTGTGAGGCAGATAATGCAGCAGTCCCTCGTCTCTCGTTGGAAAGAGATCCGTGCTCTCAGCTCGCAGAGTTTATTGTCCAGAGACTGAACATTTGCCAGTAAAATACTGGGAAGTGGGGGTCGGTTTGCGCGGCGTCTTACTCTGATAAGTACGCCGGCTCTGCTTCCCCTTCTCCGGCCGCGTTTGCGTGGTCGGGCCGTCCAGACAAAGAGCTCCGCTGCTGTGTTTGTAAACGGCGGTTCGTCACTGAAGAATTTAAAGTCCGGTTTTCGGAGTGCGATAGCCGAACCAATGTCCAAAAGTGTCTGTCTGTCGTACGTAGTAAGGCAGACAACATCCAAGACAAAAAACACAAAAACTATAAACAGAACAAACAAAAAACTACAATGTTTCAGCAGAGCTTGCGACGTAGCGGCCATCCTCGGCGCCATCTTGACTCTCACCTAATAATTCTTAATATTCATTAAGAATAATAGGCGAATGAACCCACAATTCAAGCAACCCTCCTCCAAATTGGCGCTAATTCTAAAACAAAACTAAAATGAACATCGCACAGGTATTCATTCATGGCCACATTGTCATTCATTCACGGCCACACTGTCATTTACGGTGCGTGTCCAGTCTGGCACGTTTTCAGTTCATGCCTATGGAAGCTTAACAGCCATGCGCATTTTACATTATGTGAGTGAGATCCCACCCCTATGGGTGGGTTGAAAACATGCGGAACTGGCTCCTACTACTGGCTGCAGTCTCTAGCCTCTGGCCAAAAATGCCTCTGATGACGCTAAATGACTATTTTTGCGTCATCTGAGGTTTTTTCCAGACTAAAAAATACAGAAATCTCTTGTCTCAGGGGGACATGAGGGAGGGAAGCACTGTCATTTGAATATGTTACCGGGTTTCTACTGATACAAAGCTTTAGGGCTGTAATCTCCCAGTCGATTAGTCGATTATTAGTCGATACGTTCTGAAAAATTCAGATTTTTTTTGCCACGTTCATTTCATCCCACGTTCAATTCACCCCTTGTTTTCACTTCTTTTGGATTAGCCCAACCCACTGGAGAAGAGAGACAGACTGAAGTAACGTTAGGCTACTTTGCTGTATATTATTGATTTAATTGTGAGAGCGTTTTCCTAGTCAGTCCTCTTCTACTGTCAACAAAGACATCGGCAGTGTGGCAGCATTTTTTTTTAATAGAAAATGGGAAAAAAGTTGAATGCAAATTTTGCAAGCAACAGTTTGCATATCACAGCTCGACGACAAACATGTCATATCACCTAAAAACGTTAAGCAAACTTGTCTGCGTTAGGTTGCCCCGTCTGTTTTGAGTAGGTTATATGAACATATCAGAATTAGCATATTTCAATGTTTTTTATTTGGAGCCTAATGCGCGATGCGCTGTGCCCACTATTAGTATTAGTTTTGAGCATATGCTTTATTTTTCAGTTATGCCCTTTATTTAGTTTCTGCTCTTGATCTGGCTTGTTTAATAAATATTCATTTTTTATTAAAGTGGACGTGCCTTTTGTGTTTAAGAGTAAAAGCTTTAAGTTAGTAGTCTATTCATGTCTCAGCCTCGAAGCTGAAATGATAGTGTCTGTCAGTTATTATAATACATATGACAAAAACAATTGTCTAAATTATGTTGCATATTCTTCAAAAGTTCTTGTGAAGATATCACTAGTTGACAACGTACTATATTTTCGGAAATCATAGGCTATGATATTGCGCAGGTGCACGTGATGCAACGCTGTCAGAGCCGACAGACTCGTGTGTCAGACTTATTTCAGTCCAAAATAATGAGGTCAAAAACGATTTAATATACTGCAAATAGCCTACAAATTTTTTATGTTTATTTATAATTCATTTAGGCAGACAACAAGGCTACCAAGTACTGTGCACAGTGCGCAGCAAATTCATTTAACGTTTTTTTCCCCTAATGTCATTTTTAGTCGATTTTTTGTAAAAAATATTAGGACTTCAGTCGACCAAGATTTTCTTTGGTTGATTACAGCCCTACAAAGCTTAATGCTAATCGGTGAAGTAACCCTTTAAGGTACTAAACCTTTTAGGTGTATAAAAGGTACAACGGTGTCCTTTTAAGGGTACTGCCCCAGTGACAATCTGTTGTACCCCTAAAGGTACAATTTTTGCCATTTTTTTTCTGAGAGTGTTCTATAACATGTAAAACAGGAACATGAAAGGAATATTCTAAAAGCAACTCATGTAAACACCTTAATCAGTTTACTCTTACTCTTACTCTGTTCAATTTGATGTGTTTTATTGGCTTGACAAAAACTAAACATTTGTATATCAACACAATTGCAACATAGTATATGTAAAATTAATAATAAACAGGTATAAACAGGAAGCGAGAGCAATACACTGACGTTTTTCACTGAGGAGCCGAACTAGTGACTCGGCCATGCAGTGATGCAAATGGCTGAGGTGCCGAAGCACCATGTCCCTGTTTTCGCACAACTGACTCCGCGACTGGGCAAGGATCAGCCAGTCGTCGAGGTAGTTGAGAAGGCGAACACCTCGCTCTCTCATGGGAGCAATGGCCACCTCCGCGACTTTCGTGAAGACACGGGGCGACAGGGACAGCCCAAAGGGCAGGATAGACCCCCAACGACTGTACAAGCGGGGTCATCGGCACCACAGATGTACCCGCAGCGGGGCAGCGTAGCGGAATGCAGGGACCCGTGGATGACATGGGAGTGGTCCGTGGGGGGGTCTGGGTGTGAAACACACAAACCTGCATCCGCTGAGGGGGCGGGCGAGTGTGAGGAGGCACATTGAGTGCGTCCCTTCGCCAGCGCCCCCCGCTGGCGAAGGGAGAGGCATCCGAGGGGAACGAGGCATGGTAGCGTCGCATACTGCCAGACGCGCTCTCTTGGCACCCAGAGATGTTGGAAACTGCTCTTTTATTGATAATTTGGGTACCCGCAGCAAAAATAAAAGAAACAGAAAAAAAGATTCTTCCCCGGCCCTCCTCCGGGGGAAGGAGTGGTGCTGCAGCCATCTCCTGAAGAGCAGTTTCATCCATCTCTGGGTGGCCCGTCTCAGGGTCTCTTACGACGGCAATTGCCACCTGGCTTGGCAGCGGCCTGAGCGGGCTGGACGTCCTTCCCGCGGCCAGCTCCACGCCTCCGCCTGTGTGGAGGCTACTGCTGGGCTGAGGCGGGAGCGGCGGCAGGCGGACGTCCTCGGCGACAGGCAGACGGAGGTGCTGCGGCCGGCGGCAGGGTGGAGGCAGCAGCGGACCGCCGAGGCAGAATGTGTTTGATGGCCTCCGTCTGCTTCTGGGCGGCCGAGAACTGCTGGGCGAAGTTCTCGACCGTGTCGCCGAACAACCCGGTCGATGAAACGGGGGAGTCCAGGAACCGGTTCTTGTCGGTCTCCCTCATGTCGGCCAGGTTGAGCCAGAGATGTTGTTCCTGGACCACTAAGGTGGACATCGCCTGACCAACGGAACGGGCAGTGACTTTCGTCACCCGGAGGGCGAGGTCCGTCACCGTTCGAAGCTCCCGGAGGAGCTCTGGGTCAGGCCTACCCTCGTGCATGTCCATGAGTCCATGAGTGCTTGGGCTTGGTGCACCTGAAGCAGCGCCATGGCATGCAAGGCGGACGCAGCCTGTCCGCAGGACCTGTAGGCCTTCACAGTCAGACTGGACGAAAACCTACAGGCTTTGGACGGAAGACGAGGGTCACCTCGCCAGTTGGAGGCGGTCGCCGGACACAGTTGCATCGCGACGGCCCGCTCAACTGGTGGGATCCCCTCGTATCCCATGGCCTGCCCGCTGTCAAGGGTAGTGAGGAGGGAGGAGCCACCAGGTCTGTTTCTGGCACTAAAGGGTGTTGTCCACGACCTGATAAGCTCCTTATGTACTTCCGGGAAGAATGGCACGGTGGCGGGACGCTGAGAACCCCCCCCCCCCAGAAACCAATCATCCAACCTAGAAGGTTCGGGACGTGGTGGAGGGTTCCCGTTCCGAGAGGGAACGACCGCATCCAGAAACGCACGGGTGGAATGACATCTTGAAAAAGACGCAGTGTCATACCCGTGTTGCTCTTTTTGTGAGGAAACGCTCTTTAGGAAAGTACTGAAGCACCCAGGGACAACCGTGGCAACACACAGGGAATAGGGCAGCCTGTGTTTGCACTCACTGAATAACCACGCCCTCATGAGACCAACAGTGTTGCTGTGAGAACAGCAGTTTTGTTTGATGCAGCAATGGTGGGCGGTCGCGCTGTTGTGTGCCTTTACGCCAGCAGAAGCGTCCTCTTCTCTCTTTCTCTTTTCGCTGAAAGCAGCAGTCAGTAACTCTTCATCAACGCCGTTCGGCTCCGAAGTGAATGACGTCAGTGCGCTGTTTAGACCCGCGGCGCGGGGCGGAGTGCAAGATGCAAATCTCGCACGCCAATGGCCCATTGGCCCGTTCTCTAAATCTCTAAGCTGATAGGGGCTCTCTGAAGTGATCCCAATTCGTCGGTATAACCGACGTACGTCAAAGTGACCGACTGAAAGGGAACTGTACATTTATTTAATAATCAGTTTATTAGCATTAAATAAATATCAAAACTAAATATTATGCGCTATGCTTTATGGCACATAAATAAGTGCTTTACATAAAACTGATTAAAAATAATAATAAAAGGTTCATAAGAAATAAAAAAATAACAATAAAAAGTAAGTAATAATAATAGATTTAAAAAGTAGAATAGAAATAAAATACAATGCTCAGTCAGTGAATACACACTTCTAAATATGTGTTATTATTCTGGATTAAAATAAAATACAATGAAATGAAATAAAATAAAATAAAATAATTATATATTTTGTTTAATTATAAAAGATTAGAAAGTAATAAATACAATAAAAGATTCTCACTCTGTCTTTGCTTGGATCAAATTCAGAAGCTTTGCGAGTTATGATCTTGTCATTTGTGTGTCCATGTGGTTCAGCAGTGTGTTGTGATGAAGTCAGCCCTCTGCTCAGCCTTTCCATCATCCCTCATCCTCTGACTAATCAGGGCTCTGCTCTGCTTCTCGCTGCCTCATTAGCGAACTGTAACAATGTTTTGCTCAAATACATTTTGCTTAGGCTGGCGGTATATCCTTATCCCTAGTCTGTTTATCTCCCACCCTTGATTTACATTTCAGTGAGTAGGTGTTTGTGGTGATTGAGTAAACACTTTGTGTGGCAGTATTTATATAGCGGTCGAGTCAAGACTGTTGTGTTTACGCGATAAGGCCAAATCATATTCGTAATTGACACAGAGACACTACTGGTTGTATATATCAAAATAAAACAGAACCAAAACTCACAGTATTGAGATTTTAATGACATTATTATTGTATTAGCTTTGAAACTGGACATACACTTGTATGTGATGCAGGAGATTCTGTGAGCTTTACAGTAGACTGTAACAAATGATTGTTCAAAGTTTTAAATAAAACTAAGATAACTGGAGTATGTTTAACAAATACTATTTCAGTATTTCTACCTCAAAATGTAATGTTTAATTTAATGGGTAACACTTTACAATGAGGTTCATTAGTTAACATTATAACTACATTGGTTAACATGAACTAATAATGAACTGCACTTATATGCATTTAACTTATTAACTGCATTTATACATTTTTGTTAATGTTAGTTTCAACATTTACTAATACTTTATTAAAATCTTGTTAACATTAGTTAATGCGCTGTGAACTAACAATGAACAAACCATGAACAGCTGTATTTTTATTAACTAACTTTAACAAAGGTGAACAAATACAGTAACAAATATACTGCTCATGGTTAGTTCATGTTAGTTAATACATTCATGTTAACTAATGAAACCTTATTGTAAAGTGTGACCGTTTAATGTTTTACTTATTTGTCAAATTCACTAGCAATTTCTGAGTGAAAATTGTTTCAACGTAAATCCAACACCACATATTTTTCAGTGTAGGCCAGTTTTATAAGTTATACTTAGTTATTCTGTAGTTCTCAAAGGAAGGATTTGAGCTGCAGATCTTGCTGTCAGCATCTTAGGGAGAAAACCACAATTGTCTGTTGCTCAGAATAGCGCAGATCCTCATTCAGAATTAGTTTTGTGGTGTATAAATGTATGTGTGTGTGTGTAAGAGAGGGGGGGAATAGACACTTTGAGCCATCTAATGATCTTCCTACACACCCTGTTTATGATCTGAAATGTTCTTCCAGTGCTCTGGGAATGTGTGTATAGGTGTGTGTTGATGTTTATAGTCTGTGTGAAAGTATATGCCTATGATGTATGGACCTGTGCCCACAAGTTGTGTGCTGCCGTGGGGTCAGAGACACATATCGCTGACCGTCATTTGTTGCCGACTCATACTCTGTCATGTAGATAGGATGAGAAACCAGATCACAACCAATTTAAGCTGTCCAGTGAGGGCTAGCAGCCACATTTTTAAAAGAAAACATGAGTGTGCATGAGCTTTCCGCTCGGTTAATATATGTTTTTGTTCTATGCACATGTTCACTTACCACTTTTGAGTCTTCTCATGGAGAAATGCTGGTGAGTGTACAGTGCTGGTTTGGGTTGGCAAAAAAAAATCCTGGAGTAAATCCAACCTGCCAAATCTTACTGACTGGTTTCACATTGTTATGTGCAATAAAGGGGTAAACAAAAAAATGAAAATTCAATCATTTAAATGTGAACAGCTTGTAAATAACAGCACACATGTATTTACTATGGTAAAGCAAAATTTATTAGAGTCACTCTAGGTGTGCCATCATACTGCACAGCACTACTCTATCCTATGCATATTCTATAAACTTAAAGGTGCAGTGTATGAAATTTAGTCGCATCTAGGGGTGAGGTTGTGAATAGCAATCACCCACCGCTCACCCCTTCCTTTCGAAGCACATAGAGAAGCAACGGGTGCCGTCACAGGACAAAACTTATGTAGTTGGAGAGAGCAGAGAGTGACTAGCGCTCTATAGAAAAGTTTGTCCATTTAGAGCTACTGTAGAAACATGACGGCACAAAATGTCGATTTCACTGTAAGGGGACCCGTGGTGTATGTAGATAGAAATGGCTCATATTAAGGTAATAAAAACATAACGGTACATTATGTAAGGTCTTCATACACCCCTGAAAACATAGTTCTCGCACTGCGTCGGAACGACGAATTTGGGGGATGCTCCCTTAGCAACAGTCTGAAGTATGAATGAAACTATTCCAATCCTGTTTGGTGTTGCGTCATGACGTAGATGTGACGGCATACCTAGAAGATACATAAGGGGGGCCGGCGCATAGTAACGGCAGTTATCGCTCTTCAGCATAGCGCTCTGTGTTCAAAACTGTCTGTCTATTTGGTGTTGTTTGTCACAAAAAAAAAAAAAAAAAAAAAAAGATATATATATATATATATATATATATAAAAGAAAGTATGGTGACTCAATACTAGCATTGTGTGTGCACCCGTGTCCCTGTTATATGTCAGGCACGGACACACTTATGCTTTGTGTACAGTGCCTGGGCGTGCAGCACGCTAGGGCAGCTTTCGAGGAAGCTGCCTGCGGCGATTGTGATAAGCTGCCGCCCAGGGTGCTTCGCTCGCGGCTGGCCGTGTTCAATGAGGCTCTACGGCGATGCCGGTCATGGGCCTCGATGCTGAGCACGTCTGATTCCTCAGAACCAGACCGCTCAAGCATCGGATCCTCCACCCCGGGGGAAGAAGCCGCAGCGCGGGCTTCCACGCGGGGAGGGAGAACATCTGAACTGTCAGACGAAGACTGGGAAGATGCCTTAGCAGTCCCAAATCTCGCTGACACGTCCATCTGTGAGCCAGTTGAAGTTATAACGAGCACTTCTTAATGCAAAATTCAATCTCACGTTGCCGAGGCAGCGTGCAGGTTACCGGTCTGCAATTAAAGTGACACAGGTGATCGGTGTGCATGTGATACTGGTTGGGTGCGAGGCATGCAGTCAGCTCCTGAGGGTGCTGGCTGTTTTCATTGAGAAATATCTCAATGCGTACAGCCGTGCGCCTTTCGGGTGTTTCAGCCTCGCGCCTGTTGACTTTCTTCTCGAGGGAGGAAAGCCAATTGTATTATAACTGCTCGAATCTCACGTTGCTGAGGCAATGTGTAGATTACGAGACCGTATAAATACTTATTAAATCAGTATCGTCTGGTGATTATGGCTGCATTTAATTCTGAGGAATTCAAATGGAATATTATCTGACTTTGAGGAGTTAAATATTTTTATTCAGCCTATTCAGACCATGTCTCACTGGTTGGGTGTTTATGGCTGCATTTAATTCTGAGGAATTAAAATGAAATATTATCTGACTTTGAGGAGTTAGATATTTTTATTCAGCCTATTATTCAGACCAGGTTGCACTTGTTGGGTGATTATGGTAGCATCTAATTCTGAGGAATTAAATGGCATTTTATCTGACTTTGATAAGTTAGATATTTTAAATCAGCCTGTCATCCAAAGTGTGTGTCACTTGTCTGAATTTTCATCTAAGAGTGGGAGCATAACATGCATGGGCAGTTCCTGAGGGGGCTGCTTTCATGCATTGTGAGGTTTGTTCCTCCTTGTAGCCCTCAGGAAGTTGATGTTGTTATCGCCGCCCTGTGGCCTGCGGGACACATCAGTTTCCAGCAATTGCTAATCGCAGTGTCCGCCCTAGTTGTTGCGGCCCTGTCAAGCTGCTCCCTTAGATGAGGCCCCTGCTGGCCAGCCCCCTCTCCCGGGAAGGAGCGATCGAGGTCGCCTCCCCTGTGGAGCTTTTGGGAATCGATGTTGTGCTTCCGCCATCTAGTACGCTTTGGGCCACATCGTTTCCTGCGAACGCACGCTGCTCCATCCACCTCTAGAGAGACCTGCGGCTGGCAGCGAATGCGTCCGCGCACTGAGAATCATTCTCGACTGCTCCCTGCCGGTCAGCTGCTTCAGGGGGTCGTGAGTGAGGCTCAGTGGACACCCGAAGCCAGCCTCGAGAGTTCCCTTAGAAGATTGTCTCGGTACATGGTTATGCCTCCGAATATATCTGCATGGGCCTGCGACTGTAGAAAAGGGGATACTAACTGCAGTTCGGTTACCTTCCCCCAAGGTTCAATGGGGTGGTCTGGAATGCAGTGGTCCCTGGGCAGTTTCGGGTAATGGAACAGGAAGTTCACTCCCTGTTGGTAAGGAGGCCACAAAACCTGCTCCTCCGCCAGACAGGGAGTCCGGGTTCTATAGCCGGTTCTTCATAGATCCTAAGAAGGATGGCGAGTTGTGTCCAACTTTAGATCTGAGGTACTTGGATCATTCTCTGAGGAGATTCAGATTCAAGATGCTTACAATTCCTCCATCGTGTTTCAGATCCAGTCTGAGGACTGGTCTGTCACGATGGATCTGAAGAGGACGCATACTTCCATGTATCCATCCTTCTGTGTCACAGGAAGTTCCTGAGGTTCGCTTTCGGGGGCTAAGCATACCAATATCGGACTCTTCCATATGGCCTTACTTTCCCCTCGCACGTTCTCGGGTGCATGGATGGAGCTCTGGCTCCAACTGAGTCTCTGGGGCATCCGTGTGCTGAACTACATCGACTGGGCTCATATTGGCCCAGTCGCGAGTAGCAGCAGTTCGGCATTGAGGTGTCATCCTTGGCTGCTCTCAGTGCTTGGGGTTGAGACTCTTCTCAGAGAACCATGTTCCTGGGAGTCGTATGAGATTCCCTACGTTGTGGGCACAATTGTCTCCCGCGCGTATCGAGTCCATACGGGCGATGGTCTCAAAATTTAAGCTAGGTCACAGCATCACTGGGGGCTCATTGCGGCTGCGTCCAACAGAATATCTCTTGGCCTGCTGCACGAGACCCCTACAGTGGTGGCTGGGAACCAGGGGGTTTTCCTCGAGGGGAAAACCATTCTGTATGATCAGGGTAATGCGCAGATGCCTTCATTCCCTCGTCATATGGAAGAGACCTTGGTTCCTGTTCCGGGGGCCAGTGCTGGGAGCATCATGTTGCCGGAAAATCGTTTCAACTGATGCCTCCCTCACTGGTTGGGACGTGGTCATGGACGGCCACTTTGCTAGAGGTCTGTGGGAGATCCGGCATTCCTCCTGGCACGTAAATTGCCTGGAAATGCTGGCAGTCTACAGAGCTCTGAGTAGCTTTTTCCCGGACCTCCGTGGCCGCCATGTCCTGATATGAACAGGCAATACGCCTGTAGTTTCGTATCTGAATCATCAGGGGGGTCTGAGGTTGCGCCCTCTATGTAGATTGGCTCACCAGACCCTCCTGTGGTCCCTGGGGAAACTGTCATCTCTCAGAGCGATGTATGTCCCCAGGGATCAAAACCAGGGAGCAGATGTCCTGTCGAGGCAGGGGCTAGGGGCCCGGGGAGTGGCGACTCCACCCAGAGGTGGTGAAGGCCATGTGCAAGAGATTCGGCCCAGTGGGAGTGGATCTGTTTGCGTCTCGAGAGACGTCCCACTGTCCACTGTGGTTTTCCTCTAGGTGATGCAGACATGGCCGAGGCTGCATCTGTATGCATATTAGAGCTGCAACTAACGATTATTTTTTCTGTCGACTAATCTAACGATTATTTTTTCGATTAGTCGACTAATCTAACGATTATTTTTCCAGATTAATTTTATTATTCTTTTTTACTGATTATTGTATTTCAAAGAGGGTAGTGAATTTGTATATTATTTTAACATGAAATCAATGAATGATGACAATATTAATAGTATTTCAGGAAGAGTAGTGTACTTAGTATGCCATTTTATAATGAAATATATGAACACAAGAAGCTTTTTAAACATAATATATAAAGATACTATTCATCCTAAAATGTATACAGAGTAGGCCTAATTAGGAAAAGTTGTTTACTATAGTAGTTGAGTATGATTTACTTATTGATTTGTGTCAATGATAAATGAAAATGCACTTGTATTTATCTGCAAAAGGTTCACATACAGGAGCTTTCAGCATAGTGTTAATGTATAACTAGTAGTCTATTTTGAAGATGTGCATAAACAACGACTAAAGCTGCCAGAAGTTTTTGCCCAAACTTCAAAGACACATTTAAATGATTAAAGCTAGAGGCATATCTTAACTTTAATGTTACTTTAATCATGCAAACTACCTATATACAGCATGTTATTATGCATATGTGTTTGGGACAGAGGGGAACCGGGTCGCATTAACAGGAGATATATGCAGCCCATAATAAATAAAAGCACGAGACGTACTGGGGTCGGAGAAGAACCCAGGAAAATGTGACCGTCTGTTGCAATACACGCGTGGCGCGTTCAGCTGCGCGAGAGAACACTGGCAGCAGGGTTGCCAGGTTTACACAACAAAACCCACCCATTCGTTACTCAAAACTAGCCCAAAACAAGCCCAATCGCGTTTCGGGGAGGTTCTCTGGAAAACATCGCGTTCGGGGGGTTAAATATGTGTGTATTTTTGCTTCAACCCGCGGACATGAGACACAGCCCGCGGCAACAGTGTAGAAGTAGCAGACCAATTCTGCGGGAAAAAAGCGGACTTGGCAACACTGACTGGCAGTGTGAAAGCTCCCGCTCTCCACGCGCACAGCTTCTGCTCTGCCACCGCGTGCAGTGTGAAATCGACGTTACAGAGCGAACAAAGCACAGTTTTATTCGGCTTCTGTTTAAAGTACCCCCACACTTTTGAATGTCGCGGTCTGGCTTTATATGATAAATGATCATTTTCACTATGCCCGGGAGCAGAAGCTGCCATTATTCTAGATCTTCTGTTCCATTCTAGAACGTAAATAATGTGCCGCCGACGCGTCGACGCATTTCACGCACGTCGACGTATTTTCGTAGTCGACGTCATCGACGACGTCGACGCGTCGTTGCAGCCCTAATGCATATCCCCCGATCACTCTGCTCCTGGGAGTCTTGGAGCGGGTCAGCCGAGAAGGGATCAGCCTACAGCACCCTGCTGGCCGACCCGGGTATGGTTCTCTAACAATGTAGCTCTGCTAGACGGTCTCCCATGTTTGAGGCAGGGGGCACAATATTTCACCCCTGCCCAGAGTTTTGGGACCTCTGGGTTTGGCCCTGAGGGGGCCCGGTACCTAGAGGCTAGACTGTCAGCAGATGTGATCGAGACCTTGCTCAGCTCCAGGGCTCCTTCCACCAGGAGACTGTACAGCCTTAAGTGGAATGTGTTTTCCACTTGGTGTAGAGAGCGTGAGGTGGACCCAGTTAACTGCTCACTGGCTTCAGTGCCAGAGTTCCTCCAAAATCACTTCTCTATGGGTCTTACCCCGTCCACACTCAAGGTATACGTGCTTTCCACGCTCCTGTGAGTGATGGGCCTTTGGGTAAGCACCATCTGGTTGTATGGTTCCTCCGTGGGGCTCGGAGGATGAGGCTCGTTCCAGAGTTCCAACCTGGGATTGGGCGGTGGTACTTAAAGGGTTGGCTGAGGCCCCCTTTGAGCCACCGGAGTCGGCTGAGGCAAAGAACCTGACCCTTAAGGTGGCCTTTCTCCTTGCTATCACTTCTCTGAGGAGAGTGGGGGACCTACAGGCCTTGGCGGGGACGCCGAATTGCCTGGAGTTTTCCCCTGGCGGAGTTAAGGCCATCTTACATCCTAAGCGGGGCTACGTGCCCAAGGTGCCATCTAGTGTGGCCAGGTCATTGGTTCTTCAGGCTTTCCATCCTCCTCCTCACGTGACGGCGGAAGAAGGGAGACTTCACCTGCTCTGCCGGTCAGAGATCTTAAAATATATTTGGAGAAGTCTGCGCAGTGGAGGAAATCAGAACAGCTGCTAGTGTGCTTTGGTTCACCCAAGAAAGGGCTGCCTGCTTCTACTCAGACAATCAGTAACTGGATTGTCCAGGCTATAGCCACGGCTTATCAGGTGCGCAATTTGCCTTCACCGATAGCCGTGAGGGCTCATTCCACCAGGGGCATGGCCTCCTCGGTGGCCCTCCTTTCTGGAGTCCGATACAGGATATCTGCAAGGTGGCTGGGTGGGTTACCACACACACTTTTTTAAGATTTTACAGCTTACACCTCCCTACGACGCCCGGCGCTAGGGTGCTCCAGTCCTAGTTGTGCCTGGTCTCCAGCTTCACACTAGGGCAGGCGTGACCCTCGGTGTGGCCTAGTGGGTACTCGTTCCCAACGCATTTGTCGTTCCGACGCAGAGCGAGTTCCCTCGAAAGGGAGTGGCTCGGGTTATGTCTATAACCCTTGTATGCCGTCACATCTACGTCATGACGCAACACCAATCAGGATTGGAATAGTTTCATTCATTCTTCAGACTCGCTGTTGCTAAGGAAGCATCCCCCAAATTCGTCGTTCCGACGCAGTGCTCATTCCCTTTCTCAGGGAACAAGGGTTATAGACATAACCCGAGCCATATTCATTGGTTCCTTTGTTTTATGTTGTGTTCTTGTTAGGCTTGTTCGACTTCATGCGGCGCCACAAAGATCGGCTGCCGCCTGTCAAAAGCAATGCATTCTGGTTAGAAGATTTGTCTGACTTTGATCAGTGCTGCAGCTGCCTTACGATCACATGTGCCATCAAAGTACCGCAAGAGCAAAACGAGAGACACCTACTTCGGCTGCTGCAGCTGCTCAAAATTGTCTGCGAAAGCCTTGATGACGACACACTTTATTCTCATTGGTCATATTCTGTGATGACAAGGATGACGTGTGTTGAATGTTTTTTCTTAGACAAGTTCCTGTATTTAACCAATCTTGATATTGAATATCTGATATTCAAACAAAATACACTAAACATAAACAAAAATTAAGATTACGCTATCTATGCTATATATATTCGTATTGTATAAGAGTAACAGTTTGGAAGAAAATGTTCTGTTAACCTATTGCTTATATTTGAAGAAAGAAAAAAAAAACACGTGGTCTGCCATGGCATTGGTTCAGCACACAACAGAAAGCACAAAGTGTATGACCTGACGGCCATCTCTGTACTCCTCCCCGCCTGTTACCGGCAGCTCTCGCCAGATGGTGGCAGGCTAGTGTAGTTCATCTCGAAAAAGCCTATAGGTTCTTGTTTCAGTAGTTCTACCAGGAAGACTCAGGAGACCAGATGAAGTATGATAACATCGCAAGTTTATTAGCAGACCAGCAAGTATTGAATTAGAGGTTCTTTGGCGTATGCCCCGTCCGTAGCGCTCGTCACGAGGGTAACGGACTCTGCATTTCCTGCCTGAAGATGAAGGCAGGGGCGCAGCCGACCCCCGGGAGGTATAGACAGGGACCGACCTGGTGGTGGAGGTAATGTTGGCGTCAGCATCTGTGAACTCAGACATGTGTAATTACCGATCTTTTATACTCTGAGAATTATGACTTGATTGGATAGGTCTGAATGTGATAAGTGACGTAACATTGAATCTTCCTGCCAGAACTTGCGCATAAGCTTCATTTCTGTCTGATCATTGGTTGTTTTTTTTGTCATGTGATCCCCATATTCTTGTATTTAAGCCCTTATGTTTGCCATGTTACTTTGTCATATATCGAAGAAAGTTTTGATGTCCCATGTCCCATATCCCATGTCCCAAGTCCCATGTTCTATGCTCCATGTATGAATTGTTCATTGTTCAAAGTTAGGTTTTTTTTTCATGTCAGGATTGAGTTTATGTTTTGTTTCACAATTTTGGATCTTCACTATTGTAAATTCACACTTACAAATCAGATAAAAAGTATGTGTATTTGGTGTGCTGTCCGAGGGTAGGGCTCCAAGCTCGGAATTTGGCCCAAACCTAGAGTACACCCCCTGTATCTCTGGTTAGGATAGTAGTAGCCAGAGAAGTGTGAGGAGACGGTGTGGTGGAGGGATGCAGAAAAAACTGTTGAGGAACATAGATGAGTCAGATATGTATATAGCAGTGGCGATTTTTTTAAGACTGCAAGGGAAGCTTGGCTTCCCTTATAATGTCACAAAATTAATGGTCAAATATGTACTATTGTATTAACATTTTATTGACTAAAAATGCGTTAGAAAACGTTCATCTCAAAGACGAGTTCGTTCAGAATCAGTTACATATAGCAGGTCGGCTGACTCGATTTCCTTCTCATACATTCCCGCAGCGTCACAGTGCATTTCCCTATTGAAGCCCAGCGTCCATTGACTTCAATGGGGCTGCTTTGAACGTTTTTTTTCAGCGCTTCGAAACTAGACGGTCATTGGATAAAGGCTGCGATTATGTCCCGCCCACGGACGCTCAGCGTCTCTGGGGGTGAATGGGGAGTGGGCTGGCCCGGACTCCGAGCTTCTGCGTGATGATTGGAGGGTCTGTCGAAAGACTGCATCTCCCTTTGACTGACAGCGATTCTGTACTATAAGGAATCACTGAAGCTATTCGCGCTCAGTCCCATCGCGGATTTCTCAATTTCAGTCGAAGTAAAAACTGCTGCAACCTATTTCTTTGATATTTGCTTGGCGAAATTGCTTGATTTTCATCATACATTTCACACAATTATACACCACATTCCTTGTTTCAGTTTTACAGAGTTTAATATTTTTTTTTTTGATCGTTCATTCATTCATTCCTTCATTCATTCATTCATTCATTCATTCATATAACGTTAGTAGGCTAGGCTAGCGTCGTGGGTGAAACTGCGCACGATGGCAGACGGTGCTAATATTGTCGACCTGATTTTGGCGAAGCCATTTGAAAGTGTTCCTTACGAGGAAAAACTTAGAATTAAAATAAATAGACAATTTTATGATGTAGGCCGAAAATGAGCTTCCCCTCTCTGACAGACCAGTAGCCGCCACTGGTATATAGGCCTCCTCTCGTGCTAATTGGATAGGCAATTTGAACTTGTTCCTCCTGAAATTTGTTAATAAAACACCATTAAATGGTTCTCCTCACCATCATCTTCATCTGCTCCATGTAAGCTAGCATTACAGCTGACATGATACATTCATAGTAAAAGCTGTGTTTTTTATTAACAGTGTAGCCTGTGATGAGTAACAGGACATAATTGGCTTGTTCAACTTCATGTAGCGCTGAGCAGACCAATCAGCGGTTGACTTGAAGCAAAGACAATAGATATAGAAAGACGGTTCACTCCTATTACCTATGAATGAGAGAAACTGCAACACGCAATATGGCGGAATAGTCCCACCTTTTAAAGTAAAAGAGCCAATCGCTGATTAATAAAGTCATTGCGTCACTGCAGCTGCTGTTAGAAGCTCTTAGAGTCTTGCGCTTAGCACTGCACATGCGCATTGGCTCGTTTAGCCTGAAAAATAAGATTTTTTAATGCTATTTGAGCATAAGAAACAACATTTATGTGACAGTTCATGTCAGATTTTGTTGCTGATTTAAAATATGAGTGAACAGACTTTCCTTGATAGGGAATTTGATTGATGTAGTACATGCCAGTTAGAGATTTTGTCCGACTTGAGACAGCGCAGACACCACATATCTGTCAAGTCAAGTCAACTTTATTTATATAGTGCTTTTTACAATGCAGATTGTTTCAAAGTAGCTACACAGTGTTAAACAGGAAAATAATGCAACTTAATTTTATTCGGCCGTACAGCCGCTCTGGAGAAAACAGTGATGTCATCTAGCTCATTTCAACTATCATACAGTGACAATGTGGGCAGATCAGTAATTTAGTTTATATGGTTAATTTAGTTTACTAATTAGATTAATTTGCATATTTAGTCGAAAATTTAGTGTCAACAAAAAAAGTATGTGACATATGCCATCAAAATGCCGCAAGAGCAATTTGAGAGCAGCCGGCTGGTTCATTCTGCGCAGCTTCTCCAGATTTGCTGCACGAGCTCTGATGATGACACAGCTGTTACATGATTGGCTGGATTCACCACATGACAGCGATCACTTGTGTTGTGTTTATTCTAAAAACTTCATTTCCACTAATGCTCAAAATAGTACAACAGTAAATGATGCAATGTTATATTGTCATGTTTATCAAAATAAAACTGATAAAAAAACATAGACCCTACATCATTGAAGTATATCATCATATATCATAGTATAGGCTTATTTTGAACTTTATTCTTATTTTCAGCTCCTACCCGCCTGTACGCATTCAGGAACTCTCGCCGATTGTTTACATCCAACCGCAGCCAATGTCGAACAAACCTTTTGACGGTTGCCATGTATCTTTGCCCACAGTGAAAAATCCCATTGGTTAAAAAATTCTACACATCTGTATATTAAACATAGTTTTTGGATAAGCTCAGTAGTTTCCATTTCAGTGGAAAGATGTTACTAGTCACTGGACTTGTAAAGACGTGTCATATGTGATATAGAAAAATTTTAACAGAATAACATGATTGTGTTCATGCTTTTCAAGAGACAGACATAAAAATCATATTACAAACTTTCTTTTTCCAGATGAACACATTGAATGACTAATGGCCTTGGGAATGTTTCACAATAGACAGAGTGAAAAAATAAGCTGAAGCTGATGTTTCAATGCAATATTTGCTATGACACTTGAACTGTTACCTTTTCCTGAAATGTGTTGCTGCATGTATAGGAAGATTGATATTGTTTTCATTTCAGTCAAGGTCTTGTAGCTGTGGGGGGAAACAAGGATGAGTAATTAAGCCCTCTGTGTTTTCTCAGCATGTGTTTACTCTCTCTGTAAAGAGAAGGCAAGTTGTGGCTGAAGTCCACTGTGTTATCAGCGTAGACAATGTCAACAAATCTACTAACAGTACAATAAATATGTAGGCTATATGGAATAGCAAACACACACTCACACACACGCAGACGCACACACACAAATGTTGTGTTTTCATGTTTTATGGGGACTTTCCATAGACATAATGATTTTTATACTGTACAAACTGTGTATTATATCCCCTAACCCTACACCCCTAAACAAAGTGTGTGTACAAAGTGTCTGTGTGAGTACCCACAAATAATTAGCATGATAATACTTCTTAAAATATACATAATATTTAACAATTGCGTTTCAGGTCAGTAAAAAAATGATTATGCTTGCCATAAATGGTGTTTTGTTTGAATATATTTTAAAATGTAATTTGTAATCTGTAATGTCTAAGCTGAATTTTCAGCATCATTACGTCTTCAGTCTCACATGATCATTCAGAAATCATTCTAATATGCTGATTTTCAGGATTGTGTGATGAATAGAAAGTTCAAAATAACCTATAAAGCATTTATTTGAAATGTAAATGTAAATATTATATGATATCCATGTAAAATAATGTGTCATTTATTTTTGTCCATGACATCCATGTTAAAGGGGTCATGAACTGAGAAATTAAATTTTCCTTGAGCTTTTGACATATAAAGCCACGTTTCCACCACAGGAACTTTCCCCAGGAACTAGGAACTTTGGGGTGGTACTCGGTGTGTTTCGACCGCAGGAACCAGGGTCTAAATGAAGTTCCGGATAAAAATGTCCCCCTCCGAAAGTCCCTGCTTGCGAGGTAGTACTTTTTTCAAAGTTCAGGAACTTTCGGGGGTGGGACTTGGGCGCCAAACATGCTGATTGGTTGAGCTGATGGCACAGCATTTTATTTCAACCGGCATTTTTTAAAGTATTTTGCGAGGATCGTTCTGCGTTCAGCAAATATCAGTCTTGCTCTTTCTGTCAGATGGCGCGCGTTCGTCTGAGTCATCTTACGGTCAATGTCCGCAATAGCTGATAACATAAGTTGTCTTATTTTAAATCTAGCTTTACAAGCTTTCAGAATACGGTTTAGTATCAGTGCTTGTCTCTTTTCCGCAGTTTTGTTAATTACCTCTTTAGTAAACCAATACATAACCAGCAAAAGCAGCACAGCTTGAATCTCTGTCGCGTGCAGTCATACGTCACCGGACTAATTTGCCTAATCTTCACCGTACTTTAGACAGCAGTGGAAACGCAGACAGTAGCAGGTCTGGGGGAAAAAAAGTTCCTGGTACAAATTGTTCCGGGTAATTTCGGTGGAAACTGGGCTTAAGCGGTCATCAAACTATAAGAATATCCTTTATGTTTCAGAACTGAAAATTCCTTGTTAGTCCAATAAAAGCTTTTATTGACACCAGGCCCAGCAAACAACAGGTTTTTCAAAGTGGGGATCTATGACGTCAAAAGGAGGCAAGCACCGCTTCTGCAGAAGAATATCAACACCTACTTCATCACTGCCTGTTTAGCCCCGCCCACCGATTCGCACAGTAGATGCAATACAATAGGTAGCCTAAGGCCTATGTGGTGTTAAACCAGATCAAGCTACCAAGCAATAAAGATGCTGTTGAGGATTACAAATTATTGTGCAGTGCCTGGGCTCGACAGTAATGCAACATGTAAGTAACTGTGTTCATGCTAATGAAAGCGATCAAAGAAAGCTCCCTTTGCAATAGTTGGAGCAGCGCACACTGCAGCTGTCAATCAAACAGCATGAGTTTATCAGTGACTGAGTTCTGGACTCGTGCCAAAACTCCCTTTTTATCCAACGAATCTCTTAACTATATCACGTTTGCTCTGTTAGTTATGATGAAAGCATTCGTTAGTGTACAGAAACTGAGTTGCATTGATGAGATCACTGCTTTATGTGCTCAACATGTCTGTGATCGGCTGCAACACTCATCACTGCAACCTTTCATGCCACGATCTTAATTTAATGCCATAGATCTAAATATAATGCCATAGATCTAAATGTAACGCAACACGATTAGTTAACCATGAGAGCTGAAATAGTAAAAATGCACTAAAAAATACTTTGCTATTTCAAATGGAAAGACGTTAGCCAATCACAGCAGTAGGCATTTACACTGAATTCTCACAGCAGACACGCCCCTTAAAATAGAGCGTTCAGAGCAGAAGGCTAAAATCAGGGTAAGGAAAATGCTTTTTATTTCCAAATTATGACAATGTTTGATGTAAAAAGCATTCTAATATAAGTGCACCTCAGGAAACATCATAAAACAATAAAACAACGCAGTTCATGACCCCTTTAATGTACTTATTATATCAGTTTATTTGATTAATTTCTTATATTAATAATTTTGAAATGTTATTTGTCATAGTTTTTATGATGATTTAGCACCTTCTCTATGACTGAATTAGACAACTTTTGTTGCTGCACGTTTTTTTGCTCTTTAGTTTCAATAGGTGCTCTTTTTGGACTAGAGAAGAGGTTTCTTTGAAATGTTTATATAGTAGGCCTACATTAAACTTCAAAAGTTTAAAAAAAAATCTTAAAATATTGGTCTTTTGTCAACTTTTAAAATGAATGGATAATTACACTATGTTTGCATTCTTAAACCTTTTCATATCATCTGTTCAGCAGCTGTGTAAAATAACCGAACTGAGACACAATGGCATTGTTTACCTCACAATACAAAATATTCCTGATATTTCCTTTGTGTGTAACTCTTTTTCCCTCTCGCCGTCCTGCAGACTCCTCCGGTCACCTCTCGTCGTCTCCTTTGAGCTCCTCCACGGGACACAGAGGCATCAGTAACCATCCTCTCCATCAGCCCCTGCTCAGCCCATCCGGTATGAGCTCCAGCCCAGGTCAGCTGCACTCGCCCATCAGCACTCTCAGCTCGCCCATCAATGGCCTGTCCTCACCATTCCCCATCATCAGCTCGCCCCTGTGCCATCCCTCCATGAGCGGCCCGTCCTCCACCAGCATGACCTTCAGACCCAGTCTAAGCCCACAGGTAAGACATCACTGCATTTACTGTGGACTTATTAAGCAGCTTCAGTATGAAATGCAGTGGGTGCAGTGCCGAGTGCTATTGCAGAATCTTTCAGAGGTATGCAACCAATTAAAATGTGACCCGCGCTGGCAAAATGAGTCATAATGTGCACAGGCTAATTAAGAGCTACAGGCAAAACAAGTGAAAAATATCACAAAAATGTGTTCATTAAGCCCTGGTCTAACAATTCCAATGCTTCAAACAGCACTTAAACATCTAAAAGTATCTTTATCTGTATGTTTTCTGAGAGAGGTACTTTTCCCTTGTCCGTGAAAAATGACGACTGGCGCTTCGGTTTTGGTATCGTTTTAAAGTGCAGCATTCCAACTTAGTGAATATTCATAGCGAATTCTCAATGGCATGAGTCTGAACCAATGAAATGTGATTTTCAAACTCATGCTGATGTACACAAAAAACGATCTTACTCGGCTGACTGACAGCGTGCGCAAAAAGATGCTTCAGATAGCGCGTGATCCCGATATACATATATACACTGAATTACAGTATTTCAAAATATCTGTCTTGGTGAGTATTCATGCAGACATTATTTGTTATGTCTTAAGTGAACATTTGGTTAACTGTTGTGGAAAAAACATCTGATGTGTAACATATTAGATCTGTGAGGTGAAGTAGGTCTTTAATATGAATCAAATATTATCATGGTATCATGGAAAAAAGGTTGAATATATATGTGACCCTGGACCACAAAACCAGCCATAAGGGTAATTTTTTGGAAAATGGACATTGGAAATTGAAAAAGCTGAATAAATAAAGCTTTCCATTGTTGTATGGTTTGTTAGGATAGGACAATATTTGGTTGAGATGCAACTATTTGAATATCTGGAATCTGAGGGTGCAAAAAAATCAAACCAACCTGATCTCACGGCAATTTGTACATATTTTTTACGAGGTGGCTAATTCGTACGAATTTGTACGACCTCACTCGTATGAATTGGTATGATTTTTCGTACTAAATCGTACGTATTTGAGTTGGTCAATTTGTATAATTTTGTACGAATGACCTAACCTCAAACCCCGCCCCTAAAACAAATCGTACAAATTAGTGAGGTTGTACGAATTTGTACAAATACGTATAAATGAATTGGTCGTGAGATAGTGTTGGAAAATCACCTTTAAAGTTGTCCAAATGAAGTCCTTAGCAACGCATATTACTACAAATAATATATTTTTTATATATTTACGGTAGGAAATTTACAAAATATCTTCATGGAACATGATCTAATATCCTAATGATTTTTGTCATAAAAGAAAAATCGATAATTTTGACCCATACAATGTATTGTTGGCTATTGCCACAAATATACCTGTGCGACAAAATGCGACTTTTGTGGTCCAGGGTCATATATTTTCCCTATAGATATGGGATTTGACTTGCTGTGTGCAAAATTTGGTGTTAGGTGATTTCGTTTTGGAACCTTCAGAAAACTTTAACTCGATTTTTCTCAAAATGGACTTTGCTGACTCTATTGACTTCAAACAGGTGTAGCTGTGTGAACAAATCATACATTATTGTGATGGTGAAAATAACAATAACTCATTTTTGAAAATAAGCCCATAGCGACTCAGCAACGTGTTCTCAGGCTCAGCTTGAACTGAATTTTCCTGCTCAATTGGCTAAACTTGACCTGAACTCTGCTGGAAATTAAAGATCCATTTTAAAGAGTCTGATTGCTCAAATGGGTTTGATTGTTTGACTAGATGGTGCACAAAATCAAACACATGCAGGGTCACACACATTTATTCAAATCTTTACCTCATTATTGAACCAATCAGTTTTGAAACATTGCTTTTAATGAGCATTTCTTGCTACAATGAGACATGGTCACCTGCTTGTTCATAGCAAATGTCTGTCTGCATACATCATAGCTCAAAAAGCTCTGCTGAAGTTTCTCAGCAGTGGAAAATTATAGTAATCATAAAGTTTGGACATTCAAGGTATTTAGAAATACATAAATAGTTTAATTATTTTCCATATGGCACACACAGGCATACACACTTGCATTTTGTACACAGTGTTTACCTCATTAATTTTATCAATAAGAGTTCAGTGGCCTCAAATGTGCTTTTCTCGCATGCTGCAGTCCTCCGCTTATTCACAGAAAATGTAATCAATTCAGCATCAGTGCTATCAGCTTTATGATTGGGTTTTATTTAATAACACATAGCTTAAAAAGCTCAGCTGAAGCAGTGTTTTATTGGTGGAAAATGCAGCTTCTTGTAAAAAATTGTGGTGTTATTGGATTTCTGTTAAATCCCTCTCACTATGAGCTGGGTTTTATGAGACATAATACTAGGAATATTACAGTTTCCAAATGATGTAATTCCACTTTTGTATTATAATTGTCTACATTTGTTTTCCAGGAATGTAGCTTCGATTGTTATTTTATATTCAAGCATATATGTAGGTTACTTGTGCCTTTTTTAGGGTACATAGATAGAAAATAAATAGATAAACATTTAAAAAAAGGAATTTGTGATCAAGCATGTTGTTACCTGTGTATGCTTCAGTAAAAAAACATGTGCATTGTTTTTTAAAAATCTGATTATTTCTTACTAATTTCGGAATGAACGTTTTTAGTCATTGCAGAATATACACATAGACATAAAGATTATTCAACTTAAATGTCCATGTTATCAGTAGGCATATTCATGGCTGTTGTCAGGGTTCATAACGTGAACCCTAAAATAAAATGACGTTAAATCATATGATAAGATTGAATTTTGAATATACAGAATATACAGTTTTCATTTCAGAAAAAAATATTGATAACTATTTTCCTGTTTTACTTTTTAGTACAATATAGAATATATGTTATAGAATGTTGAATATTATAGAATGTCACTGCATTTTTTTATTGCTTGTCTTTTAGGCTAAATATAAGAAATTCAATTAAAATCTTTTCATAGTAGACCATTTTCGTTTGAATAAAAGATTGTGTCCGAGGAAAGTGAAGAATATAAGGGCATGTATTAGAGCAACATAATATAATTTACTGAAGAAATGTTTTGATCTCAGCTGAATTTTTTTTCATTGCTCTAGGGTTTGTAGAGCCGCTCTGTACGAGTGTGTTTGAATTACAAATGTAATCATTAACGTATAACTTTAAATCTGTAGAGATAAGTAAGATGGATTTAAGTCAGACTTTGGCTCAGTGAAATCACTGAGTGCCTGCCAGAGTCATTTGAGAATCAGTCAAGCCATTTAGTGGAACTCTAGTCATATCAAATAACAGCCTTTTATAAATTCATTTGAAGACCGTGGGGTGTTATCAGACACCAGATGGTATATGAGAACTGAAATCCCTGCAATACAGTTTAAGATAAACCACACACTATACTCGTTAGGGATATGTTATTGTGAAGGCTTCTCCCCCTTATATCCCCTCCCTCTCACTAGCAGTAGTAAAGTGTTCAGTCGTTAGTGTTGTACCCCGAAATGGAAACAAGTTCCCATTAAAAACAAGTTTGGGTTGGCATAAAAACAATGAACTTTTTTTTCTTTTTTTTTCCACCGCTTCATGTCAGACAACTTTAATTTGGCTACTAAATGGAGAGGGGGCGTTTCACATTAATGGTGTTGCCTTAAGTAATGGCGTATAGGCTTAAGGAGAGGCGTCTTGGAGGTGCCCAGGACCCCATTCATCCTCATTAGCCCCGTCAGAGTGCTTGATCTCTGACCGCATGGTGTCAAGCACGGCCTTAGTGTGCCACATGGGCTTTTTACTTTTTATTGGCATGCTAAATGGGTTCAGAAGAGGCCCGGTTGGGGCCTGGTCAGGGCCCAATCGCACGGGAAATGAGCTGGCTTGTTAAAATCTGCAGTTTAGCCATGTGGTGTGTGTCAGAAAGAAACTCTTTTAACACCCTGCCAGTTCAATCTCCTCATACACACAGACAGATAGACATTTGTGCATGTACACTACTGTTCAAAAGTTTGGGTTCAGTAAGATGAAAGATTTTGAAAGAAAATTGTTATTCTCACCAAAGTTATTTGGTATATACTGCCGTTCAAAAGTGTTTGATCTGTAAGATTGTTTAATGTTTTTAGGAGTCTCTTATGCTCACCAAGGCTACATTGATTTATTAAAAATACCAAAAACTATTCATATATTATTATTATATAGAAATATTATTAAAATGTGAAATAACTGTTCCCTTTCAAGGGATCTCGCGCTGCGTCACCGCTTTGGGAACGTATGTCATCAGTCCAATAGAAAGATGGAACGTCATAGGCGGGTGACGTCATAGACCCGGAAACTATAAAGCATACCGGCAAACACACGCCTCTAGCTTCTGTTGCCTTCAACAAGCACTCTGTGTCATTTGTCACTGTCATTCCTATGTTGTGTCTGAGTTCAGACTTTTCTTATTTTCCTCACAAGTTTGCACTCACACTGACAGTATTTGAGAGATTATGGCGAGCGAACAGCACTTCAGACAATGTGTTCCTCCCTGCTCACGTTACATCATGAGCGGGGATACACATTTGATGTGTGTTGTTTGTCTGGGTGAGCAGCATGCGCAGTCGGCACTCGAGGGTGCTGGCTGCGAGCATTGTGAGGCGCTGCCTCTTCGCGTGCTGTGATCCCGCCAGGCGGTCTTCGAGGAGGGCGTCCCGGTTCACGCTCCCCGCGGCACGGACCCCGCTGTTGCTGAGGCGCAGCGTCAGCTCATGACGTGGGGTTCGCAGATGGATCTGTCGGAGGGGTCTGAGACGGGCCCCGTCCTGTCTCAGCCTTCACCGGTCAGACCTCTGTATATAGTAACATCTCCGGGCTGAAAAGACACGGTTATGTTTCGATGCCTAGGGTGGAAGAGACGCTTGCAAGCCATCTCTCTTCCGAGTCTGCAGCGGCCATAAAAACTCTATCTTTGCCCACTAAACCGCTTAAAGTTACATCATCTTTAGTGGGTAAAGTGTACTCGGCAGCAGGTCAGGCCGCCGCATGTCTGCACACTATGTCCATCGTGCAGGCATACCAGGCTGACCTGCTGCGAGACCTGGGGGAAAGCCATGAGGTTGGAGCAGATATGATAAATGAGCTCCGATCCATTTACATTTACATTTACATTTAGTCATTTAGCAGACGCTTTTATCCAAAGCGACTTACAAATGAGAGCAATAGAAGCAACTAGAACAGTCAAGGGCTACAGTATGCAAGTGCTGTAACAAGTCTCAGTTAATCTAACACAGAACACACAGGACTTTTTTTATTATTATTATTTTTATTTTTATAAATTAGACAGACAGAAAATTAATAGAATGTTAAGTGCTATTCTTGATTGGTCAGGTGCTGCTGCAAAAGACATGTCTTTAACCGTTTTTTGAAAATGGCTACAGACTCGGCTGCTCGAATTGCAATAGGCAGGTCATTCCACCAGGTGGGGGCAGTCCAGGAAAAGGTCCGTGAGAGTGATTTCACGCCTCTTTGGTATGGCACTACAAGGCGTCGTTCACTGGCAGAACGTAAGCTCCTGGAGGGTGTGTAAGTCTGAACAAGCGAGTTTAGGTATATTGGTGCAGAGCCAGTGGTTGCTTTGAAGGCGAGTACCAGTGTCTTGAATTTGATGCGAGCGGCTATTGGCAGCCAGTGGAGATTGATGAAGAGAGGCGTAACGTGTGCTCTCTTTGGCTCGTTAAAGACCACCCTCGCAGCTGCATTCTGGATCAGTTGCAAGGGTTTGATAGTGCATGCCGGAAGGCCTGCTAGAAGAGCATTACAGTAGTCCAGTCTGGAGAGAACAAGAGCTTGGACCAAGAGTTGTGTGGCCTGTTCTGATAGGAAGGGTCTAATCTTCCTAATGTTGTATAATGCAAATCTGCAGGACCAGGATGTTGCAGTGATGTGGTCAGTGAATTTTAGCTGATCATCAATCTCAACTCCAAGGTTCCTGGCTGTCCTGGACGGAGTAATGGTTGAAGATCCTAGCTGAATGGAGAGATTATGATGAAGTGCTGGGTTGGCTGAGACCACAAGCAGTTCTGTCTTTGCAAGGTTGAGTTGCAGGTGATGCTCCTTCATCCAGGCAGAAATGTCAGTTAGGCAGGCAGCGATACGAACACCAACCGTGGGATCATCTGGTTTAAATGAGAAGTAGAGTTGAGTGTCGTCGGCATAGCAATGATAGGAAAAGCCATGTTTCTGAATGACAGTTCCCAGTGATGACATGTAGATGGAGAAGAAGAATAGTGGCCCAAGCACTGAGCCCTGTGGAACTCCAGTGGCTAGATGATGTGACTTAGACACTTCACCTCTCCATGACACCCTGAAGGACCTACCTGAGAGGTAAGACTTGAGCCACTGGAGAGCAGTTCCTGAGATGCCCATCTTCATGAGAGTTGACAGGAGGATCTAGTGGTTAACTGTGTCAAAAGCAGCAGACAAATCCAGTAAGATAAGTACTGTGGATTTGGAAGCTGCTCTTGCCTGTCTCAGTGCCTCCGTAACCGAGAGCAGGGCAGTCTCAGTTGAGTGGCCACTTTTGAAGCCGGATTGGTTGATATCCAGGAGGTTGTTCTGCTCAAGAAACGTAGAGAGCTGGTTAAAAACAACTCGCTCGAGTGTCTTTGCAATGAAAGGCAGAAGGGATACTGGTCTGTAGTTTTCTAAAAGTGCTGGGTTCATAGAGGGTTTTTTAAGCAGTGGGGTTACCCGAGCCTGCTTAAATGCTGTGGGGAAGGTCCCGGTGTGAAGAGAGGTGTTGACAATGTGAGTGAGTGCAGGAGTAACAGAAGAAGAAATGGCCTGAAGGAGGTGAGTGGGGATAGGGTCAAGCGGACAGGTAGTGGGGTGGTTGGAAAGGATGAGTTTGGAGACTTCAGCTTCAGAGAGCAGAGAAAAAGAGGGGAGCGTATGTGTGATGGTTGTTGAGATGTGCATGTCGGTTTGTGGTGTGGAGAATTGACTGCTGATGGAGGAGATTTTATTTGTGAAAAATGATGCAAAGTCGTCAGCTGTAAGAGTTGATGGAGGGGGTGAGGAGGACAAAGGAGCGAAGAGAACGTTCTGAAAAGTGCACGAGAGTCAGAGCAGTTGTTGATTTTGTTGTGGTAGTATGTAGTTTTAGCAGTGGAGACATTAGCAGAGAAAGCAGCGAGGACAGACATATTCCAGCAGGGTCAGGTCAGTAATGTTTTTAGTTTTTCGATCCACAGCAGATCTTGCTCTCCGGGCCACCAAGGAGACGGTCAGATGTGTGGCCATTCTATGGCAGCCCTGGTGGCCACGGAGAGGCATTTATGGCTTAATTTGACAGAGATAAAAGAACGGGACAAGAGTTTTCTGCTTGATAGCCTGTTCGGTGATGCTGTCACCTCTGTTACCGACAGGTTCCAGGAGGCAAAGAAGCAATCTGCGGCGCTCAAGCAGTTTCTCCCCCATAAACCCCAGGTCTCATCTGCTGCTGGGCGGGAGCACTCCCTGCCGTACATCAGGGGCCATAATGTGCTAGTGCACACAGACAGCACATCGGTGGTCTCCTATATCAACCGTCAGGGGGGTCTGAGGTCTCGCTAGTTGTACAAGTTGGCTCGCCTTATCCTCCTCTGGTCCCATGGAAAACTGCTCTCAGTCAGGGCTATGTACATCCCTGGGCGGTTGAATGTGGAAGCAGACATCCTGTCGAGGCAGGGGCCAAGGCCCGGGGAGTGGAGACTTCACACCGAGGTGATGGAGCTCCTTTGGGAGAGATTTGGCAGGGCTCAAGTGAACCTGTTCGCCACACACAATAATTCTCATTGTTGTCTGTGGTTCTCCCTGATGCCTCCAGTTCCTCTCGGACTGGACGCCATGGTACAGGAGTGGCCGAGGCTGCCCCTGTATGCATTTCCCCCGATTGCTCTGCTTCCGGGAGTTCTAGAGAGAGTGTGCCGGGACGGGGCCTGTCTGTTGCTAGTAGCCCCGTTCTGGCCATGCTGGGTCTGGTTCTCGGACATTGTGTCTCTCCTCAATGGCTCTCCCCTGGAGATTCCGCTCAGGAGGGATCTTCTCTCTCAGGCAGGCGGTGTCTTCGTACACCCTCGCCCAGAGTTGTGGAAACTGTGGGCTTGGCCTCTGAGGGGGCCCAGCTCATAGATTCTGGTCTCTCAACCAAGGTTGTGGAGACCATTCTACACTCTAGAGCTCCCTCCACGAGGAAACTGTACACTCTGAAGTGGAGACTCTTCACCTTGTGGTGTAGAGATTGCATGTGGGATCCAATTAACTGCCCTGCGAGCGTGGTGCTGGAGTTCCTGCAGGAGAGATTCTCCGCTGGGCTAGCTCCCTCCACTTTAAAGGTGTACGTGGCGACCTTAGCAGCTTACCACACTCCTTTGGGTGGTGTTTCTTTGGGGTGACACCCTTTAGTTACTCATTTCCGGCTTCAAAGCAGAGGATGAGCAAGTGGGTAGTTGAGGCCATCTCATCTCTACTAGGAGTATGGCTGCCTCTCAGGCACTTCTGGCAGGGGCCTCCCTGCAGGACGTTTGTGATGCGGCAAGCTGGTCCTCACCTCTCACCTTTGTCAGGTTCTACGAGCTTGATATTAATTCTACTCCTGGGGCCCAGGTGCTCGCCTCCCAACAATAACACAGGCGGGCATTCAGCTCCTATGGGGACGTTGGTATTCTCGTTCCCAAAGCAGTGACGCTGCGCGAGTTCCCTTGAAAGGGAACATCTTGTTTACGACTGTAATCTTAGTTCCCTGAAGAAGGAACGAGACACTGCGTCACCTTCAGATACTCCCTGCATGCCTGCAAGTGCCTTGTTTCAGCCTATTGCACGCCTCTAGCTTCTGGAATAGGCTGAAACAAGGCAAAAAAAATTCAGCTTTGCAGCACAGAAATAAATTAAAAAAAAAAATAAAAAATTCAAATAGAAAACTGGTCATTTAAATGTTAATAATATGTCACAATATTACAGTTTTTTTTTTATAAAAATAAATGCAGCCTCGTTGAGCATAAGAGACTTTAACATTAAAAATCTTACTGATCAAAAACTTCAACGGCAGTGGTCAAAAACGATCTATTTAAAATAATATGATCACAATTTATTACCGTTTAAAATAATGCTTTTTTATTTTTTACATATTTTTAAAAATGCAATTTATTCAAACATTAAAACAAATAAAAAAAAATTGTAACATTATAAAAGTTTTTACTGTAGACCAAATTTACTGTAGTTTTTACTGTGGACCAAGGATTTAAATGGTTTTTTAAATCTTTGTTTTGTGGTATTACTATCACTCATATTTAAGGTTAAGGATTTAAACAAGCCGGGACCTCAGTCAATATCATAGAGAGTTGGGTTCTTTTGTCTTGGGCCAGTAAGAACAACCTGGCCACAATCCAGAACACTCTAACAACCACCTACACTGTAAAAAATTGTCAGACCTCTCCAATTTAAAATTTTCTAGCGACTGGTCACATCTAAATTTTTCAGTTGGACAAATTAATTTCTGTGAATTGATGCAATTTAATTCCCAGAAATTCATTTTGGCCAACTAAAAAATGTAGATGTGATCAGTCACTAGAAAATTTTTAATTGGAGACCTGAATTGTTTTACAGTGTAGAAACCACCCAGAATACCCTAGCAACCACATAGCAACATCCTTGCAACTACGCACTCATTACGACTAGAGTTTTCAAAGCAAGCACCACTCACATTTTCTTTGGGAAATATAAAATCCTGTTTAAAAATAGTTTGCTGCATGATTCAGAGCACAGATGATATTTGGGGCATGTTTATGATCAGTGACTGATGTTCGCAGCATCTCATGACTGTGCAAAGCAGCAACACTAATTTGCAGACAGATTTAACAATTCTAAAAGCTCTACACACAAAGCAGCAGCATGAGATGGTCACATGGCACATGTGATCTGTCTTCTAACAGCTGCTGTTGGCTCTACAGTGTAAGATGCAATAATAAAACTTATGTTCTCCCTGTTCATTATGTCTGTCTGTCTCCACTCTTTGGACATGCTACTTATTTTAATGTAGTTGCCATAGACGGTTCTCAGGATTATGAAAATGCCAGTCATTCACTCCTTCCACAAGACTATAAGAGAGCAAATTTTGCTATATGGAAGTCTTGATACTTCTCAATTATTTCTACCAGAAGCATCATGCCCACATTTTTCACAGTTTTCTATATGTCAAAGCTGCTGCTTTCCATGAAGTTCAGTTCACTGAAAAATAAATGTTTGTGTTCAGTTCACAAAAAAAAAAGAAAAAAAAAAAGTTAAAAATAAAATTTTAACTTAAATCATTTACAGGTTAAAAGTGTTGTGTGTTATTGTTTTGCTTTGCGTTTTGTTTTGCTTAGTGTTTTGTTTTGTTTTGTTTCGGTTCATTTCATTGCCACCATTGGTGTCACCTCAAATTAAACATGGCTGTGTGGCGCCTCTGATTCCTACATTTACACATTTGACAGATGCTTGTGTCCAAACTTACAGTGCATCCAATCTATAGATTCATGCATTGCCTAGGAATCAGCCCCATAACCTTGGTGTTGCGCACTGTGCTTTACTTTTTAAGGATGCTTTCACACTTTTTCGATTGCCTGGTCTGAATCCGGTTACTCCCCCTCCCACTGCCCCTACTGGATTGTGTTCATATTATATTATCCCCTGTTGCTTGGTAACAACAATGTGGGAGAAGGTGTAAAAATGCATAGCGTTGCTCACCTCACTTTTATATTTTCATTTTTTTAACCTTTGGTTTTGTTTTCAAAGCATCAGAACATAACGGCACTTGCGGCTAACTGTTGTGAATGTGCTGCAAATGTTCAAAAGAACACGGGAGTCTATTTCTACTGAGGGTGAGACAAATTGAGATATATATTAGTCACACTAGTCAGGAAAGTGAGTGAGAACACACACAATCACACAGTTTTATTGAATCATATGTCATCAATAGTGAGATTTCTGAGATTTAGTACGATTGGGTTCATATCAGCAGCGAACCATAGTTCACATGAACCTTACCCCAGACCACCCTTTTTAGGCGGACTCGGACACGGTTCACAGGTGCGCACTGAGTAACCCAGTGTTCACATCCAAAGGAACTGAACTCTGATGTCAATCAAACCTTGGTGCGCACCAAAGGTGCTAGTGTAAAAACACCCTAAGGGTGTGTTCACACGTGTAGTTGGTTTGCTTGGTTCATTTGGTCCGGACCAAAAAAAAAAAATCCTGGTGCATTTTAACAACCTACAGTACCTATAGATACCGAACCTAAAGTAGGGATATGTTCACAACCTGATTGGTCTACTTTTATAACGTATAATTCATGACGGAACTTACCGAACATCCTAAACAATGCCGTTTGCTGGGCTATAATGCGCTCGTTGGATGTACGTAGCCTACATATGATGGTATTTTGACCAGCTGAGAACTTGTGAAGGTTCAAAACAAGTAGTCAAAATAGCGGCAGGAATCCCTTCATCACAAACAAAGATCTGCTGCGAGGAGACGCGGTTCTGATGCCTGTACCGAACTGAGATGGGCAACATCACGACTATGACAAGAAAAAACAGGTGCTTGAGCATTCTGTCCTTTTTAGGGTCGCATCTTGTGACATCATGTCCCATTTTTTTATTCGTTTACATGTCTTTTGTCCATGTTGCGTTCATATTTCATTTGGAAGCGGATCAAGACTCATCTTTTCAGTGGTCTTGGTCCACTTGCTTGAGTGTACCAGGGTTCGGATTGGCAGCATTCACACTTATTCAAATGAACCACACTAACAAAGCAATTTCACCAGGGTTTGTTTTAATAGAACCATACATGCCAAGTGTGAACACAAGTTACATTTGTCTAGGTTATTTCGAGTTTATCTGGTAGATTTTTGTGCACTTTCAGGGCTTAAAGGTAAGACTGTTAGTCTGTTCTCTGTTTTCAGGTTTAAATCTAGAGGCTACCAGTCCCATGGTACTGAGCATATTGAATTACAGTTCACCCTATAGTGTGTGTGTGTGGGGGGGGAGGGGGGGGGGGGGGGGTACGCTCTAGTGGCCCACCAGGATTTGGCTGTCAAAAGAGCCATGCCTGCATCCGAATAAAAGCAGGAGGCAGGTAGATCTATTTGCGTAGTGTGTGTGTGTGTGTGTGTGTGTGTGTGTGTGTGTGTGTGTGTGTGTGTGTGTGTGTGTGTGTGTGTGTGTGTGTGTGTGTGTGTGTGTGTGTGTGCGTGTGTGTGCGTGTGCGTGTATGTGTGCAGGTGCATGTGAGTGTAAACACATGTGCTGGTGTGTGCATAGTGGTATGTATCTGGGTTCCTGCCACTGCTTTATTATCACAATCACATCCGTATTTCTTTTTGTTCAGTATGTATGTACATGGATGGCACAGTTTTTCATGTGCAGCGGGCTGCATTTGCATTTAGATTTGTTATATTTTCTAATTCTTTACCCAGCTGTTAGGATTGAAAGCTTCATGTTAAAAGCGTCACATTGTTTTGCTAACCATGAATGTCTGTAGCCCCTTTAAAACCGCCAAATACGGCTCGACGGCTGACCATTGGTTTGGTGATTCTGGGCTTAAGAGTATGTATAAAGGACTTTGATGTCATATCTATATTGGTAGCCCTGACTTCAGGTGTGGGGATGTGTCATAAACCAGAAACATTTGTCATGAGTTTTCTTTGATAGTGCAAACAAAATAATGCTGACACAATTTAAGGTGTGGAAATGCCAGGAGTGGGTTTCTGTTAAATGAACACAATAGCCTCTAATTCTCCCTCAGGCAAATTGTCATGCTGTCTGCCTCAAAATATTTAGACATTTCAACACTACTGGATATTTGAATACTTGACTCGTACATCATAGACTTTGCCTTTGTTTTTTTGTTTGGTTAGAAATAGTTTAGCATTGTTAATGGTGAATGATTTTAATGTTTTCCTCTCTTCAGAAAGCTATATAGTTTCATGTGTCTGTCCCGCACAAATTACCAAAGAAAAACATAGTGAACATTCTTTTGTCGTAATGTTTTCTGTAGGTGTGTCTGTCATGTTTTTCACAGGTCAGCTCATCCATCATCACAATTTGCGTGACTTTAGTTCTGGGTAGTTAAGAATAAATTCCATGTGTAACTGATTCCATTCCAACAGACACTTTTTATGTGGAATTACGCACTACCATTCAAATGTTTGGGGTTTGAAAATAATTAATACTTTTATTTAGCAAAGATGCATTAAATTGATCACAAGAAACAGTAAAGACATTTAAAATGTTACAAAATATGTACATTTAAAAAAATTCTGTTCTTTTGTATATTAATCAGAAAAATCCTGAAATGTTTCCACCAAAATATTAAGCAGACAAATATGACAATTCACAATATTACAGTTTTTACTGTATTTCATCAGATACATCCCTTGGTGGCTTCAGTGCTTTGATTCAGTTATTATCAGCTTAATGGTTTGATATCTGATTTTTTTCTTTCTTTCTTTCTTTTTTTTAGCTCAGTTCGCCCATGAATCCAGTCAGTAGTTCGGAGGACATTAAACCCCCTTTGGGTCTGAACGGGGTGATGAAGGTCCCAGCACAGCCCACAGGCACATCCCTCTCATTCACTAAACACATCTGTGCCATTTGCGGAGACCGTTCATCAGGTGACACACACACACACACACTGGAGAACACATACTTAGATAATTAAAAAAAATTATTAATGCACTCTGCAAAAAAAAGGCTTATCTTACGTAGTAATTTTGTCTTGTTTCCAGTTCTAAATTAAGTGAATTTTGCTTAAAGACAAGTAAAATGATCTGGGGTAAGTAAAATGACCTTGTTTTTTAAGAATTTTTAGATATTGTGACTGGAAACAAGACAACATTTCTAAGTAAGGTAAGCCTTTTTTTGCAGTGCAATATGTAAATTGTGTCTGTTAGTACAGAACGAAATAGCTAAATTATCATAATAATCTATTAGCAGCAAATCTATATTAATAAATAATAAATAATAATATATATTCAATAATAGACATAACATTTAGTTTTGATTGAAAATAGTACTTATTTTATTATGTGAGGCAAAAGAGCACACATACTGATATGAGAGCATGTCTAGCTGCCAGGAATAACATATAATACAGTTCAATAGTCATTATCCACCTTTTCCTATGCCCCATGATGCTTTGTGCGAATTATGGGAGAGACTTCCCTTAAACTGTAAACAATCAGAGAAAGATTTGCTCTATAAATGTAATAATAAGCATTTTCAAAGTCTGGGTACAATGAGATGACATTATTTTACTTACCCTTCAACCATCGAACATTAAAAGGACATTTAAAAGTGCAAAAATTATACCACACAGACCATGAATAATCCCTGATTATTTCCACAGCAATATTATGGACGTGCTAAATATCTCTGTAGTAATATATGTCTGTATTATGCAACACGTTGCCTTAATCAAAAATGTTCATTGACTGGAACAATGAGTAATAATATTTCAAAGTGATTTCCGTCATTTTGACAGGCAATAAATATTGTATTTACCTGCTTTAGAAACATTACAGTAAACACTGCTAATAGGGATTAGAAGGGAAAGGGGGAGACAATTGTATTTTAAAGCATAAGTATGAAAGCAAACCTGGAAAGAAACATGAAGATTTGGTGAGAAAAAATATTCTTAGTGCATTCCAGTGAATTATTAATGGGATAAATTAAATCAGGAGAACAGACCACAAATGTGCAGTATATGTTGTCCTTTTCATACTGTAACAGCAAAATACAAAGGAAAAAAAGAAGATAATAAGGAGGAAAACAGTGCAGAGGTTGAAACGAGCTGTTGCCATAGATATTCTTGTTATACCACATCACATTAATACCAAGCGTTACATTATTCTCTTGAACATGAGAACATGAAGGAAATTTGTATAGCTCATTCAGTCAAACTGATGGATAAGGATTATTTGTAGCTCAGCCTTATGATTTGAAATGATTTGTTTCAGTCTTTTTCAACTTCCCTAAACTAGAAGTTCCTCCCATTATCTAAAACGCAGTAGGCTTGTTCGGAAGAAGCTGGATACGAAAATGTACGGCCACAGAATGCCCCAACTGACCAATCATAATCAAGTATTCCAGAGTGCTGTTTAATAATATGCTTTATTGTACTTGTTAAACTGCAGTCATGAAATTGGTCGCTCTATATATTCTGTCTTTCAGAGTAATGTGTGACAAAACAGATGTGCAGCTATTGAATTATTGATATTAAATGCCAATTAAAGTTAACCCTGCTGGGAAGAATACTAAAGCATATGTGTGCTGGCAGGTAAACACTACGGGGTGTACAGCTGTGAGGGATGTAAGGGCTTCTTCAAGAGAACGGTGAGAAAGGATTTGACGTACACTTGCAGAGACAACAAGGACTGTATGATCGACAAACGCCAACGAAACCGCTGCCAGTACTGTCGCTATCAGAAGTGCTTAGCCATGGGAATGAAGAGAGAAGGTGCGTTGCTTCTTTCTTTGAACACATGACAATTCTGAATAATATGATAATTTGGTCATATTCTGATTATAGATGGTTCATATAATCATTAAAGGAATAGTTCACCCAAAAATAGAGTCGAGTTCAGGTGGACGGGTGACATCTAGTCTCGTGTAGCCAGACCTTCAGACTGACGTTCATTGGTTGAGGACCATCCAAGAGGACGTTTGAATGACATGTAACGCAACCAATCAAAGTGATGTCCGGTTCGCGAAGATCGCTCTTTTGAACCGGTTCTTTTTAGTGAACCGGTCAAACCAGTTCACCAAATCGGACTGAATCGTTCTAAACAGTTCGCATCTCTAGTAAGCACTAATCCACAAATTTATAAAGTTAATCACTTTTTGACGTGTCTGACTGTCCCTCTGACTCGAAATAAACCAACATCCTGGAGTTATTCAGTTACTCCAATAATACACTTAACCTACTGTAAGAGAGAACTGATGATGACAAGCACGTCAGCGAGCAGAAGCTGATGATACTGAGCATGCGTGCAGCGTACACGAACGAGTATAGCCTACACGGCCTGTCACAGTTCTCGTTCTCGAGTCAAGAATCGGTTGCAACCGGTTGCAATGGTTCTCGGATCACCAGTACACTGAATCGAGAACGTACACGGACCGGTCTGTCGCAGTTCTTGTTCTCGAGTCAAGAATCGGTTGCAGCGGTTTTCGGATCACCAGTACACTAAACGAGAACTGTTTATTTCGGACATGTCCGATTTGAGAACTGATGAGCTGATACTGACTGAGCATGCATGTAATTTTTCAAGAGAACGAAAAGCAAGTTTTGTTGAACATCGAGACGTGTTATAATATAAAACATAGTGGAAATATGTTTATCATTTTTAAGTTCATTACTGTCTTATCACTGTATGAGCATGTGATTGACTATTTTTGATTGAAGTATTTATTTATTTAAAAGATTAATGTTTGTGTAATTATAGTTAATCATCAATTATAGTAGATCATGTCCGATTGAGAACCGATGAGCTGATGCTGACTGAGCATGCGTCGACGGTCCGCGTCTCTGAACCGAACGAACAACAGCTGATATGAGCGCGTGTCTGTGAAATGACTCCGAGGACATGAATGAGGGGAAAATCTGGCGAACCGTATTTATTTAATTACAAAAAAAAATTTCATGGTTTCTGCACTGATGAAGACTGATTTATTGATTTTATAACTGTAAAGATCGTTTGCATCACTTCCTGTGTTTGGATGCTTTAGATGTAAAACTTAATTGTAATAAACTTATCATATTATGATGATATTTTATCTGACTAATGTTATGATTACTGACTTTATATATTTTAATGTGTAGCTAAAGTGTTTGTTTATCAAGCCCGCAATAGACTTGACGTAATTACGTACGTCATCGCGAAATGACGTCAATATGTTTGAGCGCAAAAGAACTGGTGAACCGTTTTTTTGATCCGGTTCATTGAAACGAACTGTCCGAAAGAACCAATTCGCGGAAAAGAACCAAACTTGCCATCACTAACCAATCACAGTTCATTTTGTTCCGCGTCATGCTTAGGGGTGTGAAAATTTAAAGTCGATGTCCCTGCATTAACAGACTATAAATGACTGAGCATCTATAAATTATTCATTCAAGAACGTTGTGCAAATTCACTGCAACAATGGAGCCGCAAACTTCCCATACTTTTGAAAATCCAGCGTTTAGTTGATCCTAGTAAGTGCTCATTGTCACAGTTGTAAACACGACAGCGTTCTTCTTCCTCTAGGGAGTTTGGCGTCACAGCATTTGTTTCCAGGCGGACCGTTATAGAACGCAACACACTCGTCTCGCAGACATCCTGTATTCAGCCAATCAGATGACGACCTCGAAATTCCTGAAGTGTTTCCAGGGGCACGTTCAAGCTCAAACCGGTGCGCAATGTTTCCTGGAAACGGTGTGCAACGGGGTTTGAGATACGTTTTATCTTGTTTGGTGGGTGTGTCAGCCCAATCAACAGCAACATGTATATAAACCACAATGGGTCCAAGTAAAGTTGTTTACAATTGTAATGTTACAGCTCAAGTATGTATACGCAACAATTGAAGATGATGTAGCCTAGTTGTTTATATTTTTAGCTTCATTGTAAGGCAAGTTTATTCATATACCAAATTTCATACACAATGGTAATTAAGTGCTTTACATAAAAATGAGAAAGAAAATACAAAGTATTAAAAAAGTAAGAACTAGAAATAAAATTATTTAAATTAGAATTGATTACCAGGAGATAAAAAAGTTAATCAAATGGGATGTGGATGTTCTCTTTTATTCTGGACGCCAAGGGCAGTGATTGTAAAATCGAGCATATTGTGCAGTATTAAACACGTGTTTATACCGATTGTATTATGCTCCGAAAATTCTTCAAAAAGAACACAAAGAAAGCTGCAATAGTTGTAACTCTTGCGTCATCAGAACAGGGTGTTCAACGCAGCACCGTTTCCATAAAAAAAAAAAAAAAAAAGTTTTGTCGGGGGTTAACGCAGCCCAGGGGTCCGTTCTTTGTACCTTGCTTAACGCATCTTTTAATCGTTATAACTGATGTCTGGCTAATTTGGTTATTCAAACAAATTTGTGGATTGGATTAAAATATCTGGATTAAATGATCTAAGATCACTGCGCATTTTTGTTTTTCCTGAAGAGGGCAGATGCATCGATAATCGAAACCATGATCAGCAATGCAGCGATTGGCTGGCATCAAGACAGCAATGTAATGACATCATATAATTAAAAAGCCACTTGGCAAAAAACTTGACAAATTACACACAAAGAAAAAAAAACACGAATATCTGGACCTTTATAAGGAAACAGCTAAATGACCAATAGATCAATGATAAATGTTTTTTTTGTTTTTTTTTTACATGATTACCAATTATTTATATTCACAATTTTATACAGTATTTGTACACCCTTTACATTTTATTTCAGTGTTGTAATTACATTTTTAATTCAATTGGAAGCAGATTTGTAACGTGACAGTATTAAAGTTTCTTAAGGGTCAAGATCAAATTCTCTGCATCTCCTGCTCTGCATCAAACCACTCCCATTATATCCGTCATCACTTAAATTAATGCACAGCTCAGATTAACTGTACAACGTGTGTAAACCTCCAATAAAATTATAAAGTAATTATTCCAAATAAATTGCTCAATCAAGTGGCTGTGTCTATATATTATACATAACATCAGGGACGTCACTAGGATTGGAAGACAGGGGGGGCTTAGCCCCCAGGGTATTTGTAACTTGCGTTTGCAAAATCTTTTTTTATTTCAGTTAACGACAACCCACCTAGTTTTCGTTAACGATTATAACCTTGGTAACGACGAGGCGAGATGAATCCTACAGGCAGTTACTTGCAGTAGCGCCCCGGTCTGCAATGCTCTGAAAGCTGTCACAGTTCACACCAATGCAACGAGACACGGTGCATCATCTTGATTGCTCAACGACTTGTATTTTGTACTTCTGTCCAACTTTTTTTTGTAGCTGGATATATATAATTTGTTGTGTCTAAATATGAATGAGGATACGGTTATTGATAAATCAAATTGTTATTGTTGTTGTTATTTTCATTTAGGGGGGGCTTAGGAACATTTTGGGGTAGCTTCAGCCCCCCTAAAATAGGCCTAACGACGTCCCTGCACAACATTATACTATACACTGTACGGAAAATAACTCTAAATTGTTTACAGTATTTTCCTGTCATTTTGAATTATGTTTAAAACTATGTAAAATTGCAAACAATATCTGTAAATAAACAACTTTACTGTTATTTTAAGGATTATATAATTAATGACAAATTACAGTAATTCTCATTTTTATACAGGAAAATCACTATTATTTATACAGTATTTTTCTGTTTCCATAAATTACATACAAATTCATGTAAAAAAAAATATCTGTAAATTAACAACTTGACCATTATTTTATCATTAATGACAAATCACAGTCATTCTCATTTTTTATACAGGGAATTTACTGTATTATTTATACAGTATTTTTCTGTTTTCTTAAATTACATACAAATGTATGTAAAATTACAGAACTAATCAGTAATAAAATATTTAGCTCATTATATTAAAGGTTTATGTCCATGCTAACAATTTAACATTATTCTTTGTCATTTTAAACTAAATCTTATTAGTTTCACTGTAAAAAATAAAATCGTAAAAAAAAGCTACGGCTGCCAAACAAAAACCCTAAAATTAAAGTAAAATATCTTAATTTAAACAAGGAAAAAATCTGTAAAATAACAGTGTTTTTCACTAAAACTTTTAATGTAAATTTCTGTAAAATTATTGTTTTTGCACTTTATTTGAATTAAGATATTTTACTTTAATTTTACGTTTTTTGTTTGGCAGCTGTAGCTGCCAGTCATTTACCTTCTTTTTTTTTTTTTTACTGTGTATTATATACATTCTCATATACATATACAATTTAAAATTTGTATATTATTATTATTTAAAATTATTATTATTGCCCCTGGTTCAGTAATGAACTCTTGTAATAAAGTAGCAGTGGCTGGGACAGATTTTAAGTATCACCTCAAGATGCAATCAAATCCTGTTTACATGAAATAAGCCTGCTCCTGAGCAGGTTTAAGCTTACGGACCTGTTACTATGACAGCAAGTCCAGGATGAGTGTCGAAGAACCAAACAATCCAAGATCATGTCAAATCGTCAACTATCAAATCCAGCTAACTGAGTTAGCGAGGTACAAGAACGAACCCCAGATAAGCATACCATATGCATCAGACATTCAGCCAACGGTCCGTGTGCACTAGGTGACTAGGTGACCTCTGACCCAACATATGACATCATACGTCAGGTCAGAAGTGTCAAAATGTGACCTCTCATGAACATGCCGGAAGCCATCGATTTGTAAAGTTTTAACCCTTAAATGCAAACTGTTTCGCCAAACATTCTTACATATTCGGGTCTTTAGCGACCCGGATCTATATCTAACATGGGTCGATCTATACGATAATATATAAAACTCCTGATATTTACAGAATAGATATAATTACAGAAGAATAAAATAAAACATATTTCGCTACCTTTTGAAGCTTAGAAGGGTTCAGTTTGAGCAGATGTATACCATCATCACTGTCCTCGTCAGAGCTCATTTCCCAGTACATTCAGCATCTGGATAATTTTCGCGATCTCACGCATATTCTCCAAACTCATTTTCAACGTCTTCAAGATAAATATTTTGATTACGGACAGCTTCTTGATTCACCATCAAGTGACAGTGATGCTAATATTTGAATGTGTTCAGTACTTGCTCTGCATTAAATCGCTGAGCCATTTCAAGTTTTGCAGATTATAATTATTATTGTTTCGTTTTCTGTCTGAGGTAACTACGAGTGAAACGTAAAAAAAAAAAAAAACTAGGAGTGAAACATCACTTCATCATTGTGTATCAGACATTGCCACCTTGTGGAATAAAGCTGAATTGCACTTATTACGTCATTATAGATTAACTTATTATTGTGCAGAAGAAAAAAAAAGTACAATTACAAATCCTCAGGTTGTTAGCAACTCTATACATTTTTTACAAAAAACTAGTGGAAAAACAGGCATTCAATTAATTGTATTTTTTTTTTCTTGTTATATTGTTTAAAATTGATTGATCAAGGAATACTAAGAAGATTGATGTCTAACTTAAAAAAATGAATGAGGAGGAGGGTAGTGAATGACGTCTCGGGTCCCTAAAGACCCGAGGTATGCATTTAAGGGTTAAATATGAATATTTTTATTACAAAAACCTATAACTTCGCTTCAGAAGGCATTTATTAGGAGTCATATGAATTACTTTTATGATGGATGTGCTTTTTGAAGCTTCAAAAACTCATTACAAAGCTGAGAAGAGCCAGAATATAATTTAATATAACTCTGATTGTTCGGCTGAAGAAGAAAGTCATATACACCTAGGATGGCTTGAGGTAAATTATAGGATAATTTTCCTTTTTGGGTGAACTATTCCTTTAACCTGGTCAAACAGAGCAAATATTCCAGTTTCATGAAATCACCTTATTCTGAATATCTAATGTTAATTTGTATTATATCCAAATGAAAGTAAGTATAAATGTTATGAGACACAGACAGTTTTGAAAAGTTTTTTTGAAAACACATTTTAGGAGAGGATCTTTTTACAGACTTAAAATAAATAAACATTAATCAACACATGGCACAGATGGTTGAACGCACCAATGGCCTACAATTCGCAGTTCATTGCACTCCTGTATTCTGTTTGGGAAGGAAATAAATTAAATTGATTAATGTGTTGATTAAATTATGCATTTAGTCTAGAATCATCTAAAAGGAATTGAATTAAATTGTATTTCCAGCATTTCCACTAGAGAATAGTGGGAATAGAATGTAGGCTTACATGTAATTTATTCAGAATATTACATGTATGAGAACATTCCAATAGCTGAGAAGCATGTTATTTATTTTTATTTTTTTTCATATACGCAATATCCCTCATGTTCTGTGTATAAGATTGGGGTCCCAATCAATGATGCTTGTATGAAAATAGTTATAATCAATTTAAAAAATAATGATTTTAAATTGAACCTTTTATTGTTCCTTCTAACTCTTTTAACATGTTTTCCGGATCTAGTTAAAGCCCACTAGCCAGATATCATTGAAGCTTTATCCTTTTGTTTTATCACAAAGGTGGTGCACTTTTAAGAAATAAGACTAATATACGTTCCACTAAAGTTGCTTCTGTCCAGGGGTCCGTTCTTCGTATGTGGCTAACTCGGTTAGCAGGATTTGATTGTTGATGATTTGGCATGATCTTGGATTGTTTGGTTCTTTGACGCTCATCCTGGACTTGCTGTCATAGAAACAGGTCCGGAAGCTTAAACCTGCTCGCTAGCAGGCTTATTTTTTTAGGCGGCGATGATACTTAAATTTTGTCCCAACCACTGCTACTTTAATAAAAGAGTTCCTTACTGAACCAGAGTAAAATTACTTTATAATTTTATTGGAATCTTACACACATGCTGTAATGTTAATCTGAGCCATGCATTAATTTGAGTGATGATGGATATGGGAGTGGCTTGATGCGGCACAGAAGATGCAGATCATTTGATCTTGACCCTTAAGAAACTTTAATTGATGCTGTCACGTAACAAATCTGTTTCAAATTGAATTAAAAAATGTAATTAATTGCTAATTACAACATTGAAATAAAAATGTAAAGGGTGTACTGTAACGGAGTGCTTTGTTCAGGGAAGAAGGAGGCGGAAACCGGCAAACGTTTAACAAACTTTAATTCATAAAACAAACAAACTGAAAGTAAAAAAATAACTGTAAAAATGAATCAATTAAAAGAATACCCTAGGCTACTTGTTCAAAATAAAACATATAGCCTGCATGTTTTTCCAAAACCCTGTTAGCATAATTACACGGCATTGAAGTTTAATTATTTAGCATTATTTAGCAGGACCCTGATTTCGGCCTCGCTAAAATTATTTTTCTTGCCGCTCGCCATTCTCAAGTAAAACATTTGGATGTTGAATGGTGCTCTTTTATATGCTAATGATATTAATTATGGTGCTTTTAAAAGGCGTATATCTGAAACCATTCAGCTGCGCACAATTTCAAGATCATTGGCGATTTATATATTTCACATGCGAAAGAGAGGCGTACGCACGTTTTTTTGTGCATACGTTTGTTTTTTGGAATCACACGTACACACATTTCAGAAATGATCTTAGATCAAACTTAGGACAGTTTCTATGCAACATTTTATAAATGAGGCCCAGGGGATCTGTCAAATCATCTCAGATGTATTAAGCGAGGTACGAAGAACGGACCCCAGGGCTCTACCAAAAACACACTGTAGAAAAGTACAATAAAATAAGTCACAATGGGTAGTGTACCATTAAGTAAAACAAGTTTAGCATGTGAAAACTGATTGCATTTATCAATTTCTTTATATCAGACATAAGTTGCATTATGACATTTTTCAATGGAAGACAGCTGAATTGTGTTATCATGTTTGTTATGTTGTGCTATCAATTTGGTTTATAATCTGTTCTCAAAAGAGTAGAAAAAGTCATGAAGAATAAACCTGATACTAAAATGTTAAGTATATTTTTCAAGCTATTAAAATGGACTTGGACATGACCCCCTATACTGAGGCCTCTGAGAGAGAGGTAATCTGACACACTTCTCCCCCACAAGCCACTCTCTCTGTCTTTCTGTTTCTGAGGACAATAAAGCTAAAATAATTTCCTTGTGCCTCTCTCCTCGCCTCTCAGTGACTCCTGGAGTAAAGCTTTATCCTTCAGCTGACCTCCACGGCTCTCTGCTGCTCCTACTCAAGAATTCCCCTCATGATCTGCTAGCGGTTTCTGTTGAACAGAGAGAGAGAGAGAGAGAGAGAGAGAGAGAGAGAGAGAGAGAGAGTCATAAAACAGGGCTTTTACAGACAGAAAGAAAAGCTGAAATGTTCCACAGCCTGACAGCGAGGCAGACGGGGCTCATTTCCACCAGGTCCAGACCACAGTAGACCGACTGTGTGGTTTAGACCTGGCTCCCCCTCTAAACCAGGCCAAACAAACGTGCACGCTGTGTACACAACACACAGATGCTCACCCAAATGTGGCACACACACACCAATACATTGTCAACCTGCATAGCTAATCGTTTGACTGAAAGTTTTAGAAGGATGGTTTTATGGCCCATGACTTTGTCCAAAGACTGAATGGAGCACAGAATTATGTTTGGACTGGATCGTACCCAAATAAAATACACATATTTTAAAAAGCAGAATATATATTACTAATAACGTCACACCAAACGTAGAATGACCTCCTCAACTTTCAGCCTCTGAAGTCGATGAATAATGGGCTGGATGCATTTGCAGCTCGATGAAAAACAGCCTGAGCTGTTTTTGTGGAAATGTGTAGATTAAGAGCAAACCAAAAGCAGCTGCGTGTTTTTGTGCTCAACATCACGGTTTTGTTTGTGTATGTACCTGTACATGTCACACATGCAAGCCGTTCTAATTTTGTATGTGCACGTGTGCAGCTGTTCAGGAGGAGCGGCAGCGGGCAAAGGAGCGAAGCGAGGCTGAATTCGGCAGCTGTGCCAATGAGGACATGCCCGTGGAGAAGATTCTGGATGCCGAACTGGCAGTGGAACCAAAGACGGAGACCTACGTGGAGGCCAACCTGAGTCCGCCTGCCAACTCTGTAAGCCAATCTCTCCCTCTAAATCACACTCAGTGACATTCAACTTATGGTGAACATTTGGCTCGTCTGAAGTGCCGTTTCAGAGTTACACTTCACAATTGCTCCTCAGTGAGCTGTCCGGGCTTGATCATTTTCTGAATGTCAAGACTAGAGAAAGGTTCGAGCCTGCCTGCATATATAGGAAAAGACAGTTTTAAGAGTTTTGCAGATGTCCAAGAAAAAGTCAGATGCAGATACAAGTATTTCTGTTTGTGAATAAGAAGGGCTATTTTTACGATCCCACTCCCAGTGGATGGATTCAGCTACATAGCAATGCACTTTGGCTTTGAAGGCCTCTGTACAGACCCCTCGAGAGGGGACATACTGCAGAAGAAGCACATTGTCATGTCACTAGATAAGAGCTTCAGCCATTAACCATGTCAGTTTGACACACCGAGGCTAGCTAGCGCTGTGTATATTTATGCCTTGTGCACATTTGTCCTCTGTTTTGTGCAGCTGTAAGCTCTAAATCAGGTAGAGGTCAGGGAAAAAGAGGCATATGCTTTGTCTTCCCTACTTTGTATTTTCAGATTGTTTGTTTCCCCCACAGTCGTTTTTTAATGGCTGTTTGTGTGTTCGTCCTTGAGCCCTGGGGAAGGTCCTCTCACATGAATAGGGCTCTAATGAATTTGAGTTCCTCTTGGGTTGATTGGAAATCTGTTAAGACGTGATGTTCTTAAATGAAAGCCTTGCAGAATAGGAGACTTTTAAGCAAGATGTATATCTTATTGTTATGATATTTGAGTATGGTGGTGATATGAACTGAGCACTCATGAATACACTTGTGTAAAAGAAGTGAGCGTAATTGTATGGAATGTGCACTTGTAGTGTACTTCAAATCTTAAAAGTGTATTTAAAAAAAATTGTACTTGCAGATAATATAATATTAATTAAATAAAAGGCCACTTAAGTGTACTTAAAGGGGTCATGAACTAAGAAATCAAATTTTCCTTGAGCTTTTGACATGTAAGAGGTCATCATACTATAAGAATATCTTGAAAGTTTTAGAACTGAAAACTTCCTTGTTAGTCAAAAAACTACTTTTATTGTAACCAAGCCTAGATAACGACTCACTGTGGAATGTTCCTATAGATCTGTGAAAGACTGCCTCTGCAGATGAAAATCAACGCCTACTTCATCATTGCAACTTTGGCCCCGCCCATTGGCTTGTTAGTGAGATGACGAGGAGAGAAGATTGATACAGGATGGACTACAAATAGCCTTACCTTCCAAAGGATCCTACTGCTAGGAATGTGATTATTTATTTTCAACAATCTGAATGTCTGTTTATTTATTATTTATTTAATAAATAAACTGAGACCATCAGCATTATTTATTTGTATTCGGTACATTTCACTTTGGATTCTTTGGTAAATCAGTCGCAATTTCAGCGCAAGCTTTGCAAACAGACTTTTATGATATGGACTCGACAGTAATACTCAGCTGTTTCATATGCAAAGATGTTCGCCAATCACAGCAGTGGGAGTTTACACTGACGTCTCAGCAGACACGCCCCTTCAAACAGAGCATTCAAATCAGAGGGCTAAAATCGGGTTAGGAAAATGCTTTTTATTTCTAATTTTTTTTTATGTAAAATTCATACTAGCATTATAAGTTCACCACAGGAAACATTATAAAACAATAAAACAATACAGTTCATGACCCCTTTAAGTGAGAATACACTTTCACAATTGTCGTACTTTTAAAAAGTGCAAATTGTCATAATATAAAATGAAAAATTTTATTTCAAAGTACATTGTTTGTCATGCTTTATTTTGATTTGATGTCTTACATACTAAAGCTCATTTAAAATACTTGATTATCATTTTTAACTGTAGTGTTACATTTAAGTATTACATTTAAATTTAACATCATTTAAATGTTCTACTTTGCAACTTCATCATTACAAATGTGTACTTATAAATATATTTAAATACATGACAAAAGTTTATAGAATAGAATAGATGTAGTAGAAATTACATTTTAGTTTACCTTAAAGGGATAGTTCACCTAAAAAAAGAAAATTCTGAGATAATTTACTCACCATCAACTTGTTGCAAACGGTAGCCATTGACTTCCATAGTAGGGAATATACTATGGAAGTCAATGGCTACCGTCAACTGTTTGGTTACCCAATGCACATTCTTCAAAATCTTTTTCTGTGTTCAATTGAATTCATTCAAGTTTGGAACAACCTACTTGGGTAAATGTCAATTTAAATGCTTGTCAGTAAACTTGGCAGTATGATTTAACCTCATTTCAAAGGCAATAATTTAATTTTAAAATTACATATAAAGGTTATAAAGGTGTACTAAAGTCCTACTTACAGTAAGTTGGTCAAAAAAAAAGTTCAGCTATTGCATTTAATTTAAATGTAAACTATAATACATTGTCATTTAATTACAATTAACAAGCAGATACGCATCTAAAACATACATTAGTTTCAAACAAGTTGGCTATATTCTTTTAAAGAATATTATTTTCAGTGCTCTTTGAAATGGAAGTAAAGAGTACTTCTTGGTATGTTACCACTAAAATGGAAGAGCTTTCTGCTCTGGGTAGATGATGATGATGATGCTTCAGTGATGATGTAATTTTGGGATCCTACAGGGACAGAATTTGCTCCATGACAACAGCAGAACATCTCTGACATGCCATGTTGGTTCACGAGTGCTTGCCCTGATTGATTCTGGGCCGGAGAGCTTGGGTTATTCAAGCAGAAGGAAAGGCTTTTAGAGAGCAAGAGTTAAACAGGGAATAAAAATATTCAATCTGGGAAAATGATAGGAATGATTTCCACAAGACTTCCCACAAGATATCTGTTCATTTTCCACTCACATCACTGAGTTTGACAGTTGAGTTTCTCTCTGTGATATCTTTGCAGAATGCAGATAAGGCAAAACAGGTCATGCAGTGTAGTCAATGACACCTGAACGCTGTTTCAGAGTTTGCAAATACATTTTGTCCATATTCCTGCATTGTTTATTGCATTCTCATTCAAATTCTGATATGTCCAAAAGCACATTTGTGTAGAAATACATTACCGTTCAAAAGTTTGGGGTCTGTAAGATTTTTTTAAATGTTTTCGAAATACTTTTATGCTCACCAATGCTGCCTTTATTTGATCAAAATTATAGTAAAATAACAGTAATATTGTGAAATATTGTTATAATTTAAAATAACTGTTTACTATTTCAATATATTTTAAAATGTAGTTTATTCCTGTAATGTAAAAGCTGAATTTTCAGCATGATTACTCGAGTCCTCGGTGTCACATGATCCTTCATAAATCATTCTAAAATGATTTGGTGCTCAAGAAACATTTATTATTATCTGTTGAAAACAGTTGTGTTGCTTTTTTATATTTGTATGATCAATAGAAAGTTAAAAAGAACAGCATATATTTGAAATAGAAGTATTTTGTAACAGAATGTCTTTACACAGCCCCTTATCAATTTTAATGCTTCCGTCACAAATAAATGAATTAATTTCTTTAAAAAAAGAAAATCTTACAGACCCCAAACTTTTAAACAGTAGTAAAAGTGCTTTGACTCATATAATATGTTAACCTCGTATGTTAATTTCAAAAGATTAGCATGCGACACTGAACAAAGAAAACACTGGAGTATAAATATGAAGAATTGAGATGCAAAAAAAAACCTTTAAGTCCGTCTGACATGTTTTCTTTTAAATTAGCTTCTTCTTTTTTTTTTGACTCCGAAGTTTAGGTTAAGTAATTTATCTTTAATGGCAATAAAAACAAGGTTATTTGACAGTCATTGAAATGCCTTATTTTAAAAAATGTCAGTTTAGTCAATTCATTGGTATTTAACAAATTGAACTGTCTTTTGATGCAAAACCAGCTGTTCAAGTCCATGTGTTTTTGTTGTTGTTGCAAAAACCTCTAAGTTCACCTCTTTGGACAACAATACATAGTAAACAGTTGAAGAATCACTAAAGATGCAATTGGAAACATTGCAAATGATGAAAGCAGAATTAAAAATGTATGATTTTTTATGATTCGATTCACGTCTTCTGATTGGTTTCTGTGGACTTAGAGGATTTTTCTGACAAAGGGAAGTGACGTTAACCGGTTCTGAATGGGCTGACACTGGGATTTAGCGGATCTGAAGTGAAAGCATTTGATGAAAGTATACTATGTGTGGAGAGCATTCACTCAATATCATTATCTCATTTTGACGGAGGTGGCGTTTAGCGGCTTTTGCATCTGAACTGAACTCTTCATATACAGGGGCTTGACAAGGAATAGGTGTGGGTAATAAATGAATATGGCATCAAACAAGGGGAACCAGTGAAACAAAAGGACTACAAAACTAGACACAGGAAACTACAACATTATACAACATTAAAGTACATTTAAACATAATAATAATAATAAGTAACACAATAAGTACCACTCAGGAAATATAAAAAAAGAAATGGCATTTGTAACCCATCTTCCTTCCATACTTTAATTCCAATATGTAAGTGAAACAGGATATTAAACTATTAAATGTAGGGCGAAGCACTCGTTTTCCCTGAGGAAAATCAAAGACTCAGAACAAAGCAAAAGTTTCCTCTCCATTGCTGTCTAGGAGAAATAACTGAGACAACAGAGAACTCATTTTTGATTTTTCTTGTCTTTGTGTATAGTCAGGAAGGCTACTGACAGGAAAGCTCTCTCTCTTTCTCTCTCTCTCTAGCCCAATGACCCTGTAACAAACATCTGCCAAGCAGCTGACAAGCAACTCTTTACCTTAGTGGAGTGGGCCAAGCGGATACCTCACTTTTCCGATCTCCCGTTGGACGATCAAGTCATCCTCCTGCGAGCAGGTGCGTCTGTAAATGAACACAGAATGCTTTCTTTTTTCATTCCTTTTTTTTTTTGAGTCATGCAGACATTGACCTAACATGACCCGTTTTCTGTACATCTATTCTTCCAGCTATGAAGTCACAGCTGAAAAAAGCTAATGAAATGAGTATGTTTGTGGTTATTTGACGTTAGAGTCTATTCCAGAAGCATTTCGTAGATACATTTGATCCAGCCTTGGGCCATAGCATCTATTAAAGAAGGAATTCCATCTCATTATCTTGGAGTGAGAGTACTTATTCTATAAAGACTGATGGCTTCTACGCAGATCGAGCGAGAATAAGAGGCTAGTTTGTTCTCGCTGTTCACATGTTGCATTTATTTCATTAGGCTGTAGGTTGCCTGAGGACAACCAAACTCTGTGTCTTTCTGTTCAGTGTGTTTAATTCAGTCTCAGAAATTGGAATGTAGCATATGAAACTGTGACAATGTATTAAACATCTTGAATGTCCTCATTAATTAACAATTTTAGTTAAGAATATACAACTTAAGTTGATATTGAGCTATATGAGTAAACAAATCCAGCAGACAAATCCAACACACACACACACGCACGCACGCACGCACGCACGCACGCACGCACACACACACACACACACACACACACACACACACTTATCAATGTAATTTTGTGCTCCTGTCCTCTGTTGCTAGGGTGGAATGAACTTCTGATTGCCTCTTTTTCGCATCGGTCCATAGCTGTGAAAGATGGGATATTATTAGCTACAGGCCTTCATGTCCATAGAAACAGCGCACATACTGCCGGTGTGGGAGCCATCTTCGACAGGTTAGTCCAAGCTTTCAGAGAAAAAAGCCTGAGCTTGTATCTTCAACGGTGAATTTCTGAAGAATAGTTTGGATGTTCTTTTCAATATATTGAAAGTAAATGGGGACTGGGGCTGTAGTAAACTATAAAACTATAGAGTTCAATACTCATGTTCCAGAAGTAAAAATCCCATTCAGTTCCTCCATAGGGGAATACATTTTTAACAATAACTTTAAACATTCATTTACAAGTAAACATTAAAGTCAGATCTACAGTAGTGGCCAAAAGTGATGTCCGGCCTAGGAAAATTGACATCTTTACCCTCTTTATTCAAATATTATAAAAAAATGTATTACATTTTTTAAAGCATATTGTGTAGGAGTCAATTGTTTTATTTGTGATAATGCAATGAAACATGCCAAATTGTACCGACATAATTTTTGCCCATGCTTTCATACAAACAAATTATGAACACATGCAAAAAAAAAAAAAGTATTATTTACAGAATAAAACCTGTAGCGGCAGTTTGACATTTTTGCTCAATTATTTTGTCAGATAATACCGTAACCAAGTTTTGTGTTTTGTTCTTTCCTCATATAAAAAAAAAAAAAATATATATATATATACTGTATATATACTGTATATATATATATATTTTTTTTTTTTATATGAGGATAGAACAAAACATTATATATATATATATATATATATACTCACCTAAAGGATTATTAGGAACACCATACTAATACTGTGTTTGACCCCCTTTCGCCTTCAGAACTGCCTTAATTCTACGTGGCATTGATTCAACAAGGTGCTGAAAGCATTCTTTAGAAATGTTGGCCCATATTGATAGGATAGCATCTTGCAGTTGATGGAGATTTGTGGGATGCACATCCAGGGCACAAAGCTCCCGTTCCACCACATCCCAAATATACTCTATTGGGTTGAGATTTAGTACAGTGAACTCATTGTCATGTTCAAGAAACCAATTTGAAATGATTCAAGCTTTGTGACATGGTGCATTATCCTGCTGGAAGTAGCCATCAGAGGATGGGTACATGGTGGTCATAAAGGGATGGACATGGTCAGAAACAATGCTCAGGTAGGCTGTGGCATTTAAACCATGCCCAATTGGCACTAAGGGGCCTAAAGTGTGCCAAGAAAACATCCCCCACACCATTACACCACCACCAGCCTGCACAGTGGTAACAAGGCATGATGGATCCATGTTCTCATTCTGTTTACGCCAAATTCTGACTCTACCATCGGAATGTCTCAACAGAAACCGAGACTCATCAGACCAGGCAACATTTTTCCAGTCTTCAACTGTCCAATTTTGGTGAGCTCGTGCAAATTGTAGCCTCTTTTTCCTATTTGTAGTGGAGATGAGTGGTACCCGGTGGGGTCTTCTGCTGTTGTAGCCCATCCGCTTCAAGGTTGTGCGTGTTGTGGCTTCACAAATGCTTTGCTGCATACCTCGGTTGTAACGAGTGGTTATTTCAGTCAAAGTTGCTCTTCTATCAGCTTGAATCAGTCGGCCCATTCTCCTATGACCTCTAGCATCAACAAGACATTTTTGCCCACAGGGCTGCCGCATACTGGATGTTTTTCCCTTTTCACACCATTCTTTGTAAACCCTAGAAATGGTTGTGCGTGAAAATGCCAGTAACTGAGCAGATTGTGAAATACTCAGACCGGCCCGTCTGGCACCATCAACCATGCCACGCTCAAAATTACTTAAATCACCTTTCTTTCCCATTCTGACATTCAGTTTGGAGTTCAGGAGATTGTCTTGACCAGGACCACACCCCTAAATACATTGAAGCAACTGCCATGTAATTGGTTGATTAGATAATTGCATTAATGAGAAATTGAACAGGTGTTCCTAATAATCCTTTAGGTGAGTGTATATATATATTCTTTTTTTCCCTCAGGTTCCAATGGTTTAATTGAATTTATTGGGTAATTAAGAACAAATATCCCCTCCGGAAATCATTTTTAGCCACTACTGTACTGTGAGCTACAAGGTTGTCAGTCAATGTTGTATGCTTTTGTTGAAGCCATCAACAACATTATTTATTTCAACTTATTTTCAAATGATCATGTTTAAAAGCAGAATTCTTGGTGTAAATCAACATTCCCACTAGGGATCGCACTTGGGAACCCCAAACACTACTTGATACTTCAGAAAAAGTGACCTGGCAAGTGAAACTCGCATGCCATTTCAGCGGTCAGCTCAGCATTGTGACAGGAGGAACAGAATGTCTTGTTCCCTCCATCAGGGAATGGAGATTACACACCAAATCGTTACTCATGATTCTGCAGAGAAATCTTCAGCATCAAAGAATCGAAACAAGAAAGCGACACCAAACACCAAAAGAACTCTTTAGTGGCCATTGATTTCCATAAAGCACTGTGAATGGCATAGATTTAGTTTCCTATGGAGCCTGTAAAGAGACAGTGAAAAAAGAGGAAAGATTATGTTAATGCTTATGCGTTCTCTCACAAAAGATTTGCGTTCTTTTTTGTGAAACTTTCGCTCGCAAATACCAAATCGACTGAAGCTGTTTGATAGTTTTGTATGAAGGACAGACCAAAGATGTTTTGGATGGCACTTTTTCTGCATTTTGGAGCTTGATAGATCCAGTCCCCATTCACTTAAATGATATGGAAGAGCAGCCATAACATTCTCCTAAACATCTCTCTTTGTGTTCCACGAAAAAAGCAAAAGTAACACAGGTTGTTAACAATGTGAGGGTGAGTAAAATAGGGGCTTTCCCGCCGGAGGAACTTTTTCACAGTTCCTATAACTATTGGCAGAAGTATTCCCTTTTTGGCATGTTTGCACCACAGGAACTGGGAATGATTTTTAGCAATAGGAAAGCCTTTTGTGGGGTCTAAATTAGCTTCTAATTCAGAGTAGGGTCGAACCCAGTACAATAGGAACTACCAGTAACTTAAGTTACGTACATTGATCGGCCGAACATGTATGAAACACTGGTACCTGCCATTTAAACATAGCCGTGTAAACACACAGTTTACATATACTTACGCCACGGACATAGAGAACAGCGATAAGGCATAAATATACATAAAGCTAATGTTATCAGCATTTACCTGTCGCCTTTGTCTGCAGCATTTCTCAGCCTCAATGATATGTAGCACTGGCTTAAACGTCTTACGTCACTTCAGAGTTCCTACTGCCAGTGTGAATGCAACCAGGAAAATGGCCCAAGGGGAAAATTTTGTTCTCGGGTTCCTATAACTACCCGGTGCAAAAGCCCCTAGTAATGGCCGAAGTTTTTTAGAGAGTATGGTCTTGTGATCTACTAAGAAACCTTTCTGTGTCCTGATAGTACACCCTGCGGAAGATTTGTGACAGCCGTAGGTCATGCACACATGAATTTTTGAAAATAACCTCTATAATGATATTAGATGCTGCATTATGAAAGTGTCCTGCACATCTTACTTGATTGATGCCGTTTTTACATTAAGCCATATGGCAGTTTTATGTAGCGCTATGATAATGTTTCACTGGCTGCGTGAGATATGCTGGTGTCCTCACTAATGAAATATATGCTGCCCGGTCTGTCTGCAGTAGAGATGAATGAGTCTTATAAGACATAATGACTTTGATTTTCAAGGCGATATGAAAACTAAATATAAAGCGGAGCGATGACTCACTGAGCATGTTTATTATGTTACAGAACATTTACCGGCATTTTTAAGGGTATGTTGGAGAAAAATGAACTTGCTATAATTTAGATTGGCTGAGCTGCCTGTGAGCGTAAAGATTTTTGTCACTTTTTTTTACAGAGTACTAACAGAGCTTGTGTCAAAGATGAGAGACATGCAAATGGACAAGACTGAACTTGGATGCCTGCGGGCCATTGTTCTGTTCAATCCAGGTACAGTATACTTAGACAAACACACAGCACTCTTATGCAAGTGCGTTTCAAATTCCACTTCAGTTTGTTTAAGCTACTTTGCTATTTTTTTCTGCCCATTTTTAAAAAGATGTGTTGGGATAAAAGAAAGGGTAAATGAGATTCCTCTGACTGTAAACCTTAGTATAACATTAACACAGCAGCATTGTTCACACGTGACCTCTGTGTTCATCCTCAAACAAACAACAAAAATTGTAATTTTGAGCTGAGAAACGTTTTCCCTGCAAATATTTCAGCAGTTATTATGTGTGTCCTGTACTGAACAATATATACCATCATTCTTTTGTATATGTGTATTGTATATAATATTAAGGAACAGTTCCAGTCATATTTCCACTTGAGCTTGGTTTGATTACAAACCGTGTCTGTTTCAAAATATTGATATTTCGATACGTATCAATACTGAAATACACCGATACAAGCTGCGCTTTCTTGCTCTCCTCTCCTCCGACCAACAGCGAATTGACACCCACCTGCATTTTTCTCATTCACTCCAGTTAAATAGTGGGTCTGAATTTTGCACGGGATTGCACATAATTCTACTCATTCCCGCAGATTTCGCGCTCGCATCTGAAGCGCACACACATACAGTAATAAAGCCTCTGACATACAAGTGTAAAAATGAGCTCCTTTTCCCAGCTTATTAATGGTCAAATACAAAAATAATGTCACAATGCCCATCTTGGGCCCCATCAGTCGTAAACAGGTCAGGAAGAATGTGACATTTTTTTTTTTTTATTGAACATATACACAGTTACAGCTCAAAAACAATTTAACAACACAAATAAAATTATAAGCAGTAGACAGAGAGGCAGTAAAAAGAACAAAAAAAAAAAAACGAAATAAACCAAATAATGAGGCAGGGGTAACATAAAATTAGGTTCAAGAGAGCGAGTGAGACAAAGTGGGAAAACATGTCCTGCGGCCTTTTTGTTGTACAATATAAAAAAGCATAAATATTATACTTTGCGCACAGCGTTAATGACTTTTGACATGCATGCTTCAGGCCTTAAAGAGACAGCAGCCGAATAAACATGCCAATCTCTATGGTGTTAATGTTATTCAAATTACAAAAAGATAAACGATCACTTACTGCTCTTGACTGATTAACTTGTGTAACTTTAATGGATTGATCTGTATTTATTTTTTTACAATAAAGCTTATCCAATATTATTTTAAATTTGATTACTTTTTTATTCAGTTTCTTACCCGTATACTCAGAACTACCTGAAAAGATAAAGCAGACTATTTCATTTGTATCTTTATTCTATTGTATTTATATGTGCTATTGTTAGTAATTTGTTTATTTGTTCTTATTTTATTACTGTTTACTTGTCTTTTTAAATTCAATGTATCATTTGAAATCAAGCTTCCTTGTGCCGTGTGTAAGCTATTGCAACAAAATTACCGTAAATTGTAAAATAAAAAATTGAGTTAGAAAATATTTGTGAGATAATTGTTATGGTAATTGATCAACGTTTATATATGAAAAAAAAGCCTAGTCTTTCAATAGACGGACAAAAAAAATAATATAAAACATATATTTGACAGTATATGCAAAGTTTTTTCCCTGTGGTATCGAAAATGGTATCGAATATCGATATTTTTCCAGGTATCGCATCGGAGTTAGAAATTCCAGTATTGGAAGAACACTATACAGTCTGTAAACTCTTGCATTAGCAACACAACGATAGATGCATTTGTATTACATTCCAAAAAGCTCCGATATCAGCCCAACATTGGAAAATAAAACCATATCCGTACTCGGCTGGATCGACAAGGAATGGAACAGTTAAGCTTTGAGAACGGTTTGGCCCAATGGTGGAAAAGCAGCTATACTCAAGAAAAAAAAAATTGGGATATGGTATCTGATGCTGAGGGCTTTGCCAAATATAGTATGCTCAGCATCTTCTCTTTAGGTGTACAGTATGCGTACAGTAACGTTCTTAGAAGGTGATGCACTTTATTTGTCAGATGTCAGATTTCTTCAGATGTCGGAACAAAGTACAGTCATGCCAAAGTACAGTCAATACCAATTCTTATGTGTGTAAATATGACTATTTTAGGTAGTTCACAATAAATTGTGGCTTTTGTGTTTTTATCAACTCTTAGATTCAAAAGGACTGTCTAATCCATCAGAGGTGGAGGCATTAAGGGAAAGAGTGTATGCTTCTCTAGAGGCCTACTGTAAACACAAGTACCCTGATCAGCCTGGGAGGTACACACACACACACACATCCCACATGTGTTTACGTACGCTTCATTATTTCACTTGTATATAAAAATGAAAGCAATAGCACAAAAAGAGTGCTATAGAGATTTAGCAAAGGTCTAACTGCATTCAGAGTGAGCATTTCATGTTCATGTTCATTTTCACAAGCCATTTAACTTATAGAAACTGTCAATTTTGCTTATTTTCTACATTTTTATTAAATCTCTTTACCGTTTAGAAGTTTGTGAGCAGCAAGATTTTGTAATGTTTTTTTTCTTTTGGGGGGGGGGGGGGGGGGGGGGTGCTAATTAAGATCATATAAAAACATTGATATTGCAAAATATTATTTGAATTTAAAATAACGGTTTACCATTTAAATATATTTTAAAGTGTAATGTATTCATGTGATGGCAAAGCTGAATTATCATTAGTTAGTCTTCAGTATCACATGATCTGTCAGAAATCATTTGGTAACACTTTGCTTAAAGCCTTTATGTGTAATGTATTAAATCAGTAACACTTTACAATAAGGTTTCATTAGTTAACATCAGTTAACTACATTAGTTATCATGAACTAAGAATGATCAATACTTCTACACAATGTATTCATCTTTGTTAATCTTAATTTGAACATTTGCTAATACATTGGTAAAATCGAAAGTTGTATTTGTTAGCATTAGTTAACAAATGTATTGTTAATGGTTAGTTCATGTTAGTTAATACATTGGATAATGTTAACAAATGAAACTTTATTGTATAGGAAACCTTATTATTGTATAGTGATACCATTATATATTTTCATTAATAATTGTAACCAATGCATCATAATATTTGAAGGTTCCGTTCCGTTTGTAATGTCTGAATGCCTTCTAAATGTGTAACAACTATATACCTGTAGTTACAGTTATTCATGAGATCATAAAATGCATTAAAAGGTGCATTACAAGGCTTAAATTAATGCATTATACATAAAGGTTAAGTAAAGTGTTACCAATCATTCTAATATGCTGATTTGGTGCTCTAGAAACATTTTTTATTAATATCAATATTGAAAACAGTTGTGCTGCTTAAAGGATTAGTTCACTTCAAAATGAACATTTTGATATTATACTCACCCCCATGCCATCCAAGATGTTCATGTCTCCACACAATGGACTTCAATGGCAACCAAAATGTTGAAGGTCCAAATCAATGCAGTTTCAATGCAGCAGACAATAGGCAGAAGTTTTTCTTGAAAATGACAGATGCTTTCATTAGATAAGACCCTATTCCTCGACTGGGATCATGCAGAGCCTCTGAAGCACTTTGAAACTGCTCTGATGTACAACATTTTGGTTGCCATTGAAGTCCATTATGTGAAGAAAATTCCTGGAATGTTTTCCTCAAAAACTTTATTTCTTTTCGATTGAAGAAAGACAGACACAAACTTCTTGGATGAAATGGGGGTGAGTAAATTATCAGGAAATTTTCATTTTAAAGTGAACTAATCCTTTCATATTTTTGTGGAAAACATGATACATTCAGGATTCTTTGATGAATGGAAAGTTTAAAAGAACATCATTTATTTGAAATCTGTCTTTTACAGTCATTTTGTCTTTTAGACCTCACTAACCCTAAACTTTTGAACAGTATTTTCTTTTATTTACAAACTATTGATGATTTATTGATGATTTACCACTGGCCTGTTGCACAAAGCTGGTTTCAGTTGCTGCCCAAGTTCGAGATTAGTTTGAGCAAACTCTGTTTTTTCGGGCTCAAGAAGGTGGATTGGTTTTTAACAGTGTTCATCACCATAGTAACTTACACTACACGGCTAACTTTTATTCAGTTTTTTCCTTTTATTCCTATTCACGGCTTTACGTTTTATTCTGGGTTAGAAATCGCAAAAAAAAACATTAGAGACAAAATTACTCATCTTTTGGTGATAATTATTTATTATATGTAAATTAAAGCATTATAATTACTTTTAATTCATATAATATATTCATATCATTCTGATATTAATTGACAAGTAGCCAAATATGAATATAAACATAATACAAACATTCATCATTCTTTTACACTACGTGTATTCATTTGAGCTCTTTGTGAACCTATAATTATTAGGCATATTTCTTTGAATCTCATAAAGCATTGATATAGTCAGATATTCTTTCAGCTGCTTTCTCAAACTTTCGCTGCAGCAGCAGTGTTTATTCGTGCTCTGTAAACGTATTTAATTTCATGATAATTTTGTCTTGCGAGAAGTGAATCAAACGGACACTATGATTGGCTGTTTGCCACACATGTCACTTTCAGGTGCATGTGCTTCAGAGTTAATAGCAGACTCTGGATTAAACCGGAGTTGACAGAGAACGCTTATACCAAGCTTTGAGAGACCGTTGAATTTGATCTAAACCAGGGGTCCGTTCTTCGTACCTCGCTTAATACATCTGAGATGATTTGACAGATCCCAGATCTTTTAAAGGTCCCGTTTTTCGTGTTTTTTTGAAGCTTTGATTGTGTTTACAGTGTGCAATATAACATGTGTTCATGTTTCGCGTGTAAAAAAACACAGTATTTTTCACACAATTTACTTATCTGTATACCGCTGTTTTCACTGTCCTAAAAACAGCTGATGAGTTCCTTGTTCTATGAAGTCCCTCCTTCAGAAATGCGTAACGAGTTCTGATTGTGCCAGCGGTTCCTGTGTTGTGATTTGACCGCAGCTTAGCGCACGTTGCACGGAAAGGTCACGCCTCTTAACGGGAGATGTATGCGCTCAATGAGCTCTAAGTTCAGCGTCCCTGTGAAAGCCAAACAAAGGTGATTTGACTCCGGGATGAAAATAACAGCGTCTCGACGACATGGCGACAAACACACTTAAAAGCAACACTTCCTCTTCTCCACGCAACACTTCCTCTTCTCCACGTGGGAGAGCAACAAGACCACGCCCCTTTTTTCGCGTATTCTTGTGGGCGGAGGTTAGTCTGTTCTACTGTTCTACTGACGTAATTAAAGCAGGCTGAACCAGGATGTCCAAGCCGGCCGTTCGCTGTTGGCTTTGAAAGGGAACTTCTGTTAAATAAAATATCTCGCTTGGCATTGAACTTTGAGCTTTATAATTGTACAGGTATTATTTATGCTATAACAGCAACATTACACACTAACTAAAGTTTGAACAGTGGGATCACGAAGAACGGGACCTTTAATTGTGATAACTGATTCTTCAAACGAACTCGCGGATTGGATTAAAATATCTGGATTAAATGATCTGAGATCACTGCGCGTTCTTGTTTTTCCTGAAGAGGGCAGATGCATCGATACTCGAAACCATGATCAGCAATGCAGCGATTGGCTGGCGTCAAGACAGCAATGTAATGACATCATATAATTAAAAAAGCCACCTGGCAAAAAACTTAGCAAATTACACAAAAAAACCCACAAATTTCTAGACCTTTATAAGGAAACAGCTAAACGACCAAACCGACATAAAAGTTATAATAGATAAATGATAAATGTTTTTTTTTTTAAACATGATTACCAATTATTTATATTCATGATTGTATACAGTATTTGTACACCCTTTACATTTTTATTTCAATGTTGTAATTCAATTTGAAGCAGATTTGTAACGTGACAGTAATAAAGTTTCTTAAGGGTCAAGATCAAATTCTCTGCATCTCTTGCGCTGCATCAAGCCATCCCATAATATCCGTCATCACTTAAATTAATGCACGGCTCAGATTAACAGCATGCGTGTAAGACTCCAATAAAATGATAAAGTAATTATTCCATCACAAATAAATCGCTCAATCAAGTGGCTGTGTCTATAGTGTTATACACAACATTATAATATTATATACATTCTCATATACATTATAATATTATTAGTATTATTTTAAATGATTATTATTGCCCCTGGTTCAGTAATGAACTCTTGTAATAAAGTAGCAGTGGCTGGGACAGATTTTAAGTATCACCTCAAAATGCAATCTAATCCTGTTTACATGAAATAAGCCTGCTCCTGAGCAGGTTTAAGCTTACGGACCTGTTGCTATGACAGCAAGTCCAGGATGAGCGTCGAAGAACCAAACAATCCAAGATCATGTCAAATCGTCAACTATCAAATCCGGCTAACCGAGTTAGCGACGTACGAAAAACGGATCCCAGGTTGGATTTATCTGGATTTGTCAACTCTAAATCTACTCTGAAACTCAAGAGTTTGTTCAGCTAGCTTCATGCAACAGGCCTAACAACTTAACATTTTAAGAAAACAGTTTAGGTTTACACTGTGCTAATCCAAACATTGACTTCCATCGTTCCATTGTTTTTCCTGAACAGATTTGCCAAGCTGTTATTGCGTCTGCCTGCTCTGCGCTCCATCGGCCTGAAGTGTCTTGAACATCTCTTCTTTTTCAAGTTAATCGGGGACACACCCATCGACACTTTCCTAATGGAAATGCTCGAGGCGCCACACCAAATACCATGAGGGAATGATTTCTTTTCATCTCCACCCCTCGGACAGAGGGTGCAGCTTATGTATAGAACACTACAGGAGGCCGGACAGGACACATCTCTGATCTCACAGGAGAAAACTGAACCAAGAGTAATTCTACCTTGGCGTTTCATCAGAAACATTGCGCAATCCACAAAATACAGAGTAACCGCTCATTGCGGAATACCATACAGGATGGATTAAGTGAGTTTTTTCCTGGTTTGCATGCACGTTTGGAAAGTCTCACAAAAGTTCTGGAGTTGTTTTTATGGTTTCTCATTTCTTCTGCCTTACAGAGGTCTACCTCTGCTTTCCATTGAGTACACAGCCAATCCACCTCATCTCTGAACTCACAATCATTTTGCTGTGAATTTTCAGATTTCATGAGGATAAAAAAAATACCTCGGATGCACTTCTTCATGCAGCGGTCCTTGAAGAACACACCACTGTATCTGCCATTAGAAGCTCTTGCTCAAACTAGCAGAGTTCAGTGTTAACAGTGTTAAAAGGACCACATTTGTTTTGTTGTTTGTTTTTTTCCCTAGGCACTTAGAAATGGCTTTTTTCATATATCAGGATGCTAAAAGTCCATCTTCATGAGGAAGAAACTGGACACAATTTGGCTTTAAGTCCTTTTCTTTTTGGGAGATATATGGGCCTATGAAAAGCAACAGTTTAAAAAAGAATGAAAAGCAGGTGTACTCCTGGCTGAACTCGCACCGGATGAAAATACAATGATTCATTGTTAGAATTGTATTCAAAAAAACAAAAACAAAATTGGGGAGATATTTTGCCTCTATAATTCAGCATAAATATGTATTAAGTATTTCCAAAGATTTTCAATAATGTTTATATATCATCTGGTAATTCCCAGCAAGTGGGTGTTTGCGATTTGAAAATATGCAATGAGTTAAAGGAATCCAGATGATAGTCTGGCCTCAGGGAATCACGAGGTTTGAGAAGTGCTACGTCTGTCCCCTATTGGAAGAGTTGTGACATTGCAGCTGCACTCATTTGCCATCACTTGGAATTAGTACAGTTTAAGAGTTGGGTTTTCATAAAATGCTTGGCAAACATTGCAAAATTTCTACGCCTCAGGTTGATGCAAAATGCAAAAACCCACATTTTCTTGTGTATTTGGTTCTGTTGTGCAGTGTCTTATCTGCGTCATAAAGAAGAAACTGTGCAGATTCATGCCATTTGTACCGACACATCAAACCTCAGTTGCAGATTGAGCCAATCTGAACCAGTGTTTTCATGATGATGATGAATTTAAAAGAACTATTATTAGAATTCGTGAGCTATGGGAGCTGTGTAAGTGCAGATCTGCTGATTTAGACTACACACATTCTGCCAAAAGTCTATTACGCCAGGTCTCACAGCAAAATAACAAGAGTACTCAGTCTGATATGCACACAAACAGCATATACTCTCTACATGACTGCTATACAGAACCTAAAGTTGTAGTGGTCATGTTTTTATGCTTTGAATCAGCCGTCAGGGGACTTTTGTTTGTTCTGTCATTGGACATCTTTGGCCTTTCATTACTCCAAAACCAGCATATTTAGAATGTGCAGACAAGAACTAAAAGCCCTTTGCTGAGGTAAAGACATGTAAAGCGCTCTTGGGTATACGCTGTGTAGGACTAGTCTAGTCGAACAGGGTTTGTTAGACCATCAGGAGCCAGGCACATCTTATCTGATATGTGCTGCCATCAGGCATCTTTCTCTGAATCTGTAATATATTTCCCTGTGACTGAGACACCAGTCCATCAGAGGACAAGTTAGCAAAACACGAAAGAGACGCATTTTAAGAGAATTATCTATTTTTGTACAAAGTGTAATTTTTCCTCTGTATCATTATTTCATCAGTTCTATGTTGTACACATTGTTGGTGTAAATATTCATTTTTAAGTGGAGTCATGCCCTTAAACCTGAACTAAAGGAAAGGTTTACGTGCAAAGGCTTCTGTTGTGGTGTTTTCATGGTACCCTCACCTGCTCACTTGTTCTTTTTTACAAGACAAATTGAGGGTGTATTGTGTATTATATGATGTCTGCTCAAAGGACTATTAAATTTCAGATGGTCAAAAAAGACTGTGATGTCATCTTCAGAAAATAGAAGTATTTGATAGTTATGTATAAATTATGATATACAATATATTTCCATATACTCCTAAGATTATACATTTTATGGAGATTAACCTGCTGCTCCAATGGATCAAAGCCAACCCAATAAAACTGAAGACGAATTGATACCTTTAAAAAGGTGCTTTATGTACATTTTTGGCTGTACTAAAGCATAAAAATACCATCATGTTTGCAGATATTTAGGAAACATGCTGAGTTCACAGCATGAAAAACAATGCTACAGCCAGTTATTCTACTTTGAAATGAGCGTTCCATGTAGGAATGTCTGTTTTTGTTTTGGTCTGTGCGATACCGCATGTCGCCAATTTACCTAATAATATTTCAACACGCCAGGTTGCCAGTTGGTGGAAAACATTTTTTCACTATTTCTGCCATGGAAAGCCAGCACAAACTGGGTCAGCGTTTGCAGATTCTACCCGGTCCCGACCGAAAATCCATCTAAAATCTATATGAATGGAAGCACATTAAAATGTGGATAAATCAACTTACAGTGCAAGTCTCCTCACCTTTCATTGTAAATTGCGCCCATTCCTGTTGCGTGTCGAGTCTGGGGCAAACTATATTTTTAATTTGGACTGCAGTACCCATTTCAACCACTAGCTGTCATTCCTACATACAGCACCTTTAAATTCAAAGCTGAAATGCTGGAAACAATTGAAGGTTCCCTATAAATAACAATATTTGCAAAATGATTAAACAAAAAAGCAACAAAGGCTAACATTTGACAGCAAAAATGTACATCAACAGACGTTTTCTCGTTTAACAAAAACGTTTATATACACATTTTTGGTATCTTTACCCAGATAGAACAATAAAACAATAGAATTCATGATTTGATAGAAAACATTTGCTCTTCTGTAATAAATTAAAATGAACTGAAAACATAACAGTAGATTATACAGTATATTAAGGGGAGAAAAGGCTTAAAGATAACTAAGATGTCACTATTCTAAGCAGATAGGACCTGCCCATCTCTCAGACAGACCTGCACCATGTGCTATCACTATTCAAAGTCATCAGTCTGAATCTTTCTACCAAATCCTCTGAAGTACTAAGCTTTAACTTAACTATCACTCTTCCACAGTTTGATGGTCTTGTCATTCTCCAGGGCTGCAGAGGCAATGATGTTTTCTGTAGGGTGACAAGCTGTCGAGATCACTACATCTAAGGACAAAACACATCATATTTACAATGTCTTCCCTCTTATTTTAACAAAATGAAAGAGACTGCAGTGTCTGGGAGGTCAATCAAATGGCATATACCTGTGTGCCCTTGTAACTTCTGCACAATTTCTTTGGTCTGCAAGTTCCAGATATACACCATATTGTCTTCAGAGCCTGAAACGATCCACTGAACGAAAGCAAGACAGATTCAGGTTATTCAAAAAACGTACTCTTAAATAACAGGAACTGGCTTAAAATAACTATAGCTAGCTATGTTTTAAAACAAATATTTTGACAAAGTCAAACAGAACCTACCTTTCCTCCAGTCACAGAAAAATTGGCAAACACACAATACTTTTCATTCTTATGTCCAGTATATGTCTTGAGACACTACAAAAAATTAAAAGATACAATAGATCATTAAAGCATGAAACATTACCCACACGTTTACTTACTGCTAAATGTGGACAGTCTATTGGTTTTATATACAGCTAATTAGAAATACTATCTCTTAACTCTAACAGAAAACGTTTTTACATTTTTATAGCATTTTTATAATAATAATAAAAAAAGTTATTTACTATTTACTTATTTTTATACCCATTTTTACAAATGAGGACTTCCCCAAACTTAGAGAGGACATCTCATGGACATCTATTGTACACACACTTTTTGCCCTTAGCTGCTCCTTAGTGTAACTATTTTGTGTACCTAGTGTAAAATAAATGTATTAAAATAAATGGGGGTGAAATGGTAAAATAAAAAATACACACTTGTGCCAAAATGTATGCAGTTAGCATTAACAAAGGCAAAATGATAAAAAATAAATAAATATTATAAATAATAATATATTTTTTAAAATAAATATATATATATATACATTAGGGGTGTAAAGGCACATGTATTCGTACCGAAACAGGGCTTTAACAGTCGGCTTGTTTTAAGCGCGGAACACACTTCATTCCATGTTGCCACACGAACAAATTAAGTATTCAGTCCATTTTATCATGAAATTCAAACAATAAATGTCGTTTTGACGCTCTTTAATGTGGCACGACTATTATCTGTGAACGCGATCGATCATCTCTTCCTAAAGAATAAACATGAAAGAACATCTGAAGGTATGTTCAGGATACATTGCAACTTACTGTCACGTATCGTGTGGTGTAATCGCTCAATCAGCGTTTCAACGACCTCAATATATTTGCTTGTAAACTAAACAATGTTATGTAGCATCACATTTACCTCAGGAGTCATTCAGTGTCCACAGCTGTTAGTTCACTAGAGAAATCAACTCTTTCACTATATATATGCACTATATTAGCCTATATATCCATTATATTCTACTTAACCTGTTAGTGATGTCTTGTTTATTTCATGCATGTTTAAATAAACCTCTCAAGAAAATGACAGTCTGTATAAATGATTATATTTCAACAACGAATTGGAGAATTTTTTTTTTTTTATAATTAGATTTAGAAGTTAATGCAAAAACTGCCTGATGTGAAGTTTACATGTTTGCGTACTATGTTATTTGAGTGTTGATTATTATACCTAAAAATAAATAGCAACTGAATTTAGGCTGTTGTTAAGCTTTAATATTAATGTGTGAGTAAGGGTTTCCTATATAGTTTACAGCAATATCTTAAATAAACTTTTAGTTATAACTGAATTCATTTAAGGACAGACACTTTTTTTTTTCAGTAAACCACTGTTTAATAAAAATAAATAAAAAGCAATTTTGTAAAACTGCTGTACCGAACCTGTACTGAACCGTGACTTCAAAACTGAGGTACGTACCGAACCGTCAGTTTTATGTACCGTTACACCCCTAATACACACACACACACACACACACGATGTCCATGAGTTTGGGGACGTCCTCATTTGTAAAAAAAATAAAATAAAATAAAGGCTATAAAAATAAGTAAATAGTAAGTAACTTTTTTTATCATAAAAATGCTATAAAAATATAAAAAGGTTTTCTGTTGTATATATATTATATTTTAGGTTAATTTTAGGTTAATGATACATGTTATTACCTAACCCGGCCTATGCCTAAACATAATCCTCACAGAAAAATTTGCAAAACACTAGATTTAACTTTTGTGTGTCTTTATGGACGTTTTTATCTTTTTCAGGTTATCATCTTATTTTGTTATTTTTAACAAAATGCCAACTGCATACATTTTGGCACAAGTGTGTATTTTACCATTTCACCCCCATTTCTTTTAATAAATCTATTTTACACTAGGTGCACAAAATAGTTACACTTAGGAGCAGCTAAGTACAAAAAAAGTCCCCATTGAAACCCATTAAAACAGCAATTTTTAATCCCAGGGCCATTTAACTACAAAATGATGCAGACTTTGTTAATAGGCTTTTATTCTGTTGGCAAGGCTTCAAAATCCTTTTTTTACTATTTGGCCTAAAAAGTAAATAGATTTTTTTGCCGCGTTCATTTCATGACAGTACAGATCCACTTTCGCGGCACGACTGCATGTGTATGTTGATGGGCGTTCCTCAAGTTTACCGCTATGGGCGTGCGCAACTCTCTCGCTGGTCCTTTGTTTTTCATTCCCCGCTAGCTCAAACGCACACCCATCAACATACATATGAGGGGAAGCATCACAACACCACACTTCAGTGGTTCCGCAAAAGTGGATCTGTACTGTCAGTTTCGCCGCGTTCATTTTCATCTGGTGGAAAGCACTAATTGCTAATGGGGGGTGTTTTCAGAGTATTCAGTATTCTTGTATTCACTTCTTTTGGATTAGCCCAACCCACTGGAGAAGAGAGATAGATTGAAGTACCGGTAGGCTAGTAGGCTAGTTTGCTGTATATTATTTATTTAATTGTGAGAGTGTTTTTTCTGCTCTTGATCTGGCTTGTTTAATAAATATTCCTTTTTTATTAAAGTGGACGTGCCTTTTGTGTTAAAGAGTAAAAGCTTTAAGTTAATAGTCTATTCATGTCTCAGCCGCGAAGCTGAGCTGAGCTCCTGTTCGAGCTGCACAGAGCGGCTGAAATGATAGTGTCTGTCAGTTTATAATACATATGACAAAAACAATTGTCTAAATTATGTTGCATATTCCTCAAAAGTTCTTGTGATGATATCACTAGTTGACAACATAGTACTATATTTTCGGAAGTCATAGGCTATGAAATTGCGCAGGTGCACGTGATGCAACGCTGTGAGAGCCGACAGACTCGTGTCAGACTCATTTCAGTGCAAAATAATCAGGTCAAAAACTATTTAATATATTGCAAATAGCCTGCAAGTTTATTTATAATTCATTTAGGCAGACAACAAGGCTACCAAGTACTGCGCAGCTAATTGATATAATGCTTTTTTTCCCTAACGTCATTTTTAGTAAATTTTTAGTCGAAAATTTCAGGACTTCAGTCGACCAAGATTTTCTTTGGTTGATTACAGCCCTACTGTTTTCTGCATATTATAGAGCCAATTGGATAATCATGCAGCTATAATTGTGTGGGTGTGTTGGTACGGATGTCAGAGTGTGTTTTGTATGTGTGTAATAAAAAAAATGTGCGTGCAATATTTGAGAGAAAAAAAGTATGCAAATCACAAATCCAACCACTGTGTGGTCCAGTGGAGCTTTGCTGGCATCTAATGGGAAAAATTTTGTACTGCGCCAAAACACAATCTTACTGAAATCTCATTTTTTTTGAGACAACATCAAATTTGTAACACTATTTGTTTTTATTAGATCAGATTGTCTTTTTTCTAGCAGTTTTTGAGTTCAACATGTTTTATTAAATATTTAATTTTTATAAAATAATGTTCATAAACTTCTATAACTTCTTAAGCCTATAACTATAAGCTTTTGTTTTACTTCAACACAATTTGGCAAAAGATTTTCTTCAAAATGAGACCAAACTTAAGTTAAGCTCCAAGGCTTCTGATCTTTTCATATGGACATTGGGTAATTGATGCAAAAGGGTTAGATATAAATTGGAACTCACAAGTATAGTCAATCATGTACAAATAATCATACAAATTAGCATTATCAACATGTCACAAAATATTTAATAAAATTAATAGTATGTGGAATGTTAATCAATAGCAGTCAACATTAATGTAACAACATTCAGTTAAACGACATACCTTTCCTTTGCTGTAGTCCCAGAGCTTTAAAGTACTGTAAGGAAAAGGAGATACATATATTATAATATTAGTAACGCTTTACAATAGGTTTCACTTGTTAACAATAGTTAGCATGAACTAACAATGAACAATACTTTAAAGCATTTATTAATCTTAGTTAATGGTAATCTCAACATTTACATTAAAGTCAAACTTTGTACCTATAAACATTAGTAACATTAGTTCACATAATGCACTGTGAACTAACATGAACATGATTGTTAACTAACATTAACAAAGGTTAATAAATGCTGTAAAAAAAAAAATATATTGTTCATTGATAATTTATGCAAGTCAATACAATTTGTTTTTACAATTTTGGCAGTTTTACTGAATTAATATAGTCTCAGAAACGCTGAATGGAAAACATAACAGTCACTATAGGGGGGCGAGTTCACTTACTTGTCCAGTGTTGCAGCTAGAATGTATTTTCCATTTGGAGAAAACTTTACAAATGAGACAGGAGGGTTGTCATCATCTTTAAATAAAAAAAAGGATCAGTTCTTCATCAACAGATTCTCCTTTTTGACTCTCCATTTGCATTTAGAGAGGCCACATTTATCCAAATTATGCACCACACAACATCCTGCCATCTGGCACCACAACAACACTCAACATCTAAAACAAAGTCCAACTATAATTAGAAAACTTCATATCATGCTCTCCGGCTTCATCAGTACATACTAAAGAGAAAACTGTCACATACCTATAAGAGTTCTCAGACATTGTCCTGAAGCAGTGTCCCACAATCGACTGAAATACAGTGCATAACATGAATGGATCAATATTGATATCACAATGGTCTTAAAGAATCATAAGTATGGACAGTGGCTTACTTAGAGGTGCTGCAAGTAAATATTTAGTATGTCTGCTCTGCCTGACAGATAATGTGCTATGCCACTCTGCCTTTTACATGTTTGGATTTGTTGGCATACCTTTGGAGGGCAAGGTTTTAAAGAGAGGGTGTGTGGTTGAAGAGATGGGAGTGGTCTTGAGTAAGTTAGCAAAAACGCTGGAATGGCTTTCAGCACTTTTAAAGTGTTAGTTCACCCAAAAATAAAAATACTGTCATTAATTACTCACTCTGATGTCTTTCATTTTTAGGTGAACTAACCCTTTAAAGTGCCCTTATTATGACATTTAATAGGATCCTAATTGTTATGGAGGACTCCTACAATTCCTACAAGGTTCTCATAATACAATTTAATCATAATATCCATTGCACATCACCTCATCATTTTACTATACTGCTTTGCTGGCCGTAAATACCATAGACAGTAAAAGAAATGGACAGAGCGACCTCATAGACTTCTACGGAGAAAACTGAAGTCTGATAAAGCACTCACTTCCTGATGGCTGAGCGTACTACGATTGCCTACGAGCTTCTCCTATACGGTAATTTGATCAACAACGCGACGCAGTCGAATAGAGTCTTTAAATGCCTCAGACGTAAAGATATTCGCTGTCAAAGTGAGGCCAAAATGAATGGGAGTCAATGGGATGCTAACAGCAGGTGATGGCTTGGTTAGCAATGGCTGCCCCTATTTGTCAACAAACTCTTGCGGCGGCAAGGCGGCTGTTTCATATTGCGCAGTTGGGCGCAGTTGCTCTCCACCGACAGCTCTGATCAAAAGTATGATGGGAAACGACTTCCTGACGACACAGCTTAATGCTTATTGGTTTAAACAACCGTGATGTATGGTTCTTTTTTTAAATGTTGATTTTAAAACTCTGATATCATGTTTTATGTGTATATAAATTGTGTGAATATTCCCAGACTCTCTGACTGTGTGATCTCTCTGTGGGTTGTGATATATAATTAAAGTAAAAATGATTAAAAAAAAATAAAAAAGTAAAAATGATTTATAAAAAAAAAAATAAACTTTGGGTGTCTTGTTCATCATATTTATTTTCATATAAAAGCAACCGAACTTAAAGGAACACTCCACTTTTTTGGGACTTTAGCTTATTCACTGTATCCCCAAGAGTTAGATAAGTCCATACATACCATTCTCATCTCCGTGCATCCCATAATACTGTCTGACGCACCCACAGTTAGCCTAGCTTAGCATAAAGACTGGAGGTATATGGCTCCAGCTAGCCTACTGCTCAATAAGTGACAAAATAACACCAACATTTTCCTATTTACATGTTGTGATGTGTATAGTCACAGTGTGTACAAATAACAAGGTTACATGAGACACAGCCATATTATAAACTAGGGGTGGCACGGTACATGAAAAAAACCAAACCGTTCGGTTTTCTTGTCTCGGTTTGACGCATGCGCAATATATCCTCGTGCCCGTATGTTACCTCAGACAGTGGGTGTCCTTTTCGCGCGAAATAAGAGGGGGGTGTGTGGACATGCAGTAAAATAAAGTAAAAGTGGAGTGCTGCAGGTCACGTCACGTGTAGAAATGCAAGTGGGAGAGATAAGGAAGGCTGCCCGGAGTTGGAGGATGCGCCAGCGTATAGCAGGCAGGGCAGATGCAGTCGGTATGGAGAGCGGGAGCCGCGCGCATTCACACAATGGCAGTGTTTGTCTCGCGCAGCTCAACCGCGGCTCATGTATTGCAAATACAGAAAAAAATATTGTCCATTCTGTCACATTTTCCGGTGTTCTCCTCCGACCCCTGTCTGTCTCATGCTTTCATTTATGATGGGCAGCATATCTGCTGCAAATGCGACCGTGTTCCCCTCTGTCTCATACACACATTCATATAACATGTTGTATATAAGTAGTTGACATGTTAAATGTAACATTTAAAAGTTACTTGTTGCTAGATGCTTCTAGTTTTAATAATTTAAACATGCCTTTGAAGTTTGGGCAAAAACTTCTGGCAGTGTTGTGTTTTCGTGTATTTTTCTTTTTTTCTTTTCACAGCGCTGGATGTCATATGGTGATTGTGAAACACACGGAACACTTCATGGTGAAATTTCAGCTGAATCAGGTCGCTGAATTAAAGCCACAGTGCATTGTTCTGATCAAAATTGACATGATTAACATGAAAAATGGGTAGACAGCCAGTTAGGAAACAACTTCTACATGATATAACAATTTTTTAATACTGTATCCTAAATTGTGGATGATTAAGATATATATCATATGCTGAAGTACATTTCTGGAGTGTTAACGATTAAAAAAAACAACAAGAACCGTACAGAACCGAAAACCGTGACCCTAAAACCATGATACGAACCGAACCGTGGGTTTTGTGAACCGTGCCACCCCTATTATAAACGTATACACACTGGGGACTATATTCTCAGAAGGCGCAGCACTGCTCTACTTCTGCGGAGTGCGGAGTGATTTGCTCACAGGACCGGAGAAGCCCTGGTGTTACGTCTGTCAATAAAACCAACGTGACTAGAAAGATAGTAGCGAAAGTGTATGGATACGGGAACAACTGCAATACAGTAGTGACCACCCTATTCATGTAATAGTGTCACTAACGTTACATTAGATCTAGCTAATGGCACTGTTACAGGAGGCTAAAAACATAACGGAACTCTTACCACAGCCACAGGTGGTCCGCTTTGTCTTGTCTGTAGTCACTACCGATGGGATGACCGTATCCTTCAGCCCACATTTCATGATCCGTGTGGCAAATTCCATTTTTTCAAAATAGTCGTCCTCGGTTAAATGTTCTGAGCAAACCCGATGGTAGGCTACTTGATGATGGATCCATATCCAGAGCAAGCAGCTGCAGTAAGTACTTCCTTTATGTTTTTAGATGACTAGCCTACTGTAACAGTGTCATTAGCTATACATAATGTAACGTTAGTGACACTGTAAGTACTTCCTTTATGTTTTTAGATGACTAGCCTACTGTAACAGTGTCATTAGCTATACATAATGTAACGTTAGTGACACTATTACATGAATAGGGTGGTCACTACTGTATTGCAGTTGTTCCCGTGCTCCATATCCCCTGTAATGTTAGTATTGTGTTGTCACGAACGCACTCTTGACTGTCACAGTAACAAATGAGCGGTGCCAAAGGTAATTTGGCATCTTGTCTATCAGCTTCCAAAGTTTGTAACTCATTGTCTGTGTATTCTGGCTCAAAACGATATGGTTCTGGATTTTGGTTTGATACAAAGTAAAAATCCTCTGACAATTCCTCAAAGTCAGCCATGCAACAGTCACGTTCGCTACTATCTTCCTAGTCACGTTGGTTTTGTTGACAGACGTAACAGCGGGGCTTCTCCGGTCCTGCGAGCAAATCACTCCGCAGAAGTGGAGCAGTGCTGCGCCTTCTGAGAATATAGTCCCCAGTGGGTATACGTTTATAATATGGCTGTCTCATGTAACCTTGTTATTTGTACACACTGTGACTATACAATTCATAACATGTAAATAGGAAAATGTTGGTGTTATTTTGTCACTTATTGAGCAGTAGGCTAGCTGGAGCCATATACCTCCAGTCTTTATGCTAAGCTAGGCTAACGGTGGGTGTGTCAGACAAAGTTATGGGATGCACAGAGATGAGAATGGTACGTATGGACTTATCTAACTCTGGGGGATACTGTGAATAAGCTAAAGTCCCAAAAAAGTGGAGTGTTCCTTTAAATTACATCCAGTTTATCAGCAACAAAGTGCACGAGTGTGAATCCCACGATATCCGCCTTTGATCTCGCAGGGTCTGATTAGGGGTGCACCGATCCGACTTTTTCAGTCCCTATACCGATGCCTGGGCTTTGTGTATCTGTCGATACCCGATACTGATCCGATACTATTGTTGAATTAATAATAAACTGTATATCTTCCACCTTATACCTTCCTTGAAGAGACTAAAGGCACCAGACTTTACTAACTAAACCTAAGTAAGACAAAATAACAGATGTATGTAAAGTGTTGAATTCTTATTTATTTAAAAAACAATTGTGCATTCAAATCTAAAATAGAATGTAATCAAACTTCTTTATGTAGCAGTGGAAACAAAAAACAGTGTATTGGTCAAACATACAATAGTAATCTGACAGTTACCAAAAAAATTTTACACTACAGATAATTGTTTTGGTATATAATCATATCAATATTAAAAAGTAGCATTACAAATTAACAAATAGCCAAATTTTCTGCCATATGCAATTTAATAAAAATTATCAGCTAGCTAATAACAACTTTGTTCTGGTTTCACCTCACTCCAGTCTAAATGATAGTAGGCTAGGCCTATTTATTTTACTACACATTGTCAACAGAAATTAGCTGAAATACTGTTGATAATTAAAAATAATTCTTACCCACTCTTGCTAAATTGGGTAAGCACACTTGTGTTCTCTTTTCAGATGTGTTCTGAGAAAATTAATAAACTGATTGGTGAGTTCAGTTTTGGACAGATCAGTTGTTCTAACCAGTCGTTTAAATGATTCAGTTCAAAGGAGTCATTAGGTCACGAATCGGACATTAGCAGACGTGTTGTGTGCGAATCCCGTCTGTTAGAACATCGAGAAAGATGTCAACACACAGAAAACACTTCATAACTGGATATGATTTGTTTCCCATTGATTGAAAGTATGCTTTATGTCAGCTGGTCAGAGAAGAGTTTTTGAGCGCAATTCACACCCAGTGGTAATTCAAGGACAAAATTGTCAGAATGTGTCACGTGCAACATGGTTTCGGTCTTCCGACCTTTTGATTTGGATTAATATGTGAAATATGAGAGAGCTAACAGCTAACACTGATTATTTTGAAGACCCAGAGAATGCACGCGGGGGAGGAGTGCTCTGATCGTTCTCTCTGTCACTCATTCACAAGCGCAGCATCTATTCTACATCACTCGTAAATCACAATAACTCATCAAATTAGGCTTTGGCGGGACAAAAAATATTTTTGCAGCCGCCAAAAATTTTCAATGCAGGAAAAACCCTGACTTTGCAGTAATACCACCTCCCCTCGAAACATATAATTTACTTTGCAGACATTGCAAACAGCCGATAAACTAGTGTGGCAAGCGTGAAATATCTCCTCCACACAGCCTACTCTCTGACTCGCTCCATGTTGCTTCTAGCATGCGACACACGTGAAGCTGACAAATGACGTAGGTTCTGCTGCAACGAAAGAAAACGAAAAAAAAAAAAAAAACACCTGGATCGGCTTGTGCATCTGTTAATTTTTCCAATCTCCGATCCAGCTATTTTGGTAGTATCGCAGCCGATATCCGATCCTAATATCGGATCGGTGCACCCCTAGGTCTGATCCACTACGAGAAGAGAGAACTGTCCGTCTTGCCTACACTTTTTTCACTCCTCCTCTCACTGCAGATGCTTAGTCTCGGCTGAATTGCAGGCGAGGCGCATCTCAAACAAGCTTATTCTCTTGAAGCCAATACGGAAGTGACATATACTGCAATTTATCGACAGGCTCCAGAAGGGAGCAGAATCTCATTGAGCCCCATGTTAAAATGCCCAACTTTACAGCAGAATAAAACATGTTTACAGCCTGGTACAAATTGTGGTTTTGGTCTATACGGCTAATTTTTCCCTTCATGACAACTGTGAGGGGGTGAAACTCATTTTATGCTTCAAAACTGCTCATCAGAATCCTATGGGTGACGTCACGGACACTACGTCCATATTTTTTCGTCTGCCTCGCGATGTTTGGAATTACTTGGATGAATATTGAAAATGAGCTTACAAAATGGAGTTACTTTTGATAAAATGAATTAATGAAACTGAGTTATCATGTCACGACCACAATGAGAAAAATCACATGAAATCCAAACAGCTGAGAAAAAACAGCTGTCCATCACTGCATTCACGAGTGCAGGTAAGCACAGAACGAGATAGCAAAATTATCTCGAGACAAATGCTTCCTTTAAGTTTTGTTGAGGGTTTTAAGAACAGAAAACGATACTCGGTTACTTAACGTAACCTCGGTTCTCTCTAGAAGAGGGAACGAGTATTGCGTAAGTTCCTTACGCTACGGGAAAGTATTCTTTCTTCGAGATTTCTGAAAAACCCAAAATTATCCTTAATTTTGTAACATTGTCAACGCAGTGCGGCAGCCTGGCAGACCATAGCAGGCTATTCCAGCGTGCCATTGGCTGCTCTGCTGGCAACTGCAGCAGCCTATCGGTGAGCCCGCGTGACGTGGCGACCAATGAGGGCGCTTCGCGCCCACCTGGCTTCATTTGCCTACAGGTGGGGCGTGGCCACGTGTATATAAGCAGGGCTCACGGGCTGCATATTCGGTTTTCATAGTTCTGAAGCGTAAAAGCCCGCGGGGCGCACGGCAAGGAACGCAATACTCGTTCCCTCTTCTAGAGAGAACCGAGGTTACGTTAAGTAACCGAGTATCGTTCTCTTACGAGAGGTTCTCTCGTATTGCGTAAGTTCCTTACGCTACGGGAACATATTGTCAACGCCGTGCGCGCCTCGCATACAGCATATGTATCCCAGGGAACCGGGGACCATAACACTGCTCGGGCAGGGTGGCCGGTAAAGGAAACGGGCCACCACATATACGGACACTTCGTCTGAACTGACGGGTGGTTACAACGGGTGGTTACAACACCCTGCCTTAAGAATGAGGGAACGGCACCTGCCGGTCGCCTTCAAATTCACCACACCTTGTCTCATGAATGAGGGAACGGCAAGGCCGGTCGCCTTCAAATTCACAATATCTTGTCATATGAGTGAGGTAACGGCACCGCCGGTCACCTTCAAACTCACAATAGCTCTTTTCGTAAATGAGGGAACGGTACCGCCGGTCTCCTTCAAATTTACATAAGCCTTGTACCGAACTTACTACCAGTATGTGAGCTATGTCTGCGCAGAATCACCGGGCAGAACCAACAGCCTTATTGAACTGATAACACTTTCGCCTGTAAGGCAGGAACTTCCAGATTGTAAAATCTCACGAACGTAGACGGGGAGGCCCAGCCTGCCGCCACGCAAATATCGTGGATGGAAATCCCTCTGGCCCAAGCCCACGAAGAGGCCATGCCTCTGGTGGAGTGTGCTCTGACACCTAGCGGGCACTGCAGGTGTTTGGAAGCGTATGCAGTTGCAATCGCGTCCACTATCCACCTGGACAGGGTCTGTTTCGAGGAGGCGAGACCTTTAGTGCGCCCTCCAAACGAAACAAATAGCTGCTCAGAACGCCTGAAGGCGGCGGAGCGTGTGACATAAACCCTCAATGCCCTGACAGGGCAGAGGATATTGCCACCGTCCCCCTCGTCGGATGCTGGCAGAGCCGAGAGGGAGATAATCTGCGCCCTGAAAGGAGTGCCGATCGCTTTGGGGACATAACCATGCCTCGGTCTGAGAATGACCTTAGAGTCATTAGGACCGAACTCCATACACGTCGGGCTCACTGAGAGCGCGTGTAGATCCCCCACGCGTTTCACTGAAGCCAGAGCTATCAGGAACGCGGTTTTTAGCGAAAGGAACCTTGGTTCCACAGTCTCGAGCGGTTCAAAGGGATGAGCCTTCATGGCCTCTAGGACCAAGGCCAGATCCCAAATAGGAACCGATGGGAGCCGCGGGGGATTCATCCGTCTAGCTCCTCTGAGGAAACGGATGATGAGCTCGTTCCTTCCTAGCGTGCTGCCTAGCGTCGTCTGGGCGAACGCTGCTATAGCCGCTACATACACTTTGAGCGTAGAAGGGGACCTGCCCAGTTCCAAAAGCTCTTGGAGGAAGGAGAGCACCCGCTGGACCCCACATTGCTGCGGTTCCAATCCCTTGGAAGCACACCACTCAGTGAACACCGACCACTTAGAACTATATAACCGCCTCGTCGAGGGGGCTCTAGAGTGTGAGATCGTGTTCATAACCCCTTCGGGCAGGTCAACGGGTATCCGTTGGTCACCCATACATGCAGAGACCATCGCTCTGGATGGGGATGCCAAACTGACCCTCCTGCTTGAGAGAGGAGGTCTGCTCTCAGCGGAACTGGCCAGGGGGGTGAGTGCGACAGCTTCACCAGCTCTGGGTACCAAATCTGGTTCTCCCAGCGCGGCGCTATAAGGAGCACCGGGCGGCGCGTTTCCCTGATTTTCGCTATAACCTGGGTCAATAGGGAAATCGGCGGGAAAGCATACAGCGGGAGGCTGGGCCAAAGTTGGGACAGCGCATCCTCGCTTTTGGACAAGAACGTCGAGCAGCGGGCGTTCTCTTTTGTTGCAAAGAGGTCGAGCTCCGCTCTGCCGAATAGGCGCCATACCAGCTGGACTGTCTGGGGGTGCAGGGACCATTCTCCTGGGAGAATGAGGCCCCTGGACAGCTTGTCCGGGCCCACGTTGAGGTGGCCCGGAACGTGCGCCGCTCTCAGCGAGCGCAGCGAGCTGTGTGCCCACACGAGCAGGCGTTCCGTCAGATTGCCCAGACACCTGGACCTGACACCGCCCTGCCGGTTCACGTAGGACACCACCGTGGTATTGTCCGACCGGACCAACACATGGTGTCCCCGTATAAACGGGAGAAACTGCTTGAGCGCGTTCTCTACCGCTATCATCTCCAAACAGTTTATGTGTAGGAGTTTTTCTCCGCTCGACCAGAGGCCCGAGGCCGGTCTGCCCTCGAAAACGGCGCCCCAACCCGAGGTGGAGGCGTCCGTCGAGATGACTTTGCGGTGTGAGATGGCTCCCATTGTCACTCCCCGCTGGTACCAGTCGGCTACTAACCAGGGCTCTAGGGCTGCAACACAGCCCTGAGTCACTCTGATCCTGAAACCTCCGGCAGCCCAGGCTCTGTGAGGCACTCGGGCGTTTAACCAGCGTTGCAGCGGGCGCATGCGCATTAAGCCCAGCTGGAGCACAGCTGCAGCTGAGGCCATACGTCCCAGCATCCTCTGAAAAAGCTTGAGAGGTGCGATTTTGCCCGGCCGGAAGTACGCAGCCATGCGCCGAACTTGGCGCGTGCGTTGTGGTGACAGGCGGGCAGACATAGCCACAGTGTCCAGATTCAAACCCAGAAATGAGGTTGATTGCGTGGGCACTAATGAGCTCTTGGTCCAGTTGACCGTGAGCCCCAGGCTGTCCAAATGGCTGAGCAGCATTGCCCTGTGGGCGAGGAGCTCGGCCTCTGACTGCGCCAGGATGAGCCAGTCGTCCAAGTAGTTTAATATTCGCATCCCCCGGTTTCTCAGGGGAGCGAGGGCCGCGTCCATGCACTTCGTAAATGTACGGGGTGCTAGTGACAGGCCGAACGGAAGGACGGTGTATTGATAAGCCTGGCCGTCGAAGGCGAATCGTAAGAATGGCCTGTGACGCGGCGTTATCTTGATTTGAAAATATGCGTCTTTCAAATCTAGGGAAATTAGCCAGTCTCTCGGGCGAATATGCGCGAGGATCTGCTTGGTCGTAAGCATCTTGAACGATCTCCTCAAAAGAGCTTTGTTCAGACGCCTCAGATCCAGAATCGGTCTGAGCGACCCGTCCCTTTTTGGCACGAGAAAATATCGGCTGTAAAAGCCTGACTCGCTCATAGAATGGGGAACCGGTTCTATAGCCCCTTTGCACAGCAGCGTGGCTATCTCCGCTCGAAGTAGATGTGCTACTTCTTCGCTCACTCTCGTCTCTATACGCGCACAGAAGCGCGGAGGGCGGCGAGCGAACTGCAGAGTGTAGCCGTGCTTCACTGTTCTCAGCACCCATTCTGATACACCTGGAATGGCTTCCCACGCTTTCGCGTGTGCCAAACGGGACAGAACGGCCTCTGGGCTCGAAACGCCGCGTTTCGCGGGTTTGACGGCCCGTATAAGAGGGGCGGGCGCGGTGCGCGCGCTCTCTGTGCTGTGGGCCAGCCGCTCGCTTTCGGTGGCTGGCCGCCTTACACACTGTGTCTCTACCGCTTTGAGCGGGGAATGTCTTGTGTGTGGCCCTACACTCATCGCTTCGGCCACCTTGGGCGGAAAACAAATGGTGTGTGGCGCGGCGCGTAGCGCCTGGGGCATAATGTTCGCGAAAATGTGTGAGCGCGTTTGAGCGGGCACAACTCTTACGCGTGGAACATGACCGGTTAAGAGTGGCTGTGTGACAGCGCGTGTGGTGGCTAGGCGTGGACGCAGACAAGCGGACACGTGACCTAACTCTAGCACTCGAGCGGCCGGAGGCCGCTTTATGTGAGTGGGGGACACGGGGTTTATTGTGCTTATGTGCAGGGGTGAACACAGAAAAGTGGGCACATTTACTGCATTTGAAACACATACGGCGTGAGCCGTGCAACCAGAAATAATGCAACTTTTGTGATTTCTCTGGTTCGCCGTAAAAACGGCGGTGGTTGACAGGCGAGAGGGCGTTTTTGCCGGCTCGTTGGCTGCGTGAAATTCCTCTGCAGCAGCCACAGTGGTGGGGGCTGACAGGAAAAAGAGTTTTGACGGTGGTCCGGCCGCAGCGGGACTTAACCGTCGTTTCTTGCCTCTGGCTAGGAGGGCTTTGGAGGCTCGGACTTCAGCACGATCCTAGGCCGGGGGCCCCGAGGGGGAGGCGGCTTACCGTGGCTGGAAGAGCGCGATCTGGGGCGGCCGCTCGGTCTTCGCTGAGACGAAGGGGGCCGCGCTGGGCGCTGCGTGGAGCTCGGTGCTGGCTGGTCGCGAGGACGGCGAGCAACGGAGCTACCGCTGACGCCTGGGCGTCGAGGCAGGAAGAGGTTCATGGCCTGCGTCGTCTTCTGTACTTCGGAGAAACGGTCGACGATCCCCTTGACCGCTGGTCCGAAGAGCCCAGATGGAGAGAGCGGGGCGTTTAAGAAGGCCGCGCGCTCTGTTTCTCGCATGTCCGCGAGCGTGAGCCAGAGGTGGCGCTCAGCTACCGTGAGGGAGGCCATGGAGCGTCCGAGGGCCTGTGCTGCGGTCTTGGTAGCGCGGAGGGAGAGATCCGTCGCGCTTCGCAAATCCGTGATCAGCTCAGCGTCACAGCTCCTCTCGTCCAGATCACGGAGGAGATTGGCTTGGAGGATTTGCAGCACGGCCATAGAGTGCAGAGCAGACGCAGCTTGACCGGAGGCAGCGAAAGCGCGGCCGATCAGCGATGACGTCACTCTGCAGGCCTTAGACGGGAGGGCAGCCTTTGAGCGCCAACCAGAAGGCGGGCAAAGGTGCGCTGCGACCGCCTCTTCCACCGGAGGGATAGCGTTGTAGCCTTTCTCAGCCGCGCCGTCAACTTGTGAGAGCGTCGAAGAAGCCTGAGACGAGACCCTCGCGGAGAATGGCGCGTTCCAGGACTTCGCGAGCTCCTCGTGAAGCTCTGGCAGAAAGGGTGCAGTCCTGGCGGTGGGCGCACGGCGGCGACTGTTCAGGAAGCATCCGTCGAGCCGATTCGGCGCTGCCACCTTAGGCGGGGCCCATTCGAGGCCTAGCTGCTCGACGGCCCGGGTGAGAAGGCGCAACAGTTCGGCGTCCTCACCCGCTCGAGAGCGTCCGGAGGCTCGGACTGAAGAGGTCGCGGAAGACCATTCCTCGCTGTCGGAAGCCATGATGGAGCAGCTGTCGGCGCGTTCCGCGGCCGCATCCGCCTCATCCCCAGAGGCGGCAACAGAAATGGCGGCCTGGGGTGGGGGCGGGGAAGGCGAGAGTGAAGCGGGCGGGAAGGGTTCCGGCGAGCTTCTCTCGGCCAACTCCGGAGTCCGCTGCGAGCGGCGCTTTTTCCTGCGCGGCTTAGCAGAGACTGGAGGGATGTCATCTTCGAACTGATCGAGTCGAGCCCGCAGGGTCGACATCGTTAGTTCTTCGCACTCCGGGCATCCGCCGGCGAGAAGTGCGGCGGCGGCGTGATCACGGCCCAGGCAGAGAGCGCAGATCACATGGCGGTCCCCGGAACTGAGCTGCGCGTGACACGAGCCGCAGGTGGAATGAGACATTTTTAGAAAAACGCTCGGCTCTTTTTGTGAAAGTGTGACGCAGCGGCGACAACACTGAGCAATAAAAGGATATAATGCTGCCGGATAGCAGAGCAGGCACGGATGGCTGAAGGTGGCGCGATGCTGCCGGCTTCTTCAGGCGCTGTCCTCTGCTTGCTCGTCTGCACGTTCAACGGCGGCGGGTTCCAGATCCAGCGATGCGAAGGGCTTCGCTGAAGAAAAGAAAATCGAATATGCAGCCCGTGAGCCCTGCTTATATACACGTGGCCACGCCCCACCTGTAGGCAAATGAAGCCAGGTGGGCGCGAAGCGCCCTCATTGGTCGCCACGTCACGCGGGCTCACCGATAGGCTGCTGCAGTTGCCAGCAGAGCAGCCAATGGCACGCTGGAATAGCCTGCTATGGTCTGCCAGGCTGCCGCACTGCGTTGACAATGTTACAAAATTAAGGATAATTTTGGGTTTTTCAGAAATCTCGAAGAAAGAATACTTTCCCGTAGCGTAAGGAACTTACGCAATACGAGAGAACCTCTCGTAAGAGAACACAAAGTGCTGTTAGAAGCTTCACTTAACACCGTGTAGGCTATCTTTGTGTCTCTGCAAAGTCTGTCAGTGGAGCACGCTTTCTCACCCGAGAATATCTTCATCCACATGATATTATTGTTTTTCTCAACATTATAATGGGAAACAAATATAAACACAATAACCATATTATGACTCCAGTGTAGGGATGGGTTGCGATTTTCGAATATTCGATTAGTTGATTTAACTATAGAATATCGAATAGTTTGTGCGATTATCGTTCTCCAAAAAATCCCCATGTTTTCGGTGTGTTGGTGACGCGTTCATGTAACCAGAGGGAGGCGCTGCCAATAAAGCACCTAAAGCAGTTTTTTACTAAAGCAGTAACTTTTTTAAATTAATTTGGTGCTATTATGTGCAGCTGAGTAAACAACACTTGGATTAACCGTATGTGTGTCGCTTGAAGGCGGCTTTGCTGCTTGCAAACAGACTCTTTTGAGGAAACGTGAATTGCCATTATTTTGCTGCCCTGATTGCACTCTATGCGCGAATACACTGCAGGCTCGCTCGCGCGATCGTATCAGGTAAATCATCAACACTATCATCACTTACATGTGTGTTATTGAACTAATGACTGGTTACTTTTCTTCCAGAACAAGTGCACACCCGAGTGTTGTTTCACATTCACGTGAATCGTGGCACAGCTCCGAGAGCAACCAAACTCCGGTTGTGTGCTCTCGGGTTCGATACCTCAGTGCACACCAAGCTCTGTATGAAAGCTTTCACATTAGCAATTTTTCATGCGAACCATGCTCCATTTCGAACTAAACTGCCAGAGTAAAAACACCCTGAGACAACAGAAGAAGAACACATCGCCTCACGCGCACACTGTAGACTTGTTTCAGCATGTTACAATAATTATATGGCTTGAGTTGATATAGCCTATTCCCTAATGAATTAAACAGTTTGTCATCATACAGATTGAGAGTGTGAATGGTCTCTCTCTGTTTATATGTGTGTAGCCTTTACATGCGTGCATGCGGGGGAGGAGTTGCGAATTTCGAATAAAAATCGAATAATTCCCAGCGATCTTCGAATATAATTTTTTGCTTGAAATGCCCATCCCTACTCCAGTGTATATGAACGTTCTCCACGATAACTTACGCGCTCTGCTCTATTAGCGTTTTTTTTTTCTGCTCGCTGCTTGAGCTTATAATGCTTTTTGTTCTTTGGGCCTATTTTTTTTGTTTGTTTACACATATTGTTTAATGTTTTGAACTGAATGAAAACCTTAAGATAAAACGTAAGATTGTTGTGTATATTACCTAATCATAAGTTTGTTCAGAAACGGTGACGACAACTTGATGAATAAAAAAAATATACGTCTCATTTTCTCAAAATAACATCATTTAAATAAACGAATATTTGTTTTTTTAATGAGCCCAAATATTCAAATACAATATTTTGGAAAATGCCCAACCCTCTAAACTCTAAACCCCTCATTACCGCCAGTCTACTCTGCTCTGATTGGTCAGATGACCCAGTCTGTTGGTCTACTGTTGGCTTACAGTGTGTGTCAGAAACGAAACACCTATTACCATATCTGAATTACAGCTCAGGTTCCGCGCTTGATACATAGTGATACGAATGAAGCTGTCGGTTTTTCCATATCAATTCCAGCACAAGTCCTCATCCTTTTTAAGAACATTCAAAGTGGATTCGCAGCACTGAAAACAGTGCCTTCTCGACGTGTCAACAACCCGAACCAAACTCTTCCCGGCCTCAGCTACAACTACAGAGTTTGAGGGCGGGTCAAAGGAGACGTTGTTTGCGGGCAGCCAATGAAGACCATAGGCTGGAATTCTGCAAATGTGTTACATTGTTATGTAGGTATGATGTAACAGGAAGTTTTACATTCACAAGCAGCAATATTACACACTGCATGAAAGGTAATATCCAAAAACTTACCATAAACCATCATAGCTACTGGATACTATCAGAGATCCGTCTCTGTTGAAGTGAACCTGGAAACATTAGATGAAAACAACATCATCAAAATCTGCATGCAAGCTAACAAAAATAATTTTTAGGAATTGATTTTTACCGCTGAGACTGGGTCCGAGTGAGCTGGCAGGGTCTTCAGACACTTCCCACTTTTGACATCCCAAATCCGTACACTCTCATCAAACTGTCAACATGAACCACACCACTCGATCACTAAATCACATACCATTGTAAACATTGTCTCATATCAATATTTATTGTTTTTGCATTTAAAAAATAATCCATCTGTCTGTTTACTTACAGATCCAGAAACAACAAGATTCGACTGTGGGTTGAAGTTACAACAGAAGACGTAGTTGCTGTGGCCTTTTAGTGTCTTAAGACATTTTCCCTTTAAAAGCATGACAGAATTTGGGGACGAAACTCAGAAACTGATATGGATGAAATATACAGCATCAAAATATATACTTTATATATAAAATAAAAATATCTGAAAAGATTTACCGAACTCATATCCCAGATCTTCAGTGTCTTGTCATCTGATGCAGACACCAAAAGATTTGAGTCTGAAGACCAGGCCACATCTGATATTCCCTGCCAAATACAACACCACAATATAATCTCTAAATGTTGGAACAGGAATATTCTTAAGAGTATTTTTTTACAATAGCATTTCTTTAATACATCTATCTTTGAATACTGAATGTTGCTGGATTTACAGATTGAGTCTTTAAAAGGATAGTTCACCCATCACATCATCATTTACTCACCCTCATGTTGTTCCAAACTCAAAATACTTTAATTTATCTTCGAAACACAAGTATATTTGTGTAGATATATTTAATGAAACCTGAGAGATTTCTGTCCCTCCACTGAAAGACCATTCCACCAAAACTTTGACACTTCAAAAAGTTCAAAAAAAGAGTGTAAACTAACTCATATGAATCATGGTTAAATCAAAGTCTCCAAAGAGACAGTTGCTTTATTTAATGAACAGATTTAATTTAGGCTTTTATTTACATATAAACATTGATCAATGCACATACACAGAGCTCATCAAATCCGGTCAACAACAGCTCAACCGTACTTGTGATGACTTATGAACTTTTTGAAGAGTGAAAGTCTTGGTGGAATTGACTTTCAATGGAGGGACAGAAATGTCTCAGGTTTCATTAAAAAAAATATCTTGTGTTTCGAAGACGATCTAAAGTTTAATGGGTTTGAAACAACATGAGGGAGACAAGTAATTGATGACAGAATTTTCATTTTGGCAGCGGCTATTTGCACTAAAATGAAATTCATCCAGATTTTATTTACACTAAGTTTAAATAGCAATATATTCTATTTACACTGTGTAAAAACTAGTATTTTATTTTGCAATATGTGTAAATAGTAGTTAGATGCTATTTATACTTATAAATAGTGGCAGACACTATTTTCACCTCAGTGTTGTTGTACATTAAACTGTATGCAATAATAACAGTGTAAATGCTTATATTAAAATATTTATTAAGGATGCCACCTTATTGGGACAATAAATGCCTCCCTATACCTAACTATAACCAATAAACACTGTATTATTAAACTATTGAAAATAAATGCATTTCTGATATGATATGTGATAGAAAAAAAAAAAAATAGAAAAAAAAGAGTAGAGCAAAAGGCGGATTCAAACTCGGGTCAATTTGCATCGAAACTGTCTGTCACGTGCCTTACCCCTACACTACTGCCACTGTTGACGATCCAGCATCTTCCGTAATTTTGTCTGGTCCAACCAGACGCCAGTGGGCGGAGTTAGTGTAAATAGCCTCTGCCAACAAGGCAGGTGAAAGGATTAGTTCACTTCAAAATGAAAATTTCCAGATATTTCACCCTCATCCAAGATGTTCATGTCTTTTTTTCTTCAGTCGAAAATAAATTAAGCTAAGTTTTTTGACGAAAACATTCCAGTATTTTATTCCACACCATAGACTTCCATGGCAACCAAAATGTTGAAGGTCCAAATCAATGCAGTTTCAAAGTGCTTCGAAGGGCTTCAGAGGCTCTGCGCGATCCCAGGCAAGGCATAGGGTCTTATCTAGCGAAACAATCGAAACAAGACGAATATACTTTTTAGCCTAAATTGCTCATCTTGCGCTGCTCTGCGACGTGCCAAAGATTGTGCAATCACGTCGGAAAGGTCACTTAGACGTAGGCGGAAATACCGCCCCAAGAAAACGTGAGAGGGTTAAAACAAACACCCTTTACCAAAAAATACTCCATGTTCAACTTCAAAATCATCCAACATAGTTTTTACCATTTTTTTGCTAAAGGATGTTTATATTAGTCTTCGCATGTGCGCTTTGTAAACACAGGGGGACGGTACTTCTGCCTACATCCAGTGTGACCTTTCCGACGTGATTATGCAATTACTAGTGCACTTTGAAACTACGCATCACTACACTTTGAAACTGCATTGATTTGGACCTTCAACATTTTGGTTTCCATGGAAGTCTACGGTGTGGAGAAAAATCCTGGAATGTTTTCCTCAAAAAACGTAATTTCTTCTCGACTGAAGAAAGAAAGACATGAAGTGACATTTGAAGTGAACTAATCCTTCAACTATCATTTTAACTTAGATTATACTCACAAGTTTATGTCCTGCAAGGCTCTTCTCAAACTTTCCGTCAAAAGTGCCCCATATTTTGATGAGCTTGTCTGCAGCTGAAAAAGAGATTGTCATTTTTCAAATCTTCAGACATTGGTTTGCTTTTTGTAGATTACAAATGATTGTTACAACACAAAACAAATAAACAAGCACTGCTTACAAGAACTTGCCAACCATTCACCACTAGGGCTAAATTTCACTGATGATATAGCTTTTGTGTGGCCTGCGAGGGTGAACTTCAATGAGTAGTTTGGCTTCACAGGGGAAGACTTGAGGGGAAAAAACGTATACAGATTACATCAATAGAAAAACACATTATATAAATGTGTGCACAGTTAAATCATTTATAATAAATACTGCAATATTCCATACAAAATAAGAATGGTTAAATTTGAATTCATGGTGACTTTAAAAGACCAAAGCAAGCAAAAGGCTATTTTATTTTACCTTAGAGGATGATGATGCTGCATGTGTCTTATGTGTTTCTGTGTCCAGCTTCTTCTCCGATGCCATCACTGCATCTCATGTGGTCAAAAACAGTTGCTCTAAATAATAGAGAAAGAGCTCATAAAGTAATTGATTTGGTATATCAACAAAACTTCAGCATTGGTCTACTAAAAAAATGCACGTGGCCTAAACAGAAAGTCTCGCTTACAATAGCATGGCAGCCAAGCCAGTTACTTCCTCTGACTAATTCATATGTTTATTTAGAACTGCGGCTGGTGTGGAGTATATTTTGACAGTCAGACACACATAATTCAGTTACAACAGTAAACAACTATGTAGTTACCGCCCTATCACGCACACACGCCTGTCACTGCTGTTCACTCACACACACCTAGCATAGCTAACAACCGTACTTGCATTCAGCTCATGTTTCCATATCACATAAGCCACGAAACACGAACAAACAAAAGATTAACTCACTGGAAGGTCCTGAACCAAAGTTTCGCTTTCAAACGAGCTGCTCCAAACGACTGTTTACAAAACAACTAGTAGAAAAAATGCGTCGGGACACTTACTGGGCCAAATAGAAATTACACGCGCGCCACCGCGCATGTGCATTGTGTAATGACAACTTCAGTTTCTTACGATGGCAGCGACCAATAATCATTTTCCACAGCTTTAGTTTTTATAAATATATTGTAAACTAAAGAATCTATTTTTATTTAAGTACTTTACGAGTAGCCTAATATTGTTGAAATCTTTCCTCGGAAAAGTTTATTATACATAACTGGAAAAACAGTAAACCTGTATCAGAAAGGCTGATCTTACTGATACAGTTTTACTGTTTCGATCGTGAAATGTGGAATATTACAAACAAACACTTTTTGTTTGTTTGTTTTTTTAATTTAGAGATAGTATAGATATATATTTTATATATATTATTAAGAGTGCAGCAAGTTCTCTGCATCAAATATTTGTCTCTTGAAAATATAAAATTCAATACATCAATATTTCACGTCCACGCATTAATTAATTTATTTAGTAAGTAGCTAGTATGTAATACACTATTGTCAGTTGGTCATCAACGCTCACAACAACAAACCCATCACGTCACGGTGATAGAAAACACAGTTTCGTCCTAATCAAGACCTACTGACTTTACACTGAAATTATGCCACTTTGATATTTGTAATAAAGAAAAACAACAACAACAAGTGCACTGGACGTTTGGAACAAGAATTTTAAAGGCTGAGAGGCGCCGAAAGCGTTCATTTACACAACAACAACCACAATACCGTGCGACGCAGCGCGCATGCGCACAACACTACCCAACCAGTGTCGACCCCAGCCATCTATTATGCTTCTTCGCAATAAAAGCTACCCGAAAATCTGCAAGGAAAACGCTACCGGAGCTGCTTGGAGTGAAAGTAATAAAGTATAACATATATATTTACGATTAGTGCATTCCGATCGAAGTTTATATTCAGTTTAGGTGATGTATATTGATGTTTTTGGGGGGGAAACACAGCTGAATGTGGCTAGCAGGATCTCCTCTGACAGAGAGAAGCTGAAGAGCGGCGCTTTGCAACAATGTAACAAAACCTTCTTTCACGCGCAGCCGTTTCGATCCGTAAACGTAGAGCTCGCAGCAATTGTTTGCGCAGTTTTTTTTCGTTGTATCAAGTGTATAAACAGGACTGGTGGATGCATTGTGGGATGATTTCAAATTAGCCCGCTGAGTAGCTAGCTGGCTGAACGGCATGCACACACAATGGTTGTGTTAAAGACATGGTGGGGCTCGATCCTCGGCATTCCTCACTCGATGCCCTGTCTCTCCCCGTGCCCGCCATCTTTTCAAGAACTTATATACGCAAGCCTGATGCGGTTACTTTAAAGCGCGATTGTAAAATGTATTTCCAGTCAAGTTTACAGTTAGAGCTCCGTTTAAGGGCGCGCAGGGGCGCAATTTGCTAGCTGATGTTTTGGTTTAATTCTGACTAAACCTGCGATTTTTATCATGGCCTCTCATTTCACGCGAAATGTTGGTCGTTCTGCTGGTATTTAAAACTATTGGAGTGGTTCAAATGAAACACACAAGTTCACAAAAATTTCAGCTTTTTCCTGGTTTTCTAGTCATTCATTCGTGTGAAACCCTCGATACTGTAGTTCAGACTTTTAACTAATTTACTGGTGACGATGCATACATTTCACGAAGCTATACAAAAATAACCTGAAAATTATTTTTAAAATCAACCTGGTATACATAAATTATTATTAATAGTAATGCAGCTATGGAAAATAACATTAGTTATTAAAAATGCTGTTTGTTTACAACATGCACATCCACCGTGATTGTGCTCTTGATTAAGGTTTAAATTGGGTAATTTATTTTTATTGGCTCTGTGCTAGGCCATGTGCAAATAGCATTATAATATGTAAAAAAAAAAAAAAAATCGTGGTGTAAACTGGTATAATTTTTGCAATTATATTTCTATTGATGCTATATACACACCGTATAGGTAGATAGGTAATTTATTTTCATAGCTGTATATTCAATTAGTTATTTATCTACGTTTTCTGGCAGCGTGCTGACACTCAGGTCCTGAGATGGGATGTGTGTGTGGAGGTGGGACTAAGGAGCAGCAAGAGGATCATTGAAACTGAGCTAAGAGACGTACAGACGTCATTCAAGCAACTTCTTTCCCATAACTGACCAGTATGTCGGTAGTCACATCCCCTGCCCAGGTGCCTCCACCCATTGTAAACCCTCCCCCACCTGAGGTCACGAACCCTGGTAAGCCTGGCCGAAAAACCAACCAGCTACAGTATATGCAGAATGTGGTTGTGAAGACTCTGTGGAAGCATCAGTTTGCATGGCCCTTTTACACACCTGTGGATGCAATCAAGTTGAATCTGCCAGTGAGTATTTTTTTTTCCCCCTTTCATTTTCTCACACACCACTGGTCAAAAGTGTTTTTTAATTTTTTTTGTAAGAAGTCTCATGCTTGCCAATGATCAAAAATACAGTAAAATCATTAATAAAACAGACTTCGGTGTCACATGATCTTTCAGAAATCGATAACATTTTCTGATTTAGTGCTCAATTATTATCAGTTATCACTGTCTCCAGAAAAAAAATATTTAGCAGTTTTGCCATCACATGAATATATTACATTTTAAAATATATAATAAAATAGAAAACAGTTATTTTAAATTGGGATAATGTTTATCCACCCCCCCCCCCCCCCCCCCCACACACACACACACACAAATACATGCTGCCATGGTGAAACTTATTTTACAAAGTCTTAATTATTCCAAACTTTTGACCAGTAGTGTGTTATAAGTTGACTTAAAGGTGACTAGTGTAATCTTTGTACCTCTAGTGTTATCAAAAGGAATTGCAAAAATAGTGACAATCTGCTATTGGTCGGGCAAGTAGAGAGTCCCAAACTAATGCAGTTGATTGAGTCAACTGTTTATTTGTTGGGATTATCAAACAAGTGGGAAATAAACTATACATGACTTATGGCTGTAGTGTTTTAAAATCCAAAATATTACACGCATCACCTTTAAATGTTTGTTTTCATCTACCTAGTGCATCACGCCTTGTCTAATTTATTATCTCGGTCAAATAGGACTACCATAAAGTTATTAAGAATCCAATGGACATGGGAACCATAAAGAAGCGACTTGAGAATAATTACTATTGGACTGCTGGCGAATGCATGCAGGACTTTAACACTATGTTCACAAACTGTTACATCTATAACAAGGTAGATCCAAGTCCTTAATATTTTATCATTTTTTTGTAGTAATATACTTTATTCCAATTTTTAAAATGAATTTCCCTTGAATTATTGCCCTAGCCCACAGATGACATTGTTCTCATGGCTCAAGCCTTGGAAAAGATTTTCCTCCAAAAGGTAGCTCAGATGCCCCAGGAGGAGGTGGAACTTTTACCCCCACCACCGAAGGGTAAAGCACGGAAACCTGGAGCACCCCCTGGTTCAGGTAACTGACTAGATGCCACACATAATAAACCTTTGAAGTTACCAATGACATACGGCTTGAAGGAGGGTTTCCAGCTGACCTTGTCATTATCACATCCAAACAGAAAACCAACAATCAATAGCACTGACTACTGGTTCTCCATCCTCGTCATGTCCGAGCTCCCCTCCTCAGCTGGCTCAGACTCCTGTAATAGCTGTGACTCCAGTCTCGACCATCACCTCCAATGTCCAAGCTGTGCCCCCTGCCACGCCCCCTGCCATGATTCCAACCGCACAGCCTGTTGTCAAAGTAAGACCAGCTGAAATTATGTGGAAGTAGCAGGTTTTACTTGCTCAGTCCTTTTCATTGTCATTTGTACACAGGAAAAAAGTGAATAGCTTTTGTTGTAGGGATGGATCAGTGTGGTTGACTAGCCAAGCCGACTAACTACTGGCACCTATCTATCAGTGGTGTGCAGTGGTGTTTTAAAATGAGGAGGCAAAGTCCTCACATTTTTTATTTATACATCAAATGTAAATGTATGTCCCTGTTGCTCTTAATTTTCCTGGTTAAATAAACATTACATTAAAAAACATTCTATTTTGTATTTTTACACTAACTATGTAATGCTACTTATTAAAAACATTAGTGTTTTTACACATTTTTACATTTATTCCAAAATAATAACTAAAGGCAGGAACAATTTAAACAATATAAATGAATGTTCAGCTTTAATTTTTAATAGTCATCTTATTTTCAGCATGTACATACTGATCACAGACGCGAAGCTGTACATTTCACCAAGCTGATTGTTCACTAAAAACCCCCACATGTTTTCAGACCATTTTGACGTGACACATAGTTGTTTAATTTGAATTAGTCTTCCCATTAACGGCATCATGGTCTTCATTCAGGCTGATTCGAGAACGCGAACCAATCATAACCGATCCAGTTATATCGCAATGGAGGCATTGACTCCTCTCACGTGGTTTTCACCTGTTCATTCTCCATTATCCCCCATTAAACTCACACATGCTTTAGGGGGTCTGTTAAAAGATAAAATAACATTTTAAAATCTATCTGTCTGTCTACTATCTATCTGTGTCTCTGTATACTATCTGTCTGTCATCTGTCTGTCTGTTTGTCTTCAGTTTTTATTATTACATTTTAACTTTACATATTTTTAGCAAATGGGCTTTAAAGGGGATGAATTTAGAGATGCAACTTCTCTGAGATGTCTTTAGTGTTTTTGACAGCATTCTATGCTTTAGTGTGTTAACAGTCTAAAAGTAGCTGTAAGATTGTCAGCACATTCCATCTCTTCAAGCACCACTATTTCAGTCATCAAAACAGCTTTTGTAACAGATTCACTGCCTTCAGGAATACATTTCAAATCCCCTACTGTGAGTAATGTTCCCTTTATTATGTAGAGGGCTATAATAGTTGGTGCAATAAAAAATGTCTGTAGTCTATTTATTTGTACAATATGTAATTTATCCTATTGAAGGATGAATTTAGTGTCTGTATATCTCTAAAAAAAACAAAAACATGGCTGATTGGTGTCTGATGAACTTCACCCTAAACCAGCTTAATTTGTAAAGGCTTCCTTAAGATTAGTCCATCACACACCCCACTAATCAGTCATTTTGCACATTAGGGATGTGCCCGAAGCTGAATACTTTATTTGGAAAGGCACAGAAAATGAATAACGCAGAGCCCCTAAAGGGACATGGTTAGCCTTGCTTGGGTTAGTCAGTGTTACATGGTGTGCATTTGTTTTATATACAACAAATATGTCCTCCCTATATACACAGAGTATGCTTGAGCGCAAATTTGTTTGAAAAGCGATAGTGCATTCATAACCGATTTCAATACCCCACATATTGGTAGCAGCTCCCTGTGTACAATATAATTACCCAACTGTATAATTGCGAGAGAACGCAAATGCATTGAGAGATATTTTTCCTCCCATCTCATATTTTTTTCCATTACCATGTCCCTTTAGGAATGCTTTATCTCCTTTCCGAATAAGGTATTGGGCTTTGGGCACATCCCTATTGCAAATCTTTATTTTAGTAGTGTTCTAACACACACTGATCTAATTTTCCTCAGAAGAAAGGGGTGAAGCGGAAAGCGGACACTACCACACCCACAACCTGCGCGATCACTGCCAGCAGAAGTGAGTCGCCCACTGCGATGTTAGAGTCCAAACTCAGTAAAGTCATTTCCAGAAGAGAGAGCACAGGTCGACCCATCAAACCTCCCAAAAAAGACCTGGAGGATGGGGATGTTCAACAGCAAGGAAACAAGAAAAGCAAGCTCAACGATCATCTCAAATACTGTGACACTATACTTAAAGAGATGCTTTCCAAGAAGCATGCGGCCTACGCCTGGCCGTTCTACAAGCCTGTAGATGCAGAGGCCCTGGAGCTGCATGACTATCATGAAATCATCAAGCAACCAATGGACCTCAGCACTGTCAAAGTATGGCCTAAAATTACACCTTGCAAAGTTATTAAGTATAGAATAGTTAATATTCAAAATTAATTGATTGATTTTTAAACTTATATATAACTTCGGTTTTTATTCCCCTTTTCTAAATTTTTAAAGCCAAACTTTCTCATGCGTGTCTTTTTCAGAAAAAGATGGACAGTCGAGAATACCAAGACGCCCAAAGTTTCGCAGCAGATATTCGGTTAATGTTCTCAAATTGTTACAAATACAACCCGCCTGATCACGAGGTCGTTGCCATGGCAAGAAAACTCCAGGTGCGGCGGTTAAAAAAAAAGAGCCATTGTGCCTGATGATGTGCTTTCAGATCTCACCAATCATATTTGTCTATGTCCTACAGGATGTGTTTGAGATGAAGTTCGCTAAGATGCCCGATGAACCCGTAGAGCCGTCCTCGCCCAGTGCGGTTTCGGCCACGGCAGTGGTGAGCAAGAGCACCGGCAGCAGTGAGAGCAGCGCAGACTCTTCCAGCTCCAGCTCCGACTCGGAGGAGGAACGGGCCACTCGTCTGGCTGAGCTGCAGGAACAGGTGAGTGGCAAACAGGTGGGTGTCACCACTTGAGGACCAAGATCCAAACCAAGGGTGGAGAGACAGGCAGAGGCCACAGCCACTCCCCCTCACATTCACCACCTCCTCCTCCTCAGTCTGACTGCTTGTGTTAGTCATTTGGATTTTTTTTTTCCTTAATGTCTCTTGTTTTCATAATGTTTTGGAAACGAGTGCCCATTTTCACCCTGGACTGAACGTTTAACCCTCTACCGCCTCTGCAGTTTGTGTTGGCATCTTGGTATACATTGGGCTTGCATGCTGTAAAACTTCAGATGACAGTTTTTAATTTCGCTGTCTCAGTGTTAAACATATTGGTGTCGATTATAGTTACTCTGCTCTCATCATGACACAGTCTGTTGTTAAAATACATTTTTGAGAATGACTATTTTGTCCCTTGATTTCACTTTGGCTTTTTTACCAGCAATTCACTGTGGAGCACCCCAATGGTAACAGGTCGGGGACAAAAAACGGGTGTGCCAAACGTTTTCAGGTGAATGATATTTTTACTTCCCGGTCCCCCACCCCACTAACTCCTCCATTTTTCGTAGCTTCTTCTTAAGTGAGCGGTAGAGGGTTAAGGTGGTGCTTTATGGGGTGTATTTGAGCTGGGCATCTTTAAGTGAGCTTGCTTTGACACTCAGCTAGTCTTTTGGCTCTGTTTCCCTCTTTGCTCTGTGAATGACATTGATTGGCATGTTTATCAGTGAGAATCCAAATTCTTTGCTGGGATGTGGTCTCCGGTGCTTCCAAATCATCATGGTAGAGTCTTTCTTATTGAAAACAGAAGAAAAATGTAGGACGGGGACTTGATTGTATCACTCAGTTGTTTATTGGATGGAGGCAGATCTGAATGCGAGCTTGCAGTCGATTGTAAGAAAGGGGCGGGATTAAATGGACTAAATGTTTGGTGAAGTCTGGCATGTGCATCAGAGAGAAGCCCGTCGTTTCACTGGAAAATTGAGTTATGATATTTAAATGAAGAATTATGAGGTTTAAAAAAACCTACAAACAGATGAATAAGATCAATAACAGGCATTTAGAAAATGGGTACATTTTTCATTTTATACCGACTTTCAACTGTTGGGTTGGTAACTGGATAACAAAATGATGAAAGATGGTAAAAATGTTTGATTAGTGTATTTGGAATTTAAAGTAGTTAAAAGTGTGTGTCCATTTTGAATTCAGAAGTAAACAACTTTTCTGGGCTTGGCATTTATTTTTCAAAATAAGAGTCTTCCGCACACAGCTAATTTCTGGGGAGAGCATTTCCATGAAAATGAGAGATATGTAGGTGACAAATGTCATTCATTATCCTCCTTCAAACTCTTCCCTTCATCACCAGTCCCATCATCTGTCCTGCACAGCCGAGATCCTAGTCTTTTACGTTAGCATCGATGCAGCATGCCCCATCCCCTGCTTGCTAACCATTCCCTCCACCTTCCTCCTCAGCTGAAGGCTGTTCATGAACAGCTAGCCGCTCTGTCACAGGGTCCTGTGAGCAAACCAAAGAAAAAGAAAGAGAAGAAGGAGAAAGAGAAGAAGAAAAAAGACAAAGAGAAGGACAAAGACAAAAACAAGGTCAAGGTGGAAGAAGACAAAAAAGCCAAGTCCACACAACCGAATAAGCAAACTCAGCAGAAAAAGACCTCCGCACGGAAACCCAATAGCACATCCACTACAAGGTTAGCTTGTTTTGTTGTAATCTTTGTATTTGATCAAAATGTATTATTTAGTGTAAATATTTGGTCCTATTTATAGTGGATATGGATTTTGTGATATCTAGAAAGAATGCAGACAAATTAATTATAATGCTTATACTGTATATGGATTTTATAATGCCATATAATTGTAATACAGGACAATGTTATACTGCATACTATATTTTATTATACAGTATTTATGTCGATTTGCAAACGGAATGTGTGCACATGCATTTTATTTTACATAATATTTTTTCAAAATTCCCTCTAAAATATCTGAAAACTATGGAAACCTGTTCCACCTCGGATTTGAAAAAAAAAAAGAACAATGTTACTTGTAATTGTGACTTTTTACACTACTTTACACTGCACTCATTTTTTATGATTTTTGCTTATCTGAGACACATTTATTTTTATAAAAAATACAGTAAAACAGTAATATTGTGAAATAATAATGTTACTGTTTTCTATTTTAATATATTTTAAAATGTAATTTATTCCTGTGAAGGCAAAGCTGAATTTTCAACATCATTACTCCAGTCTTCAGTGTCACATGATCCTTCCGAAATTATTCTGATATGATTATTTGGTGCTCAAGAAACATTTCAACATTACAAATGTTGAAAAAAAGTTACTGCTTAATATTTTTATATTTTTGTGGAAACCGTTAAAAAAAAAAATTCATTATTCTTTGATGAAAGTGCGGCTTTAGTGTGACTTTATTTCTTATTTTAAAGTTTCTCACATTTATTGTTTTTTTTTTTACCTCTGAGGTGGAAACCGGGATCCACAATACCGTTGGAAAACACTTGTTAATAGTCCAAGCAGTCATGATTATCAACCGATAATCAACTGATGATATCTACTGATTATTTGGCCTACTTGTATAGGTGTATAAATACCAATTTTAAGTTGTTTAAAGTAAATCAACACAATACAATAGTGCACCATTTATCGTCATAGAGGTAAAGTGGGCTAATTTCATGTAGTCTGTTCAGTCTCAATATGCCAGTTCAGTCTTGTGTATAGACTTTAAAGTTAAGAAGCCCTTGTGCAAACTACACCTCCAATCCACAGGCAACCGAAAAAGGGGGGCAAACCTGGCGCAGCAAACTACGAGTCTGACGAGGAGGAGTCTCTTCCCATGTCTTATGATGAGAAGCGGCAACTTAGCCTGGATATCAACCGGTTGCCGGGTGAGAAACTGGGCCGCGTGGTCCACATCATCCAGTCACGTGAGCCGTCACTGCGAGACTCCAACCCAGACGAGATCGAGATCGACTTTGAAACGCTCAAGCCTTCCACGTTGCGTGAGCTCGAACGATACGTCAAGTCCTGTTTACAGAAAAAACAGCGCAAACCTTTACGTGAGTGCCCCTCTTTTCTTTCTCAGCAGATTTGTTGCTAGGTATAGGCTTACGTCAGTGTTTTATAGACAAGCAGCTCTCTTTTCTTGCCTGGTCCGTCTGCTCTAAAAGCTGAAATGGGCTGTGCTATTTCCTTCTTTGAGCTGGGAGCACTCACCTTCTCCAATGTTTTGCATGACTTTTGGTGGATTACCTTACATGTGCTTTCTCTGGTATTAATACTTTCAAGTGAAGCTTCAGGGTGTTTAAAAGAGTACATCAGTATACCGTAGAGAACATTTGATCAGACCATGAATTTCCTTATAGCACACAGCGTACATTGTTATTATTGTGCACACTGCACTACTCATGCTTCATAATGGAATATCCTGGGCTCATTACAAGTTAAGCTCAGTTGTCAGCATTTGTGGCATAATGTTGATTATCACTAAGTCATTTCTACTTGTCCCTTCTTTTCTAAAAAAGGCACATACAATGGAAGTGAATGGGGTCAATCCATAACCATTAGAATGGTTTCAATGGAGTGCAACCGTGCCTGCTCACATTTTTAGTGGCCTTAGTTTGGGAAGTATTTTTTCTATTTATATTTTCAGCTATGATGTGAATTGCAACATTACAAACTGATTTGAGCCATAAAAGTATTTGAAAATCAGACAAGAAGTCTAAGGTACAGGACTGTGTATTAAATATCTTTAATGAAGGAAAGAACTACAATGGCACAATTCAAAATACCATTGCTAAAACCATGTTAATCGGCCACACTTAATGCAAAATTAGCATGTGTATATATAAATATTTAAGTAGTTTGAAAGTGTAGGGAGACTGACTCTTTTACATCATTCACATTGCTTCAAGGAGAGTGGGTAGGCGCAAAAAATATTTTACCACAATTTTCTTGTTGCCGTTCTCTGATTGGTGGTGATTTCTTTGCAGAATTATAGGTAATGTAGTTTTTCACTATTATTTAAACAAAATAAGTTGAAATAATGCTTCAAATGCAAGTTTATACTGTCAATAAACAACCTCATAGTTCAACCTTGTGAATTATCATTAAAAATATGTTCCCTTATGGAGAACCTGACTGTTGCACTCTACAGTATAGCCACAAGACATAAACAGTGTATTAGCATGATTTTGGTGTGAAAAAAATAGCTTGGTAACATTTTCTGTGTATTCAATTATACAACTTTGTTACCATGATAATGCCATAAACCCTAAAATAAATACACTAAACATTACTGAACAACTTACTCAAATGCATAAGTTGTGTTTTTATAAAATTATCTTTTTTTTTCTCATTTCTTTTAAACCCTTTAACAATAGAAGTGAATCAGGACAATTTTTAGTGTTTCAACATAACTTTGTTTGTTTTAAGGAAAATTAAGGATGGGTCTAAATTATTTTTTATGGTAGTAGTAACCAAATGCTGCTGTTTGGTCTTAACTTGAACCTGATAAGATTCCTTGAACACAAATTTGACATCATGGAGTTTAAAAACCAGTGTAGCAGAGTGCTTTTTGCTGCTTGTTGCCACGGCGGTGGGCTACGAGGGCAACCCGTTACTCACCGGTCACCGCTGTGTGTCTCCTGCAGCGGGCACTGGGAAAAAGAGTGCCAAGTCTAAAGAGGAACTGGTTCAGGAAAAGAAGAAAGAGTTAGAAAAGAGGCTACAGGACGTGAGCGGACAACTGAACAACAACAAGAAACCACCCAAAAAAGGTACCTGTGTGGTAGTGTGCAGATGTGAGCAGACAGGTGACCAATCTGGGTTAGCTAGATTTTTAGGATGGTAGGATAAGAAAACGGAGATAAGGATAGGCTTTTTGCTTCACTAATTTGACTAACTTGATCAAAGGGCTTCTGTCAGACCCCTTCATATGTAATGCTATTCACACACTGAGAAGGGTTTGCAGGGCTCAACAACAAGGATGGACTGCTGGCCCCAGCTTTGAACCAGTTGACAGGACTGTCTGGGAATTTCGTCTGTGAAATTTGCTAGCGAATTCTGCTGGTCAACTTTTTAACTTTTGTTAGCTAGGTACGCTTAATGTTTTGTTTTAAAGACTAATTTTAATAGTTTTTGGTAGCGATGCACCGAAATAAAAATTCTGGACTGAAATCGAAAATTCAGGATACGCTTGGCCGAAAACCCCCAAAAAAACAACTAGGTCTACATTTTAAAGCTGCAGTCCGTAACTTTGAGCTCTAGAGGTTAATAAACAGAACTGCATGCGTCTTGCGAAAGAACATTGCAGCCGGAGCTACTTCTCTCTGTTTATGTCTATGGCGAGTCATGCAGGGACTGTGTTCCTCCGCAGTGGTTCCTACCAGTCTGGCCTGAAATAGTCCCAATATAAACACTTATTATAAGTGTACCATAATGATTCAGGGTAAGACAAAAACACGGTTTGGAAAATGGATTCATGTTGTACATTCTCATTATATAATTTTTGTAAATCTTGAACACAAAAAAGTTACGGACAGTATCTTTATATATATATATATATATATATATATATATATATATATATATATATATATATATATATATATATATATATATATATATATATATATATATATATATATATATATATATATATATAATATATATATTTTTTTATTTTTTTTTATTTTTTTTATGAATTTTTCATAAACACCAAGGGCCAGTTGTTCAAAGGTAAGCTGATCGGATTTTGGTTATCGGATTGGATCATGTCCTGAAAATGGGTTGTTTAAAAGGGAAAGAAGGGATCGGAAATCAGATTAGATCACGGAATCCAATCCTAGTTTTAATCTGGATCAAACCTTCGGTTTGTGTTTTTCAAAACTTGTCAGAGGATTTGGATAACTTTGATCCAATAAAACAGGATCATCCTGATCCCAACAGGGGGTAGGATTTCAAGGTGGATTCCAGGAAGAAAATGTAGTAACTTTAAAACTGGTAAAAAAAAAAAATACAACATTTGTATCATATAATACACAAAAACATATTTTATTTTGCTCTTGATTAGTTAGGTTAATTGTTAAAGTAATAAATTAGAAGTAGACATTGGGCTACCTGTTTTAAGCCTTTTGGTAGCCTACAGTCAAAGTAAAAAAAAGATTTAGCCATACAAAATAATCCCCAAACAGCTGTAAATATCAAACAAAAATATTATATTACATTTGTGTAAAATGTTTTTGTATCGCTTATAAGACTTTTTTACTTATCAATTATAAGAGATGAACCAGTCAAAAGGTTTCTCGGGGGAACGCTACGCAAAACTTTTCTGAGAGAATGCAAAAGCATTTTAATTTTTTTTTTTTCCCAACTCATATTTTTCCCATCACCATGTCCCTTTAGGGGCTCTGTAGAGCACTAGTAATCCAGATTTGGTAATCTGAAAAGGTGTGTATCTGGATCAGGGTGTTCCCATCCAATTTTGCTTTAAAAAAAAAAAACGTTACAAAAGTAAGATGGATTACCTGATCCTGGATAACAAAACATGGGATTTCAAAATCCCAGATCATTTGATCCAGATTAAATGTTTTGAACAACTGGCCCCAAAATGTAATTTATTTTCGGAAAATAACGTTTATTTAATAATCAACACTCAAATAAAACTGAGCTTAACAAAAAAAAAATGTTAGACACAAGGCAGATTTTAAATCAACTTTTGATATAAAATATAAAAATGTTAATGATGGCTGTAATTTCCTTGCAAGACATATTTAGTCAAACTTATTCATATTTATAATGAAGACATCAGTAACATAAAAAAAATATAATTATTATGTAATACATTTCATATATTTACCAAAAGTTATTTATTTTCTAGCTAACTAACATAAATGTACCGTTATGGGACATATTATATACAGGCGGTTTTATTGACCTCCTTCCGTGGTTGAAACACTGAATGAGACATACATTTCAGTTTATATCTTTCAACATGCCTTCTGATGTTCACTCAAATCAAATCACTTTATTGTCACTCTACCATATACACAAGTGCAACAGTAGGTGAAATTCTTAGGTGCAGTTCCGAGCAAACATAGTAGTCATGACATGACATGTACAACATTTAAGCAACAACAGATTACACATCTGATGCGCACACAATTACTCACAGCACAGTATACACTACAATAGACAATAAATAATTTACACAATGTGAGTGTGTAAATTATTATGTTTATTCAGTGCTATACTCATGTTTATTCAGTGCTATAACTAGTAGTAAAGAAAGAGGAAGAGATGATCCGTTCATTTGCGCTTGATCCTTCGTTTATGTGCTTATTGTAATGCGTTTTATTATTTGATGTGGAAGTGTTTTGATGTGAGTAAACGCTGTGGGCTGCCAGACAATTTTTGGAAGAGATTCCAACAATAAAGTGAAAATTTAATTGAATGCTGCCGCTTGAACTGATGCAGCTACAGTGAGTGATCCGTCATATTAAAGAGCACCAAAACGACATTTATTCTTTGAATTTTGTGATAAAATGAACAAAATTTGAAAGTTGAGACTTTGTTTCATATTAAAAGTAACAAAGCACAAAACGTATTGTGATTATTGGATGGCAAGTGTGTAGTGGAGTTTTGTTCATGCATCAATAGAAAACAGCATAGACTAGAAGATCTATCTTGAAATTTAACAGTCAGTATTGATTGAAACCGAGAAATATATATTGTCATCCGAGCGTAATTGGTGTGCAATGTCGTCAGATATTTTGAATTGCGAGAGGCCGTGCGGAGCAGTTATATGATGGATAGATGCACTTTTATGGACTTAAAAAATGACCCAACAGTCACTGCCATTATACAGCTTGGAAGGACATTTTTAATATACCTCTGATTTTATTCGTCTGAAAGAATAATGTCATATAACACCTAGGATGACTTGAGGATGTGTAAATCATGGGATGATTTTAATTTTTAGGTGAACTAACCCTTTAATTTCCGGTAGCTGAAATTGTTGGTGAACCCTTTGTTTTGACTTTTAATGTTCTTGGTAGATTCAGTAACATTTTGTTTGTTTTTTACCCACAAATGCCATAATTTTCCTGTCTTGGAACTCCTTTATGATTATAATAACACTACTGTTCAAAAAATCTAACATTTTTTTAGAAAGAAATCATTACTTTTATTCAGCAAGGGTGCATTCAATTGATCAACAGTAACAGTAAAGACGTTTACAAAGAAAGTTATTTTTAATTTTCTATTAATAAAAAATTATATTGCGGTTTCCAAAAAAAAACTGTTTTCAACATTAATAATAAGAAAATAAGTTGTGAGCAAATCAGCATATTAGAATGATTTCTGAAGGATCATGTGACACTGAAGACTGGAGTAATGATGCTGAAAATTCAGCTTTGCCATCACAGGAATAAATTACATTTTAAAATATTAAAATAAAACTCTTATTTAAAATTACAGTTAAATTTCAATATTACTTTTACTGTATTAAGAGGATAAAATACTTTCATAAACATTTTTAAAATCATCCTGACCCCCAAACACTGTATAAAACCATCTCTATAAACACTGCATTTTGTTTTTTTCATGTATATTAATTAATTTCTCATTTTTGTGTAAAAGTCTTGGCAGGGCAATTAGAAATCTTGAGCTACTGACAGAAAAAAAAAATCCTTGCTGTTGAGCCCTGACTTGGACAAAGAGTAAAACATGGTTAAACCTGCTAAAGAAGCTAATAACTGATGAATATGGTTATGTATGTGCTGTAACTAACCGACTTCACTTGATATCAGCTGCTTTGGTGGGCACGCAATATATTCTGTCCTTTCGAGATCAGTTCTTTGCTTTCTTTGTGCATGTCTCTGCTTTACTGTAATACACAGCTGCAGGTGTGGGTAAGGGTGTCCAAGAAAACAATATAGGGACAAAGGTCTTAATGGAAATGAATATGTACATTCAATGTTTGTGTTTCGCACGCATATTGAACATGCAATCACTTCTCTTCCCTGTTCCCAGCAGAGAAGGCGGGGTCAGCGCAAGGGGGCGGGCCATCTCGGCTGAGTGGCAGCAGCAGTTCTTCGGATTCGGGCAGCAGCAGCTCCAGCGGCTCCAGCTCCGAGAGCAGTGACTCAGACTGAACTCCAATCGACACGTTGCATTCTTCAACCTCCTCTATTTTCTAATGAGTAGTGTGTGTTGTCATGATAGTATCTCTCTGAAGGCCCATTTTATAAAGAGCTAGATGCTTTGCAGATGGCAGAGGATATTTTAAAATAGTTTGTAGGATGCTCTTGGCTCAGACAAAGAGGAGAGTTGGAATAGTTCAAGCAGTTTTAAGGTTCTCGCTGGCCCTCAAAGGGAAATGCCTGGTATCACCAGAGGGGAAAAAAAAGACAAAAAAAAAAAAGATATTTTTTTGAAAATATGTCAGTTGTGGAGGTGAAACGGTTGTGTGTCAATTTTTTTTTTTTTAGGTTGCTGCTCGTTAGATCCATAATGAAAATGTGTGTTAGGGATAAAACTGACAAATGCCTGGCTGCATTTTACTGATCGAGTAGCTACACAAGATCTCAAAGTCTGAAGGAACAAACAATGAATTATACGCTCTCTCACTCTGGTGTGGTTCTGTCATGTTGTCATGACATTTCAACTCATTCCGCATTTATTTTGCTGACTATGATAATACTCTTCATTGTTAACATTTTTAAGAGAATCTATTTATTTTTTTTATCCAAAAAGGCACAAAGTTCTGCGTGTTTTCAACATTCAGTCTACTGAAATGTTTCCAGTTGACCAGTTTAAATGTAGGAAATTTGGCTCAACATAACTCACTAGAACTCTAGACAGCATCCCACATCTCTGGTGTGAGTATCGTTATTAAACCTTCAATTTTCAGAGGCTTCGCAGTCATTTTGGCTATTTCAACACTGTTCATTCTCAGCTCAGTATTTGATGTAGAATTATATGTCTGAATTTGTATGTTTGTTTGTTTTTAATCTATATCATACACTCATTTGTTTGTTTTATATTTGGATTGTCTTCTGTACTTTTTTTTTATACTATTGATATGTAGGTGCTCTGAGTATCTCTTATCCTACTTTCTATCTGATATGCCTCATCTTTACCCAGTCCACTCATAGGACAATCAAAGTTGTGATTTAAATTCAGTATATATGAAATGGAGGTATTTTAGAACGGCCGAGTACATTAAAAATAATTTCAAAATACATTCAGATGTTAAAAACACCCACAAGGCTGCAGATTGGAATGAATCAGCCTCTGAAACGACTAGCAGCCACTTCTGTAAAGAAAAAGAGGGACGCGTTTAAAGACAAAGTTGGACTTATCTTTGAGAAGACTTCAAGCAGCAGTGCTAGGTTTAATTTCAGAAGGATATATGTTTGACAAATAGTTATTAGTTGAAAGTATTACAACTAATGTATGTTCTCAACTTTATTTTAGTTTTGTTTTTCTCAAATGGTGTATTGAATGCTTTCAATGGTACCTAGACACTTCTTGCCATGTATCCAGAATAGTTTGGAAATGGACCATGACTGATAATCTTTATATAAAAAAAAAAAATATGAATGTATTTGAGGTTATTTTCTCATTTTCTTTTTGTGGCTGCAGTAATGCCACTCATTCACTTGGTTTGTGGCGTTGGCAATGGTTTATTTAATTTAACAGCCTTGAATTTAACTCTGAACCCCTTAAAATCATTGGATGTGCTCTTTTTTGCCTTAAGTTTAGTTGGCACACTAAAATAAAGTAAAATGGGTCTGGTATAGCCGATAAAGTTGAAGCCAATGTGTATAGGTTTTTTTTTTTTTTTGTATCATAAAAACATCAAAAAATAATTGTGATGTAAAGTGACTTCATTGATTTTCTTTTTACATGTAGGATGCTTTTAATTATGTTTTGATTTTATTCATTATACCACTGTATTGCATTACATGTTCCTTGTGACTATAACCTACCTTGTCGCTAAGATGATTTCTGTTACAGCTTCTCTTCCTCAATTCCTCCAGCAGAGCCCAGTATAAACTGAACTGGGGTTCATGATACAGAAAATGATGCCGACAGAGATATAAAGATACATAGAATATATGATTACAGATATAAATGTATATTCACTACTTATTCGTCAACTCTGTCTTGGGTCTAAGTATTTTAATTCTTTTTTTATGAGAACGAGAGAGAACGTTTGTGTATTGCATGCCAATTTACAGTATATTTCTTAAACTTTTTGAGCAGTTTATAACATGTAAATGTCATTCTTTCGAGTGAAATTTTAAAATTGGTAGTGCTGCATATGTTAAGTTCAGCAAGTTAAAGCAAGTTGACAAGTATGTTTTGGCACAGACTTACCATGGTAATATCTGATGTATAAGCTAATCTGAGATTTGGACACTGAGCCCCTCGTTTTTCGTAAATAAATCACAAAAACCCATAGGAGTGTCTTTTTACTATCTAGATATATTTATTTGAGTGCACTTAATGTTTTCCCCCTTTTTTAATAAGACATTAAAACGCAAAAGTAAGATACTGTTTTGAGCAGTGTTAGGTCAAGTTGTCCATAAAGTACCCAATTAAAATCTTGATTTTTGAGCATGATATAATACAGATAAAGCTAGAATATTTGGTACAGGCCTGCTTTCACAGACGGGGTTTAGATTCAGCCATCTCATCTTTTATAGACATCCCTTAGAAAAAAATTATTGATGTTAGTGTTAAAACAAAACAATGGCACTGATATTTTCAAGATATGTCAGTACAATTTGCTTGCAGTTGAAACCGCTCAAACATGCATTTTAGTGTAGGACTAGGTTTAGGCCTTGTCTGTGAAATCAGGGGATAATACTAGTGTGTGTGTTAAGATTGTTTCATGTAAATCTTAATGCATGTAAAAATGAAAATTATGTTTAAACAAGTAACTATTTCTACAAGTGGTTAAATTGAATGAAAAAGTATATAATCTAGTTGTGCCTTGAACAGCAATTTCTGAATTTGTTTTCCCACAGAATAACACTGCTACCATAAACATACTTTTTTAAAAACTAAAGACGTGCAGTTTGTTAAACTGGGATATCCAATGAGAGAAAAATATTGCTCGCTTTTCTGGGTATAACATGGTTTTAAAATGTTTAAATTATTTTTTAATAGCCTAGTCGTTCGTCTGTAACTACAATAAGCAGACGGTGTTCCTCAAACTATACTGCTGTTGCACAATGGTAAAATACTGATGCTTTGTTCATGAAGCTCGGTGTAAACTTGCCCACCAGATTGTCTGAATAATGACATACAAATTACAGTATTTTTGACTTGAAACACTCAAATGTGTGTTCGTCGCAACAAGAATAACACTATCACATAACCGCACAAATCCGAGACTGTCCAGGTCTTTCTGAGTCTTTTGTTTTGTCCTGTATCACAACCGCCTGGTTGCCATACTGGCTGTACCACGAGCTCTGACTGCGGCTCAGGTAATTGGTCGGAGGCGCTTTCTCCAGCTCCAGCTGCTGCTGTTGCCAAATCAGCAATGATGTGTCCTTGAACCGGAGCCGAGCGTAGCCCTCCGACATCGCCTTCTCGGCTAAAGGATAGCGCTCCGTCATTGCGAGTACCGATGAAGTGCGGGAAGACGTCTTGCTAAATCTCTCATGAAGGTGATCATCTCAACTGTCGTCTTGGTTTTGATCACGCCGTTAGAAAAATGCCCCGAAGTTCCACAACGGCAAGTTTGATGTAGGGAGAAAAGCGACTAGTCTTCACCAGTTGCGCATAATCTAAATGACGGTTAGACCATGCTAATCCCTTCTGCATTTTGTTAGCTGACAATAATGTATGCCGATAGTAGGTGAATTATATTTCACAGTAGCTTCACGAGAACCTGGTCTTCTGTGGTATTCAAATTTGTACAAAATTTCAGTTTTCTTGTGGAGCAATTCGGGAAAATAAAAAGCAGACAACGCCAGCGGCTGCCTGTGGCAACAACGTCCGCTTGAATGCAAGTCCGACTGCAATCAGGACAAGTTTCTTGGTTCCTAGTGCAGGTTCATTGAGAGGCTGCTCACTACAGAGCGTAAAGTCAAGCGCCCCCTCTCTAGATGTAAATTAGGCGTAATGGGTGGAGCTAGAAAACTCAACCGCACCCCCTCCCCATAACTATCCATCCACGTCCACCCATTAGATCCACAGAGGTGGAGCTGGACTAGTTCAAGCTCAACCAATGACGTCCACAAAGGGGGAGTTGGGCATCATTTGGCTCTGCAGTGAGCACCACTTGGGTTTATTTACAGTACAAGTGAAATTTTGATGCTATAAACAACAAACAAGTATTTAACCGAGCAATTAACAAATCAAATTCCCAATACTCTAAAATAATGGGTTTCATTAATTACATCACCTGAAAAAAAATGCAGCATCAGTTAGAACACAACTTAGTCAGACATAGAAACATGTTTTTATTTCAAAGCAGTGAGCAAGCTAAAAAAAATTTAAAGTCTTCATCATCTGACATAAAACGTTAGATAATAAGCATTTTGTATAGGTGGAAATGTGCATGTCTGGTCCACCATTGAGTTGACAAAATATGAAGTAATGCAGCAATTACTAAAGATTGACTGTAAAGATCATATAACTACTGGGAGGTTTCAGTAGATGGTGGATCTTTCGAGGATTTTGTACTCATTTCTTCTTAGGGCCGGCATCAAGAGGCTGCCCAATATCCTTTCCACGCAACTTAAGACCTAAAAGTGAAAGAGTGAAGAGATATTTTTAAAATGGAGGAAAACAAAGTCTACAAAAGACGTTAAAATAATGTTTGTTCTCCTTTAAAAGGACTTCTTTTTTTTCCCCCTTGCACAAATTTTTTTCTTTTGGCAAACATTTAAAATGATCTACATTGTTAAAAAGTGTGGGGTTAGTAAGTTTTTTTTCCTTGAGCAGCAAATCAGCATATTAGAATTGATTTCTGAAGGATCATGTGACACTGAAGACTGGAGTAATGATGCTGAAAATTCAGCTTTGCCATTGCATTTTAAAATATATTACAATAGAAAACAGTTATTTCAAATTGTAATAATTTCACAGTATTACTGTTTTTAATGTATTTTTATCAAATAAATGCAGCCTTGGTGAGCATGAGACCTTAAAGCTTTTTTAATATAAAAAAAGCTTCCCCCGAATAAAGATGTTTCTAGTCGACTAGTCATTGCTCATTTAAGCCAAGAGCTCAACGCGCTGCAAATGAAGAAAACACACCAGCAAATAAAGAAAACATCTTCATCAGTTTTACAACACATGCACTGCAAAAGTTCACAACACATGCAAATACAAAAACGCGCTGCAAACACTCACAATGCATGCAAATAGAGAATCGCGCAGTAAAAAGTCCACAACGCATGCCAAATAGAGAAACGCTGCAAATACTCACAACACATGCCAAATAGAGAAACGCTGCAAATACTCACAACACATGCCAAATAGAGAAACGCTGCAAATACTCACAACACATGCCAAATAGAGCAACGCTGCAAATACTCACAACACATGCCAAATAGAGAAACGCTGCAAATACTCACAACACATGCCAAATATTGAAACGCTGCAAATACTCACAACACATGCCAAATAGAGAAACGCTGCAAATACTCACAACACATGCCAAATATTGAAACGCTGCAAATACTCACAACACATGCCAAATAGAGAAACGCTGCAAATACTCACAACACATGCCAAATAGAGAAACGCTGCAAATACTCACAACACATGCCAAATAGAGAAACGCTGCAAATACTCACAACACATGCCAAATAGAGAAACGCTGCAAATACTCACAACACATGCCAAATAGAGAAACGCTGTAAATACTCACAACACATGCCAAATAGAGAAACGCTGCAAATACTCACAACACATGCCAAATAGAGAAACGCGCTGCAAAAAGTCCACAACACATGCAAATACGCGCTGCAAATAACACATTTCAGGCCCGGTGAACTGGCCCTTTCTGCTATGATCTGAATGATGGTGGTGATGATGATTAGGCTACTTTTAGAGTTAAATTAATATTTTAATTTGCACTACAATAATTTATAGTGCATCACATAACTGACGCGCTGTAATAAGATTAGCTAACTCTTCATTAAAATAAATAAATAAATACCTATACACCTATCTGTTCTCATTTCTTTTAACTGAACCACAAGGGAAATATTAATAAATAAATTTAGGTTAAATAGTGTTATCAGAACATGTTGAAGAAGAGCTCTCATCGCTGAGTTTTTAGTTTAACTTTCTGCAGTGAATAATTGATTGGGATTTGAGTCATAAAATCAAGTAAATTATAAAGAAAACAAATATATATATTATTTATTATTAATAATGTGTTAATATATTTTAACACAAAATAATACCCCAAATCGTTTGTCTTGGCGCCGGGACTGGCAGACCACAACGAAAGTGTTATAAGGGAACAGTGGGGTGCACCTGAAAGGTGTTTGTTTGTTTGTTTTAACATTCTGATTGTATGTGCATTATGAGCAGGCCTATTTGCAGCTGCGTTTTTGTATTTGCATGTTATAAACTTTTGCAGCGCGATTCTCTAATTTCATGTGAGTGTTTGCAGCGTTTCTCTATTTGCATGTGTTGTGATGTGAACTTTTGCAGTGCATGTGTTGTAAAACTGATGAAGAGGTTTTCTTTATTTGCTGGTGTTTTTTCTATTTGCATGGGTTTTCTTCATTTGCAGCATGTTGAGCTCTCTCGGCCACCGTAAATAGTAGACTAATCAAACGTTTATGATATTAATTAAATTACTTGAAACCAATTTCTGATGCCACCACCCAGTACACATTTGAGTTTCAGAGCTAAGAAAGAATACATGTAACATTGGTTCTACATTACAGAGAAACATAAAACCATAATATTGAGCCTTTAAAATAGGCCTATAAATAAGCGCTCAAGCACACTCATAAAGCTTGCAAAAGTAATGATTATGAATGAGTGCAGGGCATTTATTAATAAACTAGTATTTTCTCACTAGTCGGGTTTCCATTGAAACGTAAAGTTTGCACCAAAAAAGGGTGGGGGGGGGTGCAAATTAGGTATGTTTCCATCATCAAGTTGTTTGAGCGGATGACGGTGGTATTGGTAACCTAGAAACCAATAGTAAATAAAACACCATCAGTGGAAACCGCTGATTAGTCACGGGGTTTAATGTTCGCTATGTCAGAATTTATTCAGCAAATGCTTTTCCATCTCACATTATTTGCATGAACTCTTTTTCAAAAACCACCAAGCGAGCGTAAAAACTTTTTTGCGAATTAAGGAGTTTTCCCAAATTCGGTGTTCTCGTTTCTGATGTGAAACTTCAAAATGCACATAAAAACAGCTATAGTCGGCTGCAAAGATGTTGTTGATGGACTCGGCATCTATGCAGTGGGCGTTTCATACAGATTATTAAATCGGAAAATATTTGTTTTTGATTTGAATTGGTTTATTTAAAAGTAGACATTTCAATAGGTCTCTAGAGCAGTGGTCGCCAACCCGTCGATCGCTGACTGTCTCCAGAATAGTGTTGATGGCATTTTACAACGGTACCCAAAGAAACGCTTCTTTTCCATAAGCACCATCTACTGTCAAAGAGTGAATTAGCATTTTTATTCAGTCCATCTGTTTTTGTTTTGTGCAGGTGTGTCTTGTGTAACAATTTCACAAAGCTAGTCAGACCATTCTGTATTTGCTCTAAGTCTTGAAATTATGCAATCTAATTTAAATAGAATTAAAAAAAAAACTGCTCATGCTTCATGTGTGTATCTTTGTTTGGATCGTGATTAAAATGCAGTGTTTACCTCACATTTCAAACGGCTAATTTTTTAAGGCTAGTTTGGGCTGTTATAGAGCAAATAAACAACAAATGAATTTGCTTAAACAAAGAAAAATAAATAAATAAATAAAATAAAAAAAGACAGATGGTCTCGAAATAAAAAAAAAACCTGAATCGGCCATGAAAAATCTATACTAGATCTTGTCTTTTATCAAGGCTAAGGTCTGGGATCTTTGGCTTGAAAAGGTTGGTGACCACTGATATAGAGAGATATTTATCATGTGCGGCAAGTATACACTGAGTTTCAGTTCATTTGTGATGCGCTCCATTACACAGAGATCTAGATGGCAGAAAGTGCATCCTGGTTTTTTACAAACATTTTACAAAAGTTCTTTTAACTGATATCAGGGGGGGGGGGGGGTTTTAGGGGAGGTCGGGGGGGGGGGGGGGGGGGGGGGGGGGGGGGGGGGGGGGGGGAGTGAGATTGCGAACACTTGAATATGCAGCGATAATCGCTCACATTTATCCAGGTTAACGTTAGAGCGAGTAGCCGCAAACGGCTACTAACATGCATTGCATTTTTTTGGGTCGACCAAGCCTCTTCTCATCAACTATTAGGGTCATCCCTATACAAAAAAAAATAAATCTAATTGATTGCTCGTTACTCCCATTTTCAGATACTTTTAGTTGCAGAATTACAAGCCACACATACTACAGTGTCACTGGTATTTAAAACATTTTTTGCACAATGCTGCACCCACATGATAGGCCAATATAAAGTCTGAGTCTATGAGACCATGATGCAAGCAATTTTTTATTTTGCTGAATTATACAAGTACAAATTATTTCCTATCATTTAATGCATTAACCTTAACCAGGCAGCAAATAGTAACGAATGATAAAATGACAAAATCCTACCAATGGCTCGCTCAATCTTCCCCATGACTTGGTTATTGGGAATGGCCTTCCCAGATTCATACTCCGCGATGATCTGGGGCTTCTCATTAATTTTCTGCAAGAAAGACAATTATAAATGTTTAAGTCGCATGAAATGTCTTCCATATTGTGACATATCCGAGTGAAACAGCTTGAGCAAGAAAAAATGTGGGGCGAAACTTGGTTTTGACATCTGGAATAGACTGGGTTGTTAGATCATTGTGGATTGCCATTTCCGTGATCTCGTGTGAGTGACAGGTTGTCCCACCATCCTGTCAGTAAACATTATCAGAGAAGAGTTGTCTTTGCAAGTGGGAGGGGGGGGGGGAAGTTATTTTGATTAAAGATTACAAGGGCACATCAATAAAAATTTTTTTTTTAAAATAACGCAAAAAAAGTTGATTTTGAATTCATGGTGACTTTAAAATGTGAATCATACAGTAAGTTGCAATTGGCCGGCTGGACTTTTAATGGGCAAATACTCACAGTAGCCAGATCTTTCTGGGTGAGGCCCTTACTCTGGCGGCCCAGCTGGATCACTTTCCCCACTTCAAGAGGTACTCTCTGGTGGCTGAGCTCCTCTGTCTCTCTGTCCAGCTTGGCTGTGTTCTTGGTTATAACATGCTGTTTATTTTGCCCAGCAGCCCCTTAAAAAAACAGAGGTATTCGGTAACACTATACAATAAGGTTCATTAGTTAACAATAGTTACATTAGTTAACATGAACTAATAATGCACTGCACTCATAAAGCATTTATTTCTTTGTTAATGTCAATTTCAATATTTACTAATGCATTATTAAAATCTTTTAAAAAATTAAAAGTGAACTAACATGAACAAACCACGAACAGCTGTATTTTTATTAACTGATGTTAACAAAGATAAACTAATGCTGAACAGAGGTGTTGTTCATGGTTAGTTCATGTTAACTAATGCATTAACTAATGTTAACTAATACAACCTTATTGTAAAGAGTTACCGATTATTAATTTAATTACAGTGAGAATATAAATTGATCATGTACAAAAGGTTTATATGTTCTTACATTTCTTAGACGTTTCGACTTCTTCTCCCTTCCTCTGAGCAGTAATTATAGCCTGAAACAAAAGCACTATTATTGTTATGTAAACCGAAACTACACGTACATCTTTGAACTGCTGTCGTTATTATGACTATTATTATGGCTTCCACCACTTTTCATACACTGGCTAATCCAACAAGACATAACACGATAGTATTCTTGTTACATTTGATGTCAGGCCGATATTTTAAGCTTTAGGACACATTTTTTGCGCATTATTTGAAGCGAAACATTTGCAAGCAGGTCACAGCAACAATGTGTTCGTCAAACGTGAACTAATAACGTCAGCAAACTATGTAACGTAGCAGACTGTGAGAGATACCTGCTTCGACTTTGACTGTGCAGCCGATCCCTTCTTCCTCAAAACAGTCACTGTATCCCAGTCACTCTCTGCCATGTTTGCGAGAATTATTTGCAGAAGTGTTTGATGATAGGCAACAACGGGGCGTTGAAGTTGTCGAGCACGTCTCTGCTCTTTATGCTACTGAACTAAACCGGAAATTCGTCACTATATGAGATATGTCAACAAGCCCCTTTAACGTGAATTAACGAGTATCGTTTTGTTAGCATGCGCATTTAAAAAAGGGTCGCAGATCAAGCATACAATTGTATTTTAATAATGTCTTATATTCAATACACCGAGTGTATTTTGGATTATCAAAGCTTTTAATTTGCCCTGCATTCCATCTGACGCAACAACATATTGGAAGGTTTTTCATTAGAAATTATATTAGCAGAATACCAATTTCATCGGAAATATTTATTTACTTACTTACTTAAATAGCATATTTTCTAAAAGAACAGAACAGAAGAACATCCATAGACATAATGACTTTTATACTGTACAAATTGTAAATTATTTCCCCTAAACCCACCCATCACAGAAAACTTTCTGCATTATAATTATTATATATAAATATAAATATTTTCCTGGGACCAAAAAACATTTTGTCAAACAAACACACAGGCGCACAGTTAGGCCTATATCATATGCGGAAGTCTTTTTGTCAAAAAAAAAAAAAAAAAAACCTGACGCACATATGAAATTATACTTTACCTTTGCAGTTTAAATAAACCATATATATCGCACATATTTTGAACAGGAATCTTGCTTTATTCTTTTTATTTTTGAATTTAATGAATGAATTTGAATTAAATAACCAAACAACAACATAAGGGCAGATCCATTGAGCGCTGTTGATGCTTTGAAGCGAAGCTTGAGTGATCAAAAATATTCCAATATACAAATGAGCTTTCCATCGATTCCTCCATCCTCATTTTCCTTCCCTGGCATCCTAAGAGCTGAGGATGCACAAATGAGAAGCACCGTATGAATGTGGTTATTCAATTTTTCTTCTTTGAAATGTGTAACTTTGGTTTTCAATGACATTGCAAAGGTTGTTATTTTTTATATTAAAGGTGTAAAAGTTATTTTTATTAATTATTTTACATCACAAAAACAGGCTATTTAGGGGTGTGTAGACTTTTTATATCCACTGTATATATTGTATGTACTTCCTTTCTCTCTCTCTTACTTTTTATTTATTAATTAATTAATGTGTATATATATATATATATATATATATATATATATATATATATATATATATATATATATATATATATATATATATATATATATATATATATATATATATATATATATACCGTTGCAAGAAAAAGTATGTGAACCACTTGCAGACTCTGTGAATTCTTTTTACAAAATACTGTAAGTGATCATACAAAATGCATGTTATTTTTTAATTAGTTATTGTCTTGAATAAGATATTTTACATTAAAAGTCCACAAGACAAAAAAAATAGCTGAATTTATTAAAAGTTTATGAACCATTGATTCTTAATATTTATAGTGTTGTTACCTGGATGATCCGGCTGTTTTGTTGTTTTGTGATGGTTGTTCTTGAGTCCCTTGTTTGTCCTGAGCTGATAAACTGCATGTTCTTCAGAAAAATCCTTCAGGTCAGGGCCGGCCCGTGGCATAGGCGGAATAGGCAGGGTCGCCACTCATCCATAGGGGCACCAAAATGTGTTACTGATACCATTTTATTAATATTAATTTGAAATATTACCAAATAAAGGGCAAAAAAACTGAACTAAGTCCCCCGCATCTTCCCGGTCCGCCTCATCAATCTCCCCCGCCGAGCTTGAAGTGCGTCCGAAATATAACGCGTGATCAGTTTAACGTTGGGAATTTGTTGTGTCGCGTCACCTCTCGCCGCATCTAATATTGACAGGATTGCTTTCATTTTTTTAGGGTGCTTGGCCGCTCGCGCCAGGTGTAGACACGGTGAAAGTTGCCTGATAATTTATGACGGATGGCCGAATTGTAGTGTCATAAAAAACAGAAGCCCTCTGATGCAGGCAAGATAAGGGAAACACTGCAAAAATGCTCTTCTTATTTAGTATTTTTGTCTTGTTTCTAGTATAAATATCTAAAAAGTCTTAAACCAAGATGCATTTACTAGATAAGTAAAATTATATTTTTTCTTAAGTGAGTTTATGCTTAAAACAAGCTAAATTATCTGCCAATGGGGTGAGAAAAATAATCTTGTTTCTGAATGAAATCTTGTTTCTTGTTTCTGTCCCAAACAGAAATAAGATAATTTTTCTCACTCCATTTCGCAGATCATTGTGCTAGTTTTAAGCTAAAACTCACTTCATTTAGATTTTTTTTCCCCCAGAAAACAAGGAAAAAATTATCTAATGTCATTTTACTAGTAAATACTTCTTGATTTAAGAATTGTTTGATTTTTGGACTGGACACAAGAAAAAATTAGCTACTTAATAAGAAGAGCATTTTTTGCAGTGTAAAGACAGAGGTAAAGTGGTGTAATGAATGAACTGTTTATTTATTTGCATAGTAGTAAAATACTAATGTACGCTAATTAATACCAGTTTTACCTTAAACTATATGCAAGCAGCTGTTCTGGGTTCTCCAGTGGCCACAGACAGTGTATTTTGTCAAAAAGAATCATATCAGTTTTTTTAAACGCATGTAATATCACTTTTTTAATAGCCTAATGTTTTTACTCTACAGTTGTGCAGTTTTAAGGGGACATATGGACATTTCAAAATGTATTTGCCGAATTTAGTAATGATATTTATATACAGGTTTGTTTAAAATAGCAACATTATATGTAAATTTCACATTAAATATCTAAATTTCTCAGTTTAATTCATGGTGAAAACATGAATGTGCATATTAGTGGAAGTTTGCTGCCATCTACTGGAAAACAAACACTTTTGCTAGTTCTCAATAGTTTGTGCATGAATGCAAGATGCAATTACTTGTTATTTGTGTTTAGGCTGTAATGTGGCGTAGGTGCTATTTTTGTATAGTTTAACATCAGCCTTTTAAAAAAATTTAATGATAATAATATCATGAACATAATGACGGGGTAGAATGGACTGGACATCATATAAAACAATAAAAATAAAAAAATAAACATCAATGCATTAAAAAAATAAAACAGTACCAGTGTTTCAGCAACTTAGACTGAAAACATGTAGTGCTAAACCTTGATACAAGGGGCACCAAGTAAAATCTTGTCTAGGGCAGCAAATTGGTCAGGGGCCGGACCTGCTTCAGGTCCTGCAAATTCTTCAGTTTCCCAGCATCTTTTGCATATTTGAACCCTCTCCAGCAGTGACTGTATGATTTTGACATCCGTCTTTTCACACTGAGGACAATTGAGGGACTCAAACACAACTATTAAAAAAAGGTTCAAACATTCACTGATGCTCCAGAAGGAAACATGACGCATTAAGAGCTTTTGTTCAAAACAGCATCAGTGATTGTTTCAACCTTTTATTAATAGTTGTGTTTGAGTCCCTCAATTGTCCTCAGTGTGAAAAGATGGATCTTAAAATCATCACAAAACAAAACAAAAAACAGCCATGGAACGACACACAGTTTTAAGAATCAATGGTTCATAAACTTTTGAATGGGGTCGTTTTAATAAATTCAGCTATTTTTAATATACTGTATGGTAATACATTTTTCATGTGTTATAAGGCGTTTAAGCTGTTTTGTGTAACTGTTCTTGTAATCTTAAAGAACAATAGTATTTTTGTTTGACAGAATTTGACTTTAATACCTTTAAACCGTACAAAGAATTTTGCTTAATCTGCAATGGAATTTTGCTTTAAAAAAGTAGAGAAAAGAGTTTCATCTTCCATTATAATTATACTTTAATTACACTTCATGTGATTTTTCAGTAGTGAATGAAGCTTATTACAAATCAACTCTGTCAGTAGTGAGCAGTATTTACACTATGTATGTAGGTCACAGGAGCAGTGGAGTTCTAATAGTCAGTAGCAAGACCATGTCTGACCCCTGCTGGTATTTATAGACTGCTGAGTCAGGGTCATGCATTGGCAGATCACTGCTATAAGCAAAAAGTTGGTCGGGAGACTGACAAAGACAGCTGCTGAGATATCAAGCAACCATTTCAATAGAAGTTTCATCTCTTCTGTCGAACATTAATGCAAAACAAGCAGTCCAAACATCGGCGCCGAGGTGTGGGTGCCTCTATGGCCCGCTCAATTAATTAATTACGCTACACAAAAGTTATTTGTGTCTCTGACTGCAAATACCAACATAGAGAGAGTGTGTAAGGCTGGGCAAGGCTTAGCCTTCCCCTGGCCAAGGGCTTGAGATTAGCGTAACTGCGGGTCTAGGATCAGTTTTCTTTGTAAATAGCATATTGGCAAAACAGATTTGGTAAAGGGTCCAATTAGTATCTGTATTTGCGCTCTCAAGAGCCAAAAGGTTCTCTTTACAACGTGTTTTGCAGTGTTCATGTGGCCAACCCTTATGAAAAATAAGCATACTTAAAGTTAATTTAATGAAGTATGCTTAAGTAAAGTTAAAGTATATTTTTAAGTATACTTTATGTATCAATGTGCCAGTAGTAAACTTGTAAGTGTACTATTTCAATAACGCTTGGGACTAAATTGGCCCACTTTTTAGTATATAAAAGTATACGTTTAAGTGTACTATAAGTGTAACAGTAGTAAACTTTAAGTGCACAACTAGTTCACAACTACGTTTCTCATTTGTACTGCATCTGTACTACAAGTGAACTTATAAGTATAATATACTTTACTATTTTAATACTGTAGTACATTTTTTAGCTTATGAAAGTATACACTCTCAGTAAACTAGTAGTTTTATACAGCAAGTATACTTGTAAGTTTTCTTTAAATGAACGTAACATCATACTTATAGTTTAATATTTATATATTATTTTTGCACTTTAGGTACTACTATGTTCCTATTTAGGTATTCATTTTTTATATATAGGCTACATTTAACTGTACTTTTACTCTTTCCATTTTATTCTAGCTTCATGCATCCTTTTTTAATAACACTTGAATGTGTGTAGGTTTCATTAAAAAAAGCAACATTTAAACAAAAAGCTGAGAAATCACATTTTTGTCAAAGACTACGTCCGGATCGGATTCAGAATGATGATCAAATGATGATCAGCACACTTGAATAAACTTCTTTTCGTAAGGAAATCACAAACATATCTGTTGATTTCTTGAACGCAATGGCCAATCGAAGGTGTTTAAGTTAGCGCTGAAAAAAAACTCTGCACGCTCGCAAAATCCACTCACTAGACATTATGTGAATAAGAGATTCATTGTGTAGTCAGCTTTATTTATTATAACACAACTTTGTGAAGTCACAGTGAACTAAGATGAGTGACAGACTTTTAGTTATTATAAAGGGAACACTCTTTGCATGCTTTCTGCCATGCCAAATCCTGCATAGGCCTACTTGCTTTTCTGTTAAAATTAACAGTGGTTTGTGAACATAGACGCTTTAATAACAAATAATTTATCAGGAGCATTTATGCTGGGATGTTGTGCGTGACACGTGAATTTAAACTAGTACAAGGAAATGTACTGTGTGTTTTTAAAGGGGAAGTTATGGCCTAATCCTGAAGGTTGTGGGTTTGATTCTTAAATACCTGCAGGAAACAACTGAGGTTCCCCTGAGCAAGGCACTTAATCGCTCCCCTGGTGTCACAGTGAATGTCTGCCCACTGCTCCGGCTGTGTGTCCACGTTTTGCAGTGTGTGTGTGTGTGTGTGTTCACTACTCACTGCTCCTAATGTGTGTGCACTTACTTGGATGGGTTAAATGCAGAGGACAAATTCTGAGTATAGGTTGCCATACTTGGTCTTCACATCACTTAACTTCACTTCACTTCCTATAATTCACTACATCCTCAGCCTTACCCTGGTTCACACTCTGCCTATGATTAAACTAAAACCACATTCTAGTGTTGTCTCAACAAGTCGCTCGCACGTGCATATACCTGATGATTTTGGAGTTAAGTATGTAAAATGCAATTTATGATAGTGCAAAAAAGCACAACCTTTTGTGTCAGGTTGTTATGTTGTAATGCTAAATTACTCTAAAATTGTGCGAATCTCAATCGTTTTTGATTGTATAAAATTAATGGAGAATATCTCATGTTTTTCTGGGATAGGCACCTGTGTTTGGCACCTAGCCTTTCTTCATCTTTATTTGTTGCTCCTTTTCTGTCTGAAGATGTTTACTCATCATAACAGCTTTTAAGATAATCTTGAGATAGGTCTAATCCATAGACTGTGTAACAAGGACATAAGTGCCTGTGACGTCACCTGTAGATTTCTGAAGAGCATTTTTGAAGCCCAAAGTGGGCGGAACCGGCCGTCGCCATCTTGGCAGAGTCACCACACATCACTCCCGGATAACGGAAAATGGGCAAAGAGGCGGGGCGTGGGTGGACTTACAGACAGCAGACAAATGGCTAGTAGTGACAGCAGTGGCAATCCACCTGTCACTCAAGTGGCCACGTCCTTAATTATGCGTGACTTTAAGGCTTAATATAATTTAAACAGATGAGTTAGAATCCACCCCCCTCACAGTTGTCATGAAGGGCAAAATTAGCTATATAGACCAAAACCACTTTTTGTACCATGCTGTAAACATATTTTTGGTTGGGCATTTTAACATGGGGGGTCTATGGGATTGAATCCCTTTTGAAGCCTGTCTCTAGCGGCCAGTCGACGATTCGCAGTTTAAGTCACTTCTGTGTTGGATTCAAGAGAGATACAGGAAGGTTGCCGCTTGGTCTAATCTTATAATGTACAATCATGTTCCATATTTATAGGGACAGTCATTTTGTTTTCTTATTTTGCCCAAATAAAATCATGCATTTGTTGTCATCCTATCATAATAGATAACCCTGTCTCTGCCTTTTTAGGCATGAAGAATCAAAGAAGAAGAAAAAAAGTAATGATGCTTAATGATATCACACACTTGCATTCGCACATACACAGTAGCCATATACTCATAACCAAAAAATACTGTTGGTAAAAGAAGTTGTTTGATTTATGTATCATGCACGCTTTTCTTCAATCTGTACAGCACTAAAAGACTTTTGATTTACAACAATCAGGTATCAAATTCATTGAAGGGATTATTTTATTTATGGCCCATACACATATAACACTGCAGTGAAAATCATATAAAATGGCACATTTGGGGCTTGCAGCGATTGAAAACATACAATTTCATATAAACAACATTGCGATTTTTGGTAAAAGTGAAAAATGTGCTTGAAATGTTCAGTAATTTCATTCATATAAATGCGATGCATTCAGAGTATCGTGAAATGTCAGTACAACTGAATTTAAACTCCAGACAACCAAAACAGTCCAAAAAGTCTCAAATTATCCATGATGTCCTGTAAAACAGTCCATGGTTGTTTAAATTTACAACATTTCTCAAATACATTGTAAATATTCAGAAAATTACATACAATTCCAAGAAAATAGAAATCTGAAATTACTTCTTATGCTGCTTGATAAAGTCCCTGAGCAAATGTTTCGCTCACTTACTGTGATCAACATAATCCATTAGCCGATTGATATAAATCACACAAAGTGATTTGGCCTTTAATCAAAGTTGACAGTAAAAAAAAATACTTGCATCAACATCCTTTCTCTTAACGCGAAAGGGAAAACTGTGCACCTGATGCTTTTCCAAAGCGTTTCTCCAAACTCTGTATTGCTTTGACAGAAATGGAACAAGAAATGGTCAAATCAGGCTAATGGATGTGTGCTGCTTAGGGTAAGGTTTTTTTCAGTACATGTTTCTGTCATGCACTTTTCAGTATAAGCTGAGGTCACTTAACCTGGAGGGGGGGAAAAAACATGCAGCGGCTTTTGAAATCCTGCAATGATCAGTAGAGAGGGCTCCAGTTAAATGTCCCTATGGATATTATAGTCTGGCAAGTGTTGGAGGAGAGCCACACCATCTCCACTAAACTGTAATGAAGGAATCCCAAGGCAAAGCCACATCCGACATCAGTCAGATGGTGTCGACCCAGAAACACACGGGATGTGCCAGCTAGGACGGCCCATAACACAAGCAAAATACGCAAAGGAACTGCAAGCACCAAGTGTGCTAACAGGAATTTAGATACCATGGCTGCTCGGCTTGCATGTGCTGCTGGGAAAGAATAAATATCCATGGCCAGGTAGTCGAGGAAACTGGGTGCCATTTCCCAAGGCCCTTTACGCTTCACCAACTTCTGCATGCCTGCTACAGTCATCACATCCAGTAAGAGAGCTGTAAAGCAATGATGTTAAATGTACGTTATTAAAGCAATACCAGACTCACAAGAATGTTTTTGGCTATTTATCAGCATGGGTGTGATTTGGCCAGAAGATCATGATATACAGCCATAACACACTCTTGCGAGTATGATATTGCTTTCATACAACAAGGACATGCATGTAAATAAGTTAGGAAAAACCAAGGAGTTTTCCAAAGACCCTCTTGTGCGTGGAGCTACTATTTTACACCTCTGATTTAAATCTCTTATTGTTAGTTCAAAAGATTCCAATGCGTCTCCATTACTAATTCAAAAATATAACACTTTGGAACTAACAGAGACAGCTTAAGCCATTTGAGATTAGGAAAAATCAGAGCCACTTTAAACCAAGCAGCTTTCTGTTGTTCAACACGGCAAATCTGCAACATTTTGAAAATTTGCTAAACATCGCACAGATGTGACGGTATGGGTGACTGGATGTCAGTGGAGGTGAGGCTTACTTATGATGAATAAACTGGAGGCTGTATCTCCCCATAATAAAAAGAACATCTCAGGCAAGATTGATAATTCAAGTTGTATTATGCTAATCAAGTTTGAAATCAGGATCGCCAAAATGGCTGCAAAAATAAAGATTACAGCAAACTGATTCACTTCAGAGACATGGATTAAACAACTGGAGTCGTATTATGGATTCACTATATTTATACGTTTTTTTGGAGCTTTACAGTTTTTGGTCATCATTTACTTGCATTTTATGGACCTACAGTGTACCATACACTCTAAAAAAGGTGCTATATAGTACTAAAAGTGGTTCTTTGGCTCGTAATCATAGCACCTCTTATGGAGTCTACATCACCATTTGACAAAGGTGCTGTAGAGCACCTTTAAAGATATGGTGCTATATAGCCCCAAAATAGGTTCCCCTATAATTACAAGCCAAAAAGCACTTTTAATGCTATATAGCACCAATTTTTTTTTTTTTTTTTTTTTGAACAGCATGTACTGCCTGATGTGTTATTGTTCCCATTACACTCTAAAAATGGTGCTATATAGCACTAAAAGTGGTTCTTTGGCTCGTAATCATAGGGGAACCACTTTAAGTGCTGTATAGCACCAAATCGGGTGCTTCAGTGGTTCTTCAGCGGTTCTTCACCGGTTCTTTGGGATGACTGAGGTGCTATATTGCGCCGCTACCATATACAGAACCTGTTAAGATATGGTGCTTATTGCTTTCAACATGATTACGAGCCAAGAACCACTTTTAGTGCTATATAGCAACATTTTTGTAGTGTATGTTTACCCGTTGTTTCAGATGGAGTCAAATTGGAGTCTGTGAATCAATTAATCTACTTGATAATCATTGATGATCTTTAATGCCTTCAATACAATCACTAAGAAAAATGTGAATTGTTGAATCTGTTGTGAAATGTGTGAAATTTAATGTGAAATTGTTGTTACCTGTTGTTTCAAATGGAGTTGAACTGGAGTCTTTGAATCAATTTATTAAGCTACTTGATAATTATCACCTGATGATCTGTAATGTCTTCAATAGGCCTATAGTCACTGAGTAAAATGTGAATTGTAACACTGACGAAGAACAGAACAGCTAAAACTTTGTCTTTATATCTCCTGTTTTAATCAATAAAAAACCTTTTAGAGTGCAGACCTTCTGTATTGTTTGCAGTGCATGCTGAAATGTTTTACTTCAGATCTTCATAATGTGTTCCGCAGAAGAAATAAAGTCATACATCTGGAAAGACAGAATATTCATTTTTGGGTTTTGGAACCCAAAGTAAAATAAAAGGAGTGGTAAATGTAATAAATTATAAAGTATACATGAAAAGATTTTCATTATGCCAGCGTGCAATGAACGAGTCACATCAGTCAGTCAGAACACATATCCTTGTATTCCCTTATCCACTGACCTACAAACCCAACAGCATCCTCACAAGTTGCTAAAAAGTGTGAGCACAGTGTGATTTCAAATTCATTCCAAAATCAGATTTGCTTAACAGGATGACAATCATGCTTTTTTTTTTTTTCATTCTTATTTATGTAGGCCTACATAATTATTTTGAATGTCACTTTAATCCCATTAAACATTTACATCGCATTTAAATCTCTTTCAGACAGAGGTTCAAAAATACAAATACATTTAACGTTACATGTATCTAACAATGGAATTATCCTGAATTGATTTATTTAAATTGTCCTAAATAGGAAATCCTTAAGTCAATTTAAGGATTTAAAAAGAATATCAACTGTTTTACTATTTCTGTCAGACATTCGGCAAGAAGGTCTGCGTAGGTTTAGAGGAAGACATTTCTCAATCACAGTAGCATGTGTTTGACCAAAATAGTAGCCTGGTGTTTATATAGCCACCCACATTTTTAGACTGTGATACATTTGGACGTTCCTCGGAGCGTCAGTATAGGCTACTCCTTATCAGAAAAGCGTTACAACTCACCTAGCAGCAAATTGACCAAAACCTCTTGACCTGCCAACGTGTTGCTTCTTGTAAGACACAAAATTGTACCGAAGATCCACGGGATGCCATGGCCAGTGAGCGCGAGCAGCTTGACCATAGAGCGCACGCTTCCCCACGACGATGAGGGGTGCGCGCACACGCCGAGCCGCTTAGACATACAAATATCAATGGCCAGAAGAGAGTTCATAGCGATGCCTTTGAAAGAGGGGTTTAGCTGCATGCAGTCTTCTTCTGGTAATTCCTTCTTCTCTTTATTGTTCTCGGGCGACTCGCTCTGCGCATTTTCGCCTGGCTGGTGTTGACTTTGCTGCGGTCTCTGCGACGGCCTCCGCGCAGAGCCGCGAGCTTCAGAGCTACCGCTCTTTAAAGGCTGATTTAGAGACATAAACTCGGGTCTGTTCAGCACATTGTTTCGCTCCCTCGCCCTGGATCGAGTCTGGTTTGCTGGCATCTTGTTTTTCTACTGTCCTTCCAGCCTTAAATATGTTTTACTGTCCTGTTCTTCACACTGAGAGACAGTGAACGGACTACCATGTCCATTCCCAGATCATGTCTTGCTCTGTTCTAAGTGTTGCGACTTCTATTCCAGTTACACTATTAATAGACATTCCAGCCGCCTGGATACATGAGACGCATCCACATGCTGCCTTATTGCAGCAGAAAATGAAGATAAACGAATGACACTCGACTAAGTAAATCGCTTTGTCCTCGCTTTAAACATGCACATAAATAAATAAATAAATAAATAAATAAATAAATAAATAAATAAATAAATAAATAAATAAATAAATAAATAAATAATGACAGGTAGACTGCATGCTCTGAAGCAAATGTTAGCTATTTTTTATTTTTCAAAAAGTGTCAGCGGATAGAGACAGACAGACAGACAGACAGACAGACATATTGATGTTTTTTCAAAAAGTGTAAGCTGGAACTATTCATATTTTTTATTTAACTAAACATTGTAAAAAGTGATCAGTGTCAACTTAAACTACCCACAAAAAAGTGATGAAACCAGTTGCCTTAAAATGCGTAATGGAAAATATTATGTGACCTTGACAATTCCACATAACTCTTTTTTTTTTTTTTCTTTCTTTTTTTTTTTTTTTTAATTAAGCATGATTTTATTTAGGCTACTTAATCACTTTAAGGCAACGGGTTTCCTCACTTTTTGTAAGTTAGGTCAACTATTTTTACAAATGTCAATTTAAATATAAATCACTGTGATCACAAGTGCCTTGTGTTCAAAGTTCATTATAATCATAAATAAATTAAATCAAATATTGTTTCTATACATAGGCCTACACTGTTGTGGCATCAAAAAACAAAAAAACAAACAAACAAAAAAACCTAAAAGATCCTTGTTAAAATCCTTTATCAGCACTTTTCTACCAAACAATTCCACCAAAAACGTTATACTCCATGCTTGTGTCAACCTAATTTTAAAAAGCATAACAATCCTTCACTCCTGTCTGTTATGATTCTCATAAAACAGCTTCATGAGCAGATTTTGAAAAATGAAAGAAGAAATACTGAAACCTGTTGATTGTCCAGCCCCCTGACTCTAAACTACACTACCCAGGATGCAAAACGTGGTCAAGAAGGGAAGTCTAATTCTAAGCCGCTTGGATAAAAAAAAAAAAAAACCGAACAGCTGAAGTATTGTATTACACCAGAGGAACCTGACTACCCTTAAATAGGGTCAGGGCGACACAAAATAACCCGACTGGTCACGCTCTTTAAATCTCTCAGATACTACGCGGAAATTAAGAGCACCGATATTTGATTTGACACCAGAAATTTTAGTCTCAAGTTATCCCAGAAGACGCAGCGTGGAGCTGGAGCCGTAAAGATCCTCTATGGATTTCAACTTAAAGTAATGTTTCTTGTTCTTTTTGCCATCCTGATGGACTTTTTGAATTATGGATCGACTCAACGGCATACGACTGTTGACTGGAGCGCAGCGTAACAGGTCGTAATGCCGCATTATTGGACTGTGCCTTACAGGTGCTTAGACTTTTCAGGTTTTAAATCAAACGCACGTATGAGCTGACATGTATTTTGTGGCAAACAACACGCAATAGCTACAGTTCTATAATTTATAATCTATTTATAATCTATAAATTATTAGAATGAAGGTTTATTATAATTTTGCTGAAGGAGGGGAAAGACCTGGAATCTATTAATACTAAATTTAAGAAATTACAAGAAATATGTAGTGATCCGTTATGTTGACATGTCAGGAATCATGTCATGAATCATGTCATAGCACTGTGACCAGAGACAATTGGGCCCTTTTACTCTCATTATGAATAATACTGCTTCATTTGGATACTGATGGGTGTTTGTGCTGCCAGTCTAAAGAGCCTCCACCATGGGATGTGTACAGAGTGTAAAACTCAAGCCAAGTTTTCATGAGAACATCACAGTCTTGGAACTGCAAGCCTCCATTGATCCTAGTCCAACTGTCATCGATGAATCATCTAATGTGGTTCTGCGTTATCGCACGCCTTACTTCAGGGCATCAGCTCAGGTGCTGGTGCCACCCATGCTTTGCAAAGAGATCTGGACTATTGGCTGGATCCAGGCTTGCAATCAAATGGATTTCTTCAATATATATGGAAATGAAGGAGTGTAAGTGTGTCCATTGTGTAATAATATGAATAGATATGCTGAATACTATTGCCTTTTTAGTGTGTTTATTGTTTTGGGCTCCTACCTTTTAAAAAAATAAAATGTTGAAATTGTTGCGCATGGACCCCGAATACTATCTACACATTTAAAAAATAAAGGTTATTTATTGTTATCAATGGTTCCATTAAGAACCTTTAACATCCAAGGACCCTTTCCACTGCACTAGTGTTTTGTTATAGTGGAAAAGGGTTCACACTGAGGGCGGAAAAAAGCGCACTTTTCACAAAAAGTGCCTTTGGGGAACCTAGAATTGTCCTATTGCATCACAAAAGTTTTATTTTTAAAAGTGAACCCATAAATGGCAACATTTGTCAGTAAAAGAACTGCACTCAACATAGTATCCACGGGGAAAATTACTTATTTAATGTATTCTTCAAATAATTACTTAGCTTTTAAAATAACCATTCATTCTCAATTGAAAAAAGTTAGACAACACGAAATAAAGATGAGAATAAATCTGAATAAAAGTCAATGCATATTCTGTTTGTATTGTTGTATATACATATCATTTTGTCACATTATTGTTTCAAAATCAATCCCAACTTTTGCACTACTTAGAGGGCAGTAAATAAAATATTGTAAAAATGAACTAAACTAAATAATCTCAGCTGCTTTCTTAGCATGGAAACCTAGTAAAAACTATTTCTCAGGATGTTAGTGATGTTTATGGTCAAATTTCCTGGGATTGTTTCCTCAGCAGCAGAAAATTTGAACACACCCCTAGAAGGACAAAGGCTTGGTTTTATTTCTAGATTATGTATTCTTGTATGACATTAACATGCTCCAGGAAATTACAGGGTAGTTAATTGTTAAGAATGTTCTTAGTACGTTTTGAAACTTTTACACACAAAAACTTAAATACCAACATAACAAAACATTAAGCATTAAAATGTCTATCCGTTTTCTGATCTTGTTAAAAATGCATCAAATAGCACTTCATTTAAACATTTACTCTCCGAATTCAGCCCCTTTGCAAAGCATGATGGGAAGTGAAAGTCTTGTTTGATTGGGTTACTTGATTGAAGCGTGTTATCTCAAGATAAAAACATCAGGTTATGTCAAAGAGTAATGGTTTTAAGTCAGTTTAACATGAACCAAGTACATTTGAACCATAAACCTGATATAATTGTGTTAAATCAAGATGAATTGCTTAAATAAAGTGAACAGCATCATACACATTTTTTCATTGATGCAAGGGTGTATTAACTTACCATATCATATAAACAACTTGAAATCATCTGAAAAATAAGTGTCATCTTCCCCCTTTAGATCCAGCTGGGAGATCCCAGAGCTGAGATGTGAGCAGATCGAGGCCATAAGTGATTCAGACGGTGTGAATTACCCCTGGTATGGCTGCACCACTGAGATGTACACGATAGTGGGCCCCACTAAGAAGAGCACCAAACTCACTGTCAGCATGAACGACAACTTCTGCCCAAGTGTGACGTGGAGTGTCCCAGTGGGCACCACTAGCAGTCCTGCTCTCCTGAGCTCCATCCAGAGGGACCAATGCTTCACCACCTGGCTGGTGGCCTTGAACGAAACCACAGCTGAGATGGTGCTTCTCCGAACCGTCCGCTGGAGGATGCAGCTCTGTATTAAAGTGGATCCAAAGAAGCCTCTGGGTCAAAGAGCCACAGTTATGGAGCCACTGATCCAGGAGCAGCCTCAAGTCCTAGTTAGGAATGAACCCATCCCAACAAACGCCTTGCTTAAGCCTAATGCCAATGATGCCCAGGTTCTAATGTGGCGGCCTAGAAATGGGGAGCCCCTTGTGGTCATCCCCCCAAAATACCATGAAGGATATTTCCTTCCATCTTAACTTGAAATGATTCAATAATGATACAATTAAATGAAATTTTGGCATGGAGTGAGTGCTATTAAACAGGGCTACTGATTTAAAGTTTGAAAGAAACAAAGGTATTATTTGTGTATTTACTGATTGTTAATATGCTGTTTAAGGACACACATTTATTATATTGTGCACTGTTTTGTTTTTAGATATTTTAATATTTGTAATTTGTATGACGAAACTGCATGTGGCCTTTGCATACTTGGCCATAAACTGAAATGTGGCCTTATAAAAGCGATTATTATGAACTAAACTAAAATCATTTGTTCACACAGAACGAGCTGATTATTAAATGCAAAATGGCATATTTATTTTAGTCTGGTGTGGCCAAAGTTCTGTTGCCTTTTATTTTGTGCAATTACAGGAAACACATTTGCAAACATCACTTGTGTCCATGACCTCTTACAGAATGTTCCCTGGACTAGAACTGTGAATAATTTAATTGTCTTCTCATGTTTTAAGAGGCAGCTCTTCAGGAGAGCAAGCTGTGTTTCAGGTACTTCATCTCTGTCTATTTTTTTTTTTTTTAAATATGCAAAACCTTTAGGTTGAAGATAAGGTGGAAACTCTACAATAAAATCAGTGTGTCACTGTTTTTTTCCCACTGTCTGAGTTTTGTCATTACTAAATAGTTTTTTTTGCTTTGTTTTTGAAAATCAAAACTTCACAAAAGACCAGACAGCTTAATTCTAATTTTACTTTAAATTTACTTAAATTTATCATACAAGACAAACTGCTTCACAATAGAATTTCAACTTCATATTATTGATATTATTATTTGATGATTGTGACCAATAATTTTATCTGAATCACACAAACTTTGTTCTTTGTTTGAGAGCTTCCTCTCAATAGGGACCATATGACCTGATTCTAAAATACTCCAAGTTGCCCTATTTCTTTACTCGTATGTATTCATTTACATCTCAAAAGTCTTGTATCAACAGAGACTCTCTGGACATCCTTATTTGTCACATTGTTTAGTATTATCATTATAAATATGAACAAACAAGAGCAGGGGTACTAAATACAAATAGTCAGATTATCTAGGGGTTCTCAACTCAACAAAGTCCACTTTCCAGAGTTTAGCTCCAACCTTGATTAAACTTACCTACCAGTAACTTTCTAGTAACCCTGAAGACTTTCATTAGTTAAGGTGTGTTTGAATAGGATTGGAATTGGAATGTGGACCTTGTGGGTCAAAAAGTGGACCTCATAGGGTCATAGTAACCCTCTAGTGAACCCCTAGAAAATCTGAATATTTGTATTAATGATGACGTCATATAGGGAAAAGTAATAAACTTTAAATTTGTGATATAGTGACAAATCTTTTTTTAAGTTTTCAGTATAAAGCGCCTGACAGAACCCAGACGGAAACTGACATTTTGTCAGGTTTTGTTGGATCATTACCCATGTCTCTTGGCTGTCAGCATTGGTCTGCATCATGGATCATTTTATGGATTTTGTTTTAATGAATTAACTTTTTTTTAATTAACTTTTATTTTTAATTAAATTGTATCAATTAAACAGACTGTAAACATACTTTATTACTAGAAATAACTGTTAAAAATGAAAATATTATGCAATCATTTAAGACATTTCTCAATTAAAAGAACCATTGGGTTGTTTATATAAACTCACTGAACCCTTTTTTTCTAAGAGTGTAAAGCTGAGTGTAATGGATTATCAAAAAAAAAAAAAATGATGGCAGATGAAAGGCAGAAGTCCTGCAAACATCACCAAAGGGATGTCCTGTCATTTTACCACAGAAAATTCAGTTGATTCAAGGTTCAGATTAGGCACAAAAACAAAACAAAAAACTTCCTGAATAGTTCATAATATGATCTATAATATGTCTTTAGGAAATAAAGTGATTTTTCACGTCATGCTGATTTTAAGCTACTCCAAGACTTATGGGCATGAATCTGTATACAGATAACTTCAACAAAGATGCTTTGTACATTTGTGTATATTTATCATACCTGTCAGTAATCAAGTTTTCATTTTTATGTAAATATATGAATGAGAACAATACATTTATAAAGTTTCTGCATTTAAAAATAAAGATACCTTTATAAATGCATCACCATTTTACAGTACATTTTAGATAATTATAGATTGCTATGTTTTGCTTTAATAACAGCAGCAGCACTCAAGCATCATGAACTCCATGAGTTAAGCCCCTGGCCCCTGTGGTCTGATCAAACAGACAAGCTACTGTAGCTCAAATTGCTCAAAAGGTTAATGCTGGTTCTGAATCTTGTTTTCTTTTACATCATGTGGTTGGCCGGGTCTAGCCTTCAGGGGTCTAGTGGAGTCCATGCCTCGATGGGTCAGGGCTGTTTTGGCAGCAAAAGGGGGACCAACACAACATTAGGATAATGTTATAATGTCATAATGTTATGCCTGATCGATATTTATATATTACAACTTCGAAAAGTCATTTTTAAAGTCTCTTCAGGCAGAAAGAAAATGGTAAATGTTTTGTTTAAAGATGGCAGGCAAGTGTTTACTTTCTACAGTCTTGCTAAAAAGAGAAGATACTTCAAATAAGAAAGATCATGATATACATCTCTGAATTATACATGGGTTTAGTGATTCTTTGTGCTCTTGCACTGTGACTGCCCCCTCCCTCTCATATATTCTATTGTTATGAGGCGCACACACACACACACACACACACACACACACACACACACACACCTGGAGAAACACTGGAACTCACTCAGTGCTGTTAATCAAGTCCAAATGACATTGTCTGACCACCCGGATTTACAAATGATTCCTGAATGGAAGAAGCAATATATTAGCTATGAGGTGAGTGGGTTCTTGTTCTCGGATATATTCTTTACACTTTCAACCTTTCAGAAATGTAGTACAATTGTAAGTGTACCTTAGCATGATTAATGAACCAAATAAAGGAAAGCATTTTATTTTTCAGACCCTGAAGTCTATGCTGAAAAAGAAAGATAGGCTTAACCTCATTTGTTATGGTAAGAGCATTGGTTGTTTTAGCTGGTGAATTCCAGTTACGTCAGAGTACTCCAATATCGAAATATTATATTTGGCAGTTTGTGAGCTCTACCTGAGCCTGGCCTTTCTGCAAAAATAGGTGGTATTTAGAAATCTTAGTTTACATTTAGCAATACACACTCATACACACACACACACACACACACAACCATCAGCAAGTCTGGGTTCAGTTAGATTTTTTAAATGTTTTTGAAAGAATTCTTTTATGCCCAGCGAAGCTGCATTTATTTGATACGAAATCAGCAAAACTAGCAATATTGTGAAATATTAGAACATTGTAGCCTGAAGTCCATGCTGAAAAAGAAAGATAGGCTTAACCTCATTTGTTATGGTAAGAGCATTGATTGTTTTAGCTGGTGAATTCAAGTTACGTGGGAGTACTCCAATATCGAAATAATATTTCTCAGTCATTTGCATATTTGCATGAATTGTACACTGTTAAAATGAGTTTAATAAATTGAATGGTGTCAAGGCATATTTATGAACGCATTTACAACTGTGTAGCCTCATAAATTATTCCCATTGAAATTAAATGCATGATAGATTTTGAATTTCTATGGCAGGTATCCTCACAATATCAAAGGTGAAGCAGGTCAAATGAATCATTCATAACTTTGCAAAGTTGAATGCTTAATGAGGGAAATGATTGAGATGTTGTGAAGGAAGTTAGTGAATAATATTATTACTTTATTCATCTATCAGTAATAATGAGACCTCTTTATAGCAAACAGGCAAGGGTCTGTGACAGAGGAATTCTACAAAAGCTGCGAGGAAGAGCTGAACAAGGTGAACCTCTTCTATTCAGGTAGACAACTCTAATGTACTTAGAGCAGATCATTTACAATACATGTGGATACATATTCACACTATTATACTGTAGCTATTTCTATATTACAGAGAAACTATCAGAAGCTCAAAACAGACTGGCAACATTTGGGATCGTAGCTCAGGATGTTTCTGTATCCAAAGTTCAAGGAGATAATCGTGTCATCAGAATTTCCACACCTATCAAAAGACAAAACACCAATATAAAAAACATCAAAATGGCAGTTTGTGAGCTCTACCTGAGCCTGGCCTTTCTGCAAAAATACCAGGTGGTCTTTAGAAGTCTTAGTTTACATTTAGCAATACACACTCATACACTCACACACAAACACAAACACACAACCGTAAGCAAGTCTGGGTTCAGTTAGATTTTTTAAATGTTTTTGAAAGAAGTATTTTATGCCCAGCAAAGCTGCATTTATTTGATATAAAATCAGTAAAACTAGCAATATTGTGAAATATTAGAACATTGTAAAAAAATATGTCTTATTATTATCATCACAGTTGTGATGTTTTTCTTTTGTGTTTTTTTTTAAAGTTTTTTTGTGGAAACTGTTATTTCACAAAAGAAAGCTGGATTCTTTGCTGAATAAAAAGTTCTAAAGAAAAGCATTTTTTATTAGAAATAAATATTTTGTAACATAATAAAACAACATTTTGGATCAATTTTATGTATCCTTGCTAAATAAAAGTATTATTATCATTATTATTATTATTATTATTTGACCCCAAACTTTTGAAAGGTATAGCAGATGTCCATGACTGAAGTGGTATAATAAAACAATACAAATTATTATACATTGTGCTGGATTTGTTCCCTAGGAATTTAATTACAAATGTTTCTGCAAGATCACCATAATGTATGATTCAAAGTTTGCTTCTGAACATGGCCAAAAATGGAGAAATGAGAGGCTTGACACATCTCTGCTCAACGCGGACAGAGGCAAATGTGAACATCTCATGTCTAAACTGGAGGTGAGAATGCAGGACTGTAACATTACCTTTAAATCATTTAATTAATTACAGATCACCAAGTCTCTGGATCAGTAAACTAAATGTAATTCTATACAGACATTTATGATTCAGCTGGAGGGGGGTGACAAATTGAAAGCAATGAAAAAACTTGAAGTCCCAGCAATGGACAACACACAGGTAAGAACAAATAGTGTCACCTGTGAAATCCTCCTGAATGAAGGTAGTCAGCAGGTTTTTTTTTTTTTTTTACTGTACTGTATCACCAACAAAACACACAAAAATCAAATGGTATAGTATAGTAAATGCAGTAAGGTTATCTTGTTTATCTAAAATCAGATGCAAGATTTTTTATTGTTAAATGTCATAATTTGATTTATTTATTAACATGTTTAAAACACATTTATCATCCTGATATCAACCAAAAGTTCACAAACTATTCTTGTCCTGATATCAACCATAACCTTAGTAGTTACCTTATTACTAGTACTTTCTTTGGTAACTACACTGTAAGTAAAATAAAGTGTAACCGTCTTTTTTCTTCTGTACAAAGAAAGTCGGAGTGTGGATAATGTTTCGGACTGGCTTTGTTTGCGGTCTCATTCTGGCTTTCCTTACCATTTTAATTTTCAGAGGTTAGTTAAGTTTACAACCTCTTTCCTACCATTTCCCTAAACAATTGTAACCAATCGCATATCATTTTCGATATCTGGCTATGGGGGTCAGATACTTTATTTTATTATTAACCATTACTATGTGTGCAAAAAATGATTATGATAGAAAGGATTTCAAGTCATATTCCTCTGTATCTATTTATTTGCCAGTGTGCATGTACAAAGTATGTAATGCCCAATTGTTAACTTGTCTTGAAAGTGTTTAATGAAACAGACCTGGAGTTTCTGAAGCCTCAGCTGCAGCTTTACAAGGGATGTTTCCTGCTGATTGAGTTTCTGTTCCTGATCGGACTGAACCTGTACTGCTTTAATACTTCAGCAATAAATCACACGCTCATCTTTGGACTGGATCCCAGAGACCACCTCTCATGCTACCATCTTTTTGAGGTGAGTTGTGAAATCCTTTATTTGAGTGTGTTTAATAGGCTTAATCTTATGATTGCTGTGCTGAGGCCTCATATGTCTGACTGTGTATTGCAGATGGCCGGGGGTCTGACGGTGTGCTGGTGCTCTAGTGTACTGGCTAGTCTTCATCCTCCTGTGCTGTCAATCCCACAGCAGCTCCACCCACTACTTTTTCACAGCTTCCTCCTGTTTCTGCTACTAAATCCCTTCTCCATATTTCATTCTCAGGCTCGTCGCTGGCTCATGGTCACAATGGTAAGATAGACTGTTAATCTGTGTATTAGTAGTACGCCACACTGTAAAACTGAACAGTTATATGTACTAAATAAAATTGAGTTCACTGCACTCATATATTACCAAACGTTGTGTGGACACAATGACTGACTGAAACAGAACTCAAATTGAATGAGTTATAGAACATTTCTAATTCCCAGCATAACAATGTATTGTTGAGTGATTAAATAAGTGATAATTGAGCATTAATGATGAACGCCTGATGATAATGAGCAGAATCACTGAAGGAAAGAGAAACACAAGAACTACAACTGACTTTAGCCACAGCTTTAGATGAAATCAACTGAAGATAAAATAAGACATTAAATCTCTGAATATCTCAGCAGAAGAGGATTAAACAACTCCACAAACAGCACTACCAGCTTCACGCATTACTAACCAGACTGACTTTATTTCTGTGATTTATGTTTTAATGAAAATAATAGTTTTGTTTGAAGTCACCATGATGGTGTTCTGTGTTTGCTTTAGTTGGGCCCTTGATCCGGTCCTTTTTAGCTTACATTTTTTTCTGCCTGCTTTAACTGTTTATAAAGCACATTTGTTATGGCAAGAAAAGTCAAGAGAAAATGTTAACAGGTTATGATATTATTGTCATGTGGTGGCTGAATCACTGATCTCATTCAGAGTCTAATGCTCTGGTAATAGAGGTATTGTGCTATTATCTTTTGTATTATTCACAAAACAAGCCATGTGATTCTATAGCACAAGATCCAGCGCAGTTGTGGAAAGTGAACAATATGAATGATTTAAATAAAAATGAGTGAACACAAAGTTTTAATCTACAGCATTACTTCGACACACACAGACATCAAGAATCAGCGTATGAATCTCAACAATGGTGACAATCAAAAAAATATTCAGATAAACAGAACATCACAACAAAAACAGCAAGGTAATAGCAAATAGTAAGAATCAAAGAAAATTTGTCACAATTCAGATGCATAATTTATTTATGCTGCAATGCATGCTTGGACCCATGGGGAATTTTTGATTGGTGGTACCCACCATGCACTGCAGCATGAAGCTTTTTATTGATTGTCACCATTGATGAGATTCATACGCTGATTCTTGATGTCTGTGTGTGTCTAAGTAATGACATAGATGAAAAGCATTTGAGCACTACACAATATTACAATATTGCATATTATGCAAATGCCACAACAGTGCTGGATTTTGTGCTGTAGAATCTCGTAGCCACCATTATGAATAATACTTCAAGGATTTATGCAACTACATGATGATTATGATGCTTATATCAATAAATAGCCAAAATCACTTCTCTTGCCATAACAAATGTGCTTTAAAAAACCACAAAGTTAAAACAGCCAGATTAAAACTAAATTTAAAGAGTCAAGGCTCAGGAGCCCAACTAAAGCAAACACTGAACACAATCATGGTGACTTCATACAAAACTATTATTTGTATTAAAAAATAAATCACAGAAATAAAGTCAGTCTGGTTAGTAGGGGTGTAACGGTACACATATTCGTACCGAACCGTTCGGGCTCTCGGTTCGGTCCGCGTGTGTACCGAACGGTTCCGAATACAATCTTTAACAGTTAACAGTCGGCTTGTTTTAAGTGCGGAACACACTTCAATCCTAGTTCCCACTCAAACATATTAAGTATTCAGTCCATTTTATCCCGAAATTCAAACGATAAAAGCCTGACTGATCACTGTATAAGTGCATCAATTCAAGCGGCCGCGGCGCGCGCGCGCGAGTGAACGCGAACATCTCTTCCAGAAGAATAACATTAATTAATATCTTAAGGTATGTTGAGGATAACACTTACTGAGACGTATCATGTGTCGTGTAATCGCTCAATTAGTGTTTCAATCGCAGAAAGACGAATATATCTGTGTAAATACATCTATTGATGCTACTGGACACATCTTCAGTGATGTTCCTGGAATCATTGGGTGTTTCGGGTCTTTCAACATCATACACCCTCATCCAGGCGACCCAGCTGAGGCTGATCAGACCCCAGCTTGTGTCCAGTTGGCGAATCTAGCTACTTTGCCCCCATGGATCTCCTCTCTTGAGCCATATCCATCTTGAAGCTTTCTCTGCTGCTTCAGTGGTGTTGTGGATGGCTCTTCTTCTCCTCCCTCCATCGATACCTAAAAGGCTGAAGGCTCTGAATAGGGATCGGGCTGCAAAGCCCCTGCTTCCGACTTCGATTGGGAGACACCTTGCTCTCCATCCTGCATCACGACACTCGCTGACCAGTCCCTCGTACTTGGCGAGCTTTCTTTCAAAGGCCTCTTCCAAGCGATCTTCCCAAGGGACTGTTAGCTCCAACAGAACCACTTGTTTGGTGGACTCAGATAAGAGGACAATGTCTGGTCTTAAGGTGGTGGTAACAATGTGGTTGGGGAACTTGAGTTGCTGCTCCAGGTCCACTAACAGCTGCCAGTCCCTCGCAGTGGCCAAGATGCCTGCTGATGTTTTTGCAGCTGGTCTTGGCTGCTCTCCAGCTCTGATGAAGGTGATGGCTTTCTTGGAAAGGCAGGAGCGCTTGGCCCACTCAACTCCTGCAGCAATGGCTTCAGCAATGGCCTTCAGCACCTGGTCATGTCTCCACCTATACCTCCCCTCTCCCAGTGCCTTAGGGCAGCAACTTAGAATGTGCTCTAGTGTTCCACGCCTGGAGCACAGTGTACATGCTGCTGACTCCACTATGCCCCATATGTGAAGGTTTGATGGGCTGGGAAGCACATCATACACCGCCTGGATGAGAAACTTTATCCGCTGTGGCTCTGCCTTCCACAGCTCTGCCCATGTCACCTTCCTCTCAATTGCGTTCTCCCATCTTATCCAGGCACCCTGTTGCCTCATTCCCACTGTCCTGCAGGTTCTCTCCTCCTCAACCACTGCTCTCACCTCCTCCTGGACTAGGCGACGCCTTTCCTTCCCTTTGGTGGTGTCAATATGGGGAGTTGAGAAGGAACCCAGTCCAGCCCTGCCTCTTGTTACCACTCCCACCAGCCTGTTGTGCTGTACTCTTGCCTCTGCTTGTCGAACAGCCCCCTCTGCCTTCCACTTCCGGCCAGTCCTAACTTCAATCCCAGCCTTTGCCACCTTTGGATCACTTGAGTCCCTATATTGCAACACTTCCCTGGCTCTTGTTACCTTGAACTCCTCTTCCAAGGACTTGAGTGGTAGTTGCAGTTTGTTGCGTTGCCCATAGAGTGCGATACTGCTTAGACTTCTTGGAAGCCCCAGCCATTTTCTGAGGTAGCTGCTGACCTTCCTCTCTAAAGTTTCCACAGTCGAGATTGGCACTTCATAGACGAGGAGTGGCCACAGGATCCTGGGAAGAATGCCATGCTGGTATAGCCAAGCTTTGAACTTCCCTGGCAGTCCGGACCGATCCACTGACTTCAGCCATCTGTCCAGCTCAGTGCAGGTTGCCTGGATGGATGCTGTGTCCCTCAGGGTGCTGTCAAACACCTTGCCTAAGCTCTTGACAGGCTTCTCAGTGACGGTCGGGATTGTTTCCCCTGCGACACTGAACCGGAACTTGTCATCTACCTTTCCTCCTTTCAGCACCATTGATCTCGACTTTGCTGGTTTAAAACGCATCCGTGCCCACTCAATTAGTTTTTCAAGACCCTTTAGTATCCACCGGCAGCCTGGGACTGACTCTGTGGTGACTGTGAGGTCGTCCATAAATGCTCTTATTGGTGGCTGCCGTTGGGCTGACTTTGTCTTTGGCCCCCTGCACTCTGGTTCAGCAGACTTTATAAGCATGTTCATAGCCAGGGAGAACAGAATTACAGAGATGGTACAGCCTGTGATGATACCGATCTCGATCTTGTGCCAGCCTGATGTCACTGCTCCTGAAGAGGTTCTCATCCTGAAGTTGTTGTAATAATCAGCGATGAGGTCTCTGACCCTAGTGGGGACGTGATGTTTTGTCAGAGTGTGCTGCACAAGCTTGTGTGGTATTGAGCCATATGCATTTGCCAGATCAAGCCACAGCACTGACAGATTGCCCTTGTTCTCTCTGGCCTCTCTGATGAGCTGCGTCACCACCCCTGTGTGTTCCAAGCATCCAGGCGTTCCTGTGATTCCCCCCTTCTGAACTGATGTATCGATAAACCTATTCTTTGAGAGGAAGGTGCACAGCCTGTTGGAGACAGCGCTGAAGAAGATCTTGGCTTCCACACACAACAGAGAGATAATGCGGAACTGGTCTATCTTCTTAGAGTTCTCCTCCTTTGGAATCCAGACCCCTTCTGCAACTCTCCACTGGTCAGGAATCCTTCCCCTCCTCCAGATGACACGCAGGATCTTCCACAGGCGCAGCAGGAGTTTAGGACAGTTCTTGTACACTTTGTATGAAGTGCCGCTTGGTCCTGGAGCAGAGCTTGCTCGCGCTTTCCCGACAACCTCTCGAACCTCCTTCAGCTGCAGCTCTGCCATATTGAACTGCACACTTGGCCCTGCAGGATCTATCAGCATGCTGCACTCTCCCAACTCCTGTTCTCTCGCTGGGTCACTGTATGTTTCCATCAGGTGGTGATCAATCTCCTCCTTAGAGCAAACCAGCTGGCCGCTACGCCTCTGCCCCAGCAGCTCCTTCGTGAACTTAAAGGGGTTGGCAATGAATGCAGCTCGCTTTCGGGCTCTTTCACGGCGGCGCCTCCGGTGCCACTCTGCCCGGCGGAGGATCCTGATCTTTTTTCGTAGGATGCACATCAGCTGTGCCAGTCCAGTGCGCTCCTCCTCCCCTGCCTGCTTGTATTGTCGCTTTAGGTTCTTCATCTCCTGCCTGGTTTTGTGGATTCTCTCCTCCCGTTGGTTCTTTGAGTGAGATCCTTTGGAGGCACCTCCCTTCACCTCTTCACCAAACCGTTCGGATGCGATGCTGACGATAATTGTTGTCATGACTTGCAGTTTCCTGTCAACATCTCCCCTCATCGTGGCCTCCAGAATCTGGTCTACATCGATGTCAAATTGGTTCCAGAGTGAGGTCATGTTCGCTGCTGGCCACTTGATCCGCCTCCTCTCAGACTTGATGCTGGAGGGAGTCATTTGCAACACTTGGAGGTTCCGGGCACTGTGGGGTGACTCCGGGCCTAGCTCCTCCTGCGTCTCACCAGGTTGAACACCTGTGCGTTGTGTTGGTCCTGTCCCCACCAGACACTTCATCTTCCCTTGGTGGATCTTTAGGCCTCGCTCGTTCTTACAGATCTTACCACATGTACACTGCTTACTCGTATTCGTTTGTCCATTGCCTTGGTCTAGTGCCGTTAAATCCGTCCGATTGGGGTGCTCATCCTCCCCCCCTCTCGGGCACCCCTGGGGGTATTTTTTCCTTAGGTTCATCGTAGCTTTTTTTGGGAGTCCCCCTCACAGAAGACACAGATTGGGTTGCCAGCCCGTTCTGCCCCAGTTACCGTCTCTCCGAGCTGTCACTGACTCTCCAGTAGTCGCCACACTTTTCGTGGTTGTCAACCAGTCTTTCCTGGTCGTCACTGATTGAATCAGATTGCAGCTGTGTAAATACATCTATTGATGCTACTGGACACATCTTCAGTGATGTTCCTGGAATCATTGGGTGTTTCGGGTCTTTCAACATCATACACCCTCATCCAGGCGACCCAGCTGAGGCTGATCAGACCCCAGCTTGTGTCCAGTTGGCGAATCTAGCTACTTTGCCCCCATGGATCTCCTCTCTTGAGCCATATCCATCTTGAAGCTTTCTCTGCTGCTTCAGTGGTGTTGTGGATGGCTCTTCTTCTCCTCCCTCCATCGATACCTAAAAGGCTGAAGGCTCTGAATAGGGATCGGGCTGCAAAGCCCCTGCTTCCGACTTCGATTGGGAGACACCTTGCTCTCCATCCTGCATCACGACACTCGCTGACCAGTCCCTCGTACTTGGCGAGCTTTCTTTCAAAGGCCTCTTCCAAGCGATCTTCCCAAGGGACTGTTAGCTCCAACAGAACCACTTGTTTGGTGGACTCAGATAAGAGGACAATGTCTGGTCTTAAGGTGGTGGTAACAATGTGGTTGGGGAACTTGAGTTGCTGCTCCAGGTCCACTAACAGCTGCCAGTCCCTCGCAGTGGCCAAGATGCCTGCTGATGTTTTTGCAGCTGGTCTTGGCTGCTCTCCAGCTCTGATGAAGGTGATGGCTTTCTTGGAAAGGCAGGAGCGCTTGGCCCACTCAACTCCTGCAGCAATGGCTTCAGCAATGGCCTTCAGCACCTATATATATATATGTATATTAATTCTACTTAACCTGTTAGTAGAATAGTAGAGTCTTGATTATTTAATGCTATGTTTAGATAAATCTGTCATGAAAATGACAGTCACTAAGATTATATTTCAACAACAAATTGGAGAAAAAACATAATTTTATAATTAGATTTAGGAGTTAATGCAAAAACTGCCTTATGTGAAGTTTACATGTTTGCATACAATGTGTTATTTGAGTGCTGATTATCCTATAACTAAACATGAATATCAGCTGAATATAGGCTTATAGTTTGGGCTCTGTTGTTAACCTTTAATATTATAGTAATAATGTGCAAGTAAGGGCTCCCTATATAGTTTGCAGCATTATCTTTAAGAAACTTTTAGTTATAATTTAATTCATTTAAGGACAGGCACAATTTTTCCAGTAAACCACTGTTTAATAAAAAATAAATAAAAATACATTTTTTAAAACTGCTGTATTGAACCCATACCGAACCGTGACTTCAAAACTGAGGTACGTACCGAACCGTCAGTTTTGTGTACCGTTACTGGTTGGTAATGCGTGAAGCTGTGGAGTTGTTTAATCCTCCTCTGCTGAGATCTTCAGAGATTTAATGTCTTCTTTTATCTTTAGATGATTTCATCTAAGGCTATGCTTAAGTTAGTTGTAGTTCTTGTTTTTCTCTGATTCTGCTATTAAAATAAGTTCAGAGTACTCATAACTACTGTTTCTTTACTTCAATTAAGTTAGTTAAACTCAATTGAATTGAGGTAATCAGTTTCCTCAAATTAAATGAGTTAGCTTAACTTGTTGGATTTTACAATGTAGTTCTTGTGTTTCTCTTTCATTCAGTAATTCTGCTCATTATCATCAGGTGTTCATAATTAATGCTCAATCATCACTTAATAAATCACTTAATTACTTAACTGCAACATATATTAAGAATCATTTAAAAAAAATGTCTATTAGTGAACTCAACTGAAACGAGCTTAGAGTACTCATAACTGTTGGTTTTTAAACTCAAATTATTTGAGGTAATAAGTTTACTCAAATGTAATGAGTTTGCTTATCTTTTGGGTTTGACTTTGTGTGTGCTATTTAGAGCTAGCAGTAACAAGCTCTCTGAGTTCATTTACATTTTTAAATAATTAAATTTGTTGTTTTACTCATTATAGTGAAGTTTTAGCTGTAAAAAGTATTTCAATGCAGTGTAAAGTTTAATTGTATATTAAGAAATATCCTTGGTTTAGTGGACTCAATTAAAATAAGTTCAGAGTACTCATAACTACTGTTTTTTTTTTACTTAAATTAAGTTTGTTAAACTCAATTGAATTGAGGTAATCAGTTTCCTCAAATTAAATGAGTTAGCTTAACTTGTTGGGTTTTACAGTGCAGTATAGGTGCCGACAAATGTCTTTATGAGTCACTGAACAATTCATTCAACCGATTTGTTCCAAATAAATTCATTCAGGAACAGAACAAGTGACTATCTTTATGAGTGAGTCATTGAAACATTCGCCCAACCAAATTCGTTCAAAAACACACATTTATTCAGGAACAAAACACCATTACTGTGACGCTCTGCTACAATTGATTCTCCTTTGGCTTCATTTGGACTCTTTTTCTTGCCGGAGCAAAAATAGACTGTCAGGGTCCTATTACGTTGTTTGGTCTTAATTTTATTTTGGTGACAGGATCCTAACAGTCATGTTATTTGTCTTATCCTTGTGTGAGTGTATGGTTTTGGCGTATGGTTTTGGGGTTGTTCTCTGGGCCGTACGCTCTTATGTCTTATGTTTTGGGTGTGTGAGCACATGGCTTCTGTCATGTTTGTTTGCCATGGGCTTTTGTTTGTTTCTGTGTGCCATGTGCTTTTCTCTCAGCCTCTAGTCTTGGCCCCTCCCTGTTGTTACCTGATTATTGGTTTACTTGTCCCAACTGCTGTCCTTTGTTACCCTCCTGATTTCCTCCCCTTTATAGGCGCCACATACACTACACAGTTTTCAACAAAAAGAAAAAACTTTTTATGTGTTTTGGCCATTAATTTACACAAAACCTGAACCAATTGCTTCACAAAATGATTGACTGTTTTGTAGCGCTCGAAACAACACATGCTGGTGATGCATGCTGGCCAGAACGGTGAGCCCAAACATGCATGAAAATCATTTTCCAAACCAATTGCAAATGTGTTATTGAAAGTGTAATCTAATAAATGTAATATATTAAATTTACATTTACATTTACATTTAGTCATTTAGCAGACGCTTTTATCCAAAGCGACTTACAAATGAGAGCAATAGAAGCAACTAGAACAGTCAAAGGCTACAGTATGCAAGTGCTGTAACAAGTCTCAGTTAATCTTTTTTTTATAAATAAATTAGACAGACAAAAATGAATAGAATGTTAAGTGCTATTCTTGATTGGTCAGGTGCTGCTGGAAAAGACGTGTCTTTAGCCGTTTTTTGAAAATGGCTACAGATTCGGCTGCTCGAATTGAGATAGGCAGGTCATTCCACCAGGTGGGGGCAGTCCAGGAAAAGGTCCGTGAGAGCGATTTCATGCCTCCTTGGTATGGCACCACAAGGCGTCGTTCACTGGCAGAACGTAAGCTCCTGGAGGGTGTGTAAGTCTGAACAAGCGAGTTTAGGTATATTGGTGCAGAGCCAGTGGTTGCTTTGAAGGCGAGTACCAGTGTCTTGAATTTGATGCGAGCGGCTATTGGCAGCCAGTGGAGACTGATGAAGAGAGGCGTGACGTGCGCTCTCTTCGGCTCGTTAAAGATCACCCTCGCAGCTGCATTCTGGATCAGTTGCAAGGGTTTGATAGTGCATGCCAGAAGGCCCGCTAGAAGAGCATTACAGTAGTCCAGTCTGAAGAGAACAAGAGCTTGGACCAAGAGTTGTGTGGCCTGCTCTGATAGGAAGGGTCTAATCTTCCTGATGTTATATAATGCAAATCTGCAGGACCGGGTTGTTGCAGTAATGTGGTCAGTGAATTTTAGCTGATCATCAATCACAACTCCAAGGTTCCTGGCTGTCCTGGACGGAGTAATGGTTGATGATCCTAGCTGAATGGAGAGATTATGATGAACTCCTTCATCCAGGCAGAAATGTCTGTCAGGCAGGCAGCGATACGAACACCAACCGTGGGATCATCTGGTTGAAATGAGAAGTAGAGTTGAGTGTCGTCGGCATAGCAGTGATAGGAAAAGCCATGTTTCTGAATGACAGATCCCAGTGATGACATGTAGATGGAGAAGAGAAGTGGTCCAAGCACTGAGCCCTGTGGAACTCCAGTGGCTAGATGATGTGACTTAGACACTTCACCTCTCCATGACACCCTGAAGGACCTACCTGAGAGGTAAGACTTGAGCCACTGGAGAGCAGTTCCTGATATTTCATGAGAGTTGACAGGAGGATCTGGTGGTTAACTGTGTCAAAAGCAGCAGACAAATCCAGTAAGATAAGTACTGTGGATTTGGAAGCCGCTCTTGCCTGTCTCAGTGCCTCCGTAACCGAGAGCAGGGCAGTCTCAGTTGAGTGGCCGCTTTTGAAGCCTGATTGGTTGATATCCAGGAGGTTGTTCTGTTCAAGAAACGTAGAGAGCTGGTTAAAAACAACTCGCTCGAGTGTCTTTGCAATGAAAGGCAGAAGGGATACCGGTCTGTAGTTTTCTAAGAGTGCTGGGTTCATAGAGGGTTTCTTAAGCAGTGGGGTTACCCGAGCCTGCTTAAATGCTGTGGGGAAGGTCCCGGTGTGAAGAGAGGTGTTGACAATGTGAGTGAATGCAGGAGTAACAGAAGAAGAAATGGCCTGAAGGAGGTGAGTGGGGATAGGGTCAAGCGGACAGGTAGTGGGGTGGTTGGAAAGGATGAGTTTGGAGACTAAACAAATTAACAAATCTAATACCATTAAATATGAAGTCTACATATAATGTGTTATCTTATTAAATTTTTAAAACATTTTGAAACGGTTATGACGTCACAAAGCCTCGTTTACTGAAATCACGTGTCAGGCAGTTTGATATGTACTCTGAATCACTGGTTCAAAAAAAAAAAGATTCACAAATGTCTCAAAGCTTCATGAATCAGTGTTTCGAAAGCACCCATACAAAGTGACATGGCCTGGTATGCATAATACAGCGTTTTTAGTCGTTTACGCAGATCTGTGTGAACAGGGATCATATTGTCTATAAGCTAAGGAAAAAAAAGAAATTATACATCGTTGTCAAGTAAACACACTTTTATTCTCCCTTTGTTGTCTGTCCTGGCTGAGAGGGCAAAAAATAAGTAAAACTAGAAAAACAACCAGGTCAATGAAGAGACTATCCACACTAGACTGACCAGCAATTAGGGACACAAGTAGGGATAATACACAAACCAGCACAGGAAAGAAAACAAAATGGAGAATAAATATGGAAGTAAATCAGAAGGGTAACAAGGGAGAGCAGGTGGGGCAAATAAACCAATAACAAGATAACAAGAGGGCATGACCAATACTAGTGGCTGACAAAATAAACAAATAAAAGTCATGTGCAAAAGGCACATGGCAAAGAAACATGACAAAAGTCATGTGCTCGCACACCCAAAACATAAGACATAAGAGCACACGGCCCAAAGAACAACATAGCCGTACGCTCACACAAGGACAGGACATGTCAAGTCAAGTCACCTTTATTTATATACCGCTTTTTACCATGCTGATTGTTTCAAAGCACCTTCACAGTGTTAAACAGGAAAATAATGCAATAGGTTTTGATTCGGCTGTACAGCCGCTTTGGTGAATGCGGTTGAACCGCAGTGATGTCATCCAGCTCAGTTCAATTATCATATAATGTCAATGCGGGCAGATCAGTAATATAGTTGAATATTTAGTCTCGACAACTGAGCAAGCCAAAAGCCAAAGGCGACAGAGGCAACGGTGGCAAGGAACCAAAACTCCATCGGGTGACATAATGGAGAAAAAAACCATGGGAGAAACGATACTCGGTTACTTAACGTAACCTCGGTTCTCTCTAGAGAGGGAACGAGTATTGCGTAAGTTCCTTACGCTACGGAAAGTTTTCTTTCTTCGAGATTACTGAAAAACCCAAAATTATCCTTAATTTTGTAACATTGTCAACGCAGTGCGGCAGCCTGGCAGACCATAGCAGGCTAATCCAGCGTGCTACTGGCTGCTCTGCTGGCAACTGCAACAGCCTATCGGCGAGCTCCTCGCCTCATTTACCTACAGGTAGGGCGTGGCCACGTGTATAAAAGCGGGGCTCGCAGGCTGTTTATTCGATTTTCGTAGTTCTGAAGTGTAAAAGCCCGCGGGGCGCACGGCAAGGAACGCAATACTCGTTCCCTCTCTAGAGAGAACCGAGGTTACGTTAAGTAACCGAGTATCGTTCTCTTACGAGAGGTTCTCTCGTATTGCGTAAGTTCCTTACGCTACGGGAACATATTGTCAACGCCGTGCGCACCTCGCATACAGCACCTGTTTCCCGGGGAACCGGGGAAAAAACACTGCTCGGGCAGGGTGGCCGGTGAGGAAACGGGCCACCGCATATACAGATACTTCATTTGAACTGACGGGTGGTTACGACGGGTGGTTACAACACCCTGTCCCATGAATGAGGGAACGGTACCTGCCGGTCTCCTTCAAATTCGCCACACCTTGTCTCATGAATGAGGGAACGGCAATGCCGGTCGCCTTCAAATTCACAATATCTTGCCATATGAGTGAGGTAACGGCACCGCCGGTCACCTTCAAACTCACAACAGCTTGTCTCGTATATGAGGGAACGGCACCACCGGTCTCCTTCAAATTCATATAAGCATAGTACCGAACTTACTACCAGTATGTGAGCTATGTCTGCGCAGAATCCCTGGGCAGAGCCAACAGCCCTATTAGACTGATAACACTTTCGCCTGTAAGGCAGGAACTTCCAGATTGTAGAATCTCACGAATGTAGACGGGGAGGCCCAGCCTGCCGCCATACAGATATCGTGGATGGAAATCCCTCTGGCCCAAGTCCACGAAGAGGCCATGCCTCTAGTGGAGTGTGCTCTGACACCTAGCGGGCACTGCAGGTGTTTGGAAGCGTAAGCTGTTGCAATCGCGTCCACTATCCACCTGGACAGGGTCTGTTTCGAGGAGGCGAGACGAGGAGGCCGGTTCACATAGGACACCACCGTGGTATTGTCCAACCGGACCAACACGTGGTGGCCTCGTATAAGAGGGAGAAACTGCTTGAGCGCGTTCTCTACCGCTATCATCTCCAAACAGTTTATGTGCAGGAGCTTTTCCCGGCTCGACCAGAGGCCGGAAGCCGATTTGCCCTCGAAAACGGCGCCCCAACCCGAGGTGGAGGCGTCCGTCGAGACAATCTTGCGGTGTGAGATGGCTCCCATCGTCACTCCCCGCCGGTACCAGTCGGCTACTAACCAGGGCTCCAGAGATGAAACACAGCTCTGAGTCACTCTGATCCGGAAGCCCCCGGACGCCCAGGCTCCGTGAGGCACTCGGGAGTTTAACCAGCGTTGCAGCGGGCACATGCGCATTAGGCCCAGCTGGAGCACTGCCGCAGCTGAGGCCATGCGTCCCAGCATCCTCTGAAAAACTTTGAGAGGTGCGATTTTTACTGGAAGTACGCAGCCATGCGTCTGACTCGACGCGCGCGTTGGGGTGACAGGCAGGCTGACATTGCCACAGTGTCCAGATTCAAACCCAGAAATGAGGTTGATTGCGTGGGCACCAATGAGCTCTTGGTCCAATTGACCGTGAGCCCCAAGCTGTCCAGATGGCTAAGCAGCACTGCCCTGTGGGTGAGGAGCTCGGCCTCTGACTGTGCCAGGATGAGCCAATCGTCCAGATAATTCAAAACTCGCATACCCCGTCTTCTCAGGGGAGCGAGGGCCGCATCCATGCACTTCGTAAATATACGGGGTGCTAGTGACAGGCCGAATGGCAGGACAGTGTATTGATAAGCCTGGCCGTCGAAGGCGAATCGTAAGAATGGCCTGTGACGCGGCGTTATCTTGATTTGAAAGTATGCGTCTTTCAAGTCCAGGGAAATTAGCCAGTCTCTCGGGCGAATATGCGCGAGGATCTGCTTGGTCGTGAGCATCTTGAACGATCTTTTCATAAGAGCTTTGTTCAGACGCCTCAGATCCAGAATCGGTCTGAGCGACCCATCCCTTTTCGGAACGAGAAAATACCGTCTGTAAAAGCCTGACTCGCTCTTAGAATGGGGAACCGGTTCTATAGCCCCTTTGCACAGCAGTGTGGCTATCTCCGCTCGAAGAAGATGTGCTACTTCCTCGCTCACTCTCGTCTCCGTACGCGCACAGAAGCGCGGAGGGCGGCGAGCGAACTGCAGAGTGTAGCCGTGCTTCACTGTTCTTAGCACCCATTCTGATACACCTGGAATGGCTTCCCACGCTCTCGCGTGTGCCACACGGGATAGAACGGCCTCCGGGCTCGAAACGCCGCGCTTCGCGGGTTCGACGGCCTGTATAGGAGGGCTGGGCGCAATGCGCGCGCTCTCTGTGCTGTGGGCCAGCCGATCGCTCGCGATGGCTGGCCGCCCTACACACTGTATCTCTGCCGCTTCGAGCGGGGAGTGGCTTGTGTGCGGCCCTACACTCGTCGTTTCGGCCACCTTGGGCGGAGAACAAATGGTGTGTGGCGCGTAGAATGTTCTGCCGGGGGCAGAATGTTCGCGAAAATGTGTGAGCGCGTTAGAGCGGGCACAACTCTTACGCGTGGAACATGACCGGTTAAGGGTGGCTGTGTGACAGCGCGTGTGGTGATTAGGCGTGGGCGCAAATAAGCGGACACGTGACCTAACTTTGGCACTCGAGCGGCCGGTGGCCGCTTTATGTGAGTGAGAGACACGGGATTTGTGGTGCTTGGGTGCAGGGGTGAACACAGACAAGTGGGCACGTTTACTGCATTTGAAACACATCGGCGTGAGCCGTGCAACCAGAAAAAATTCAACTTTTGTGAATTCTCTGGTTCGCCGTAAAAACGGCGTTTGTAGACAGGCGAGAGGGCAGTTTTGCTGGCTCGTTGGCTGCGTGAGAACCATCTGCAGCAGCCACAGTGGTGGGGGCTGACAGGAAAAATAGTTTTGACGGTGGTCCGGCCCCGGCGGGACTTAACCGTCGTTTCCCCCCTCTGGCTAGGAGGACTTTGGAGGCTCGGGCTTCAGCGCGATCCTAGGCCGGGGTCCCCGGGGGGGAGGCGGCTTGCCTCTGCTGGAAGAGCGCGATCTGGCGCGGCCGCTCGGTCTTCGCTGAGACGAAGGGGGCCGCGCTGGGCGCTGCGCGGAGCTCGGCACTGGCTGGTCACGAGGACGGCGAGCGGCGGAGCTATTGCTAGCGCCGGGGCGTCGAGGCAGAAAGAGGTTCATAGCTTGAGTCGTCTTCTGTACCTCGGAAAAGCGATCGACGATCCCCTTGACCGCTGGGCCGAATAGGCCGGACGAGGAAAGTGCTCTCCATTTCTCGCATTTCTCGCATTTCTCGCTCCATTTCTCGCATATCCGCGAGCGTGAGCCAGAGGTGCCGCTCAGCTACCGTGAGGGAGGCCATAGAGCGTCCGAGGGCTTGTGCTGCGGTCTTGGTAGCGCGGAGGGCAAGATCCGTCGCGCTTCTCAAATCCGTGACCAACTCAGTGTCTGTGCTTTTCTCGTCCAAATCGCGGAGGAGATTAGCCTGGAGGATTTGCAGCACAGCCATAGAATGCAGAGCAGATGCCGCTTGACCGGAGGCAGCGAAAGCGCGGCCGATCAGCGATGACGTCATTCTGCAGGCCTTGGACGGGAGAGCAGCCTTTGAGCGCCAACCGGAGGGCGGGCAAAGGTGCGCTGCGACCGCCTCTTCCACCGGAGGGATAGCATTGTAGCCTTTCTCAGCAGCGCCGTCAACTTGTGAGAGCGTCGATGAAGCTTGAGACGAAACCCTCGCGGAAAATGGCGCGTTCCAGGACTTCGCGAGCTCCTCGTGAAGCTCTGGCAGGAAAGGTGCAGTCCTGGAGGTGGGCGCGCGGCGGCGACTGTTGAGGAAACATCCGTTGAGCCGATTCGGCGCTGCCACCTTCGGCGGAGACCATTCGAGGCCTAGCTGCTCGACAGCCCGGGTGAGAAGGCGCAAGAGTTCCGCGTCCTCACCCCTTCGAGAGCGTCCGGAGGCCCGGACTGAAGAGGCCGTGGAGGACCAATCTTCGCTGTCGGATGCCATGATGGAGCAGCTGTCGGCGCGTTCCTCAGCCGCATCCGCCTCATCCCCGGAGGCGGCAACAGACATGGCGGCCTGGGGTGGGGGCGGTGAAGGCGAGAGAGAAGCTGGCGGGAAAGGTTCCGGCGAGCTTTTCTCAGTGAACTCCGGTGTCCGCTGCGAGCGGCGCTTCTTCTTGCGTGGCTTAACAGGGACAGGAGGGATGTCATCCTCGAACTGATCGAGTCGAGCCCGCAGGGTCGACATCGTCAAGTCCTCGCACTCCGGGCATCCGCCGGCAAGGAGTGCGGCAGCGGCGTGATCACGGCCCAGGCAGAGAGCGCAGATCACGTGGCGGTCTCCGGAACTGAGCGGCGCGTGACACGAGCCGCAGAGGGATCGAGACATTTTGCAACAAACGCTCGGCTCTTTTTGGGAAACTGTGACGCAGCGGCGACAACACTTGAGCAATAAAAGGATATGATGCTGCCGGATTGCAGAGGAGGCACGGAAGGCTGAAGGTGGTGAAAAATGCAGCCGGCTTCTTCAGGCGCTGCTAAGCTTGCTGTGCTGCGCGGTCAACGGCGGCGGGTCCCAGATCCAGCGATGCGAAGAGCTTCGCTGAAGAACAGAAAATCGAATAAACAGCCTGTGAGCCCCGCTTTTATACACGTGGCCACGCCCTACCTGTAGGTAAATGAGGCGAGGAGGGCGCGGAGCGCCCTCATTAGTCGCCACGTCACGCGGGCTCGCCGATAGGCTGTTGCAGTTGCCAGCAGAGCAGCCAGTAGCACGCTGGATTAGCCTGCTATGGTCTGCCAGGCTGCCGCACTGCATTGACAATGTTACAAAATTAAGGATAATTTTGGGTTTTTCAGTAATCTCGAAGAAAGAAAACTTTCCCGTAGCGTAAGGAACTTACGCAATACGAGAGAACCTCTCGTAAGAGAACCAGACTTAGTCGGGGTGCCAATTCTCCTCTGGCCAACGAACAAACATTGTATGATTATGATTCTGGCAACAAATTACAGGTTAGAAGTCATATTAGATCAGAATATTCAGAATATTTGTCCAGTTCCATCTGATTGAAGATCGGCATCATCACGCTGGAGACGGATTTGTTGAGGATGTCGTGCCGATGAGGCCTTCACAGGGGAGAGTCTAGTCTTGTTACATGTCTGTCTTGTCCTGTGCAGCACATGTGGTGGTTTTAGTGTGATGTCATGTCTCTGGTCCCTTGTCACCCCGACCTTCTTGTTATCTGATTGTTGGTTAATTTGCCCCACCTGTTCTCCCTCATTTCCTGCTTGATTTGTCACGCTTTATAATCTCCTCGTGTCTGCAGTCCGTGGCTGGATCGTTGTCTTATGTCGGATGTCGTCTGTTCTCTGTCCTGCTACATGTTCCTGCGTTGTGTTTAAGTATTTCTAGTTTGATTTTCCCCTTGTGGATGTTTTGTTTGTGTTTGTTTTATTGTCTATTTAATAAATCCCATCTTTATTTGCACTTGAGTCCTTGCTCCCTTTACATGTGCCACACCCTCAGTTGGGGACACAACATTTTCAACTAAATATCCAAATGAATCTAATTAGTAAACTAAATTAACAATATAACTAAATTACTGATATGCCCACATTGTCACTGTATGATAATTGAAATGAGCTAGATGACATCACCGTTTTCTCCGGAGCGGCAGTACAGCCGAATAAAAATCTGTTGCATAATTTTCCTGTTTAACACTGTGAAGCTGCTTTGAAACAATCTGCATTGTAAAAAGCGCTATATAAATAAAGTTGACTTGACACCCTGACAAGTCTAGAGACAAACAACGTGTGTCAGGATCCTGTCACCAAACTAAAAATAAGACAAACCAAGGTGACAAGACCCTGACAGTAACTTGCAATATTGTGTCTAGAATAAAAACTTTAATCAATATGAATACCTTCCTTTAATAACACACTCGCAAGTGTGCCGCTGATCTAAATGTCAGCAGGGCTCTGACTAATAATACAGCCGGTGACTTTCACAGCCGTGTTGTACAGTGCTGATATTCAGATTCAGAACAACATTCTTGCTCATGATATTTCTTAAAGTCAACATGAAATCAAAATTGATAATTCCTATTTTTTTATGGAATATTGCAGTATTTATTATAAATTATTTATTCAATCTTGGAACGGCATGTCTCTTCTCTAATTACATTTTTCAGCATACGGGCAGAACAAAAGATCACAGCAATAGCATACAACCATGATCCAATGATTCAATCAATTCCTCTTAGACAAAATCAAGTCCCACCCTACATTTTTTCTTGTTCGAGAAGCCATTTTACATGGATACCCAGCTTAAAAATCCAGCATTGCTTGTCACCAGCATAAGGTATGTTTTGCATTCCGGGGACCAGCATGGGATGGTTGAAGGTTTGCTGGTCCCCAACATGGGGTGCTGGTTGCTGTTTTGCAGGTTCCCAGCATGGGATGCTGGTTGAAGGTTTGCTGGTCCTCAACATGGGGTGCTGGTTGATGGTTTGCAGGTTCCTAGCATGGGATGCTGATTGATGGTTTGCTGGTCCCCAACATGGGATGCTCGTTTCTGGGTTGCTGGTTTCCAGCATGAGATGCTGGTTGAAGCATCTGGTCCCCAACATGGGGTGATGGTTGCTGGTTTGCTGCAAAATCCTCAGTGTCGATCACTGCTCAGTTTTCATATGGTCCAAATCTAAATAGTAAAAGTAACACTGAAGCAGTTTGAATGAAAATAGATTAACTCTACAAGTGATGATTGAGCATAAGTGATGAGACCTGCAGTTAACAAGTAGAATCATTGAAGATAAGAGTAACAACAAGAACAGAAGAGATGGGCAGAAAACACAATATTTATTACTGATGTACTCACGGAGACGCGTTTAGCTGTATATGTAAATGTTTTATATCGTATCTGCATTTCGTCTAGACGGATCCGGCAGTTTGGGAGCCTGAAACCGCTATTTTTTTAAATCGGGTCTCAGAGTGGATAAATCTTAAAACGACACCCTTGCGTTTTGCGTGTACAGCCAATCCGTATATTTTGTGAAACAATGATGTCATCACCCCACGTCTCGACCCTAGTCAGACACCTTAGGCCCTGTCCCAAATGGCACACTTCATGTGCACTTTCAGTTAAGAAACCGTAGGGTGTCATTGATGACATTTGTCATTTTAGGTCTCAGAAGGGTGCTCATGAGCTTCGCGGTCGATATCGATACACACTTTTGCCGAGCCCGCACTGGTGGGGGTTACGCAGTGGACTTCTTCCCGGCAGTAAAAGCGGCATTACGTTGTGAAAGTGCGGACTCAGAGGAAGCCTGTGAGGGTTTAGGATGCCATTTGGGACAGGGCCACATGCGCATGCTCTTCTTCTCCATTTTTAGGGTATCTCTTTGGCAGAATTAAAATGCCACATACTGGTCTGGCATGTATACTACATCATTTTGAGTAGGTTTCAGTGGTTTAGAGTGTACGCAGATATTTCTTGACACAGCTTAGATGAAATCAACTACAAATAAAATCAGTGATCTCACCAGAGAATGCTTAAAAAACTCCAAAAACACCATCACCGTGTTCACTTGTAAACCATTTTGGCTTTATTTCTTTCATATGGTACATGTATAAGAGTAGTTGAAATATCTTTGAAGTCACCATTATGGTGATTAATGTTACCTCTTTGGGCATTTGCCCCATGCTCGAATTATCTTTCAGCAATTGATGAAAGTGCATGCTATCAGTATTGTCTACAATATTTCATGGTCCTGACTGCAATGACACCCTTTATATGTACACTTTTTGGAATCTGTGACTAACAGCTGGATTTTAACAAAAGTTCCCAAAAGAACATGAAAGTCTTTAAAAACAGCAACATTTAATTTTGAACTTTCATTATCAAGTTGCTATTAACTGTTCCATTAAAAGAGCTCTTCTCAAAACCCATGTTATTAAACAAATCATATAATGTCATATATCCATATGTTTTTGTTTTGCAAATGCACACAAGCTCATTTTAACTGATTTATGTACAGATCCTTTGAAACGGGAAACAATTATTTTGATCGTGTGAAATGTTTCACCAGTTTGAATTTTTACTTATTCAAAACTTTAGATGACATTGATTAATAATATAATCATAATACAATTAGATTTGTTTTTCCAGCTAAATAAATTACAAAGTTGTAATTATATATTGCAATAAATCATATGTTCAAATAGTATATTTTTATTCATTTACATCATTAATATGTTACATATAGAAATATGCACGCAAAAACAATTATTGTCCCCAAAACACTGCTTGCATACAGACAGCTGACCTACTCACATTCAACCTCGGAAGACCATGCTGGTGAACCAGCTTCACCAGCTCCAGTTTGCTTCCGAACAGCATGACTATGCTGGTCCACCAGCTAAACCAGCACTATACCAGCACTAACTAGCCTGGAATTCGTGCTGGTCAATGCTGGATTTTGTTAGCTTCTGTCCACTTTATTTTTAACATAAGAGTGGGTGCGGCCATTTCTAAATTGAATGTGTGAGGGATCTGGTGTCATCCAGTCTGTTATGCTGTTTGATATTCCAAACTGGTAGGCTATTTGTTATCATAGTATTTTAATCTATTAGTAATCATGAACACGCTATGTTGTAGCACAAATAGTTTTACCATTAAGTGCACTATTTTATTCATATAGTTAATTACCTATAGTGGCTAATAAATCTGAGGTTGCATGCATTCATACTGTAGAAATAGTCTTTTTCTGGATTGCAAAATAAGGTGGCAAGCCAAACTTGGCAGACATTTTAATGTTGTGTTTAAAGTTTGTCTGTATTAATAACTAGGGTAGACATGTTTTCAACTAGTACCTTGCTATCTTTGCTGTAAAATGTTTTGCAATAGCACATGTTATCAGCAGTGGTCTCTAGAGAATGCATCATCATATGCAATGTCCTCATTTATGCATTTCAAATCACAGTGTAAGGTCTTGGCAGCCCCCTTCCAGCCTGTGGGCTTTGCAGAATGCTGGCTAGCCGATCAATTCAACAGTCTAAGCCCTTTGTTCCTTGGCTTGAGGGATCTGCTGTGCTTCTATACCTATCAGATCAACTGGAGAAATATGTGGTCTGACAGCCCTCCATCCGCAGGTAAGAGGGGCCCAATCCTAAACCTCTAATTGCTAGTGTATATTATATTATATTATATTATATTATATTATATTATATTATATTATATTATATTATATTATATTATATTATATTATATTATATTATATTATATTATATTATATTATATTATATTATATTATTAAATTGTATTATTATATTATTATCTTTTTTGCGCTCTTTCATGTGGCATGACATATAGCTGTAGCCGCCTCGGTTCAAGCTAAGTAGAGCATGGTTTTGCGGGGTCTGTTAGATTATTTATTATATATAATGAACAATTGTGTGTCTGATTGGTCCAGCCAATTATCAGGAGTCGTATCACCAAATCACATTTACCTACTGGTTTGTCGAGAATCCATTGGTAATACGCCATAATCACCACCACATACTCTTTGCCTGTTCTCTAAGCGCTCCTATAGAAAAGACAACATAACTGCCAAGGGGTATGATATGGGGTCCTCATGCTGTGCTTTACACCAGGTATTGAAGACCTTCCATTAACCTGTGTGAAAGGGGCTCTCGCTTTTGATATTGTAAAGCACATTTAAAAGTTTTAGGACAGAACTACTTCAAAGTTCATAGAATGTTTAAATGCATCAAGAAACCTCTTTATATTCCTTTGAAGTTTTTTAGTTGAGATTTTCTTCTGTTTGTTACAGTGAGTCTGGACTGTGGACGGTATAGTATGGCTGTAACCTGTCTGATCCAGTGTTTTCCACCATGGCTTAGATTTGCACAATGCCTGAGGTGCTTCTGGGACACTGGCCACACACTACATCTCCTGAATGCAGGAAAATACTGCACTGTGTTTCTTATGGTCACATTCGCCGCCCTCTACAACATGGCCAGAGGTACACGACCGTATAAATGGTAGCATTTAATATTCTTCATGTATTATTATGACAAAACATTGTTATTTAGAGAGAAAAACATGAGCAAGTGGCATACATAAAATTATCGAGTCCTCAGGCTTTTAAATAACTATTCAAAACATGGCTAGAAATGTTATGGTTAATGCAAGGCAAAAAATCAAATAGATAATAAAGGACAATAAAGGACCTTGAAAATGTTATGATGCTCAGTCTATTTGTCTGTATATGTGTAATAGAGAGATCTGCGCTGCTTGTGGAAGGGAGGATATACCTGTACATATGGGCCGTGGTTACCTGTATGGGTGTTCTAGTTACAGTGAGTTGGGATTTAAGGATGGACTGGGGATTACTTCAGGGAAATGGACTGCTAAAAGACGAGTTGGTGTACTCCCAACAGGTAAGTTAGTATACAAATTAGTATAACAATTTTTCATTAAAATTTTATTTACAAAAGTTTTTTGGTTTTGATCTGGTGATTGTCAAATTAATAGTGATAAGGTGCATGTGAAAAATATATTTGACAATAAATTAGCACGGTATATTAAAGAAATAGTTCACCACAAAATTTCGGTCTCTTCCTCAGAAAGTTATCATATGGCTTCAGAAAACTTGGAACATTGTGTATGTATTTTTTTTTGCATACATTGTATTTGATACAAAAAATATATATTTTTAATTTTCTCCATGTTGTCACCTGATAGAGTTTGGGTTCCTTGCAACTGTTGCCTTGCTTAGATGGTGACACTTATATACTGTATACAACAATAATTAATTCAACAATAATAATTCAACAATATTATTGATCTGACTGTACTGACGCAGTTTTATGAGAACTGAATTGAGCTGGAGGATGACATCATTTTTTGCAGAACTGATTAAATTAACTAATTTAATAATTGATGATCTTTACAACGGAACTGAAACAACACTTAACTGACTGAAACTGAACAACAGCTGAAATGTATAGTTTTTCTGTTGTCACGGTAAAGCTGCTTTGAAATGATCTGTATTGTAAAGCGCTATGGTGACTTGACTTGACAGAAATGCTTGTATTAAAATATTTTACTCTTCCATATTTATATTCTTACAATGATAAATCTGTGCTAGATGATGAGACAGAGTTGGGAGAATTTGAGGGGCACTGCTACAAAGTCTGCGTGCGGCTGTTTTGTTTCCATGGTAACAGACTGGCAAATCTCTCCAGGATTGTGGCTAATAAACAAAAAACAAATAAAAAGTATCATATGTAATCTACAGAAGCATTTTCCGTTGATTGATAACCTAATAGGAATATCTTGAAATGTTTAGTTTACATTAAAAACTGTAAATAGGAATTTTCAGACATAGGATCACCACCCTGAATGATTTTGTTCACTGTTATTCTTAAAGCTGCAGTCCGTAACTTTTTTTAGTTAAAAATTATCCAAAATAAATTTTTGAGCTAGTATACAACAAGCCAGTATTCAAAACTATCTCCTTACCTTAGCCCCACTCACAACAGTAAGCTTGTAATAATGTGTTATAATTAGAGTGGTATGGTGGATTTCCACTGGAAATTCAAGAATGTCTTTGCGTCATTACGTCATGTCTGTATACATAAAGAAAGAGTCCGGCTAGTAGTAGTAACGCATGTGAGGAGCATTTATACCGCATGTTCTTCAGCGGATAATTTATAGACTTTTCTCACAGCAACTGGAGTAATTCAATTGATCATTTTGATGCCGGATTGTAATCCAGAAAGGCCCAAATTACATCATCAGTGACAACTGGAGATTCACCCGTAGTCAAAAGCAAAAGATTGTACGGAAATTGAAATCTACAGGTAACACTAATACACACTAAATACACGTAGTCACGCAATGCTAATGCTGTTAACATTAACAATTTGAGAACAAAGTATAACAATAATAATAATTTGCACGATTTGATGTGATATGAGCGATAAGAGTGTACGATTTTCAAGTATAAAAAGTGATAGTATGTATATTTGAGGTATGTGAGTAGCATATTTTGAGTTTTGGCTACTTTTTTGGGCTAGTTTTGATTGGCCAGTGGGCTGGTTTTGTTAAACAGATCTGGCAACCCTTTTGAGACAGCCATTTTTATTGACCTTTTAGTTACTAGATAATGAATAATTTTTATTTTGGGCAAACCTTTTTATTTAATGTATGCTATGCACATACCCATAAATAAGAGTTTTTCTGACCCAACACTATCTCACAACCATTTTGGTGGCTAATTCGCACAAATTCGTAGGCCTACAATTTGTCTTAACCCCATGGGTAGATTTAGGGCCGAACTCATACAAATTGGGCAACTTGTTAAATAAGTACGAATTGCTGTGAGACCGGGTTTTCTGATCCATGTTAAACCCACATTATTATTATAGATAATTCTCAACAGTAAATATTTATTCTGCATTTGGTAGTATCAGTCCATAATATGAGTTACAAAAACATTTAGCAGTAGTCATACTAGTTTACTAAATCTTTCTCTACTATCACTATTTAAGATCAAGCATAGGTATTACTTGGTCAAATTGACCAAACTTGACAAAGCGAGGCTCAAAGTCACATTTTGTTGTAAGTGATTTAGTCTGTGTGGCAACAGTGGAAGCCTATATCACTGGCATCTCATGAAGTTTCAGACTGAAAAGGTGCCACTAAATTAATCTCTGTTAGAGGCTAAGGGGTCAAACTGTCCTGCAACAGCTCTTAATATTGAGAGATTTGCTTTTTTTTTAGTTGTACTACTATGCAGCCATGTTGGCGGATGTGCTGTTGCGGGTCTCCTGGGCTATAAATATCCTTCTGGCTCAGATGAAGGATTCAGCTGCAGCTGCCACTGCAAGTGCCCTGCTGGCACCACTGGAAGTCCTCAGGTTAGATTTCAGTCACACGCTTTAAGCAGCAAGAGAGGGGGGTTTGTAAACTTGTAATTCAGAATGATTAGCACAAATTAAATGTTCCTATAATTTAATTTTACGGTGGCTGCTGACTCATAGGAAAAATATTCAGGATTAGATTGTACTTGGAGCAAACTCATTTTAGGAAAGGTTATCTGACTATTTAGCAGAATATTTATTATTTGACATATTCTTTCTTTCTGTTCAACCAGACGTTTTATTTGGAATCTCTTTCGGCTAGAGAACGAGCAGCTGAAAAACTGTGAGAATTGTTGTGCTGTTCGTGATTTCTGGAACATCTGGAGGCATCTGGAAAAGGATCAGGATGTGATGTGTAAAGATCATCACAAAATCACCACACATGGCACAACATGCTGTTTACCTCTCCCAAATCAGAGGTTATTGTCTGGGCAGATGCTGAATCTGATCCATATTAGCAGTTTTTTATGTCAATGATATCTGAAAATGAACAATGCTGTTATTTTGCAGGGTAAAGGAGAAACAACTGCCTGCTGGGGGAACAGATGCAGAGATTCATCCATGTATTTAAGGAAGAAAACCTGTCTGTATGAAAATGAACGCAATACATTTGATAGTTGCGAACTGCAGTTAGGCAAATGAGATGTTCGATAAGAAAATGATAATCCTATCAACCATAATAATTCTGTAATTATCTAATTATTAATAATTAGACATTTCACATGTATTGTATTTTCTGCATTCAACTTTAAAACTGTAAATTCCACTGCATTCAACTGTTTCATCTATATTAAATCAATTTCACTGAAATCAAGCAACAGCCCTTTTTATCAAACAATAATGGTGACCAAATAGACATAACCTAATTATCCCTCAAAATAATCCTTTCCTTTATTTCACTTCCAAAAACAATCATACAATCGCATTTCAAATGTCCAGACCAGCTGATATGCAAAAAACAGGCAAGCATTTACTATACAGCAGCTTGAGAACAAGAGAGAGATTAAAAAGCTTGAGAGGGAAAACTGAGAGTCCAGGCTACTCTCTAGAGAACTGTTGTTCTCTGTTCAGCTTCCCTTACTGTACTGAACTCAGCAGTCCCACAGTCAGCTTTGTACATAGCAACCCACTGTGCGGCTGGAGTTAAAGCAGGATAGTTGATTTCTGAAGCATGTAAGTCATGTTATATTAAGGAGAGCCTTTGTCCTTCACTTGTTTTTGCCATGCAGAAGTCCATAATCCATTTGTTTCTGTGACTGGCAAGAGTATTTAGTCAGAAATGCCAGAGCTTATGCATCACATGCATTCATAAAAAAATGCACTGCCGATTGCCTTAATGTACTGAGCTTGAATATGCAGCGTGAGCCTGCATTTACGTATGCTAAGTGGCTCCATGAAAGAACTTTACAATTTCTTATACAGTCATGCTCAGATGTTTGCAAACCCCTTGGGAAATAAGACATTTAGCATTTAAAAAAAAAAAAAAACAGAGAGATAAAATCCTAAAAAAATAATATAATATTTTTTATTTAATACTGCCCTGAAGAAGCTGCATAAAAACTTTTTGTGTTTTTTAAGAAAAAATAACTTACATTACAAAAAATATCCTATTCAGACGTTCACATATTTGATTCTTGGTATTGTGTGTTGCCTCAAACATCATAGAGTTGCACGAGTCCCTCAATTATCCATCGTGGCAAAACATTATATTGCCACTGTAGAGAAAAACTCAGAGTATCAGAGTATGCTGGGAAACCAAATAACTTATAGGCCCTCTAGGCTTTGTCAAAGAACAGCTTCACTGCTCAGAACAAACCATAAACTAATGCACAACTATCACAAAAGACTACAAACAGTCATTGATTCCTTGAGGCACTATATGATATTAAAAACCAAGGGTATGTCAACTTTTGAAAAAGATCAGTTTTGTAAATTCAGTTATTTTGTCTTGTGGAATATGTGTAAATATCTGTCAAATAGCTTCATAAGGACAGTAATAAATTGAAAAACATTTTGTAGACTCTGCAAGGGGAAGGGAAATTTGTGAGCACAACTGTATTTAATGCAGACGTTCTTCAATCTATCCTGGAAAAAATTGTATATGTCCAGTTTCCATGATCATGCAGCTTTAATGAAATGTTCAATGGCATGGTAGATTTGCCTTTATTGATAGTGATCCTTTTTGGTGTGAGAAGCTGCAGACCAGTTTTTAATAGTAGTATGAAGTAGAGGAAGTCACTGATCCTCTTTGAGTGGTCTCTGTCTGTTCTGTTCCTCTTTCTGTGATTTGGGGCTGCTGGATGCCCGCTCTTTTTCCCCTTTCTTGCTGGCTGGGTTGAGAGCGAGCACACTGGCCGCTCTCTCGGGACTCTCCGGAAGCCTTTCAACTTCCTGCGGGTTGTCAGACTCTTTGGCCCGGCCTGGCTCGGGCTTGGCTGCTTCACCTTTTTGGGACCTCTCTTCCATATTGAAGTGAGAGCCATTCCTCAATGTATCTTTGCAGTCTCCATAGAGGTGCTGCTCCAGAGTCAGATTTGATGCTGCCAGGTGTTTGAACTCTGACTCAAAGGGAAAGCCACCGCCTGGATGGGTGGCTCCTTCCACCTGGCTGAGGACCGCAGTCCCCCTGTACACCTCGATCGCCTCCGGAAGCATGGACTTAATCTTGGGGAGCCAGCGCTTGCGAACTCTCCGGGCATTGGTGCACATGTCTGCGGCGATCACATTCATCTCACTTTCTTTGAAGTTAGGGGCAAAGTTCTGACAGTACACTAATGACAAAATGGAGAGAGAAAGAAACAGGAAAATTAATGCTTCAAGCCAGCATTAAGCCTATTCCAATTCCATATTGTGACATTTCCAAATGAAACAGGAGAAAAGTTTGTACAGTGTAACTGTTTGGTTCATGAAAAGTAAAGATTAGAGGCGAGGAAATATTGTGAACAAATGGAATCATGCACACTAAGACCAGTAATATATACTAAATATGGTCAGTTTTGTTTGCTTTAACATCATAGCAAAGGGTCACTCACGTTTCACTGTGTTGAGTATGCGGCTGTCCAGTGGTTTGCGATTCGGATCACAGTTGGAGGAACGTATTCCAGTCCCACAGCTGTCAGCCAGTGTATTCCTGCAGTCAAAATACCATAGTCAACCACTGGAGGGCACACACACAAAATATTTCCAAAACACCATGCGGTCCCTACAGTTATCAAACACAATATACTGAAACATTTGAATATGAGGACATCAATTCCATCTCTGCTTGGTTGTTTTTTACTGCAGAACTCTTAGTATTTCAGACATTCTACAGATACACATACACACGTGTTACACATTTGTAATGTTTTAGACCTGTCAAAAAAAGCAGCTAGAAGGCGTCTCAGCAGGACTTTGTGCTTGACCCCAGCACAGAGGTGACAGTTCATCAGCTGCCCACGAGTCATGAAGACACCAGATCCTTCCACAACACCAACAACAGAGAAACAAGGAGACCTTAGCTCTGAATCACTGAATCAAATGACTCAGTCTGAACTGATAAATAATTCAGATGGACATGGAGTTTCAGACAGGCTGGTATTATTCAGGCCTCACCTCCAATCAGCTCCAGTCTCTCTCCAGGGTCACCCTCTGTGTAGAGAGCAGGATGGCAACGGTAGCCGATCTGGCTGATGAGTCCGGCGGGCAGAGCCTCTCTGTCTCCTCCCAACAGCACACAGAAACGGTTCTCCAAGGACAGAGGCAGGGAGGACACCTCCATCTTCTCTTGCACTGGGAAGAGACACAAAAGATCACACTCACAGGGATGAATCTTGAGCTGCAATGGAGCAAAAGTGAAGTCCATCAAAAGACATTTACTGCTATAGATCCCAGACGAGCCCCCAAATATCTTTCCGCTTGTCAGGCTTTCGTACGAGTCATCTTCAAAGTCCTCCTCCTCATTTTGGTGTGAAGTTGGGCTGTCTGTGGTCGGGAGGCTAGAGGCACCGGGGCTGGCATGGTCTCGGGTCGAGTGCTCGTAGGCATGCATCACGGGTATGATCCCGTTCACACCTCCACTGGTGTAGAAAAGAGTCCCATTCCTGAAAGATCTGCCCCTAGGTCCCCTGTCCTCCTCTGAGTGCTTTAGCTCTCCATTCTGAGCACACACCGGGGTCTCTAACTTCTCTTCCTTGATCTTGCAGACAGTTGTGGGCTGGTCGCCTAGCAACAGGGAGGAGTTGTTGTTGTTTGGGCTAGGGGGATCGTCTGTGGCAGACGTCTGTGAGTCACAGTATGGAGCGCTGGCCTTGAACATGAGGTCCATTCCCCGCTCCACGATGTTCTGGATCTGAAGGTAGCCTGCGGTGTACATGACCATCAGCTGATCGCTGGCACTCACCGTCATCCGGCCTGTGTAGCAGAATGACAGAATCTGCTGGAAGCAGGATGGGGCCACAGATGAGGGCAGCTCAAAGAGTGTCTGGGCACTACCGCTGAACAGATCACGGAAGTAGAGGCTGCTGGCTGCTAAAACAGCGCGATGGGCCTTGAAGGCCTGTCCATTGACCATGATGGCCACATCGCAGTGCTGGCCCAGCAGCCGCTGTTCGTTAAGGCTGTCCAGAACAGTGCTGCCGAAGTTTGGAATCTCCATGTGCAAGAGTTGAGACATCATGCCCGTTTCAGATCTCTGGAAAGGACAGGATGTTCTCACCAGACATCTAAGACAGAAGAAAGTCAAAATGAAGGTGGACCGGCTTGATGAGGTAACAAACAGAAAATTACTAGATTCAAAAGTTACACAATGTTTATCTGGTGCAGACACAGCAGAAAAATGCGACAGAAATGCTGCACAGCAACTCCCTTGGTAAACAGCTCTCTTCACCCCAACATTACTAGAGTCTCCATGTTTTGGCAAGTCAGCATAAGCTTGCCTGGAGTATTCAAAAGAAGCTGAAAAGTGACCCACAAACCCACCCGCCCACCCTCCCTCTCCACCCCGCCACTACCTGACCTCTATAGCAGAATCTTCCGAGATGAGAGAGAGAGAATGCGGGCAGGCTCCTCACAGCAGCTCAGCATGAGGAAATGTAGCTTGAGAAGCAGCGAGATACGTCTCAATCCGTCCTCTTCCTCCTCGCACAGAACTGAATCAGAGAGAGGGAAAGCAAGCGTCTGTGTGCAATCGATGCACCATCTACTGTATGTCACAGAAAGGGGGAGAGAGGCTATAGGCACAGACACAGAGACTAGGGAGAGAGGGGGAGGGAGTGAGACTGGAGGAAAGTCATTTAAGGACACAGAGTGAGAGAGAGAGATCGAGCAAGAGACAGAGAAAGAGAGAGAGCCTGATGCGGATAACTGCCCTGCAGAGAGTAAACGTGTTCATGTGCGATGGAGACAAAAGACAGGCAAGACAGAATGAGAGGGAGAGAGAGAGCAATGGCTCACTTTTATTTGAGCATCACCACACAAAGAAAAGACAAGAATGGGAGCGTTTACCCCGCATGCACCAACCCGAACGTGTGCAGACACATAATCCATCAGAAGCCGTCTCTGCCATGAACGGCTCCGTGTTCAGGATTATTTACATTAAGGGCAGACAAATGGTGTGTGCCAGGAGAGCAGCTCTGCATTGCAGTCCCTGTCACAGGCTGGCATGCTCAGTACAGAGTCTGCATACCCAATCAGATGTGCCAACACGGCATCAGACAGATACTCAACCGATAAGAGAAAGAAAAGAGACTCAGCCTCAAAGCTGCCCTGAATGTCAGATCAGTGCATCAAACAGAGAAGCATTTTAAGGTGGCACATATTAGACAGATGGAAGTCTGAAAGACTGTATTGTGCGAGTAAGAGTTGAGTACAGAGCAGTGGGGCAGTAAAGCAGCATCTCTCAGCAAAGTGGGGAAGAAGGCACTGTGCTTCCGTCTCTGACTTGCTGGCTTTTAATGCTGAGACGCCGACGGGCTACGGCATGAGTCAGCGCTATCGGTATAAACTGCCGTGTTCCAGTCTTCTGTCTAATATCAACAGCAAAAAATTATAATAAATCAATAAAGTGTGGAAGACACACGCCCTGCTAATGCTGCAAAACTAGCTGTCTGTCTGGTCTTTTCGAAAGCAGAGAAACTGTGTCAGCCAGGAAAAAAGCAAAATGTGACACATTAAGCTGTCTCTTGAAGAAACTGCCCTCAAACTTTGTTTCCAGTCATTGAGGAAAATGTCCTCTTCCAGTCTGAAGAGATTACCATAGTAAGATGTTTTACATTTGGAAACAAGAGTGCCAGTGCAGACATCAGTTAAGTTGACAGCTGGAGCTCTAGTAATAGACAGCGTTAGTATGGTCACATGTATGATGTCCCTGGGGAGAACAGACTGCAGTTTGAGCTGGTGGGGAAAGGGAGACTCCATACTGCCTACTAGAGGGCAGACGCAGAATTACAGCAATAGAAAACTTAAATGACCTCTCAATGTGCTTAGACTTTAAGCTGCAGTTACACTGTGTTCTCAGAATAGTACATTCAACTGTTCTCCTGATAAACGAGTAAGAATTACTCTCAGAAAATGTATCGCAAAATGAAACATTTACATCCCATGTATTACACCTCATGTAACTGCCCAACACCAAAAAAGTTTTAAATACTTAAATACAAATACTTAAGAGTTTATGATTGGATCATTATCGCAGTGATTATTATGTTTCTAGCATGTTGTATGTCTGGCAACAGCTCTTCTAACCCTAATTGATGGAGTGTGTAGCTGTTCGTTTCTTGAAGGAAGAATGGCCAAATTCTATTGTGAAAGAATGGTTGAGAGGGAGTATGAAGAATCATTTCCACACATAAATTGGCACCTCCGAGTCCAGACCTTAAATTCATTGGAAGTCTTTGGAATGTGCTGGGGTAGACTTTACAGAGTGCTGGACTCTTGCATTATCAATACAAGATCTTGACCAAAAAAGTATGCACCTCTTGATGGACATAAATGTTGTATTGATCTTGTATTGACAATGCAAGAGTCAAGTACTCTGTAAAGTCTACCCCGGCACATCCTAAAGACTTTCAATGAATTTAAGGTCTGGACTCGGAGGTGCCAATTCATGTGTCCCAACCACTCTCTTTCACAATTTGAGCCTGATGAATCTTGGCATTGTCATCCTGGAATATGGCCATGATGTGTCTTCCTTTAAGAAATGAAAAGCTACACACTAAACATATAATAATCACTGCAATAATTATCCAATCAAAGACACTCAAGCATTTGCCTATTTAAATCCAAATAGCAACTTTTGTTTTGGCCGGGCAGTGGTGCTATTAAAAATATTGATGGCTAAAAACATCAAATGCGTAAAGTTTGTGTTGCGATGTTTGTATGAACTGAGGAATTATACATTTTTATTTGAAAGACAACTTACAGTATTCTTTATAAAAAAAATGCAAGGACAAACGACATATACAGAACAACTGCCCCCCAACATAGGCTTTACATAAAAATATAATTCTTAAAGTACTGGAAATAATAATAAAAATAAAACAACTTAACAGCCATTCATTTGGAGCAGCTTAGAAGGCCATTTGCACATACGGTCACAACACAGAAGCCGCATTTTATTAAAAATATGCTTCATATATATTTAGCCTCAGGTCTTCATTAACAGTGCTTCAACAGATTGATCACATTACTTCAAATCAGTCCACAAACCAAATTATGATAAACCTGAAATACTGAAAAAGTTCACAATATCAACACTTTTTAATTCTTAACTTTGAATCAAAATACTGCTGTAGTGATATACACATTGAACAATGAATGGTCTGTGATCTGGAATCCTATGAGTACATTTTATTAATATTTTTCCTTAGGGTTCAACATATTCTAGGAGCTCTACATCATAATGCATTAATTGTTACAGAGAATTGGGACCATTTAAAAAAAAAAGGTCCAGTTTTCAATGGAGATTATAAATCACTTGCTGCAGATTTGCACCAATAAACCATTTATGAGGCTTTTCAACCATATTTAAAAAGATAAATGCACCTATATTTTTAAAAAGAATTCTAGGAATTAAGCCACCTTTTTAAGTCAATAATAATAATAATAATAATAATGATGATGATGATGATGATGTGCCACTGTAGCTCTTCTTGTGACTTCACATGCAGACTTAAAAAAACAGAGTTCAAGCAGCCTATATAACAGATTTCAATGGACCATGAGGGTTTTTCCACTGGTCATTGACAGGCAGTGTTACGTTTCACTGGCTTCTCAGCTAGCGACCTTGAGTGACAGAATAAATCAAGTTTCTCAAGTGTTTTTTGGACCATCAAATAGATATATGGGGACAGAGTGACTTTCATAGAGAGCAATATATACCCTATGAGAAACTAACTTAGGATATATTATTTCAATAAAAATCTCTATAAATAAATGTAGAATATTCCATAAAAATATACTTTGACCTAGGTTGTTACTTGTACTGTAATAAAATAGTTTCTCGTGTTAAATCCTCTCTGTTTGTTAAGGGCTGAGAAATACTCACTAACAGGTGCTTGTTTACACAACTAGGCCTAAGCGGCGCTTTCATCGGTCATTAGACAAGTTCTTCATTACAAAATATTTCATAAAAACATCAACAACAACAAAACCCCCCAAATATAATTAAAAAATATCAAATAAATTAAAAGTCTCCTTCAACACTTGGCACCTTAGTCACAGTTTTCCATCTCAATATGCCGCCATTATACGTAAGGGCGGTAGTTTCTGGCTTTCAATCTCTTTGATCGAAAGCGGAAGAAGAAGAACATGAACATAAGAAAGACACAGGAGACGGCGTAGAGCAGCACGCAAAGACTCATGTCCACGCTGGAGAATCCCAGACCCAGGAACGTCATCCCTGGTCTGGCTTCAATCTGGACACCAACATGCTTCTCTTCCGCACCATTGGTGTCAGTCCTTTTCTGATGTTTAGGAACATTCTCAGGAGATGGTTTGAGGTTCTGGTTGAGGTGAACGTTGCTTTTAGGTTTGGTTATGGCTTTAGGTTTATCAAGAGCCGGAGGGCCTGGCTCTGGTTGGCTGCTGCTGGAGTATTTTGGGGAGATGTTGGAAGCACTGTAGTGTTGTTTGAGGAAAGTGAGCACCATCTGATCATTCCAGACATGAAGGCCTTCTTGCTCCTCGTGACATGTGGGACAGAGATCAGGAGTAGGCCACTGAGTCTTAGGAAACATGGGGTCCTCGCTCATTGAGCCTGCATAAAGAGTGCAATCAACAATGAGGGTGACGTGTGGTAACATGCGTCTTTCTTTCTTTCCTTTCCGTTTCTCCATTTTTATTCCTTCATTCTGGTACTTTCATGTAATCTGTCCTTTTTCTTCTTTTCCCTTTCTTTCTCCCTGTCTTTTTATCTTTTCTCCCCTTTCCCTTTCTTTCTTTCTTCCTGTCTATTCTCTTTTCTTCCCTTCCTCCAGTTTTCCTTTGTCACCCCACCCCACCCTAATTTAATTATTTCTTCCTTTCCCCTTTTCATTCATTCATCCCAGTACTTATTTCTTTCTTTTAGTTTTTTGTCTTTTTCTTCTTTTCCCTTTCTTGTTTCCTGTCTTTTCTTCTTTCTTCCTTTGTCACTTTTCTTTCCTTTCTGTTTCCCTCTTTCTCCTCTGTCCATCACTTTTGCCTTTTCTCCCTTTCTTCATGTCATTCCTCTTTTCCTTGCTTTCCGTTGTGCTTTCTCTCTTCATGTCTTTTTTCCTTCCTTACTTTCTGTTCTTTTTCCTTTCAGTCCTAATTTGATTATTGTAAATTTTCTTCCATTGCTTCTTTCTTCCTGTTCTTTTCCATCTAGTCCTGATTTAATTCTGTATTCCCCTTCCTTTTCCCGTCCACTTTCCTTTTCCTGTATTTCTTTCTTTCCCCTTTCTGGTCTCTTTCCCTTCCTTTCTTTCCACCTGTCCTTTTCTCAATTCTTCTTTCTTTCCCTGTTTAATTGTTCTCCATATTGTCCTTTTTTAATCCAATCCATTTTCCTCATTTTCCTTCCTTCCTTTCTGATTTTGTATAAAATCAAAATAACTATTTATTTATACAGAAATCGTTTTGAAACATTATGTCTTTATAGACACTTTTGTTCAATTAAATGCATCCTTTCTGAATAAAATAATTTCTTGGGGGGAAAAACCCTTTTAATCAGTAATGTATACTGTCACCCATGAGATGACAGTATACATACAGGAGCAAGAACCTAAATGCATATTTGTGCAGTCATTTTACTTTAAATACCTTTCTGTCTTACCTGTCAGTCTTGCATTAACCTGGTTGTGCTTTTTCCACAGCCACAATACTGCCTCATCAGCAGACTTGACCTGGTTCAAGGACTCCTGAGCCATCTCCTCAAAATGCTTCCCACACTCCTGGCAACCAAAGAAGGTCCCAATGTAGCGACGCATGGTTTGAAGCACTGCTAAGGGATCATCCTCAAGCCCTGAGAGGAAGGTGGGTTTAAATGAATTGTAGCAATGAAGAAACATGAACTAATAGAAAACGTTTACCAGATGACTGTTCTACTTGCTACAGGCCCAACCAGCAACATATAGATTACAGCAAAATACATACTTAAAATGTAGTCTCAATTTACTAATCTACAATCATAATTACAATTGAAGAGATATCAAACATGTTTCAAGAGGAAGGGATTTCCCTGCTCATACCAGTGTTGGCTAGAGCATCGGGTCGGTTGGCAGCTTGCACAGTCAAAATGTGAAACAGAGTCCAGAGGGAGCAGGGATATCCTCTTAGTGCCACACTACTACCCTGGCATCCAACCCACTGCACTTGCTCACTCAGGTACAGACCCGAGATCTGAGAATAATACAACAGAGCACTTTAAAACCACCAACAAACTGATTTATGTTCCTGTCACATACACAAAAAATACTAAAAACTTATACTTACACTAAAAGACTTTATGAGGTAGCTTTTAATAGCAGGAGCAGCAGTGGTTTCACAATAGCTGTTTCCATCACCCTGTTTTATGCGCATTTTGAAGTATCGCATCAGAAACGAGTGATGGAAACGTCAAATTTTACACCAAAAAATCCCTTAATTTGAAAAAAGGTTTTTATGTTCGCTTGAGGTTGTGTTTGTGTTTGACTAACATTAAACCCACGTGACTAATCGTCTGTTTCGCATTATGGGGAAACATTCTAAAACGCTTAAAGTGGCTGAATGTACTAAGAAAGTGATATTAAAAAGACAAAACCCAGTAAACAAAATACTAATACTATGTGCAGAAAAGCAGATGAGCCCAGAATATGACTAAAGAATGCAAATTTGTGTTCAGGATGAGAGAGCTTGTTGGAATAGTTCTCCCTCTGCGTTTATGACAGTACAGATTTGGTCTTTGCAAATCACTAAACCTGCCTGTGTTTCATTAATAATGTATAACGCATTTAGTCTTTTTTATAACTGTTGGTCCATTAAGCCTCATTATAAGCATTTTCTTGGTTTTCTATGGGAGGAAAATTACACTTAATGTGTAATTAAATGTGTTGCGTTCATATTCTGGACTCATCTGTTTTTCTGTACATACTGTAGTATGCTTTTATTAGTTTGGTGTTAAGCGAGTTTGGTCTTTTAATACCACTTTCTTAAGACACACAAAGTGTTTTTCATGTTAAGGTTAAGCTGAGGGAGTTTTATTTACTGTTGGTTACCAATAGAAATTTACTAGGTTACCAGTACCACCGTTATCCGCTCAAACAACTTGATGGAAACGCACATAATTCGCATTTGTTTGTTTTTTCTTTTTTGCAAACTTTGAAAAGATTCACTTCACGTTTGGATGGAAACCCAGCGAATTGATAAATTGTTTAACGGGTGACACTCTTACCCTCATTTTGTTGTTAACTAGGTCCAGAATAGCATCATAGGGGATCTTCTCCAAAGGTAAACTGACTAGCCATTCTAGCAACGTCTCAAGAAGTTTCACCACAGACTGGCGACCTGGAAATAGCTAAAATCAAGGGGGCCAAGTAAGATACAACCCTGTAAATTTCAAAGCTCTTATGAAAACAATTTCAGTGTGAGAAGACAGCTCAAGTGCAAAGAAAAAGTTGTGTTTGTGTTAAAACACTACCTTGGCGACAACTGTTACAAAGTCCTTGAATGTTTTTAGTTCTTCTCCTTCTAAGGTCTTGTGGGTGGCCAGTTCAACCCTCAGTAGATAATGTAAGCCAGACTCCAGATCTGCCATGTATACCTTAGACCTGAACAAACATTAATACTGGTGACCTCGTCTTACTTAAAATTAAATCAAAAGCTAGTAAAGAGACTGTGGGCATTCATCGCAACTGTTAAACTTCAGACATTTGGAGTATTTAACATTTTACTGAAAATATACGCTACTGTTCAAAAGTTTGGGGTTGGTTAAGATTTTTAAATGTTTTTGAAAGATTTATCTTAGGTTCACCTAGTCTGCGTTTACTTAAATACAGTAAAAACAGTAATATTGTGAAATATTATTACAATTTAAAAATACTTTTTATATAATTATATATATATATATATTGTATAATATAATTTATTCTTATGATGGCAAAGCTGAATTTTCAGCAGCCATTTCTCTCGTCTTCACTGTAACATGAACCTTCAGAAATCAATCTAATTTGATTTGGTGCTCAAGAAACATTTCTTATTATCAGTGATGTGGGCTGCTTAATATTTTTGTGCAAATTTTGTGGATACATTTTTAAGTCTTCTCTGATGAACAAAACATTTAAAACAACAGCATCAATTAAGTTACTTTTGATCAAATGTATGCATCCTTGCAGGTGCAGAGTATTCATTTCTTTTAAAAAAATAATACTGACTCCACACATTTGAACAGTTGTATATATATATTATAATAAAACTCACTTTTTAAACTCTTTCCACTCCACCTGGTTTCCCTGCCCATTATTCCCAGGCTGAGGATGTTGCAGGGACGAGGGGGACTGTTTCCTGTGGACTCCAGGGAGGAGTTTTAGGAAGGAGGAGAAGAAAAAGCGTAGCCTCTTCTGACTGTTAACACAAACAGAAATGTATCAACTGCGCATATACAGGGCTTCTATTTGGTGGATAAAAATAGCAGAGGCCGTTTACGTACACATTCATCACAGTGTGTGTGCCGTTGGGATGGAAGAGGTACGCTGAGGGAACTGAACTAATCTCTAGTTTCTCCATTAGAAGTTTGTCTGAGCTCAGAGCTCTCTTCACTGCTATACCCTCATATGGCATTAGGTCCAAAATTACCTAGTTAAAAAAAGATAAAACATTAAATTAGAGCATTACAATTCTAGCTACATCACTAATTATACCTAAAGGGATAATTTAGATCATCATCTACTCACCCACTCATCATTCGAAATCTATGTTATTTTCCTTTTTCCATGGTACACAAAAGAAGTTTGGATTGTCTAAAGGCCTGGGTATACCTCATTTTCTAGTGGACTTTGTTTTCAAACGCTCAAGTCAATCGCACATGCGTTTCTGTTTGCGCACTGTCCGCACATTTGTAAACATTAGTTAATAGTTAATTTTTTAATCTTAGTTAATGTTAATCTAAACATTTACTATATTTTTAAGATCGACAGTTTTATCTGTTAACATTAATGCACTGTGTAAAAATATATTGCTCATTGTTAGTTCATGTTAGATAATGCATTAACTAATGTTAACAAATGAAACCTTGTAAAGTGTTAACCAAAATTTTAATAATTAGACTTATTGGGGACTCTCTGGAAGGCCCCCCTAGTGGACGCTGACCCCCTAGTTGAGAACCACTGGACTAAACTGCTCTCCTACAGCAAAAGTATATTACAACAATCAAGCTCCAAAAAGGACAAACATTTATATTAAAAGTGTTATGCAGATTTTCTAAAACAATATAATTGTAAAAAACGTCTTGTCTACTGTCGTAACCCTCGTTCCTTGGTGGAGGGAACGGAGACGTTATGTCGATACTGATATTAGAGTACTTGGGAGCCCCAATCACCTCTGAGCTTTACAAAACTAGTGAATGAAATTGGCAAGTAGAATGTGCATGCCTAGACACTCCCCTGTACGGATATACAAGATGGACTGCCTTCATCTACTCGTTTTTTTGTGCTGAGGAGCCGAGACACAGCAGGTAGTTCAAGATTGTGGCGGGAGGGACACAACGTCTCTGTTCCCTCCATCAGGGAACGAGGGTTACGAAGGTAACTGAGACGTTCTCTTGCCGTCGGTCCCATTTGACGTTACGCATGTCAATACTGACATTAGGGCTCCCCCTATGGAAATCACTGAACTGCGTTACACATGTTAGCAAAGCAGATGGTGGCAAGTTGTAGCATGCCTGTAACAAAATGCCCTCGCCGGGTCATAACCTTACCAACCCCAAGTAAGCCGAATAGTCCTTCACGCCGTTTTTCTTTTACAGCCATGACCAGTGGTTAACGCTGGGTAAGTGTGCCTAGTTCAGGTGAAGAGGGAGACCATATCCTACCCATAGGGAGGTACATGTGGAAATACACACATGTACTGACCCCCGGCAGTAGGTCCTACCTGGAAAGTGATGGAGCTACACAGCTGCTTAAACCAGTGCTGGGTGAGCAGCACTGCCAGCAACTTCAGGTAATTGATATGCCACTGCAGCAAAGGTCCTGTCCAGGAGCCCAAGGCTGCGTGCCCGTTGCATACAGCCCACCAGCCAATTCTGGAGGCATCCGTTGCGACAACAACATGCCTGGACACTTATTCTAAGGGCACTCCCGCCCATAGAAAAGCAAGGTTTGAGCAAGGACTGAAAGGGACAGGGACAGATCGGTGTGATGGTCACACGATGTGTGCCGCGGCGCCATGCACATCTGGAGACTTGGCTGTGCAGCAAGTGCTCAAGCAGCCTTATATCCATCAATCAGAGCGGCATTACCGTGGCTACAGATGCCATATGCCCCAGGAGCCTCAGAAATTGTTTCAGCGGCACTTTAGCATTGACTATGCACACCCGTGCATAGTCAGTGAACACAAACTTGACGAACAAAAAAAAAAAAACACAAACTTGAGATCCGCCATTTTTGAAATAGCAGCTAATGGAGCTAACAGCTGCTCCTCGTTTGTAATCTCCGTCTATACAAATTACGGCAAACTGCATGAATGCGTTGGATTCGTGGTGTTTTCGTTGTGTTTTGATGCCGCTGTAGGATCGTAAAGCCATGTGAATCAATAGTAACGCAACGTTTGTATTGTTGATGGAAGGCTTGTTCGCAACGGTGCTGTGCAGACCGATCGCCGTATGACAACGAGTCCAGCGAGAGCATACGACTCCTTATGCTTTTGATTCACTCATGCGTTTTTTTTATATCATATGTGGATCGGTCTCCGCAGCGCAGATGCATCTCGCACAAGCCTGGTGTGTTTGTGTTTCCCGCTGACTCGCTAGCATTGCTGAGAAAGATGAGACGTATACAGTGACTAAGACCTGGCTCTGTTGTGGCTCTTAGCATGTGGAAAAGCAAACAGTTCTTAGAAGGCTCCTCAGTCGAACCAATGATGAACTGGGACTAGCACTAGCTCTGAACTAGCACCTGGTTCATTCTGATGGAAAAGGGGTAACAGAGAAAAGAAATGTTCTGCACAGGGGAGTGCTTGCTCTTTTCCCAGTTCACCCGAAACCCCAGATGGCTGAGGTGCACACTTCAATGTGCACAGTTCACTTCCTATTGAAGTGAACTCCACACTTCAGTAGGATGGAGAGTCACGATCCCAATGTCGCCATGGTCATATTCTCGCAATGTGGACATTAACCATCCATGCACACCATCTCAGAGTGCTCGCGGCCCAGACATGTGAGGCTTAACACCAAAGGGTTTCAAGCAAGAGAGATTCTTCGCTTTTAGCGATTGGATGAGTGATTGCTGTCAGCAACCATTCGGCTACAGAGCATAAATTTAATGAGTGAATGCAGGCTACCATCTTATATACCTGTATATTCGGGGGAGTGGTTAAGCATGCAAATTCCACTCGCCAAATTCATTGGCCGTTTTTGTAATTGGGCAAAAACTAATACAAAGGCTAATACAAAAAGGTAATTGGGGCTCCCAAGTAAGACAACGTCAAACATGATTGACAGAAAGGGACTTTCCACTAGATCTGATTTGGTCCATTCATGTTAGAAGTCCTTTCTTTGTACATTAATTTGGGAATTTGGTAGTGGCATGCGCTACCATTTGAGCTATACAAGCCTTTGGTTCTGTTGTATATCATAAATATGCCACTCTTGATAATATGGAAGAAATTGCCAGGACGAAAGGCAAAATTAGCCTTCAAAATAACAAACAACTTCGATTTCTATTTGTTTCTCACATAAAACTATTGTGCTGCTTTAGAGGAATTATAAGTCAGACTTATTTTATTATATTTTTCTGATCTTTACACCCTCTATCTACTTACACGTTACGGCAAAGAACAGCCTGGACATTCTGCAAAAATTCTCATTTTATATTCAATGGAAGAAAGTTATATACTGATTTGAAAAAATGCTGCGCAGATCATGGAAACTGGAGGTTAATAACAACCACTGTATAAAAATAAAAAAAAGTCCCTTGCCACATGTGTACAAGTTTGAAGCATTATTGCACCATACTGAAAAATTACAAATAATAATTTACATTGTGAAAGATCAACAGTGTTTCCCATTACCTAGACTCTGGCGGCCCGCTAGTCTTTTCTGTGCCACCACAATTTCAGTTTCACAAAACATTTTAAAAGTTCTCATTATAACATAAAAGGTCTCCAACTTTGTTTGGTGCCATTGATTTTGCAAAGCACTTGTCAAACGAACTAAAATCAAAAGCGTGATATGGCTTTGTGTCCTTGAAGTGATAGTTCACCCAAAATTTTAAATTCTGTCATCATTTACTCAACCTCAAGTTGTTCCAAACCTGTATGAGTTCCCTTGTTCTGCTGAACACAAAAGAAGATATTTAGAAGAATGTGTGTAACCAAGCAGATAGAGCAACCATTGACTATCATAGTATTTTTTCCCTGCTATGGTAATCAATGGTTGCTCTATCTGCTTGGTTACAAACATTCTTCTAAATATCTTCTGTGTTCAGCAGAACAAGGAAGCTCATACAGGTTTGGATGAGTAAACTTGAGGGTGAGTAAATGATGACAATTAAAATTTTTGGGTGAACTATCCCTTTAATAAATCACAAAAGTCTGATTTAATTAAGTATATACAGTCTGTTTGCACTGCAGGTTTCAAAGTGAAGTGTGCACTTTGCTCACGCGATCAGCTTGTGATCTTCTGCGTCTCAGAATGGCTCAGTACACAGTGAATGCAGGGAACTCCATCTCTGCATGTGCTGTGAGATTGTAGTTGGTACCAGTTACGCATTATTTTTCACATTTGCATAATTTATTGCATTTTTGTAGATAGCTGATTACAGGGTTTCACTGGATTTGTAATGAGATGCGTTTGTAAACCTGTTTTCACAGATTTTATAATATATAGGCTATTACTGTCAAAGGAATAATAATAATAATAATATAAAATAATAATAATTCTTATTATTATATTATAATTGTTTGGCTTCTTAAAACACCAGTGTGAATGTAATGTAGACTGAGACACTATATCACAACTAAAAAAAGGGGGGTTGAGTCCCTATAAAGTTCAGGTACAAGTCAATGCACAGACTTTCTTTCTTTGTTCAATTTGCACACTAGATCATAATTTATTAGAACCTATAAAAGAAACACAGAGCTCTTTTGCCACTACAAAACACCAGTGTTACACGTACAACCAGTAAACAGCATGAAGGCCTTTGCACACTGAGTCCGATATTCGCATGCAAAATTTTCGCACGTCAAAAAATTAATTCGACCACACGTTATGTCAGTCACGCTTGCACAATGCCTCCGAAACTTTCGTCCGTCACAAAAAAATTCGGAACAGGTTCGATTTTCTACGTTTTTCGCATCCGTTTTTCCCATCTACAGTGCTGAATCTGATGCCCAACCTAAACTGCTGGCAATGGTAGTGAATGAATCGCCAGTGCTCAGATACCTACAATTATATATAGCCTACAAATATTATTGTATCAAAAATACTACCAATATTATTATATCACAGCTATAATTATAGCACACCAAGTCCCTGTAAACCGTGTGTGTGTGCGCGTGGATCCCCTAGGATCAATTGATTCACGGAAATTGGTGGTCTTCTTTTTAATATGTGGCTCCAGTATCGCTAGCAAAGCATCAAATTGAGTCACTGACATTCTAAAGTAAACTTTGAATCGTTCTGGATAATCACGCAGCTCCTTGATAAGGAGGTGGAACTCCTTCCTCTCTACGCGATCGCAGGAGTGGATGATGGAACCATTATTTCCTCTTTCTTTTTCTCTATTTAAGAAGAGAGAGGGGAAAAAAAATCATCCTCACTACTTGAAGACGGCACTTTGTATTGTTTTGCGTTTTTTTCGCCTTAAGGGTTCAGTATTTCAAAGACTTAGATAATTTGCATTCGAGTTTATTTTAGTTCATTTATTAAAATTAAATAACTAATCAGTTTTTACAACAGAAATTAATCAAAAACTTACTTTTAATTTTTTTTCTAAAACAAAATTTCCTATTATCACTGTAAAGTTGCATTGAAGCAATCTCTGTTGTAAAAAGTGCAATATAAATGAAGGTGCCTTGACATGTATTCCCTGAGAAATGAACCCATGACTTTTGCATTCCTCTCGGTCTATAGCTGTACAGCGATTCAGCAGAATCACAATAGATACCCTTGAATGGGCACATCACAGTTCATATGCATTAAATATCAATAAAACAAAATGGCATACACATCTAAATTAAGGCATGTCTCATCTCTGAAGCCGTGTATGCTTACAACAATTTGTCCTCCAGTGCTGCATTGCCATTCTTACAGCAAAATTGGGGAGTATGTATGCATGTATGCATGTATGTATGCATGTATGTATGCATGTATGCATTATATATATATATATATATATATATATATATATATATATAAAAATAAGTATTTGAACACCCTGCTATTTTGCAAGTTCTCCCACTTGGAAATCATGGAGGGGTCTGACATTGTCATCGTAGGTGCATGTCCACTGTGAGAGACATAATCTAAAAAAAAGTATCCAGAAATCACAATATAAGATTTTTTTTTACTATTTTTTTGTATGATACAGCTGCAAATAAGTATTTGAACACCTGTCTATCAGCTAGAATTCTGACCCTCAAAGACCTGTGTCTGCCTTTAAAATGTCCACCTCCACTCCATTTATTATCCTAAATCACATGCACCTGTTTGAGGTCGTTAGCTGCATAAAACACCAGTCCACCCCATACAATCACTAAGAATCCAACTACTAACATGGCCAAGACCAAAGAGCTGTCCAAAGACACTAGTGACAAAATTGTACACCTCCACAAGGCTGGAAAGGGCTACGGGGAAATTTCCAAGCAGCGTGAAAAAAGGTCCACTTTTGGAGCAATCATTAGAAAATGGAAGAAGCTAAACATGACTGTCAATCTCCCTCGACTGGGGCTCCATGCAAGATCTCACCTCGTGGGGTCTCAATGATCCTAAGAAAGGTGAGAAATCAGCCCAGAACTACACGGGAGGAGCTGGTCAATGACCTAGAGCTGGGACCTAGAGCTGGGACCACCGTTTCCAGGGTTACTGTTGGTAATACACTAAGACGTCATGGTTTGAAATCATGCATGGCACGGAAGGTTCCCCTGCTTAAACCAGCACATGTCAAGGCCCGTCTTAAGTTTGCCAATGACCATTTGGATGATCCAGAGGAGTCATGGGAGAAAGTCATGTGGTCAGATGAGACCAAAATAGAACTTTTTGGTCATAATTCCACTAAACGTGTTTGGAGGAAGAAGAATGATGAGTACCATCCCAAGAACACCATCCCTACTGTGAAGCATGGGGGTGGTAGCATCATGCTTTGAGGGTGTTTTTCTGCACATGGGACAGGGCGACTGCACTGTATTAAGGAGAGGATGACCGGGGCCATGTATTGCGAGATTTTGGGGAACTACCTCCTTCCCTCAGTTTGAGCATTGAAGATGGGTCGAGGCTGGGTCTTCCAACATGACAATGACCCAAAGCACACAGCCAGGATAACCAAGGAGTGGCTCTGTAAGAAGCATATCAAGTTTCTGGCGTGGCCTAGCCAGTCTCCAGACCTAAACCCAATAGAGAATATTTGGAGGGAGCTCAAACTCCGTGTTTCTCAGCGACAGGCCAGAAACCTGACTGATCTAGAGAAGATCTGTGTGGAGGAGTGGGACAAAATCTCTCCTGCAGTGTGTGCAAACCTGGTGAAAAACTACAGGAAACGTTTGACCTCTGTAATTGCAAACAAAGGCTACTGTACCAAATATTAACATTGATTTTCTCAGGTGTTTAAAAACTTATTTGTCAGATTTCATTCATCAGGAGAGTGAGGAGCTGAATGACAAGATGATTGCGGAAGATTTGGTTTCCAAACGAAAATGTGAAAGCGCCTATTTAAGGGAGTTTGTCATTGTACTGTTTTGATGTTGTGTTTTTCATTAAGAATAATAGGCTAATGAACCAACAACACTTCGAGCAACCCGCCCCCGAACTGGCAAACCAAAAGTAAACTGCGCACGGCTGCATTCGTTCACAGCCGTTCAGTGCCCAAGCACTGCAATGTGATGGTGAGGGAACATTTTCTCACTGTCACATTCCTAACGGGTAAAAAGGCTAATACATTTTAATTCTATTATTCTATTTTCCACAATGTCAAACCAACACAGCTTAACCCAAAATGCAAGCTCAGGCATGCGCTTCTTCCATATAAGCTTGTGTAGCTGTGCGCTCTAAACAGAGAATACTCCGTTGAAGGGAACACTAAGAAGCAAATATATTTATTAAGTATAACGAGGTTGGTTTCTTTATTAAGTATAACGAGGTTGGTTTCCTATTCAACTGTCCATCCTATTAAAAACTGCTAGGCTATAAAATAATTGTAAAAGAAAAGAGTATTGTATTTCGCCCAATTTTATAGTGTAAACATATGCAAGTGCAAATGCAAACCATTTAGAGCGGGATGCCAGGTGTGCGCAAAAAAAAAAAAAAAAAAAAAAACAGATTTGAATCCCAAATTTGAAAATCGAATACAAACCCGTCAAACAAATATTCTAATATTTTGGTCCAGTCCTAGGGATATTCATATCGAATTGTATTATATTATTAATGCAGACATGTATTAAATGTATTAAAGGTGATGGAATATAATTACAGTATTCTGTGATTAAAGGGGTGGTAAACCACAATTTCACTTTTCTAACTTTAGCTAGTGTGTAATGTTGCCGTTTGAGCATAAACAACATCTTCAAAGTTACAATGTTCAAAGTTTAAAGCAAACAGAGATATTTGCTTTTAAAGAAATCGATTTCTAAGGACTACAGCAAACGGCCGCTAGGGACTACTAGACATTCATCCAGGGTCTCTGACATCACCAGCCCCAATATTTACATAAAGCCCTCCTCCGAGAATATGAAATAAGTGGGGGCGAGGCCATTTTGTATCGCAGCAGGGAAGCGTTGTTGTGGTTAGTAGGCTGGAGTGCTGTTGCCAATGCCGACGAAATGCTGTTATTTTCATCTGGAGTGCAGGTCCACTTTCTTCAGCCTTCCTAGGGACGGGGCAGCGTTGCAGTGCGTTTAACATACAACGTCATATGCATGTGTGTAAGAGACAGAGGGGAACACGGTCGCATTTGCATCGGATATATGCTGCCCATCACAAATCAAAGCACGAGACAGACAGGGGTCGGAGGAGAAGATCGGAAAATGTGACATAATGGACAATATTCATCTGTATTTGCAATACATGAGCCGTGTTGTTTATCTACAGGCATGCTAAACATGGTTCTGTGTTTTGATTTGGCTACTAGTAAAGCCAATGTGTTGTGTTCGTTCTTGCGACAGATATTTGGCTATAATCGTTCTAAAAATACAAAAGTAACAGTGCCATTCAGTAGCGATCACTATAGATCTGCAGTCTTTACTCTTGAGGACTGAACAGGTTCTGCTCGATCATCTTCACTAAAATTGTCTGGGTCTGATTCGGGCTCTTGGTATGGTTTTATTGACGCTATTGTACCCAAAGCACAGGCTAGTAGCCTGAGGCTACCTGTAAAGGTAAGGGGCGTGACGCTTCCGAGAAACGTGCTCTAGGCGGTTAGCGAATCACAGCACACTGGGCCAGCTAACCAATCTGAGCCCATTACGTATTTTTGAGGGACTGGCTTCACAGAATCCGGAAACCATCAGACCGTTTTTACAAGGAGGGACAGAGCAGTGTAGAATAAAGGTCAAATATATGAAAAATACTGAATTTTTTAAAAAACGAAGCATGAACACATGTTACAGTGCACCCCACAAACACAATCAAGCCTTCGAAAGAGTGTGCTTTACCACCCCTTTAAGGTCGCCTACAGCATTTGTGCATTTATTCTAAATGCATTTAGGGTACTGTTTTGTATACAAATACCATAGAAACCTTTTTCACATAGTTACATTTTACCATTGTATTGAGGTGCTGTACATGCATGATTTTAAATGTGGTTATAATGAAATGTATGCCACTATGTACGACCCATGGTTATTTTAATAAAACTAACAGAATATTTAAATGTTACCATATAAAAAAAATGAGGCTGTTACAATTTTTACAGATGTTACGTTTTTGTAAATGAACATAAATTTAAATCTGCATCCAAACTCAAGTTACTACTGCTGTCAACTCAAGCTACTATCAAAAGTGCATTTCTAAGAGACAAAACATGTAATATTAAGATCAGTGTTGGGGAAAGTTACTTTGAAAAGTAATGCATTACAATATTGTGTTACTCCCTTAAAAAGTAACTAATTGAGTTACTTAGTTACTTTTTAAGAAAAGTAATGCGTTACATGACTTTTGCGTTACTTTTTCTCACCTGGGCTGGGCTTATTTTTTTAGTTTTTTATAACAAAGTTCTATTTTTGTGCAAATGTAAAGACCTCTTCATACCAAAATTATAATAAACCTCAGGCTGAGGTAAAAATGCAAATTCACGCATGAACAGTAGAGGGAGCAGCTCTGCTGTGCTGTGCTGGTATTCTGGATAATGGAAGAATAGGACGCAGGAGAAAAATCTAGTAATTTTTGATCATAGTTTAACTGAATCATCAAAGGTCAGCAGCAAGACATTAGTCAATAATAAAGGTAGATTAAATGCATAAAAATATTAGTTTTATTTAACATTAAATTATTGGAGGTTTGCATAGGATTCTGATTTTGACTGATTTTATTCAGTTTGAGGAGTACTGAATCTTTATTGTGCAAGTGAGATGAATAAATGCTCACATTTTATCTAGAACTACTATAACCATCTAGAGATGCACCGATTGCAATTTTCTTGGCTGATTCCAATTTCCAATTTTTTGTTAATGAGATCGGCCGATTCTGATTTTCTTTCTAAGAACTTTAATTGACAGCATGTACAAACAAGGAAAGATAGGAGAGGCTGCTGACCTGTGGCTGGCTCTAAGCTCTGGCCAGCTTTAGCCGTTTTACCTTTACTACCTTCTTCAAACTGGGCACATTCCGCGAGGTGATGGAGTTTTAAGTGTCTAATTAGGTTTGTCATGTTGTGCGCTTTTCTGGTGGTTCCCCCAGGGTTTATTTTAACTGCCATTTGTAAATTTAAAGTTTTACAAATGGCATAATTAGTGTCTTCTTCCCTCACAGTAAAAAAATTCCATGCCAACGACATGTTTGCATGTGGCTGTGAGCGCGAGCGTTGCTTTGACGTCAACGCTGTGGCCGCGCTCGTGCTCACAGCCGCATGTAGATGGATTGGCTCAAAATCGGAGCCACGTGAGACTGATCACCGATCGTGCAGAAAAATCGGTCAATTCCGATCCCTGGCCGATCAATCGGGGCATCTCTATAACCATCATGTTTACACAAAACGCCTCTGCACGTACTCTCGATTTTTCTCAACATGGGGACAGGAGAGCTGTCAGTCAAATAAATGTGAAAAAGTAACTTGCGTTACTGTTTTGAAAAAGTAACTCCGATATTTTGTTGTAAATTTGAAAAGTAATGCATTACTTTACTAGTTACTTGAAAAAGTCATCTGATTTCGTAACTCAAGTTACTTGTAATGTGTTACCCCCAACCCTGATTAAGATTGCAGCCTGCACTGTAATCAGGCAAGTGAGGCAACACAAACCTCTTTCATGATTTGAAACAATATCACCCGTTAAAACATGCAGAAACTACGAAATACATTTTTCTATTAAGATATTTATTTAGTTGAGGAAAAATGACTGGAAAAGTGTAAAGAATTAAAAAATGTGCAGTGTTTGTCATGTTCTGACAAAAAAAAAGAAAAAAAGAAAGTAGTTTAAAACAACAATTAATGGTCTGGTTTCTACAACTTTCAGGTGCAAAAATCTGGCTTTAAACTTGAATGAATTAAGATTTGACATTTATCATGATAGTTATCGATATCGACTGATTTGAAACATTTTATCATGTTTTTTTTTGGCCATCACCCAGCCCTAAAATATTTTAGAATTGTCAAAAGTACCAACTTCGATACCAAGTCAATAGTGAAATTTAAACAATGTGACGATACCAGCATTTCCCTCTAGCATTTTGAGCACTGTTGAATGGATTCTTAAATACCTCTTGCCACAGTGTTCACGCGCTCAGCATATATGCCTCTGATTGGCCATTGTGTTCACACATCAACATATGTCTGTGATTGGCTACAATGATCAACGCTCTTTACTGAGTGCTTCAATGATGCTCCCTCTTCACAGAGCGCTTACACCGATACACACAGGAACGTTTGAAAGCAGGCATCTATCAGCGGATCTCTAATATACAGGTGCTGATCATAAAATTAGAATATCATCAAAAAGTTGATTTATTTCACTAATTCCATTAAAAAAGTGAAACTTGTATATTATATTCATTCATTACACACAGACTGATATATTTTAAATGTTTATTTCTTTTAATTTTGATGATTATAACAGACTACTAAGGAAAATCCCAAATTCAGTATCTCATAAAATTAGAATATTGCTTAAGACCAATACAAAGAAAGGATTTTTAGCATGTTGATTATGGATTATGAGCATGTACAGCATGCACAGCACTCAATACTTAATTGCGGCTCCTTTTGCCTGAATTACTGCAGCAATGCGGCGTGGCATGGAGTCGTGGCATGGGGTCTGTGGTACTGCTCAGGTGTTATGAGAGCCCAGGTTGCTCTGATAGTGGCCTTCAGCTCTTCTGCATTGTTGGGTCTGGCATATCGCATGTTCCTCTTCACAATACCCCATAGATTTTCTATGGAGTTAAGGTCAGGCGAGTTTGCTGGCCAATTAAGTACAGGGATACCATGGTCCTTAAAGGGGTGGTAAACCACGATTTCACTTTTCTAACTTTAGCTAGTGTGTAATGTTGCTGTTTGAGCATAAACAACATCTGCAAAGTTACAACGTTCAAAGTTTAAAGCAAAGGGAAATATTTCTAAGGACTACAGCAAACGGCAGGTAGGGACTACTACACATTCCTCCAGGGTTGCTGACATCACCAGCCCCAATATTTACATAAACCCCTCCTCCGAGAATATGAAATAAAGGGGGGCGAGGCCAATTTGTATCGGGGAATAGTTGTTGTGGTAGGCTAGTTAATAGGCTGGAGTGTTGTTGCCAATGCCGACAAAACGCTGTTATTTTCATCCGGATTGCAGGTCCACTTTGTTCAGCCTTCCTAGGGACGGGTGTGCGTTGCAGTGCATTTAACATACAACGTTATATGCATGTGTGTATGAGACAGAGGGGAACACGGTCGCATTTGCAGCAGATATATGCTGCCGATCATAAATCAAAGCACGAGACAGACAAGGGTCGGAGGAGAAGACCGGAAAATGTGACATAATGGACAATATTCGACTGTATTTGCAATACACGACTGTATTTGCAATACACCCGCTGCACATTTCACAGAGGAAAGCTTCCACAATCTTCACAAGTTCAATGTAGGATTCTTACAACGGCTTGTCCTGAAAGATGGATTTAAAAACAAAAGCTGTTTATGGGCCACAACCTGTAAGTATGATTTATTTTTCGTCTATGTGTATTCCTGTAATAGTTCGTATTGTTAATTGTACATTGTAGCAACGAAGTACACAGTTGACAACGCTGTTTGGCTCTGCAAACCAGTTTGTTAAATGCTCATTCATACTTAATGTTATCCAACAAACATCTAACGTTAAAAACTTTTTAAAATCTCAACAGCGAACTTGGCATTAGTGTAAATTATTCTTTGATTAGAGCTTTTATGTGTTGTTTATCTACAGGCATGCTAAACATGGTTCTGTGTTTGATTTGGCTACTAGTAAAGCCAATGTTTAGTGTTCGTTCTTGCGACAGATATTTGGCAAATCGTTCTGAAAATACAAAAGTAACAGTGCCATTCAGTAGCGATCAATATAGATCCACAGTCTTTACTCTTGAGGACTGAACAGGTTCTGCTCGATCATCTTCACTAAAATTGTCTGGGTCTGATTCGGGCTCAAATTGGTATGGTTTTATTGATGCCATTGTACTACCCAAAGCACAGGCTACCGGTAAAGGTAAGGGGCGTGACGTTTCCGACAAACGTGCACTAGGCGGTTAGCAAATCACAACACACTGGGCCAGCTAACCAATCTGAGCCCATTGCGTATTTTTGAGGGACTGGCTTCATACAACTCGGAAACCATCAGACCGTTTTTACAAGGAGGGACAGAGCAGTGTAGAATAAAGGTAAAATATATGAAAGATAATGCAATTTTTTAAAAACGAAGCATGAACACATTACAGTGTACCCCATAAACACAATCAAGCCTTCGAAAGAATGTGTTTTACCACCCCTTTAAACCAGGTTCTGGTTGCTTTGGCACTGTGTGCAGGTGCCAAGTCCTATTGGAAAATGAAATCTGCATCTCCATAAAGTTGGTCAGCAGCAGGAAGCATGAAGTGCTCTAAAACTTCCTGGTATACAGCTGTGTTGACTTTGGAACTCAGAAAACACAGTGGACCAACACCAGCAGATGACATGGCACCCCAAACCATCACTAACTGTGGAAACTTTACACTGGACCTCAAGCAACGTGGATTGTGTGCCTCTCCTCTCTTCCTCCAGACTCTGGGACACTGATTTCCAAAGGAAATGCAAAATTTACTTTCATCAGAGAACATAACTTTGGACCACTTTTTTTCCTTTTTGTCTTTAGCACAGGCGAGACGTTTCTGACGCTGTCTGTTATTCAAGAGTGGCTTGACACAAGGAATGCGACAGCTGAAACCCATGTCTTGCATATGTCTGTGCGTAGGGGTTCTAGAAGCACTGACTCCAGCTCCAGTCCACTCTTTGTGACTCTCCCCAACATTTTTGAATGGGTTTTGTTTCACAATCCTCTCCAGGGTGCGGTTATCCCTATTGCTTGTACACTTTTTTCTACCACATCTTTTCCTTCCCTTCGCCCCTCTATTAATGTGCTTGGACACAGAGCTCTGTGAACAGCCAGCCTTTTTTGCAATGACCTTTTGTGTCTTGCCCTCCTTGTGCAAGGTGTCAATTGTCGTCTTTTGGACAACTGTCAAGTCAGCAGTCTTCCCCATGATTGTGTAGCCTACAGAACTAGACTGAGAGACCATTAAAGGCCTTTGCAGGTGTTTTTAGTTAATTAGCTGATTAGAGTGTGGCACCAGGTGTCTTCAATATTGAACCTTTTCACAATATTCTAATGATGTATTCTGAGGTACTGAATTTGGGATTTTCCTTAGTTGTCTGTTATAATCATCAAAATTAACAGAAATAAATGTTTGAAATATATCAGTCTGTGTGTAATGAATGAATATAATATACAAGTTTCACTTTTTGAATGGAATTTGTGAAATAAATCAACTTTTTGATGATATTCTAATTATAATGACCAGCACCTGCATATCCGCTGATAGACCTTTGTACAGAAATTTAAAAAATGTGGCGATACCAGCATTTCCCTATAGCATTTTGAGAGCTGTTGAACGGATTCTTAAACACCTCTGATTGGCCATTGTGCACACGCTCAACATATATGTCTCTTATTGGCCATTTTGTTCACGGATATATTAGCGAATATATTAGGGATCCGCTGGTAGACCTCCCTTTCAAATGCTCCGGTGTGTATCTGTGTAAGCGTTCGGTGAAGAGCGAGCATCATTGAAGCACTCGGTAAAGAGCGTTGATCATTGAAGCCAATCGCAGACATATATATATGTTGAGCTTGTGAACACAATGGCCAATCAGAGACATATATTTTGAACATGTTGAGCGTGTGAACACAATGGCCAATCACAGACATATATGTTGAGCACTTGAACACAATGGCCAATCAGAGGTGTTTAAGAATCCATTCAACAGCGCTCAAAATGCTAGACGGAAATGCTGGTAACGTCACATTTTTTTAAATTTCGGTACCGACTTATCAAAGTCGGAACTATTGACAACTCTAATAATTTTATATATATATATATATATATATGCTTGAAATGAAATGAAAATTGATCGGCTGATTAAAACTAATTTCAGCCAATTAGATACGTTTGGAATGACATATGGGTGAGTAAATTATGACATCTGATCTTATACTGCTTTCCCACAAAAACAGATTGATTAAACATTGTGTTTTATCTGTGTTTTTCATACCTCTCTTCCTATATAAGAGTCTCCGTCCTCAACTATAACTGCAGTATAGAGTTCCGTTTTCTTCTCCATTAAGGACAGGATGTCCTCAGACCTGCAACAAATGACAAACTCAATGTTTCTAAATATTAAATGGAGACACATTCTATTATTGTCTAGAAATTAAACCCTAAACAAACATCTCTAAATGTCCCTCCTGATGCTGGAGGCAGAACATGTTAAATATTAAGCACAGCTGGAATTGAACATATAAAAATTAGGTGGTAACATTATAGATTTGGGCACCTGACAGGCTCAAGGGGAGGGCAGCCAACAGGCCAGTCTTGTCTAGTGTGGTTTTGAAGGAAGTTCACCATTAACTGCCTCACTGTCTGCAGTTCTCTGTCAGCCCCTAACAGTACACAAATAAAACAAAATCAGAAATACAAGTTAAATCCACAATAATAACTGAAAAAATTTAAATTCTAATCAGAGCAAAAATGATGAAACCCACCTCGATATGTCTTCCCAAAATCATTTGTGGTGTCATGTGCTTTAAAATACTAAAAAAGAAAAAGAAAAAAATAATTATTCCTAAAAGAAAAGTAGAAAAACAACATGTCCTATATGTGTCTATTTTAAAACCAGCCATGTTTCTAGCAATTTGGTAATTTGATAAAGGGTGTAATAATACATTTGTCTACTGTATAGTTACCCTGGTTTCAGGTTTACCTGACCTCGATCAGACATAGATAAGACGTCTTATAGTGTTCAAAACCAGCTAGAAAAGAGCACAGCAAAATAGAACAGAAGGAAGGATCTTGTTTTGTCAAGTTACCTTGACACATCATTTTAAAATGCAGATATTTTGATGGGACATTGAATTATGCCACAAAATAAAAACCAAGCAAACAAAATGTTGTGTTGCTTGATGCTTTGTTAGGACTAGGTTTGTAGTATTGTCTACGATAATATAGCAATTGTTGTTTTAATGATGTGCGAGCTGACATTATTGAGTCACACAAGAAGTTAATATTGTGAGTTACACTTTAGACACAATTGTCTATTTTTGTTGTATTCCACCAATGAAATCACAGCAGAACTGTTGTGCATCTCTGAGCAACACACTTATCTGAATGAATCTGAATCTTATCTGAAGTTTTTAAACAAATCGGTTGAGTGAATGATTCATTGACCCAGTTTTAGATTCCGATTGAAAGTATTTTTTAAATGATTTTGGCAATATTGCAAACCCCTAGTTAAGACTCAGATTTATTATATAGGTTTAATCTGTTGAACGAATAAATAACATCATTTGCACAAACATACTCTGAAGGTGGGGTAGAAGTGGATTCCGAACTCCTTACAGATGTCAAAGTTCTTCTCATGAGCACAATCCAGAACTCCAATACGAATGGCCTGTGCCCAGTCTATGAGAGTAGGAGACACGTCACATATATCAAACACATTTCAACTTAACTCAAACATTTTGTCTTCAATTACTAGCTCAGCCTCATGTTGTTCCAAAACAATACGACTTGTATTCATCTTCAAAAGACAAATTAAGATATTTTAAAGGGTACATAACACACACAGTATCGGCCAATACTACTCTTGAGTACCTATAGATTAGTAATGCATGCTTAAAATCTCCGAAGAGTCTTTGGTTTGATCAGACTTATAAAAGACAGATAGATATGCTGTACTGATTCTTTCCGAAAACAGCCAAACTCGTGGAGGTGTGCAGTGGGCGGAGCTAAAGAGTCACAGGCACACACATACACACACACACACAGACGCAACGTCATGGCATTATCCCTGGATAACTTTCGATTCACTGTTGTTGACATATGCACATATGCTATATGAAATAGCATTAGCATCACATACAGACATTGACCAATGCTTGATTTATATGGATTAATCACTTTATGAACTTTTTGGAGTGTCCAAGTTTTGGTGGAAAGGACTTTCAATTGAGGGAAAGAAATTAAAAAATCTCTTTAATAGAGATTGAGGATGAATTCATATTTTAGGGGTCTGGAAAGACACAAGGGTGAGTAAATAATGACAGTTTTCATTTTAGGGTGAACTATCACCCAAATGTAATGCTCCTATTTTAAATTAAGTGTCTTTAATATTTACTAACATTAAAATTAACAATTTTATACAATGCACTTATTGTGTACATACATGTATTTACATTGTACTTATATTTAAAAAATACCTGCATGTAATTACAGCTGTAATGACATCTATAATTACTGTTGACGCTTCATTTTAACCCACCCTTAAACCTAACCATACCATGAAACTTTCCCCTAACCTAACCATATCCCACCTCAATATCAGCAGAAGTGTGTTGCAATACAACATGAACACAATATGCTTTTTTTTATGTAAGTACATAGTAGTTAAAGATACAATATAAAGTGTAACCAATACTTGAATGAAATGTCTAAAAAGAACATTATTAAACAGAAAAAAAGCATATGGCTATAATGCAACGAGGTAAATCGGCATGTGCAGAGACTTGAGCCTTGTTATATTTTTTTCATTTGCGTTGTATAACACATGCTGACGTCCACGCTAAATGTCTTATCGGTATTGGCACCCAGAACAGCTGCCAGATAGCCTAAGTGGACAGGAACTCTGGCAGGAAGCCTAAAATCATTTGATGCGTTACGTGGTTTTAAGGTCTGACATCAGAAACGTAGATATTAAGTATCTAACTAAACCTTTGTGAGACGAAATATATTACTCCCTCAAAGCAAGATTTTATACACTGCATAGAGTTTCTGGAGTCAGGTGGTTTGTTTTTAACGCAAACTCATAAACTCTGAACAGCTGTAAAACCTGTGCCAGAAAGATGAAGCAGATGGGGTGTGATGAAGGCAGCTGATTTAAAAATGTTTGGATGAGAGAGAAGAGGGACAGCCGGGGGCACTTTAGCCCTCTATTCTTCACCTGAGGGTGGGACACTGTGGGTTTTAGGATGTGTGGGGGAATGCACAGCGGGGTCGCATCCTCACAATAGGGACATCTGACCCTCATTGTGAAGGTAACAGCTGGTAGGCGGCCACTCGCGAGCCACCCAGCCGACAGCTTGTGCCAACAAAGGCAGACTGAAAGCATTCAACAGAAGACTTGTCCTCACAACGTTAGTCATCCAAAGGCCACAATCATTCTTATTCCCAATCCACTGAAGAAGAAAAGCAAGGCATGGCATTCCAGAACATATACCCTATGATATGATCATGATGACAAATGTATTTGTGAGTCAACAGCTCACTCTGGTCTTCTCAAAATAATTACCAAAAAACTAAAACATAATAATTAATTTAATTTAGTAAAAGAATATGGTAATCATTCAGTTCCATAGTCCCAAAAAATCTGCATGCCTATTGAAAATCTGGGATTTAAAATCCCAATCAAACGTAGATTTTTTTTTGGGGGGAAAAAAAAAAACGAAATATAGTTCACCCAAAAAATGAATACTATATTACTATCAATAAAATATTTTGAGAAATTCCTCAGTGGATTTATTTTCCCTTACAGTGAAATAAATATGTACAATATGTAAGATTTTTGGATTCAAATAAAACCACTAGAAAAATTTTATATATTTTGTTGACTTGTGTACTTACATTATCCCAAATGTTTCCAGGAATGTTCAATTCAGAGAAATAAGCAATTTAAACCAGGCCACGGACCAAGTCCATGTGTCACCTATAAATTACATCATACCCACGTTACCCTCAAGTTCCGGTTTTATTTTGTAGAAACTATGGAAACTCCAAAGATGCTTTAATATATGTTTTATTACACAGGTGAGCAACGGTTTGGATACATTATCGACAAAACTAATCATTGTTATATAGTTCAACACAGTTTTATTTTTTAAATCTCGGTTTCTTGATTTACCGCCCAAGAGATGTTTGACTGACATGTAAAGCAATCAATCAAAGTTTGTTTTGTTCCACGTCACGTTTAGGCCAGCTACACACTGGCTGCGTGAGCATGGCATTTCTGTTGCGTGTCATACCTGCTAGGTGCAATATTTATGCAATATCTAATATTTATAATGTATATTAGATTTTTTTTAAAATTGCAATTATATCTTTATTTGTCAAAACCTAGAAACTTTCAAACATCAAAATGTCATTTATTAATATGTATTCATGTCAAAATGACATATAAACATCTTTTCCTATTCTATTTTGCCTGGAAACGCTTCCAACAAGCTTACGTGTCGCCTAAAAAATAGGCGTTTGTTCTATTTCTAGCATGCACGCGTTTTCGCCGTGGCTCGAGCCGCGATTGAGCCTGTGCGTGTCACGCAGGCAGTGTGCAAGCTCTAACCTGTTAACATGGGAGCAGAGATTAAAAAACCGACACGCCACACAGCTCACGCCACGCAGCCAGTGTGTACCGGCCTTAGGGGCGTGAAAATGTAAAGTCGATGTCCCTGCAATAACAGGCTGGCGTGCATCTATAAATGATTAATTCAGGAACGTTGTGCGAGTTTACTGAAACAATGGAGTCGCGAACTTCACATACTTTTGAAAATCCTGCGTTTTGTTCGATCCTGGTAAGTGCTCATTGTCACAGTTCTAAACACGATGGCGTTCTCCTTACACGAGGGAATTTGGCGTCACAACATTTGTTTCCTGGCGGACTGTTAAAGAATGCAACACACACGTCTCGTGGACATCCTGTAGAATTCAACCAATCAGATGATGACTTCGAAACTCCTGAAGTGTTTCCAGAAAAGTGTCCCATTTGCATCAGACTACTCTGAGGCTAAGACTAATCTATAAATCTTTAATATATTAGCTCATCCATATGATTTCTGACCGAGTCCGGTCAGAGTCTTTTCCACTATTTGAGGTGGAAACAACAACTCTCATGATTCCGTGAAATCAAGCTGTCATCAAGCTACGCCTTTGTTTTGAATAAGTGACCTCTACATAAAAAAATACATATTACATATTGTGCCTTTAAGTAACCAACATTCTTCTAAATATCTTCTGTTGTGTTCCACAGAAGAACGTTCATATAGTCTATATAAGTTTGAAACGAATTGAGGGCGAGTACATTTTTGGGTGAACAGTCCCTTTAAGATTCATATTTTATAAACTAAACATAATTTGTAACAACAAGAATGTATGTTGAAATGAAAAAAAGAGGAATCGACTATAAACTCACTGATCTCAGACTTTGCTTTGTACTGTAGGTCACAATCCCTTCACCATGGGGCCAAACATCATTGAGGGAAAAGGCTGAAGCTGTAAGAGCGAACTGACCCTCCCTCATTTCACAGCTCTACTACTTTTAGCATCTTCGCGACAAGGTGTTAAATGCATTACCTCTCATTTATATTGAATGTGTCGGTCTACACTGACCTTTTTATTGCCGTCATCCTTCACTGCACCCACCACATGTGGCTTCCTCCAGTATACCATCAGTCCTTTAGCTCAGAGCACGGCAGACACGTAGCGCTGCTGTCTAAGCATTTTTATTAGCAATAAAGCCGGTCTTGTAGCTCTAAGAAGGTCTGAAGAGAGTTAATGTTAATCTCATTATTTATTCAGAATGGCTTAGGAAGCCATGGCTTGACCAAAGGTGGACTTTCCCCATCCAACCAGAGCTGCGAGAGAAAGCACTCAAATCTGTGAGATGTAAACCTCTGAAATCAAATTCATCAACAGTGCACTTTTGGTAGGGTTAATTATGTTGAGTTCCTGATTTTAGATCCTGCAAAATATCAGAACCTTAAACCACTAATGCTATTTGTGTATCCGGGTTGTTGAATGATGTTCTCTGATGTTGGTTACTGGTCACATGACATGCATATTTCATATTTTTGGTTTTACTTTTTTATATTTTTATGATTTAATTATTAGCTTTTGATAAACTCACAAACAACCTACCTTCAAACTTTTTTTTTTTTTGGATTAATTACATTTAATTATTGTATAATTATCATGCAGTTGTATGATCTCATATTGAGAGTATTTGTACTTTTAAAAATGCATCGGTTACGCTGTAGGACTATTTAAAGGATTAATTCACCCGAAATGGAAAATTCTGTCATCACTCATGTCATAAACATGTATAGCTTTCTACCTGCAGTATTGACAATATTGTGTCTAACCTGTATAGTCTTCAGTCTAGCACTAAAGGGGAAATACTAAATACTTTTTATGCAGTTACAACTTACAATGAACAAGCACTAGAACATTTAAACTTCTAAAAGATTAGGGCTGTGTATCGCCACGATACGATACGCATCTTGATACAGGCGTTACAATATGATATATTGCGATACACTGCAATACTGTGAGAAAGGCAATATATTCCTCTATTGCTTTTTTATTTTAGAAAAACTGTCACATATGCATAAAACTGTTTATTTTATTTGATCAAAACAATGGGATACCTTTAAGTGACCGAAAAAGTTAAAGTTGGCATGAAACGGAAGCTGCAATGGTGTTTTCTTTTATATTGTGCAGAGTGAAATGGCTTCTCGAACAATACAAATTATAGGGCTAGACTTAATTTTGTCAATCGGGATTTGACTGGCTCTTTGGGTCGTGCTGTTGCAAGAGGGAGGGGAAGTTACTTTGATTAAAGGTTACGAGAGGGCGCATGAATTTAAGAATATAATGTGCATTGTGAGAGATAAATCATTTATCATAAATTCTGCAATATTCCATAAAAACTAAGAATGGTCAATTGATTTAATGGTGACTTTAAAACACCACTAAAAGTAAATATACTGTACACTACCTGGAGACATGTATATAATAAGAGTGTGTTGTGGGTTAAAATTAAGGCCTTGAGCGGAGTGATAAATACAGATAACAGGCAGCAACACCCGTGGATTTACATGCAGGTGTATCAACAAACCAGGGATTATCTACTCCATGCATGTGTGTACTTAAGAGCAAATGCTCAAAAACACTGTAAGCCTCATTAAAACACATGTGACACACAAGGAAATAATATGATGGGATAGTTATGGTAGAACAAGACAGACAGACGGATGTCAATCATTCTGGAAATGAATAGCAGCTGTTTGGGTGTTTGGATATCCATCATGACAATAATTCCATGTCTATGGACATTACCATGATAGTATTCGTGGAGATATGGTTATCAAACACAGTGCCATGGAATCTATAAAAAGTACCATGGTATTACCATCACTATGGTACCGCCTCCCTCCACAGAAAGGGTGACCATCCCAAATCTGTCAATACTACTGGAAACACTTATGTGGTTGAAGTGAAAGCATCGATACTGTGTTCTTCCTCAAAAGAGTAAATAAACAGGAAGAGGATCAAAATCCACCTACCCTTCACGTCGCCGGCCAATGCTTTCCATGTAGGCGAATACTGGATACAGTGACCACACCACGACGAGTAGAACTGAAGCAGCCAGGCGCTGGAGGAGTTGAGCACGGTCTGCTTCAAGCTGTCGCCGCTCAGTATAACCACTGGATCCTCTTCGGTGTACAATCGAGCTGACTGACCCTGTCCGAACAGCAGCCCCATCACAATACTGATCTTAACGCAAAACGCAACTGCCATTTGAGGTGATAGAGGAAACGCCGTTCAATTTGAAGCCACACACATAAATGAGTTCTCTACATTCAGAGTGATTCGGCTCGCTTCCATGGATGACTACATTTAGTGGAGACGTGTCTTCTAGAGCTTCGTCACTGCGCTACGAGAACGCAGACGCTTATCTTGCGCATCCTATCTGCGTATGATCGACGCATATCACTATGGTAGATTTTTTTTACTGTCTGATGGTAGCCTACTCTAATGCAAGCCCGGTTTCACAGATAATACTTAAAGGGATAGTTCACTTAAAAATAAAAATCACCCCATGATTTACTCACCCTCAAGTCATCCTAGGTGTATATGATATTCTTCTTTCAGATGAATACAAGAGTTATATTAAAAAAATGTCCTGGTTCTTTCAAGCTTTATAATGAGCGAATGGCAGCCCAAAAAGTGCATCCATCCATTGTAAAAGTAATTCAGAAGGCCAATATCCTCTCTGTGTATAAAGGCATTCTGAAGCTAATAGATGGGTTTTTGTAAGAAAAATATCCATATTTAACACGTTACAAAATATCTAGCTTCCGGCAGACTGCCTTTTCTCTCGCAGTTCAAAATGCTTAAGCTATTTTATAGATATTTTATAACGTGTTAAATATGGATATTTGTCTTACAAAAACCCATCGATTCACTTCAGAAGGCCTTTATTAACCCCCTGGAGCCACGTGGATTACTTTTATAATGGATACACTTTTTTGGGCTTAACATTTTGGGCTGCCATTAATGCTTGGAAGAGCCAGGACATATTTTAATATAACTCTGATTGTAATCGTCTTAAAGAAGAATGCCATATACAGGATGGCTTGAGGGTGAGTAAATCATGGGTCATTTTAATTTTTGGGTGAACTATCCCTTTAAGCTAGTCCCAGACTAAAATGCATGTTTGAGCTGTTTTAACTGAAAGCAACTTGCCCTGACATATCTCAAAATATGTACACTCAAAACAATAACATTTGGCAGACGCTTTTATCCAAAGTGACTTACAGTGCACTTATTACAGGGACAATCCCCCTGGAGCTACATGTAGTAAAGTGCCTTGCTCAAGGACACACTGGTGGCGACTGCTGGGATTGAACCAGCAACCTTCTGCATATCAGTTCAGTGGTTTAACCCAGTGAACCACCATCTCCAATAACGCATTGAACAAACTCTATTTAATTGAGGGCAGGTTTTCCATCCAATAAATATGTGTAGCCCCAACTCATAAAAAACTAATTCATGCAATGAAATGTAATTGAGTTGGTCCAACTCAGTTTGGACTAACTTAATTGAGTTGGTCCAACTCAATTTGGACTAACTTAATTGAGTTGGTCCAACTCAATTTGAACCAACTTAATTGGGTTGGTCCAATTCAATTTGATCAAATACTTAAAATTAAATATACACTTATCAAATGATTTCATGCATGTCAAACTTGAATTAAAACATGTAATTGGAAAATCAAATATTATGAAGAAATCCTTCTTTGTACCCCACAGACACAAGACAAATCTTGACTGAAATATTTTTATTTAAAACTCAAACAAGTTTGCAAGTTATTTACTGTAAAATGTTTTTTTATTTTTTATTTATTTAACTAAACAAGTTAGTCATGACAGTGAAAATACATATTTTTAAAACCTTTTTTTTCCAGTCTGGAAACTTGACTATTAATAAAAGTAAAAAAAAACTTGATTCTAAAATAAGCGTAAGAGTAATATATACATATGCATAGCGGCTTGTCTTAATATATACTCAATATTGTTAAGTCAAAATAAACTTGACTATTAATAACACAATGTAATAATAAAACTTGACCCCTTATTACAAGCAGCATATACAATTAATTAGGCCATAAATGTGTAACTCGAAACAGACTAAAACCACTAACTAGAAATTCATGTATTGGTTCACTTTTTAAAAAAAACTGTACTTTTTCTGTGCATGTCATTATTTAAACTAATCAAAATTGCAAAGTCAAATCAAACTTGACTATTAATAACACAGTGTAATAATAAAACTTTACCCGTAGCATACACATGTATGGCCTAATTAATTGTATAACTCGAAACAGCCTAAAACTAACTAGAAAATCATGTATCGGTTCACTTTTTATGTTTCCATGCAAGATCTCACCTCGTGGGGTCTCAATGATCCTATGAAAGGTGAGAAATCAGCCCAGAACTACACGGGAGGAGCTGGTCAATGACCTGAAAAGAGCTGGGACCACCGTTTCCAAGGTTACTGTTGGTAATACACTAAGACGTCATGGTTTTAAATCATGCATGGCACGGAAGGTTCCCCTGCTTAAAGGGTTTGTTCACCCAAAAATGAAAATTATGTCATTAATTACTCACCCTCATGTCGTTCGACCTTAACATCCCTATAATGCACCAGTAATGTTTTTTTTTCTAAGGCACATTTATAAAAGCTTAAATATCATTGAACTAAGGCCTGTCTGTGAAACCGGGTCTTTATATTATTATTGTTTTGAAAAAAAATATTCACCACAAATGTTGCTAAGAATGAAATAATTTCACCTTTAATGTATAATGTACACAAACACATAGTATTAATCAATAAAAAGATTAGAAGAATGATTAAAAGAAGAGTAAATCTCACAAAAACAGGTTGTCACATCTTGTCAGTGCAGGCAAGGGAAGAGGAGCAGAGGATCTCAATTATAGCAGACTTATTTACACACAAAAAAGTCCATCCTGAAGGGAGAAATGAGCATAACACAGAGAAAAAAAATTTAACTAACCGTAACACATTTCACTCCATAATCAAAAGAAAAAGAATATATACTGCATACAGAAAATTAAATAATTATTATTTTTTTTTTTTTGTATTTTGACGTGCCTAATGGTCTCATTGTATGACTATTAAAGGCCCACTGAAGCGCCTTGAAACGTGCAGCATTATTCAATGTGTCGACGTAATTTTCACTGAAACAGGAAGACAAGGTGGGACATACCAAGCAGCTTCCAGCTCGGTCAGAACCAGTATAATAGATATATCCCTTTTAGATTTAATACGAAACTGTTACTAAAGCAAAACAGTGAACATAATCATGCTGAGAATGTGTAGATTGAAAAGTGTCATTAATTTTGAGTTATTTCTTTTACTCCTAATACGCATCCGATGCGTTTTGTGGTCTGTACTGACTCACGCATATTATCCGTTCTGTGCTACCGTGTCTCTGGACCGGAGCAGACTTTATTCGCCCCAATGGAAAGCATATTTACAGTAAGTTTCTAACACTTATATCTTCAAAATACGAATTTTGTTATTGTTTTGAAACACACTATAACCGTAAGGCTAACATTCATATCACTGTAAAAGCCAAAAAACTTAAATTTTGATTTCATGCTGACTTTAAGCACATTTTGTCCTGAAATTATCATTACTGCAATTCTGTAAAAGTATTTTTAATGCATCAGAGTAAACCGATGAATATGATACATACATTTTCTACTTACATCAGCAGATATTAAAGGTAGTACAACCAATAAATATATGATGTATACTTTACAATTTAAATCATACATCATTATTTATTTTTTTCAGTAATGAGAATAATTATGTTTTGTTGTTATTACAGTAATTGCAAAAAGTGCAAAAATGTGCTTAATTGTCATGAACATAATTTATTAATACCACAAGAACTTAATAGTACCACAATAACTTAATAAAACTTAATAGCTGTTAATGCTTTTTTTTTTGCTTGTTTCTTCAAGCTAAAATTATGTATTAAATATATGAAATGTGACTTGGACATGTTCTTGACAGGATTTGTGAGATTTACATAAAAAGAAAATAACAGCATATCAAAAAAGCTGAATATGAAAATGCCATCAAGTTTCAAAAAATGTCTCTGTTACATATGTAAACCTCGTTCCCTGAAGGAGGGAACGGAGGCATACGTCGGAACTGACCGCCAAATTAGGGATCACTTTGAGAGACCAATCTACTTTGAGTGTTAACTACACGAGCCAATGAACATATGGTTCACGCATTACACATATTATTAAGGAAGTGTATGCACCGCATCTTTGCTTTTCTGACAAGGAGCTGAACTTAGTGACTCGGACGTTCAAGTTCTGTCAAGGAAAAGACAGTGGCCGTACCATGGAAGAATACACATATGGGGTCGCTGCAGGGATCACTACATATGGACACCCAGCCTAACACAGGTTCCACCATGCATATGAGTCCCCCACATCTGACTGCTGGGGGTGACGGAGGAACTCAACACAGTTTTTGCCATTTCTGGGGAACTCTGCTGGAGCAAATAGACATATCCGGCCCAGCGGGTGGGAGTGACATTGCAAGCCGTCCCTCTACACGAAGGCTATAGAATCTAGCGAATGTGTTTCGCCCAGCCTGCAGTTCTGCAAATATCTGTCAGTGAGGCGCCTTGAGTCAGCACCCAGGAGGAAGCAACACTTCTTGTTGAGTGTGCTCGCAACCCGAACAGACAAGGTACATCTTGGGACTGGTACGCCAATAGTAATGGTAAGACAATAGCATCCACTATCCAGTGGGCTAACCCCTGCTTGGAGACAGCTTTTCCCTTTTTCTGGCCTCCGTAACAGACAAAGAACTGGTCTGAGGTCCTAAAGCTTTGCATTCAGTCCATGTATAACCGCAGAGCAGAGCGCAGACAGGACAGAGAAAAGCCCTACTCAATGCAAAGGCTCAAAGGGAGGTCTCTCCAACACCATGAGCACTAGAGAAAGATCCCAAGAGGGTAACAAGGTAGGACGAGGAGGATTTAAACTCCTCACACCTCTGAGGAACCTGACGATCAGATAGTGCTTCCCTATAGACTCACCTTCGACTGCACCGTGCTATACTGCCGCTACATACACTTTGAGGGTGGAGGGAGACAGCCTTCGCTCCAACTGGGGTCTTCCCAGGAGGAAGAACACCACTCAGTGAACAGGTTCCACTTCAATGTATAGAGGCACCTCATATAGCCCCTTGCTCTAGCGGAAGTAATGGTGTCTACCACCGACTGGGGTAGGTCAACTAAAACCTCTGCGTCCCATCCAGGGACCAGACATGGAGTTTCCAGAGGTCTGGACATGGGTGCCTGTCCCTAAGAAAGTAGGTCCTACCGTAGAGAAATGGGCCAGGGAGGTGTTGTTGCAAAGAAAATCAGTTCTGGGAACCAGGTCTGGTTGGGCCAGTACAGCGCAACTAACAAGACCGACTCCTCATCCTCCCTTACTTTGCACAGTGTCTATGCAAGAAAGCTCACTGGGGGAAGCGCCAATGCACTTGAGGCCCTGTCCACAGACCCGAGACTGCATGCCCGTTGTACATGGCCCCCCAGCCGGTGGCAGTGGCATCCGTGAATACCACAGCATGGCTGGACACTTGTTCTAGGGGAACCAGCACACTCTCTCGGAAGCTGCACAGCTTGCAGTGTGGAGGAGTGAGGGGTCCGAGGAGGTTGACTCGGCGTGGAAGCCCTCACTGTGATCCTCAGGTCACCTCCAAGGCTATTAACCAGAGTAGGCACCTTCTGAGTTGCCCCAGAACACGCACTAGATCAGGGAATAGGCGAAAGGGAGGTATGAGGTGTTCAAGTCTGGACCTTAACACCTCAATGGTCATTTTCCCACAGAAGACACATGAACCATCCATGAAAACCTGCGTGCCTAATGCCCAAGCACGAGAGACAGCGATCGTGACCGTCAGCCGGGGACCACATCCAGAAACACACGGTTTGAATGACATCTTGAAATAGATGCAGGGTCAAACCCTGTAAGCTCTTTTAGAAGCAAACTGCTCTTGCTGAACACAAAGGGGAGATGGCCGCAGCTACACAACAGTTCTGAAGTGCAAGCCTGTTGTTAGCACTCACACTCTTTGAAGACACAACCAGCTGTATTCTCAACAGCGTGGACTCTCAGAGAGCTGTGAAAACAGCTGTTTTTGTCACTTGCTCTCTCGTGACTGTGACCTGGTAGTGCGATCTCACCTGCACCACACTGGAAACAGCGTCCTCCCAAAGAGCAGACTCGTCAAGAAACACCTGTTCGTAGAAACGATTACAGTCAACAAAGGGAACAGCAATCGTTCGGCTGCAAAGCAGAAAGCAAAGATGCGGTGCATCCATTTCCTTATTTATACCCGCACAGCGGGGAGTAGTGTGGAATGCGTGAACCGCATGCCATGTTCATTGGCTCGTTTATTTAACACTCAAAGTAGATTGGTCCCTCAAAGCGATCAATTTGTCGTTCAGTTCCGATGTATGTTGAACGTGACCGACTGAAAGGGAACTTGTCTATGTTGAAATGTGCATATGATTTAGGGTTAATATTGTGTCATCCAAAAGAAGGCTGAAAATCTCTTCAGTCAGATGCATTTTCACAGTGTACTGGTCAGCTCTGTAGTCCAGCCAAGCTCTTTCTTCATTATGAAGTTCTTGAATCTAGAAGTAGATAAAAAGACAAATGTGGAATTTTCAGTTCTATTATTTACTGCAGTCTTAAATAATATTTGAGCTGAATTTATCAAGACCACTAATTTCATAAGCAAGCATATTATTATAGGAGTGCCTTTACACACACCAGTATAAAGTCCACTCTGTCTCTCTTGGCATACCAGTATTTGCACAGTTTTTGGAGCATCTCAGTCATCTGTTGTTCACTTCGCTCTAAATTCAGAATTTTCTGTATCTCTTTTCTCACTGCAGCCTGCAAATAACCTTAGATTAACACACCAAAAATATTCAAATATACTGTGCTTCAGAGCATATATATATATATATATATAATATACACACACACACATAGATGCCTCATTAGTGGCTGTTTCTATGAAGCGCTATACGTAAGCTGTCTGCCATATTGGAATGGTCAAAGCCAGTCCGTGAACACTCAAGAGAAAGTTGACTGTGTGTCTGCACATGCATGTATGAATATCCATATCCGCAATAGACTCTTAGAAAACTCATTGATTTTTACTGTAAGTGGTGACAGCATCTGAAGTGTTCACAATTCCAAGATGGCAGATGTGTCAACGTGTCTAGAGTGGTCGAATGTGGCATTTATGTTTACATATCTCAGCTTAAAAGTACCTGCACAATATTAGTAAAACAAAACAAAAAAACTCAGTAGTTCATACAGCTGATTTTACCTTTAAAAATGTGACAGAAATTTTACTTGATTGCAGAGTTGAGATTACAGATTGATCATCTATATTCTGGGCAGGTTTTGTCCTTAACAGATCACCCAAAATCTCATGAAGTACATCAGATGTTAACTGAAAGATCACCTACAGTAAAAAAAAATTAAGGTTTAGATTAAATTTTTACTTCTCTCATTCATTTAGCATTTGTATAGTTGTTTGTTATCATTCCATAGACTAACCTTTCGATAATGTTTGCGACTGTCATCATCTAATAGATAGCTTGGTGTTTCATAAAGATCAAGAGTGTCTTCATTTGCGTGGCTGCACAGAATTTCCACTGCAGCATCAACTAATTTGCATACGATACGGTCTTCATGGGGCGACACCTTTATCTTTGATGGTGTGTTGGCTTGGGCCTGATGCCACTGCTCCAAGACACGTGGCATAAAATAACCATCCTCATTTTTTCTGACATCCTGAATATCAAAGAGTGAAAGTTCAGAAATATTCAATTTTTTCATGCAAATGTCATGCATATATATTATTCTACAGATATTTTATCTTTTGTTAAAACATTTCAAGGCTGTTTTGCCAACTTACAGTATCTGTAGATTGACTGTCATGCAATGATTTTATTCTTTGTCTCTTTCTGGTATCTTGTATCTCTTTCTGGTAAGTATCTTGAGCATCTTTATCCAGCTCTTCTGTCAGTTTAACATCCACATGAGGCTGTAAAATACAGGTGATTAGTGATAGATACAATTGCCATTATGCTATATGATTAACATGACTAAGAAGCAATGTGAAAACAATAGTTCCCCAAAAATAAAAATGATGTCATCATTTATTAATTCTTTCCAAACGGTATGATTTTCTTTCTTCACATTATTTTCCATAGAATGAAATCACACAGATCTGTCAAGCTCCAATAAGGACAAAAACCACTAATAAAGCAGTACAGTAGCCTACATATGACTTTTATTCTATATGTTTTCTGAAGTTGCACATTGTGTGAGGAACAGACATTTCAAATGTAGTTTATCATCATTCTAGCCATACAGTTAGTAAAAATGGAATAAATGGAACAATAAAAAATAGACTGTAACCACTCAACAGACAATAAGTCCCAAGGATAAGAGACAATAGGACAACATATATATATATATATATATATATATATATATATATATATATATATATATATATATATATATATATATATATATTAGTGGTGGGCCGTTATCGCTAATTCATCTCAAAGGTGTTCTTTGGGTTGAGGTCAGGGGCCTCATTTGCAAACTTGACGGGAAAATGTGCGGTCCTTCACGCAAACTCTGACCCAGGCGTATACGCACAAAAACGGGTGAAATGAGAAATGGCGACACCGTCGGCAGATGGAAGAAACACGTGAAAGTGTGTGAAACTGTAGACCGTTGTGTAAAAGAAATGGAAATACTGCCTCTTATATAACATGAAGACTTCACAAAGCAAGTCTTACAATTAACAGCCTACACGAACACACGTTTGATCGATCTGCAGTGCAAAACAAACAAAATCAAACGAAAATTACAACAGAAATGCAAATTAACACATATTTGCAAAAAGAAAAGTGAAATATGTTCTGCAATAATATTGGCATATTATGCAATTTATCCTCATAAATAATAAAGTCCGTCTGGCGGAGCAGATAGATAGATAGATAGATAATGTCATAGTAACATTTCTTCATCAGCTACGGAATAATGGTATTCATGCATATGCCTTTAGTTTTAGTTTTGATAAAATAACGTATGACGTGTCTCAACCATTCAGAAAGCTGCAAGCAGGGCCGTTTTTAGACATAGGCAAACTAGGCGGTTGCCTAGGGCGCCATCAGGGGGGCGCCAATAAGCGCATATCTGGCACTGATGTTTGTGTGTCCTAAAGGGTGTCACGGCCACCCTAAAAAGTTCGCGTTTGGAGAGCTCAACAACACCATTAGATCAATGAACTCGGTCAATGCTTTGGCAAGGTGACACTTCTTTTTTTTTACCATAAAATAAAGCTAAATTCAAACTAAAGGCCAATTAAAATAACAGGTATAAATCTGTATTTTGTTAGGGCAGTATTTGTGGCAGTCTAGAAATCACGCTGTGAATGGGCAGATAGCATTGCTCGGTGTGTAGGCCTATGTTAGAGGCAAATATAACTGCACACTTACTTCAGCATTTCATGATTATCAGTTATATTTTGACTCTATAAAAGCTTTCTTCTCTTAATTGCACCTCCAAAAGGTTTTTGCGCCAATGCATTGTTAAAAGAATCAGTGTGTTTTGTAATTGTCCCATATAAAAATTTAGCGGCCATAATAAAATGTGCAAATTCACAACATGAATACATCCTTTATTAAATCACGTTGACGAATTTGACGTAACTTTACGGATGGTGTTGAATACTGAATCGATTCATTCAGTTCTAATAGTGCTTAATGCAAGCAGCGTCGTACACACAGAGGACAAAGTGTTGCGTTATTTAAAAGGGAAGTTCACGCATCAATCAGTACGTTTACATGGACAACAATACTCCGATATTAATCTGATTAAGACCATACTCTGATTAAGAAACTACCATGTAAACATCGATTTCTAATTACCTTAATCCGGTTAAAGCCATACTCGAATTAAACAAAAATCGAATTAAGACATGTGGAGTATGCCTATTTTAGTCGCATTATCCAAGTGCATTGTAGACATGTACACACCTTAATCTAACTATTAACGTCGTGTATGAGTTTTCGCCGCATTTTGTGACAGGACACGCACACCAGGCACACACATCAGGCAAGTGCAGAGGGGAGGGCTTTGGGGGCTCGTATCAAAAGTATATAAAGTGCCCCTCTAAACAATCATCAATAATATTGTGACAAATAAAACAGAATTTGAATTATAATTAATATAACCGCGCGTACAAAACAGTAACAATGCGCTCAAATTCCCGTTTATCTTTTACGTATCTTTCAGTCTGAAATGTCGTTGCCATGACGTGTTGCTATGGTGCGTGACTGCGTGTCTTGCTTGACTGCTCACTCGGACATGGCCTCCTCTATATTTTTTTTCTTTGTGTTGTAATAATTCTGCTCATTGTAAAAGTAAAATACAATACGTTTGTATCTGTAATCCCAGATTCATAATTGTCTGCTTACAACAGCGGTCGGGAACCTCTAGGCTCGCGAGCCATATGGCCATTCAGTGAACGCCTGTGGCTCGATGGCAGAAAAAAACAATCCAAACAATCACGATTTTGAAACCTTCATTTTCATCATTAATCAAAGCTATTATTCGAAATGTTGGCTGTCAAGAAGGAGGCAAGATGGGCAGTGTCTCTTAAAAAAAACTGAAAGACACAATATACAAAAAAATAAAAAATAATATATATATATATATATATATATATATATATATATATATATATATATATATATATATATATATATATATATATATATATATACATTAAAAAGTATAAAAGTTTTTATAAAGTCACACTGTCCAACAGCGACACCCGCAGGTAAAGTTACAGCGGGTTGCCTGAGCCCATTGATTTGAACAGACCTACGAAAGTCGCGCTATGATTGGACGCCGGACAGCGTAGCGTGGCATGGGTACGTAATGACGTACTATTAATCGAGCTATGTTCTGTAACATGTAAAATGGGAACATGAACGTAATATTCTAAAAGCAACTCATGTAAACGCCTTAATCAGATTATTGTCTTATTCAGAGTAAGGTCAATAATTAGATTACTGCTGTCCATGTAAACGTAGTCAATGAGTAACAAAAACCACACTGAATCAGTATTTATTCTTATTACTTTCATGTGAAATGTACTAATAACACATAATAATTATGTAGTTATGTCTGAGAACAATTTCTTAGCAACTAGGGACTGCACAAATATAGGCTATATATTATAGGCCTAGGGCTATACAGGCATCTGGCTATTAATTTGAATCCTTATTAACAAATATATACACATATAATTTGGTATGTATGTATTTGTTAATTAATACCAGTAATACCAATGTTGCTTTTTAAAATTTGACTGGGGGCACCAATAAGGATTTCGCCTAGGGCGTCAGAATGAAACGGCCCTGGCTGCAAGACATTACATTTGCACTGAACTATTTCCCATTTCCACGTAGATTATAACCGACATCTGTAGCTTGTCAGATGCAATTAAATGGTTGGAATTAAAATGCCCTATCACAATGCGTAATGACGCACAATGGCTGATCTTGCGCTCTTAGATGTGGCAAATGGAAGGATTCGGAGCGAAAGCATCTTCACACAGCAAGAAGACTTGCTGACAAACGAGGACACACTCTGGCGATGGAGAGCTAGACGCTTTTTTGCCTCGACTTTGATGTACGACCATTTCTTTTTTATTTCGGCCATGGTCCGAGGTTGTGAGTCTTGTGACGCTACAGCATTTACGGCGTCTGCAACCTTTTGCCACTCAAGCGCCTTTTTGGCATTAGTAATGCCCACACTGTGCCCTCCAAAACAAAATTTGTATACTCTTTTCAACATTGCCAATGATAACTTCTACTTCACATTGAGTGAAGCTAAGTTTTTTTTATTTCCTCTCTGTGTTTGCCATGATTTCGCAAACGATGAATATTAACTTGTGGGCGTTTCACGGACTATTTATGGGCAACTATGGGCGTGACATGAAGCCGCAAAAGCTGCGCTACATTTAGAATTGATTGTGATTTATTGAGGGAAAACTGCGTAGGATGTGCGTGCGCACGGTTTTATAAATCCGAATATTTCTGTGTGTACACGTCCTATGTTTCATCCATACGCCACTCCTGACGCAAATCCTGCGCAAAGTTTTATAAAAGAGGCCCCTGGACTCTTTTTACATTTGTTACATTTTACAGAACTTACTTATACATTTTTTTTATGGACCTTGCTTTGTGCACTGGTGCGCAGTCATGTTGGAATAGGAAGGGGCCATTCCCAAAGTTGGGAGCATGAAATTGTCCAAAATGTCTTGGTATGCTAAAGCATTAAGAGTCACTGGAACTAAGAGGCCAAGCCCACCCCTGAAAAACATCCCCACACCATAATCCCCCCTCCACCAAACTTTACACTTTGCAAAATGCAGTCAGGCTGCCAAACCCAGACTTTTCCATCGGATTGCCAGACAGAGAAGCGTGATTTGTCACTCCAGAGAACATGTCTCCACTGAGTCCAGTGGCGGTGTGCTTTACACCACTGCATCTGACACTTTGCATTGCACTTGGTTATTTAAGGCTTGGATGCAGCTGCTCGGCCATGGAAACCCATTCCATGAATCTCTCTACGCACTGTTCTTTAATCTGAAGGCCACACAAAATTTGGAGGTCTGTAGCTATTGACTCTGCAGAACGTTGGTGACTTCTGCGCACTGTGCGCCTCAGCATGCGCTGACCCCGCTCTGTGATTTTATGTGGCTTATCACTTCATGGATGGGTTGCTGTTGTTCCCAATTGCTTCGGCCCCATTTTATATTGTGGCCTTAAACACTATGTACTTGCATCATGCTTGAATTCACTGAGCTCCTGAGAGCGACCCATTCTTTCACAAATGTTTTCAGAAGTAGTCTGCATGCCTAGGTGCTTGATTTTATACACCTGTGGCCATGGAAATGATTGGAACACCTGAATTCAATGATTTGGAGGGGTGTCCCAATATTTTGGCAATACACACACACACACACACACACACACACACACACACACACACACACATATATATATATATATATATATATATATATATATATATATATATATATATATATATATATATATATATATATATATATATATGTATGTGTGTGTGTATGAAGACTACAGATGCAAAAGCCTCTAAGTCCGTCTGACGTTTTTCTTTAAAATAAGCATTTTTGTCAGGCTCCTATGTATAGGTTTCTACCTAAGTACCATAACTTCTGAATGGGCTGGGATTTACTGGGTTTGAAGTGAAAGTATTTTATGAATTTATACTATATGCGGAGGGCATTCACTCAGTATCGTTATCTCATTTTTGACCGAAGTGGCTTTTAGAGGCTTTTGCATCTGAACTCTTCAATATATATTGCACTTCTGGTTAGATGCTAACTGCATCTCTTTGGCTCTGTGTCTTGTCACAATGACAATAAAGTTGGATACAATCTAATCTAGGCTTATGCTCACCAATACAGTAAAAACAGAAATAGTGTAAAATATTTTGTTGCAATTTAAAATATGTTTTCTATATTTATATATTTTAAGCTGTAATTTATCCCTGTGATGTCAAAGCTGAATTTTCAGCAACATTTCTAGAGTCTTCGGTCACATGATCCTTCAGAAATCATATAATATGCTGATTTGGTGCTCAATGTAATTATAAATCTTGAAAAGAGTTATTCTACTTAATATTTTTGTGGAAAAAGTTATTATAAATATATTTACTGCCACGGTTGATCAATTTTATCCACCCTTTCTGAATAAAAGTAATAACTTCTTAAAAAAAACAGTACTTGAACAGTAGTGTATGCTTTCATTGTATCTAAAAGAGCAACAAATAACTCTCAGCTAAACATCTCCTCTGATGTTTCACAGAATAAAGAATTCATATGGGTTTGGAATAACATGAGGGTGAGTAAATGGTGCCAGAATTTTCCTTTCTTAGTAAACTGTACCTTTAAATGTTTTATATTTACTTACTCTTGGTGAGGCCATTTCAGAGGGATGTGAAAGGTTCCTCCCTTGATCGGACGTGTCTTCCTGAGGTTCTTTTTTTCGTGTGCATGTGGTGATTGTCAGTATGATCTCATCTCTAGGAGGACACTGACTATGAATATGTCCTCTTTGTCTATCAGCCACTGATGTGTCTATCTGTTGTTCATCTCTCTTTGCACTAGGCGGTTCATCATCTGAAAAGGGATCTTCATCCACCCCTGTCTCTACATCACTACTATGTTCTCTGTGTATATGAGCAATGTCCTCAGCTTTGACAAGGACACCGTGACTTTTGTCACAGCTAAAGTACTTCACACCTCTAAATGTTCCATTGTGGTTTCCATTCGGGTTGTCCAAAGCCACACCAGCCCAAAAACCATTTGCAAATGCTGTGAGGCCTTTATATTTCAGCATACCTGGTCTAGAGTTACACACAAGAACTCTGTCTCCAATCTGAAAAGAGGACAATGGATCTGAGATTTCATTTCTCACATCTTCAGGAAGTGAGCTAGTATACTCTGAACAGTCATTTTCCTCAGCATCCTCATATAGAGCTCCATTAGTATCATCGTTTACCACCTTTTCCCTCAGACTGTCAGAGCCTAGACTTAGAGACTCTCTTCTTTTCAGAGAAAAGTCCACAGGGAGAGGAGGGATGTTCTCGCTGTTAATGGAGAGATCTTCCACAGAATCAGGTGGAGCTGGCAGTTCCTCCTCACTGGTCCATGTAATAATCTCAAAGGCAGGAGGGGGAGGAGGACAGCCATAGCTGTCAAGACCTGATGCGGCTCCTCCTTTAGCAGACGGAAGCAGTTCTGCACTTCCGTAAGACAAAACTTCATCTACAGGAGAGAGAATTTCTGACAAGGTAGACTCTCCAGTCGTTTGTCTTTCATAATGTGGTGGTGTACAGCGTCCTTCCTGTTTATTGTTCACATAAAGCTGAAAATCGTCTGGTACCATAGTGTACTTTTCTGCAAAAACCAAAGAGCAACTACTTGCTTGAGCTGCCTCAGTCTTCTCCCCATCGAGACAATCCCTCTCTTCCTCAGACCAAGCGAGTGCTTCGCTATGAAATGAAATTGCCTCTGACTTTTCATCTATCTCAGACAGACTGACATCACAAGATGGACTATCCTCAGCCTTTCTTATTTCCGCACTTACTGTTTCCAGAATCAAGTTTTCAATAAGTGGATTGTCTGTGACAGGCTCATTTGTACAAGCCTGAGTTTTTTGTTCAGGAAGCTCATGGTCTGCATTGGTCTTTTCAGTTTTGGAGTATGAAAAAGATGACTTCCATTGCCCCCCTGCATCCTGGTCATAGATATTGTGGTTGTTGTTAAACACTAGCACACTGTGCAGTCTCTGATTGTTCTGTACATTTAGAGCTGTGGTATCTGGTGTTGCACTGCTATGGACCACCCTTGTCGTTTTTATGTCATCTTGCTCATTAGGCTTAAGATGGCTCTTCTCCAATCGGAGTTCATCTTTTTTGCCTGGATGAGGCTCACGGGTGAGTGTGAAATGCTGGATATTTAATACAGGCTTCATTGGCACTTCAGCTGGATATCGTGGCTTTTGTCTTCTGGGTGTGCAGGCGTCCTCATAAAACCCTTGTGCTTTCTTCTGTGTGTCTTGTTCTGAAAACAAAAATAAATGGCCATAATTCAAATGATTTTCTATAAATTTATCTGACGAATATTAGGTGTATATTCATTTTCAATTTTCAACTTCCTCCTGTGTTTGGAGCATTTTAAATAGCATTTTTTTTTTGCAAATCAAATGTGGTAAAACACTCTCACTGGGTCACAAATGTTTTTTTCCCCCTGTACATAACCTTTAGGCTACATAAGTCTGGAGATATACAGTCAAACCAAAATGTATTCAGACATATTCAACATGTTCTCACATTATCACAGTTTGTTCGCTATAGTTTAGAAAATGGTAATAAAATATGACACAAACTCAAGAGTTAAACTGTGTCAGAACAAATTCATCTTGATAATATCAGATAACTTTGATAGAAAGGTATGTAATGGATTACAATCAACCAATCAGCTGTTAAATTTAAGTGCACAATTAGATAATACCAATTTAGGTCAACCAATTACCAAGCAATGCTTAATTTGGTCTGTGGTGTAAAAGGTTGCATTAGCAATTAAATTAAAAACACTTAAGCAAAACATTGTCAGGTCAAAGTGTCTGAATAATTTTGGGCCTAAATTTATCCATTTTACTATGAAGAATTTTGGGGTATAATTTGTCACAGTTTACTTTATTTTGCTATCTTCATTTACATAAATTAACTACAGTGTCCTGTTTTTACAAACACATGCAATATTACAGCAAAATGTAAACCTTCAATCAACTATATACCCCACTAAAAATGTTTCACATATTCCTAGCGATTAAACTTGTTCTGAGTTGAGCCCACCCACAAAGCATGCTGGGTAACCAGCAGTGCCATAATGCTAAGGCTGCATCCAAAATTGCAGTACTATATAGGATACTATGTAGTAGGCACAACCATATATATAACAAAATGTAAAAAAAAAAATTGAACATTTTTTAGTGACCGATCACATCTAAATTTTTCAGTTGGCCAAATTGAATTTCTGTGAATTCAATTCAATTTGGCCCACTAGAACATTTTCAATTGGAGACCTGATTTTTTTTTTTTTTTACAGTGCAGTAGTGAATTACGATAGTTAAGTGTGCTAACGATACATGATTACCGTGAGGCCACAGGAGAGGATTTGTGAATGGCAGTGAAGGATTTTTTGAGAGAATTTGACGAATTTTAAAGGGAAAAAAAGGAACTTGTAAGGTTAGTCTTAGCAATGTGTTTATCTCTCTTTGCACTAGGCGGTTCCTCATCTGAGAAGAGAACCTCATCCACCCCTGTCTCTACATCACTACTATGTTCTCTGTGTATATGAGCAGTGTCCTCAGCTCTGACAATGACACCGTGACTTTTGTCACAGCTAAAGTACTTCACACCTCTAAATGTTCCATTGTGGTTTCAATTTGGGTTATCCAAAGCCAAACCAGCCCTAAAAACAAAATACAACAGATGGATCCTTCGTGGCCTTGCTTACCCCAGAACTGATTGCGTGCCAGTTACGAGAAATGTATGCATTTTAAAGAGAGAAAAAAAAGAACTTGTAAGGCTAATCTTAGCAGTTTATGCAACCAGCCCCTTATTTGATTCTAAAAGGATTCCTCTTCAATCCCATTAGAATTGGCTCTGATTTTCTGACACTTTTTTGACAGTGTAACTGTTTTCCAGTTTTGTTTTATGTGCAGTCATATGCTATAAATGCCACAGTAAATCAGTATGGGTATTGAGTCATTCTGCTAACAGCATGAGTCAGCAGAAAATAAACATACTGTAAATCAGCACTCACAATGAATTGCAGTCCACTCAATAACAACAGAAAGGCATCTATCAATGATACAGACTGTGAAATAGTAAAATCAGACTGTATGAAGTCTGATTGCTTTGTTTGGCTGCCTAAAATGAAGATGAAGCAGTCACTATGTGTTCATGAAAGCTTCAAAATCCCCAGAAAAAACAGAGCCCTCTACCCACCATTGACTTCAGATCCTGATTTTAAAGCCTTCACAGCATCACGCTGACATGAAGTGCTTCCACCTTCCGTCTTGGCGATTCTTTCTGGACTGATAAGGTGAAGAGGGGTCTGGTTCTGTCGGCTGTACCTGTGAGAGGGACTGGCAGGAGGATTATTTGATTCTGCAACTTGCAGAAAATCCTGCTCGGCTGGGACAAATTCCACTTGGTTCCTCTTCCTTCCTAAAGTCCACACTTCATCTGATGACAACAGCCTCCTCAAACCTGCCTTACTCAACAAGCTGAAGGAAAACAAGCAAAGTTTGCACTCACATTTTGTCTCAAATCGAAGGCCTCATCATGTAACATTTTACTATAATTTTACAATAGATATTGACAACAATGAAAAACAATTGAATATTTTTTCCATTATGTATTAATCTAAATTAATGTTAAAGTATACAACTTTAAATATTAAAAATGTATTAGTATATGTAAAAATAAACGTGAACCTTGATTAATAAATGCTAAGTTATTGTTCAATGTTAGTTAATGATACACTCTAAATAAAACAAAACTTACTGGAGTTAATGAATTGAACTTTATTGCAAGTTTTAAATAACAACATATTTTTGTTTATCCCATATAAAAGAAAACGCATCTTCCGAAACATAATGATATCTAATAGAATATTTTTGTCCAATTTTGTGCAATTAAATTTAGCATGATCTGCGGCTTTCAAGCATCAAACAGAAGACTTCTATTAATTGTAATTGCATGGAAAAAGTTAATAATGTACTTAACAGAATGCTCATGTTTGAGTGAACTACTGCTTTAAGTCCCAGTTATATACCTTACACACAACTAATGCCTACTCATGCAAATAGAAAGAGTAAAAGAGTGAGAATCAGAAAGAGTAAGAGAGAGAGAGAAATGGTGTCGTCCACCTACCCTGACCTGTTCATGACTGGCATACTGCCATCACAAAGGGGCTCAGTCGCGAGCAAGCAGCCAGAGGAACAGTAGCCTGTCCTCCTTCAGGTCCCCTGTGAGACGCTGCTGCCACTCCCCAAATATCGTGTCTACTTGCAGTTGCAGTCGAGCCACGGGCTGAGAGAGCAGTCATCCTACATCTCTATTCTACAGCTATGCCCTCTTTTTATTCTCTTTAACTTCCTCCTGCTTCCCTCACTCTCTCTCTCTCTCTCTCTTACTCTCTCTCTCTCTCTCTCTCTCTCTCTCTCTCTCTCATCCAATAACTCTCTCCTCCCATCCTGCCTCCCCCTCCTCTCTCTCTCACTCAATCTGTCTCCACTCTATCTCTGCGACTTCCTTCCATTTCTCTCTCTCCAAGGGTAATTACTCTGAGTGGTGCATGTAACCAAGACAGACACAGTAAATGCTGTAGATAACAAGCTTATGATATGCACACACTTCTGCCATGTCTCCTCCTCTGTTGTGTGTCATGCAGGATTTGCTAGACAGTAAGTGGTGCACTGCAGTATTTCCTCTTGAGGTGGTACCCTACATAAATGTTTTGGCACTGCCTCTGCTTACTGTATATGAAACTAAAATATGCGTCCTGCTTCTCTGTGTAAGTGTATGATAATAAATGATGGAACAATAGTGATCACACTTGCCTCCCTTCTTCTATGGGTGCTTCATCTGTGCTTCTAGCATCTGGCTTAATCCCAGGCTGCATAACACCCTCTTCCTCCTGCAAAACATCAGCATAAAAATCAGTACTTCTAAAAGTGGAATCTGAGCATTATGGGTAATTATCACATGGTTTTGCACTCCTGTTCAATCCATCACATTATTGCAGTAACGGCAATGGGAACTGTTGCATTTTGGACTTTGTAAAAAGTCAACATGAAATCAAAATGTACTATTTAGGTTGTCTTTTTTTTGTTAGTTTTTTTGTTTTTACTGTGAACATTTAAAGGGATAGTTCACCCAAAAATGAAAATTACTCCATGATTTACTCACCCTCAAGCCATCCTAGGTGTATATGACTTTCTTATGTAAGATAAAAGATCCCGGTCATGATTCGGAACCGCAGGCAGTAAGTAAAACTGCATCAAATGCCTGTTTTTTGCTGGCAATCGGCACGTGAGTGCATATAATATAAACAACACGAGCGTATAGTGAATCGAAAGTTATCCAGGGATAATCCGATCATGTATTGTGTGTGTGATCGTGAATCTTTAGCTCCGCCCACGGCACACCTCCAGGAGCTTGACTGTTTTCGGAAAGAAGTGGTACAGCTGTATCTGTCTTTTATAAATCTAATAAAACGAAAGACTCTTTGGCGATATGAAGGATGCAGTACTACTCTATAGGTACTCAAGATTAACATAAGATTGGCAGACACTGTGTGTTATGTCCCCTTTAAATAGGGCACTATTTGAGGGGATAGTGATAGGTAGTGGTGTTAACCTATAATATGTCTCAGAGTCTGGTATTCCATTACAACATGCTGCATTTGTAAATTCCTCAAATTTTGAAAGTAGCTTATGAATGCTGTTTCATGTTAACCACAGACTGAAGTAAAAGGGTAGATTTCTGATTCGTTGAATCTGACAGTGTTCTCCCGCTTGGTGTTTCTTTATTTCTTTGGCAGTGTCTGCATTTGCAGCAATTGTCAGAAGTGAATAGCTGACTGCTTGATTTGAAGAATGTCTCTCTGATGGTGGAGAAGCAACCGTCTCTGCTGCCTGCCTGATCTGTATTTCTCCAGTGGTGGATCTCTGCCTGTAATCAACATCGATCAAATGCTTACATATATAAATGGTGGTGATACTTTATGTTTTTGAAAGAAGTCTTTTATGCTCACCAATGCTCCATTTGTTTGTAATAACGTGGAATATTATTACAATTTAAAATAAATGTTTTCTATTTTATTTTATTGTATTGTAAAATGTCATTTATTCCTGTGATGATAAAGCTGAATTTGTACTTTGGTGCTCAAGATAACTGTTTCCAACATTGATAACAATGTGCTGTTTTATGTTTGTGGAAACATTCTTTTTTGGGGACTCTTTGATAAATAGTTCAAAAGAACAGCATTTATTTGAAATGGGACTTTTGTAACAACGTAGATGTCATATACAGTGAGGAAAATAAGTTTTTGAACACCCTGCTATTTTGCAAGTTCTCCCACTTGGAAATCATGGAGGGGTCTGAAATTGTCATCGTAGGCGCATGTCCACTGTGATAGACATAATCTAAAAAAAAATCCAGAAATCACAATATATGATTTTTTAAAGCTATTTATTTGTATGATACAGCTGCAAATAAGTATTTGAACACCTGTCTATCAGCTAGAATTCTGACCCTCAAAGACCTGTTAGTCTGCCTTTAAAATGTCCACCTCCACTCCATTTATTATCCTAAATTAGATGCACCTGTTTGAGGTCGTTAGCTGCATAAAGACACCTGTCCACCCCATACAATCAGTAAGAATCCAACTACTAACATGGCCAAGACCAAAGAGCTGTCCAAAGACACTAGAGACAAAATTGTACACCTCCACAAGGTGCAAATTGCCAAGCAGCTTGGTGAAAAAAGGTCCACTGTTGGAGCAATCATTAGAAAATGGAAGAAGCTAAACATGACTGTAAATCTCCCTCGGACTGGGGCTCCATGCAAGATCTCACCTCGTGGGGTCTCAATGATCCTAAGAAAGGTGAGAAATCAGCCCAGAACTACACGGGAGGAGCTGGTCAATGACCTGAAAAGAGCTGGGACCACCGTTTCCAAGGTTACTGTTGGTAATACACTAAGACGTCATGGTTTGAAATCATGCATGGCACGGAAGGTTCCCCTGCTTAAACCAGCACATGTCAAGGCCCGTCTTAAGTTTGCCAATGACCATTTCGATGATCCAGAGGAGTCATGGGAGAAAGTCATTTGGTCAGATGAGACCAAAATAGAACTTTTTGGTCATAATTCCACTAAACGTGTTTGGAGGAAGAAGAATGATGAGTACCATCCCAAGAACACCATCCCTACTGTGAAGCATGGGGGTGGTAGCATCATGCTTTGGGGGTGTTTTTCTGCACATGGGACAGGGCGACTGCACTTTATTAAGGAGAGGATGACCGGGGCCATGTATTGCAAGATTTTGGGGAACAACCTCCTTCCCTCAGTTAGAGCATTGAAGATGGGTCAAGGCTGGGTCTTCCAACATGACAATGACCCGAAGCACACAGCCAGGATAACCAAGGAGTGGCTCTGTAAGAAGCATATCAAGGTTCTGGTGTGGCCTAGTCAGTCTCCAGACCTAAACCCAATAGAGAATCTTTGGAGGGAGCTCAAACTCCGTGTTTCTCAGCGACAGGCCAGAAACCTGACTGATCTAGAGAAGATCTGTGTGGAGGAGTGGGCCAAAATCCCTCCTGCAGTGTGTGCAAACCTGGTGAAAAACTACTGGAAACGTTTGACCTCTGTAATTGCAAACAAAGGCTACTGTACCAAATATTAACATTGATTTTCTCATGTGTTCAAATACTTATTTGCAGCTGTATCATACAAATAAATAGTTTAAAAAAATCATATATTGTGATTTCTGGATTTTTTTTTAGATTATGTCTCTCACAGTGGACATGCACCTACGATGACAATTTCAGACCCCTCCATGATTTCTAAGTGGGAGAACTTGCAAAATAGCAGGGTGTTCAAATACTTATTTTCTTCACTGTATTTGATCAATTTAATGCATCCTTGCTAAACAAAAAGATAAACTTTTTTTAAAACTTAAAACGTCCTCAAAAGTCACCTGCTCTTGTTGGAGTCTGTGGATTACTTCCTCCTGCTTCTCCTTGAGATCAGCTAAAGCAAGTGCATCATCTTGTAATATTCTATGAAAACAGATGTGTTATATGACAATATTGTATGGTTACATACAATGGCTGTAACACTTGTATATGATTTAAATAATTTTCTCATATAAATAAGTGGTAATAAAAATTGTTGCATAAACAAATTGCATCAGTTATGAAATTGAGGACTAACATCTATAATGATGCAGAGTAAAATGCTGTCATTCAGTAATAGGAGCTCTGTGACAAATGACTAATTGACAAATCTTGAATTATTTACAAAACAATTATACTCAATCAGCTCAAGGCCACTTAAAGATGAGAGAAAAACAATACTTTATAGTGCCTTGTATTTTCTGTACAACAGTAAAACAGTGTAACTGGCAAAAATGGCACTATTTTAGAATTACAATGTTTTTATGTAATGACAGTATTGTGTTAAGTAAAAGGCATTCAATTGAGTTGGATTGGCAACTGATTCAAAGGTTGAACATGCTTGACTTGAGAATATGTGATGTTGTGAGAGGTCCCAGTTGCGAATGTGATATTCAGCAGTGAGCAGATTGTGCCATTGCTAACACAATATTGTTTCCCTTATACATCCTGATTATACAGTATATCCTATTCAAAGAAATTCTCATTTTCACTAAATGCACCAGTAATCTGAATACATATTTTATAATGTAACTGTAAAAGAATATGTTGTTGTATTGTGATTATGTAACATCATTACAAGTTTTCCATTACCTTCTGCAATGCTCCAACCAGTCAGCTTGGGTCTTCTCCCAGACTGCTTTTTCACTAAGCCTGAAGAGGGCGTTGTACTGCTGTGCCCTCAGCTCCTCTTCCCTCAGGAAGTGCTGGCTCTGGGCCAGAGAAAGGTTGCCGTGGAGTCACTGGCTGTACAACTCACTCAGCTCACTCCACTACAAATTGCATTACAAGAGGAGCCAGACATAAATGTGTGTTCAATACTTTTACATACACTTGCCATGCATGCCATTTAGTGCACATTTGCAATTTGTAGCTACAGACAGAGTCTACCCTATGAGTCATGGTTTTTAGCAAAGCAAAATCCTAGTAAAAGAGATTAATCTGAAAGGTAAATGTATTCTATGATTTATATACAGGCACATACATTGATGTTTTGTCATAATAGCAACACTGTAAATTCAAATCAAATGATTTCACTCAATTAGCCTATAGGATTTAATGAATAAATAACTCATGGAATTATTGAATAATAACTGCATGAATTTTATTTAAGTATTGAACATAATAACACTAGTAACAACATGCCACTCTAGCCCTTCTGTGCCAATCTTACCCCAAGGGTCTGATCTTTTCACTTTTAAATAAAAATAATCTAAAAACATGATTGTGTCCACAAATTATGCAAAAAAATTGCATCATTTTTGATAATCATTATCAAAAATGATATTATCAAATCGTCATTTGATAATTCCATTATCAAATGACGCAAAAAAAAAAATATATTAAAGGGGTGGTAAACCACGATTTCACTTTTCTAACTTTAGCTAGTGTGTAATGTTGCTGTTTGAGCATAAACAACATCTTCAAAGTTACAATGTTCAAAGTTTAAAGCAAAGGGAGATATTTGCTTTTAAAGAAATCGATTTCTAAGGACTACAGCAAACGGCCGGTAGGGACTACTACACATTCCTCCAGGGTGTGCTGACATCACCAGTCCCAATATTTACATAAACCCCTCCTCTGAGAATATGAAATAAGGGGGGGCCATTTTGTATTGCAGCGGGGAATAGTTGTTGTGGTTAGTAGGCTGGAGTGCTGTTGACAATGCCGACGAAACGCTGTTATTTTCATCCGGATTGCAGGTCCACTTTCTTCAGCCTTCCTAGGGACAGGGCAGCGTTGCAGTGCGTTTAACATACAACGTTATATGCTTGTGCGTAAGAGACATGAGGGGAACACGATCGCATTTGCATCGGATATATATGCTGCCCATCATAAATCAAAGCACGAGACAGACAGGGGTCGGAGGAGAAGTGTAACATAATGGACTATATTCATCTGTATTTGCAATACATGAGCCTTCAGCTGCACGAGTTCAGCTGCACGAGACAGGCGGGCACGCGCGGCTACCGCGGCACATCTCGCGGAGGAAAGCTTCCACAATCTTTGCGAGTACGGGCTACAACCTGTAAGTGTGATTTATTTTTCGTCGATGTGTTTTCCTGTAATAGTTCGTGTTGTTAATTGTAGCCTACGTTGTAGCAAGGAAGTAAACATGACAGCGCTGTTTGGCTCTGCAAACCAGTTTGTTAAATGCTCATTCATACTTAATGTTATCCGACAAACACCTAACGTTACAAACTGTTTAAAATCTCCACAGCGAACTTGGCATTAGTGTAAATTATTCTTTGATTAGAGCTTTTATGTATTGTTTATCTACAGGCATGCTAAACATGGTTCTGTGTTTGATTTGGCTACTAGCAATGTTTAGTGTCCGTTCTTGCGACAGATATTTGGCAAATCGTTCTAAAAATATAAAAGTAACAGTGCCATTCAGTAGTGATCGCTATAGATCTGCAGTCTTTACTCTTGAGGACTGAACAGGTTCTGCTCGATCATCTTCACTAAAATTGTCTGGGTCTGATTCGGGCTCTTGGTATGGTTTTATTGACGCTAGCGTACACAAAGCCTGAGGCTACCTGTAGAGGTAAGGGGCGTGACGCTTTCGAGAAACGTGCACTAGGCGGTTAGCGAATCACAGCACACTGGGCCAGCTAACCAATCAGAGCCCATTGCGTATTTTTGAGGGACTGGCTTCACAGAATCCGGAAACCATCAGACCGTTTTTACAAGGAGGGACAGAGCAGTGTAGAATAAAGGTAAAATATATGAAAAATACAGCATTTTTTTTAAAAACGAAGCATGAACACATGTTACAGTGCACCCCACAAACACAATCAAGCCTTCGAAAGAGTGTGCTTTACCACCCCTTTAAAATGTTTACGGTGTCATAGATCAAATTTTCCAGAGATAATTAGTTCAGTTAAATGTTATGACTAAATTCATTTTACAAATTATATTTAGATTAAAGGAACAGATTTTGAAAATAGGCTCATTTTCCAACTCCCCTTGAGTTAAACAGTTGAGTTTTACCGTTTTCAAATCCATTCAGCCGATCTCCGGGTCTGGTGGTAGAACTTTTAGCACAGCTTAGCATAGATCATTGAATCTGATTAGACCGTTAGCATCTCTCTCAAAAATGACCAAAGAGTTTAGATATTTTTCCTATTTAAAACTGGACTCTTCTGTACTTACATTGTGTACTATCATTGCGCCTGCTGCACCCATGGTACGGCAGCAAAGTTCCTTGATTATTACGCAGGAATGAGAGTATAGTTCCAAGCCATATCGGCCTAGAAAATCACAACTTTTAATTTTCCGTCGATCTTAGTACACAATGTAACTACAGAAGTGTCAAGTTTTAAATAGGAAAAATATCGAAAGTCTTTGGTCATTTTTGAACGAGATGCTAATGGTCTAATCAGATTCAATGATCTATGCTAAGCTATGCTAAAAGTGCTACCGCCAGATCCGGAGATCGGCTGAATGGATTTATAGTTTAGATTCTCTGCCCGAGCCCGAACTTGACCCGCGGGCCAGGTCGGGTGATATATACCGCCACTATCCTCGGGCCGGGTCCTTGATCAAGCATTTGTATTTTTTTTATCATTACTTTATCATTACTTTCACGCACTCAGTCTTTGTCCGGTCTCGTTAGCATCAAGAGCTTACCTTCATGCTCACCTTAAGAACTGCCAAAACCTACTTACCTGTCTCCAGTGTTTCTCCAAGTCTCCATCGTGGCCCCTCGTCTTGTGTGGATCCTCCAGAGTCTCCTTCGTTCCAGTTCTGTCTCCAGCCCGCTGCATCTGCAAGTACAAAGACTATCACTTAGTTATCCTCATCAGACTCCTACCTATTCCTCACCTGCACTGCCGTCAACTCCTCTGGTTGTTCAATAAACATCATTTACCTGTATCTCTTGTCTCCGTCCCTTCTGTCATGTAACACTGATGAAACATGGATTAAAATTAAGATACAATTTATACAAAAACGAAACTCACTTTAAATAATTGCTTTCTACAAAACAAAACTTAATGAAGTGGTCCAAATCATTTCTGACCCACTCGCATCTTTGCACTTTTCATAATCAGATGAAATTGAAAAATAACATTATAATATTTAAACATAAATATGAAACGAAATACATTATTTAAAGGCTACAACAAGTATAGTAGCCTACAGTACAGATAAATGTCATGTCTGAGTGGGATTTGAGCGAACCTCATTTTACCGGTGAGCGGTTCACGAGTGGAGCACGCTGACATAGAACGGATTATTGAGCTGAGCCTCACATCGCTCTGCTTGACTCATTACAATTCTTGTTAACACACACGCATTAAAAAATTATCGGGTGTAAATCGGGCTCGGGCTCATAATCGGGCTCGGGTAGGGTCGGGCTTGATTTTTTTGAGCTCTAAATGGATACAAAAACGGTAAAACTTAACTGTTTAACTCTAATGGAATTGGAAAATGAGCCTATTTTCCAAAAAAAAGTGGAGGGTACCTTTAAATTGTGCATAAATTGAGCATAGCAATCCATTAAATGTGAATAAATAAACGTTTTACCCAATGTCCAAAAAATGTTTAATATTATATTGAAAAACTGTTTCTTCAATGCTATTTAATATATGACCTTGCTGGTGGAGTCAGTGCTCTGCTATCACTTTGCTCCTCTTGTCCTTTTTCTGTCTGGTCAATCTGGGGTCTAAATGTTGTCTCTGCAGCACACAGTCCCATATCTAAAGCACACACACACATACTATATATATCGTCCAAAGATTTTAAATGCTTTAGTGGGGGCCAACTGTTTTTGTACACACATACCAACATCCTTTTCATCTTTAATCTCTTTTTTAATGGACACTCCTTTTTGTTTGTGGTTTGTCCATGTATCTCTAGAGATACACAATCAGACAAAGTTTCCCTTGATTTGGCTCCACAGATGCCCTGTCCGGTGGGTCGTGACTGTCTCAGAGCTCCTCTATGGTCTGTGATTCACAGCCAGGCTGCATCATCGTCCATGTGTGTATCCGGAGCACCACAATTGTCTTCCTGAGAGCTTCCACTCTGTCTGTGAGTTGCCAAACCGTTTTCAGCTGCAGTCACAGGACTGCCAGCTTCACTCAGCATGCCTGAGCTCTGAGTCTGGTCCACCTGCTTAGCTCTGCTGGTTCAAATATGGCAGATTTGTAATCAATGCATGATCAGAATGATTACAGCTGAGAAAGAGGGATACTGACATGCAAAAATCACACATACAAACATTGCAGTGTTGTTATTGTTAAATAAAGCTATCAAAAATGGCTTTCAATAAAATAAAATAAGTATATAAAATAAATAATATAAAGTAAAATAAAATAATCATAAAGTGTTGTCTTGGCAACTAAATTAAATAACTAAGTGTAAGTTGAAGAACTAAAATCACTAAAACTGAAATTAAAATAAATTAAAGGCAACAAAAACTAAAACACAACAAAATTCTTTAAAAAATAAACTAAAATGAAACTATTAAAATACAACTGTAATAATTCAAATTGTTAATAAATATATAAATAATACCAAAATAACACTGTTGCATAAATCAAAAATATTGATCAGCAAAACTGATAATAAGAAATGTTTTGAAATGCTTTGCATCACATGAGTAAATTACATTTGTTTAAAAAAAAAAAAAAAGTTATTTCGAATTGTAATAATATTTTACAATATTACTGTTTTTACTGTATTTTTGATCAAATAAATGCAGCAAAAACATTCAATCTATGTTTTGATCAACTTTACTTTTCTTTCTAAAATTGCAATTCTGCATCCTGCTTGCTAACCTTGGAAAAAAATCCAGTTCAATTTAAAGAACTGAATTGGAATTAAAAAGGTATTATCAATTCAAATCTGAATGGGACACAACCCAGAATGGGAGCAAATCCCCACAGCATATTCCAACATCTATTGAAAAGTTGTCTAGAGAGTTGTGATGCTAAATGAAAGTTGAATGAAATGTTCAACAAGCCTATTATAGGGCGTGGTGTCCACATGCATTTGACCATGAATAGTGTCTTTTTCTGTGATTTAAACAATTGCTGACTCGACACTACCCTCTTGAGGCTGAGAAAGGGAGCAATGGGCTCTGCAGTAGACTCACGCTGTCACACTTAGGTTCTGTCTAGGAAAGACAGGCAATTGTCCTTCAGTTGTGTCAGCTACAACGAGCACATCTCTTCTTCTCCCCGGAACCGCCTCTGTTCTGCGTAAGCGCACATTTATATCCCATTACTGTAACAGCACGAAAGTGGTAACCCTTTTGTTCTTCATTTGTCTAGGTAAGAACATTTGTTTATTGCTTTTTCCAGACAACATTCATTTACATACCTTGTACTCCTGTTGCTGTTCTTTCTTGGCCCTGTGGAGCACTTGTCTTTGTTTCCTAACTACTTAATGCATATTCCTTTGCTTCCTTTCATCTTCTTGCTGTGCTTCTTTCCTCATTTTCAGCTCCTTTTTCCACTTCTCGATGGCCTGGTGATGCATGTATTCACGCACTTCTTGGATATTATGTCTTGGTTGCCTGTTTGATTTTGTTTGGCCTTCATTTTCTTTACCTGCTACTAGTGATCTTGTAATGTCACAGTTTTTAACAAAGACATTTGAGGTGGGATTTTGTGATGCCCTAGAGTAGCCTATAGTGACTTATGTGTGCTAACGGAAATGCATTGACCGGGCATGAAGAAGCTGCATGGCTGATGCTTAAAACTTGAGCTTGAGCTCTCAAGGGGTTGGCATGCTTCTCAGATGAATCCTCTTCCTTTTTAAAGTCTCCATTTGGTTGAGCGTTTAAAAGAGGCTGTTGAGGAGCCCTCTTGTTTGACTCACTCTAATCTGTAACGAAAGTGCATGCATGAGAACTAGACAAATTTAAAATAACGCAAAGGTGCATATAATTGCAGATAAATATGATATAAGCATGCATAAGGTGCTTGCCTGATTATGTGAGCACACTTAATGCAAGTAAATTATGGCCTACACTTAAAACTGACTCTTTCAGCCTGTAAAAAAGCAGTGCACGGTGAGTTCAAAATTAGTTTCACAAGCCCCTGGGCATTCCTCCTGGCGAATATGTACGGAGAATGCTCTGCTGCATGGTAAGAAAGGAAAAGGGGTAAAATGGCAAACCCTGTACCGTTTGTAGGGGTATAACAGCTTTTCACATGGTGTACCTCTGTACCTTATCTACCCCTGAAAGGTGCATATCAGTACCTTCCCTTGTGAAAAAGAGGTATGCTTAATTTTATTGAATGTGCACTTGTAGTGTACTTCAAATTGTATTTTTCTTTAAAAAACTCTACTTGCAGCTAATAATAACTAAACAAAAGGTAAATTGTAATTGCAAATTTGTTTAACAACATGATATAAAAATGCATGTTTCAATGGAAATGACTATATATTTTTATTTACCATAAATGCTTGTCATTACACCATGTGTCAAACAATATAAGTAGGCCTAATTATATTACATATAAAAAACGTTTGTCAACATTTAATATAAATAAGTGTACTTCTTTTTCACAATGGTTAGAGTAGTAATCTTTACCTTTAGGTTACTACTACGAACCTTTTAGGAGTAAATAAGGGACAAAGATGTCCTTTTGAGGGTACTGCCCCATGTGACAAGCTGTTGTACCCCTAAAGATACAAATTTTATTATTTTTCAGAGTGTAGTTTTAAATCTTAATTGAAATGCTCTATTATGTTACGCAAGTCATTTAGTAGGCCAAGGTGCTTTGAAACCTCTGAGACATTTTTATATTATATTCTAGGTCAGGAAGCATTGTATTAAATAGTCTCACCCCGGAGATCAGATCTTTGGTAGTCGGCATTGGGTGAAAAACAGCTTACAGGGTTTTTCCAAACTCCACAAGTACCCTGTGATGCTTTTGCTTTTAAAATAAATATTTTCCTTCTAAAATTTCATTGTTGTTGTTTTTTAACACAGACTTGTAAAGTTCTAAGTCATCTAATCAGGGGTTTTCAAACTGGGATCCGGGGACCCCCAGGGGTCCTCCAGAAGGTTCTAATGGGTCCCCAGAAAATTTCAGAGAATAAAAAGACAAAGCGAAAATGTATATGTATTTATGTAATTATAATGTCACGCTTACTATTTATCTAACAGTTTAAATTTTTTTTAAATGTAGATGAATTTTAGGAAGGGGGTCCCTCATAAAAGGTTCATCATATTTGGGGGTCCTTGGCATCATAAAGTTTGAAAACCCCTGATCTAATTGACATATTTTCACTCTATATTTTTGTCCGTGCTTTGTAAATACCCTAATGTTCAGTGACAATGCAGACCTTTGTTTGTCACCCTGCAAACTTTTCTGGTAAAATGCTGTCGATCTTTCTTCACAGATGCTGGAGTTCGAGTCTCTCATCTCCTCTGTTTCTGTTGCTGGATCTTCATTCGTAGACTGTGTAAGGCTTTGGATGTAGGTAAATTCTTCTTCAAAAGCTCTGCACAAGATAGCTAGTCTAATTTTTGCGAAAGAGTGTCATCTTGTGGAAACTTTTGGGAATGACTCATAATCTGCGGAAGTTGAGGTGTCGTTGATGCATTGGTTTTGGATTTGTTTGCAAAATCCTTTTTGCACAGATTTATTTGGATCAACTATATTTAAAGAGTCCAGGAGGAAGTAGGCTACATCCTGAATGTGGCACAGCGGATCACTCAGTCACACTCTGACGTGATCCAAGTGGACTGAAAATGAGATTAAACATTTAATTCAAAACCCCTTTAGGGGCAGAAAGATTCTTTAAACGTTGAACAAAGTATAAAAATAAAACATTCACCTGTAATCTAGACTTGTATCTAGAGCTCGGTGCGTCCAGAGCCCTGTTTTTGTGCAGTGAAGTCTGCAAATAGTTTTTCTGAAAGATGTCTAGCTACTAAGTAGACCGAATTTAACCACGTAAATCCCCAAAATACCAGCTAGCATAAACAGAAAATCTAGACTAAAACGGTATATAACCAACTATATTTAACAACAAAAGCCACACTAGGTACCTAATTCGCAGGATCACGTTCATTTGAGAGTCACATAGGCCTGTGGGGTGTCAGTGACTTGTTGACAACATTAATCACTCCTGGTAACAGACAAAAGCCACCCTAGGCAGTAGTAGACACTGGCGCTAAATAGAGCGCCAAAATTACACAACAACCAAGGTTTCTTCAAGATTCATTAATTTTTTTAGGCTAAATGAAAATATAATTCTCCATTCTATTCCAGTTCATTGTTACAATCTCCCACAACATTTAAAACACAAATGGCCCCACTTTATATTATGTGGCCTCTACTATGCACTTACATAAAAAAAATAAGTGCAATGTATACTGTGTTCAAATTGTATTGCAAAACACCTTTGCTGATATTGAGGTGGGTTATGGGTAGAGTTAGGGACAGGTGTGGTGGTATGGGTAAGTTTAAGGGTTAGGTGTAAGGGAAGTGTCAACTATGTAATTACAAATGTAACTACAGAAATTAATTACAGACGTAATTACATGCAGGTATTTTTTTTTTTAAATGTAAGTACAATGTAAAAACATGAATGTACACAATACGTGCATTGTATCAAATGATTAGTTAAGGCCACTTAATATAAAGTGGGTCCACACAAATCGACATCCTTGTCGTGCACACATTCCCTGCATTCTCAGCCTTTATGCAATCTTATCCCACATATTTTGACCAACTTTTCTTATGTGAAATGTTCAAATGTTTGGTAATGTTAAGTAAAATCTAGCATATTTTATGTCTTGATTTGTGTTAAAGTAACAAACTAATCAATAAATAAAAAATTCGATTTTGGTTTTTTTTTTTGCAGTAGTGGAGTAAGAGCAATTGGGGTGAGAAAGGGGTCAAATGGAATGTGATCGGTAGCCTAGAACAGAATTAGAACAGAATCTATTTTCATAGAAAGCCAAGTCATTTTGCATTTCTAATTTTGGATACACTAACGTAGCATGCTCTGAAATAGATTGTGTGAAGCACTAATTTGCACAATGCTGTAACATATGCTGTATCACTCATTGTGTGCAAACAGAAAAGTTTGAATGATACTTTTGTGTATGAATGGAGAGTGATAGCTGAATGGACAGGTATGACTTAATGGCTTTCACAAAAGCTGATGGATTTTCCTATTTGGCAGAGCACTTACCTAATGGAGGGTTGAAAAGCTTCCTTATGGCAGTGCATTTACAAAGAAGGGTGATGTTTGCTCTCACTCCAGCAGTGCGTCTAAAGACCGTAAAGACCTTGTTGGCTTATTAGCAACATGAGGTTTCACAAATATATATTTTATGAGAGTCAAACCACAGGAAGATAATTTTTTATGTGCAGGTCTCACTTGGCCCATACAGAACATCTGTGAAAAATGTTGTAATTAAATGTATAATATACATAAAAGTGTGTGTATATATATATATATATATATATATATATATATATATATATATATATATATATATATATATATATATATATATATATATATATATATATATATATATATCATATAATATGTGTATATTTGTGTATATATGTGTATGTGTGTGTGTGTGTGTGTGTGTGCGTGTGTGTGTGTGTGTGGGGGGGGGGGGGGGTTGCGTGGGTGTGTAATATATTGTCATGAACTGCTCGGAGACGCAAAGGTTGAGGATCAAAAGGCAGTAGTTTATTAAAGGGTAATCCAAACATGTAATCTAAAAAACATGTAAAGGTCAAAACAGAGAGATCCAGAGGAACCGGGTGAATCAAAAAACAATGAACATGAAGCCAAATACAGAGCACTCAGAAATGCAGTGCTGACACATTATGGATCCAGCAGTAAGAATCCTCTGCCTGTGTCAAGGTAATCGACCTCCCAAGGACCACATTTAGAACCATTGCAAATTTCTCTGACTACGTTCTCATTGATTTCTTCTGTTTTGGACTCAATAAACACTATCAATCCAAACTGATCCGTGATGGTCCTCGGGGTCGCTGGCTCAGTTTCTGGACTATGCACTTATGTTGAGTCGGTCGTCCTCCACTGTTGGCAAAATAGAGGAGGATGCTTCCCCTAAACATTTTCTGGAGGGGGCAGCATGTGTCAAGCTCCAGTGGCCACGGAGCTTGGCCTACCACAATTGCCAGCATGTCCAGTTCTTATGGTCGCTATAGCCCTCATGAACATTGCATCTGAAGCTCACCAGGGCAGTTCCTCTGCATTTCACACTGGCTTCCAGTTTGGAGGACACACTACTGATGTCGGTGTGAGCAGTTGGCATCTCTGTGGTGGTATCTCTGAGGGTCCCAGAGGTTCATTTTGTGTATTTGGGCCACATACTGCTCTCCAGCCCAGGAGTCTGCTCCAGAACCTGCTTCAGTGCATGAGTCCACTCCAGAACCCACTCCTGCCCCAGAGCTCAGCTATGTGTCGGTTCCAGCCTGTGAACTTCCTGTCTGCCTTGATGCGACCATGGATTTTGGGACAAGAGTTTCCTGTCTGTCCTGACATCACCACGGAGGTCATCTCTTTCGTGTCTCGCACAAAAACAAGAGATGGGATTTATCACACACACTATTTGTACTCATATTTATTTAGTATTTCATATTTCTTTTTCACATTCCCTTGCATTGTATATAACATACCTGTACTGTGCATACATATTATTGCCCATTGTCTATTTTGTATATTGTGTATTTTTTATGTAATTATTTTTAATCACTTATTTTATTTTTATTATCTGTCTTGTCGCTGTCATTCTGTCTGTGCACTGGAAGCCTCTGCAGTATTATACACTTTTAATTGTCATATTTTGTAATTTTTTGCACTGTTTTATTTTTGTAATATGGATTATTCTCTCATCAATTTTTTGAGGAGGATCAATTTTTTATATAATGATCTGAATAGCTTTGTCAATGCTAATGGATAAGTTAATGTATATGGTCTTTGGAGACTAGATCTGCTTCACACATGGATATGCTACTGCCAAAAGATTCACAGTTATTATTTTGCTATCTTCCTTACCAGTCTTTGAATTTGCATTTTAACGCAAGTTCAACCATCATTTGGCTGCGGGATTGTGCCATGGTTGGCTTGTTGTTTCTGTGTGTTACGATCGGGGCAAACCGCATACAATCCCCATCGTGACAAGGCTGAAACCGCAGTATCTGCTGTGTCAAAAATGGGGAAACAAAGCTAGAATGCAGTAACATCACTTACTGCGGTTTACCTTGGTATTGGCTTGGATTTTGTAGTTACTGCAATTTTGACACTCTCGTTTCTCTAAAACTGGACAAAATTGAACCAGCAAACTTTGTCACAAGACAGAACAGATGTCACAAAGCACATTTCAAGTCTTAACTCAATTTTGACCAAATGTGTAGTTACTGCGCTTTGCCTTTGGACGGCAGAATACTGCTGCACGATTAGGCATAGATAGTCCAATATATCCCATAGCTGATCTAGGCCTCAGAGCTTTCCCTATCCGATCTGTTTTCCCCTCGTTTCAAGAAATATCTGCGTACAATATCCCTTACAATAATGCAAATACAGTAATTAAATGAAGCAATATTGATGTGTGCATGCCCAGTGCCCATAGCTGTTTCCCTTCTAGTCTTTCCCATGCGATGTGGTGTGATGACATCACCGTTTCGCAAAATATACGGATTGGCTGCACACACGAAAACACAAGGGTGTTGGTTTCAGATTGATCCACTCTGGGATCCAGTTTCAAAAAATATAATTTTCATGCTCCCAAAACGCTGGATCCGTGTGGACAAAAGCTTTGGTGCAAATGAAAGTGACAACAGGTGCACTGGAGATGCAACAGCAAGACAACCCCCATGAATTTTGCAGGTGGTGACCATAGACAATTTTTCTCTTCTTATTCTTCCTGACTGACCGACGTCCTCCAGTGGGACCTGTGCAGCACAGTGCAGCTCAATTGGCATTTGCCAGAGAATACCAGAATTGGTTAGTCCGCCATTGACACTGAGTAGGTGACAGACGTAAAAGAGTCTGGAGATGGCGTGGTGAACGTTATGCTGCATGCAACATCATCCAGCATGACCGGTTTGGTGGAGGGTCAGTAATGGTCTGAGGAGGAATATCCTTGGAAGGTCGCATAGACCTCCACTGGCCCCCCTGGGACATTATGTATCGGAGTATCCAAAGGCGCCAAGTAGCAGCACAGACTGTCCAGGAGCTCACTGATGCCCTGATCCAGGTCTGGGAGGAAGACACCATTCGCCATCTCATCAGGAGCATGCCCAGACGTTGTCGTGATTGCATACAGGCACATGGGGGCCATACACACTACTGACTTATATTATGAGTTGTTATGATGAACTTCATGGAAGTTGGATCAGCCTGTAGGTTTTTTTTTTTTTTACATTGATTTTTGGATGATTTTAAATCCAGCCCTCAGTGTGTTGATGATTTTGGTTTCCATTGACTGTTGTCACACACTTTTGTTCTTAAAAAACTATAGAATGTATATAAATAAAGATTTTCAAATGGATGATGGTTTCAAATGGACCCTCCATGGATTGGACTTGTTTTTTCAGCACATCTCACAGATGCTCAATTGGATTGAGATCTGGGGAATTTGGAGGCCAAGTCAACACCTCAAACTCGTTGTTGTGCTCCTCAAACTATTCCTGAACCATTTTTGCTTTGTGGCAGGGCGTATTATCTTGCTGAAAGAGGCCACAGGGAATACTGTTTCCATGAAAGGGGGTACATGGTCTGCAACAATGCTTAGGTGGTACATGTCAAAGTAACATCCACATGGATGGCAGGACCCAAGGTTTACCAGCAGAATATTGCCCAAGGCATCACACTGCCTCCGCCGGCTTGCCTTCTTCCCATAGATCATCCTGGTGCCATGTGTTCCCCAGGTAAGCGACACACACGTACTCTGCCATCCAAGTGATGTAAAAGAAAGCGTGATTCATCAGACCAGGCCACCTTCTTTCATTGCTCTGTGGTCCAGTTCTGATGCTCACATGCCCACTGTTGGCACTTTCGGCTGGACAAGGGCACCCAGACTGGTCTGTGGCTATACAGCCCCATACGCAACAAACTGCGATGCACTCTGTATTCTGACAACTTTCTATCAGAACTTTTGAGCTACATAGCTCATCTATTTGATCGGACCACACGGGCCAGGCTTCGCTCCCCATGTGTATCAATGAGCCCACTAACAGTTGCCGTGATGAAGAGATATTCACTTATATCAGTGATATCAGAGATATCAGTGTTATTCACTTCACCTGTGAGTGGTCATAATGTTATGCCTGATCAGTGTAAGTGCTCCTTTAATTTTTTTGAACAGTGTGTATATCACCAGCAGCCATATCACCCTGCAGCCCAAGACTGGTTTCCCACTGAAGCTAAGCAGGGCTGAGCCTGGTTAGTACCTGGATGGGAGACCAACTGGGAAAACCAGGTAGCTGCTGGTAGAGGTGTTAGTGAGGCCAGCAGGGGGTGCTCACCCTGTGGTCTGTGACGGGGACACTATACTGTAACAAGCACCGTCCTTCGGATGACATGTTAAACCGAGGTCCTGACTCTCTGTGGTCATTAAAAAATCCCAGGATGTCCTTCGATAAAGAGTAGGGGTGTAACCCTGGCATCCTGGCCAAATTTGCCCATTGGCTCTCTCCATCATGGCCTCCTAATCATCCCCATATACAGATTGGCTGTCTCCTCTCCACCAATCAGCTGGTGTGTGGTGGGTGTTCTGGCGCAATATGGCTGCCGTCGCATCATCCAGGTGGATGCTGCACATTGGTGGTGGTTGAGGAGATTCCCCCTACTATATGTAAAGCGCTTTGAGTGCCTAGAAAAGCGCTATATAAATGTAACAAATTACTATTATTATTATTATTATTATTATTATTATTATTATTATATATGTACATGTACATATGTATATATTATGGACGCCACAATTCTCAATATAATATTGAACTGTTTGGTACGGCATTCACGGTTCAATACACGCTTGTGAATTGCGGGGTGTTTTTTCCGGTTTTGCTTTTAAATAATTATTTATCTACACATTCTATCATTTGCCTCCATCCCAATACTGAACAACGCGACATACATTAACATCACACGTTAGAGGTAGAGTTATACTCACAGAACACTATAGTTATTCACAATCATGAAAGTTCATTATTTGCATGCGCTTTAAAGCCTTGTCGGTTAAACATTTCATTCGCATGCTTATGAACGTGCACTTTTCCGAGCGCGCACACTAAAAGCCTGTCAAACACGTGACTAAGTAGTCTTACTGCGCTAAAATACACACAAGGTTTACATAAACACAGTCGACATAAACTTTATGTCTAAAGAGAAAGTAAAATCGGCGTGTGTCTGTATATTAGATGCGGGCAGGTCTTACATTTGCAGCAGCGCAGCCTAGTGAACACGCTGCAGCTTGTCCTTAAAGGGACAGTTCACCTCTAATATTATGTCATTATTTACTCACTCTAATGTTGTTCCAAATCTGTATTAATTTCTTCTGTTGAAAAAAGACAGTTGAATACCAGACAGAAAATCACTCGCTGCTCTTGACTGAAAAACTTTAATACAGTAGCTTTAATAAGAATCAATGTATATTTTATAGTGAAGTCTATAGATGTAGTGTTTTATTTTTACATTTATTCATTCAATTTCATACTTAAATGCTGTTGTACAGCTCTGAGCTGCAAGTGTAAATCTTTATATATATTTATTTTATATTATACTATACTATACACTAGGAATGTGTACAAGGGTTTTTTAAGTAAATTTTTAAGTTTTAAGTTTAAGTAAGTTTTTCCAAGTCTTTTTTAGTAAAATAAAGAAAGAGTATTGCAATAAAAAAATAGTATTTTTCTCCTTAACCTCTTGCTGTTCCTGTCGCCTAAGAATAGAATAACAAAAAACACTTGTGACATGCCATCAGAACCGCACCGAAAACCGTGGTATGTATTGAACCGTGGACTAACTGTATTGTTACATCCCTAATATATATATATATATATATATATATATATATATATATATATATATATATATATTCCTTCAATGAACTGCCACTGCACATGTAATTGAACCATGTAGAGAATAGTTGAAAGGTGGAGAGCACTGATGATCTGGACCTGTTCTTGTAGCTGCCTGCAGGCTGGCACATGGAGCTGGACTGGAGGGAATCCCAAGAAAGACTGCTCTATTCCCCCTGGGGAATTCTAAATGGAGTGGCATTCATCCATTCATTTCAGGCAAAGGGCCCCAGGCAACATTATGGAACTTTGGTTTATCCCAGAATCATTGGTTATTGCCTCCTCCTTATGGTAGCTTCCAAGCAACCCCTCCTCCTTGTGCTCTGCTGACAGTGGCTTAGCATCGCTTGAAACAAAGACATGAAAATGACAGAAACATCAGTAACCTTGGCCACTGTATACGGGTATAATTGTGCTCTAGTTTTCCTGACTGTGGAAAGAGAGTGGCAACTGATCCCCCAGGAGGCAATGAATGGAACTCAACAATGCAGGAATGCAAGCCAGTGTGTGTGTGTGTGTGTGTGTGTGTGTGCACCAGACAGTGTGTGTTTTTGTTGGTGTGCATATGTCTGTGTTTGAGTGAACAACGGGAGCGAGATTTGGAAGCCGATTTCCAGTTCCTATAGCAACCATGATGTAAGCGGAGAGGGGCAACTGCGCCCCATTTCTCTCTATCTCTCCCCCCTCACTCTCCCTTTCTCTCCCTCTCCCCCTCGAAAAACAGACAGCTCTGCACATAGAAAAACTGGGTGTAGAAGATAGGGAATTCATCCTCATTCTTACTGGAATATAAGGCATTTTTACTTGTATTTATTTTCTTTTTATGTTAGAGAAGATTTGCAAGCTGTTCAGTAACATGTAGGTTTCAATCTTGGGAGAGAAAGGTCTGCTTGACATGTCTGCCAAGAAAATTATTTAGTGCCAGAGGCTGTGGAAATTGGTGTATGGCTGTTCTCAGATGAAGTCCCTGTAGAGAGCGCCTTTGTGAACTTTATTGGTTTTGGATTTTTTGAAAAGGATAAAACTGTAAGTCATTTTAAAACTTTGTCATATGCGAAATATGTCATGTTTAAATACTGCTTTTATAATAAAATATATAAATTGTTCTATGTGATGTTACATGTTATATTTAAATCTGTTTTTCATTAAATTTTTTACTTTTTATTTGATCATTTTTTGTTAGATTAGACTATTTGATATTATTATTTTGTGCAACTTCTTATCCTGGAACAAACTGATATAAAATGTGTTTTTAATTTAAATTGTTCACTCATTCCAACTTTGCTGTCTGCAGCTTATGTATCATGCTAACTCTAAAATAAGATATTATCCCAGACATATTTCACACAAGTTGTTTTTAAAAAAGTGGATATATTTAAACATGCCTATCATAATCTCAATATAGATTTTAGTATATATTTAGGGGTGCATTCAGGTTGTTGGGACACTTTTTTGTGCCACTGAGATGACTTAGAAAAAGTGTCCCGGTCAACCCGAATTCACTCCCAAATCATTTTGGGAATAATGAAACACTTGCTAAAATGGTTTCTGACATTTTGTTTTCAAAATTTTAAAAAAGTTTATCATGTTGTGAGATTTGTCACCATGTGCTTCAAAATAAGAGATCATAAGTAATTTAATGAACTGTTGCGAGAATGTTTCACCTTTTGCTCTGTATTCTTTTTAAGGGTAAGTCCCAATCACCTCTAATGAGGTCTGCCCTTTCACTGTGCTCAGAGACCCCAGAAGCAGCGGCATGGAGAACCGGCGCTGCCAGCCCCCTAAACAGCCCAATGCCCAGGCCCAAGAGGCCTCAACTGGGCCCCAGTCCTCCATGCCTCAGTCCCCTTTACTGTCTGGAGCCTCCTCCCTCATCTCGCTTACCCAGACAGAGGAGTTCTTTGACCTGATAGCCAGTTCCCAGAGCCGCAGACTGGATGACCAGAGAGCCAGTATAGGGGACCGACTGGGCATCAGGATAGCACAGAACAATGTGGAACACTTGTGTGAGGCATGTAGTCCACGCGAACCTAGTGACGAGTTTTTCAACATGCTCATAAAGTATCAGGTAATGGTAGTAAATTAAATTCAGTATCAAACGCAAGATGTACAAATGTGATTTACACTTAAATTACATTACATTAATTAATTTACATTAAAGAGTTCCTCTGTTTGCATGTTGTGAACTTTTTCACCTCTCCCTTCCTCCAGTCCTCCAGAATCAATGATCAGAGGTGCTCTTTGCCCCCAGCACCAGACCCAGATGAAGATTTCTTCAGCCTAATTCAGAGAGTGCAATCCAAACGCATGGATGAACAACGGGTTTCTTTTCACACTGATGAAGAGGATGAAACAGACTTAAATCATAAGTCCAAAACCTCTGAGGGCTCAAGCTAGAGACTGTGGCACTTCTGATGCGACTTCCACAAAATTCTTCTGCAAACTCTGACTCTCTGGCTGTGCATTTTGTGAGATCTTCCGAGGCTGGGCTTAGTTGGGAGTAATATAGGTTTATTTTAATTAGTAGGATGTTGAAGTTTTTCATATTTTTGCAGTCAATTTACCCTGAGGTCACGGTGAGTCCAAATGTGGACTCAGGATGTGATTCAAAGGGAATGGAAACACTTACCTGTTTGTATGTTTCAACAATTGTTCTTTCACAAAAGTGTTTGTGCAGATTTCAAGTAAAACAACACCATGGAAAATGATTAACATATACTGATGCTTTACAAGGATAATATTACTAACTACTGTCACACAATACAGTATAGATCGGTGTGACAAACAACGGCAGCGCATAATCCTCAAGCAGGCGCGTGTTCATTTAACTCAAGTGGAAAGTGAGTTTCAGCATACACTGAATATGAATTTACTGATTCCCAACAGATGGGAGCAACTGTATTCGACATGGCACTGAAGTTCAATGGCTCATGTATCAGTTAATTTGGTGGTCTAATTCTGCTGATAAGTAATGTAAGTAATACTAATAGTTATAGATTTCTGCCAGAAAATCTAAGACAGGTTAAGTCCATCTTAAGCATTAAAAATGTCATAGTCTGTGAAAAGTGGATAGACTCATTTCAAGGTGCACTGTCTAACATGGCTTTTTGTTTCATTGGAATAAAAGTGATGTTTCAGTATGATTTCAGTATTTAAATGTTTTACAGTTAATTTTTACTACAGTTCAATCATAATGAATTAAGGATCTCCTTCAAACAGTGTAAAAATCACAAAATCTTACCCTTACAAAATCTTGGTGTTTACAAAATTAATAAACTATTGATAATCTGTGGCACTAGTGGCAGCAAAAGTAAACGCATCCTGTTTATTTGAGCAGACATAAGATTGGTTTAACCTGTGAGTTTTGGGTATTTTCATTTGAAACTAAAGTATTTTGTTACGGAGCCCTGCTGAAGAAAAAAAAAAAATGTGTGGCCCCGTTTTATTAATACATTTTATTAATTAGTTAAATCGTCATGATACTTGGCACAATATGTACGATTTTTGGATTAAAATATCCAAAAACCACTAGAACAATGTTATTTATTTTGTTGACTTGTGTACTTACATTATCCCAAATGTTTCGATTAAATCCAGAGAATTAAGACATTTTAACCAGGACATCCGCGTTACCCTCGAAAACATGGAAACACCAAAGACACTTATATACTTAATATATGATGTGTTTTATTAGACAGGTGAGCAACTGTTTGATACATTCATCAACAGAAAACAGCACTGCGTTACCCCACATACGCATGACCGGAAGAAGCAGAAGCTTAATAAAAGCTTCACTGCTCCTGAGCCGTGTGTTGCACTTCTCTGGATGGTCTCTCATTAGCAATCGTTCCAGTGGCCTCATTCCACTCCAGCTGCCTTCAGTCTCTCCATGCTTCATACATACTACAGTAATGTTAATAAATCTTTAATACATTAGCTCATCCATGAATATGATTTCTGCCAGAGTCCCGTCAGATTTATTTCAACCGGCTGAGGTTAAGACAACAACTCCCATCATTCCGCGAAATCAAGGCACATCAAGCTACACCTTTGTTTTGAATAAGTGACCTCTAGCGGCGAAAATTACATATTGTGCCTTTCATGGGATAGTTCACCCAAAAAAATAAATATTCTGTCATCAATTACACATACACATGAGTTTCTTTGTTCTGTTAAACATAAAAGAAGATAACACACCTTTGATAATTTAACGTAATTTTTTCACTTTATTAAATATTTAACCTACTACTTCTCATAAATAGGTAGCCTATATCCCAAGAGCATATGTTTTTTAAAAAAAATCTTTAGGCTAATATTTTATCAAATTACACAGGCTACAATTTTGTCACATGAACACACCGAAAGAAAAAGTTATTGTTGCGTCTGATAAATCCCTTTTGTATTGCGGTATTATATATACAAAAAGATAGGCTACTCGGCATCGATTAGACTATTACTCGGCGTTGCTAAGGGTCACTTTCAGCACAGCATTCGTGAGCGTGACTACACTGTTGAATAGAGACATCGCGGAGGTCATCAGCGTCAAAGCACGATGCGATGGTGCAAGACAGCACAGCTGCTCTGAGGGTTAAACGCAACAGATGAGCAGATAGACAAGACACAGCTGCTGCTTTACTGACTTGCAAACGCTATTCTGGATAACCGAGAAGAATGAACACAAACGACGCGAAGGATTACCTCTCAAAACGACAGATCCCACATCTTTTTGAGGTAAGGATCACCCGCGGGAGAAGCCTTGAAATCTATTTATAATATTAATATTGCAAGAATAACACATCTGGAAAAATCTGCCTGTCTGAAATCTGATTATGTAGTCTGTGCTTTCAAGGTGAGCATATGCCTTCATAATATGCACTATTCAACTCTTCTTCTCAGAGTTCTTCAGAGAATATGATAAATAAGTGATGTACTTACGTAGTTGGTAGTTACCTATTTCTACTATCAATACCAAGAACATCAAGAATCTATTGGGGAAACTGGCCTCACCAAAGCTGTACATGAGATTTGAACTGATAGCATGAATTAATCAAAAACTCAGTGTCTATTTGGCATGCAAAATTACATGGTAAATTAGACAGGCCTACTTGAAAGTGTCTCTATGGTGATCCTCAAGTAGGGTGCTGTTATGGAAAGTAGAGGGTCTCGAGCTTGTCAGCAAGAGGGAAGATTTTCCTCAGACAGCTTCAACAAGTGCTTGTGTGGGAGATATGTAGTTACAAACAAACTACGGTCCATGGAGGATCATAGCACACTTCTGTCAAGCTTTCCATCTCCCAATTGATACTAAAATAAGGAAGCGCAATATTGTGGATTATCTCCATTTGTATGACACATCTGTTCAAGCAGGGCACAAAGAGTGAAGGTTGTAAACACGAGTTTTAGCACATCAACACTTTTGGCTGTCACCAAGGCAACAAGCTATACTTTATATTTGCTTGTGACTCAGGAATTGTGGGCAATGGAGAGTGAGGGGGAGAGAAGAACTGAAACAGTCCTATTCTTGCATGTGCCGGAACACGCAGCTCCTTGAGGAATGCAAACACACAGGTTTAAGTTCATCTGCACTGCATACCTCTAGATATACATCTCTGAAACTCCTCCATCTGCGACCACATGCATAAAGATACGGCAGATAGTGCAAGGAAGATTTAGAAAGTTGGAAGTAAAGTGGGTAACTTAATATTTCAACTATTATTTAAACTGTCATCAGAGCAAAGTTGCTGGCATTATTCTTTTGAATTTTTTTACTATCATGATGAGGTCACCTTTACCTTTGAAACTGGTGGAGAAACTAAACAAATTGTACTGTTTGCTCTTAGCTTTGTATTTTAGCTTGTATTTTCCAAATCAATATAAAATTATATTGTTTTCCCACAATATTCTACTGACCCCTGTGGGCTCCATGTAACTCTGATAATATATGTGGACAAGCATTTGTCTTTTCATTCAGAATCCTAGCTATATAAGTTTAATAATAAGTAAAATCACAACATACAACAAAAGGTCCATGATTCTGCACCAGAAGTGACAGACACCACAGATAAATAGCAATCCTGCTCCAAATGGCCAGTAATCAGCTGGATCCTTGGTGCATCTGAAGACCGACTGAAGTAATACTTCAGATGTCGAGAAGCAACACATGCCCTCTCCAACAGACGGATTCAAACTTGACCGGAAAAAGGCGCTCACAGTTGTCAATTGGCCAGATTCCTGGATAGCGGTCAGATTAACCAATCACACGCAAGAAACACAAAGCAACACAGCAAATAGTGTTGCTTGTATAGAACAAAAAAGAAACCTTGTTTAAATTTGAAAGATTACAAACGTGTCTATTCAAATTTTTATTTGAAAGCTGTTATATTTAATTAATTGGTCAAATGGTGTTTTCATATATCCTTACAACCAGGGTTAGATGCTTCTACATCTGTGCTATTTGCTATTCACCAATCATTTCCCTATGGTTTTAGGGTTAAGTTTTTTTAGTGTTAGGTTTAGGGGTATAGGGTTAAGACTATGTTTTCAGACAGGACAGTTACATTCGCATGACTGATAATGAACCTTTTACAACCGACCAAATCCCTGACCTTTCTAGTATGCCTAAATGCCAGCTGTGCACACAACTTTGGCATTTTCTGTATCTGGCCCTTCAATGTATTGCATTCCTACACAATCTGCTAGTTAATCCTCTGTCCACAGTAATACTTATTTGCAAATACTGCCATAATTGCATACAAGTTACAACATTTGTCTTTTATTTAACAGCATAGATACGTCAAGCTGTTGACTGCAGTTAAAGCATTCGCGATATGGGACAATGTAACTTCTCACCAGCATGATGGCTCAGTGGTTAATACTGTACTATCACCTCATAGCAAGGTCTTTCCATAATACAAAGACATGCACATTTGACAAATTGACAATTCTAAATATTTGAATGTGTGCTTTGCACACATTGCATGCTGGGATACATTCAAGTACTTTCAGACCATTTTCTCACACACAATCCTTTTCATGTATTAAAATTGCTATATGATATGTAGGGATAAATTCAGGTTGATTGGGAGACTTTTGTGCCATTGAGATGACTGGGGAAAGTGTCCCAATCAACCAGAATGTACCCCTAGCCTAATTAACAAATGCACATTCAATATTCAAATATATTACTGATCAGCTCATTTCAGTTTTCATAAAGTCATAATTAAGAGATAAAATGTTGAAAATATGCTTTTAAATGTTCTCATTATTAGATAAAATGTAAAAAATAAGATTTTAAAAGTTATAATAGTGTGAAAATATGATATGCTAAGTCATAATTATAAGATAAAATGTTGAAAATATTATTTTAAAAGTCCTCATTATTAGATAAAAAGTCAAAAATACGACATGCTAAGTCATTGTGAGATGAACAGTTGAAATTAGATTTAAAAAAGTCTAAATTATGACCAAAGCACACACTAAGACATTTAAGAGATGAAATCATGCATTTTAAATGTACTTTTAATTTTTTGATTCACACTTATAATAATAATATTTACATTATGTTTTCATATTGTGCAATATATTTTTTACATGCGTTTATTACATTTACAACAGAAATTGATCAATCAAAAACTTGTTTTAGCTTTTCATCTAAAACAAAAGTCATTTCCTATCACCACTGTAAAGCTGCTTTGAAGCAATCTGTGTTGTGAAAAGCGCTATAGACATAAAGGTGACTGGACTTAACTTGACATTCTGATCAGATAAAATATAACCAATACTTTAAGACGCATGGTTGTATGCCATATGAGTGTGTTTGTGAAAGTTGATGGGTGGTTTTTGGGGAGTTTAAGCTTGTAAAATGTGTGCATCTCTATCTCTATCTCTATCTCTATCTCTATTCATTAATTTCATTTGTAAAGCAATTTACATCAACTGGTGTGTGGGCAGAGACCGGAAAGTTTCATCATGGAGAACAGTGCAGCTTTGTTTTTAATGCTCTTTCTCCATATGGATACTGCATTAGTCCTAAAGTGTTAGTCCACTCAAAAATTTTAATTCTGTCATTTACTCACCCTGGTGTTGTTCCAAACCCGTAAGACTTTTGTTCATCTTCGGGAACACAAATTAAGATATTTTTAATTAAATCTGATCTAGTTCTATTCCTCCATAGACAGATACACAACTACCACTTTGACGCTTCAAAAATTGAATAAAGAGATTGTAAATCTAATCTATATAGATTGAGTGCTTTAGTCAAAATTTTATGAAGAGACACGACCGCTTTACATAATGAACAGGTTCAATTTAGGCTAATCTCAACTGCACCTGCTTGATGCACGAGAACAAACCTTATTGGTTCTTGCGGTAGTGCTGCGTGACACACGAGTATGAACCTCATTGGTTCTCACACGTCAAGTGAACATGCTTGAGCTTCCGTTCATTATAACTGGTGAGTGTTGATGAATGTTTTATGCAAATAAATGCCTAAATTTAATCTGTTCATTATATAAAGCAATCGTGTCTCTTTAGAAAATTTGACTAAACCACTCAATTCACATGGATGAACTTTCTGAAGCGTCAAAGTGGTAGTTGCGTAGACGTCAGTGGAGGGACAGAAATCTCTCAGATTTTTATTAAAAATATCTTCATGTGTGTTCTGAAGATGAACGAAAGTCTTATGGGTTTAGAACGACATGAGGGTGAGCAATTAATTAATGATAGAATTTTATTATTTGGGTATACTATCCCTTTAAATATGCTGTGGTCTATTATTAAACTGATACCTTTAGCAAATGCAGCCTTTTTGTTTCTGCTCGGACACTGTTCCTTTATTCAGAGGTTGAATGTCTTTAGCTGTTTGATACAGGTGAGGATTGAGATGTTAATTCTCAAGCAGTTTTATTTGCATCAAAAGAAGCAAACAGCTGATTATTTAGAGCTCAGATTTTCCATTCCATGTCCTTCTGAATGGCCCAGAGTATGAACTGCTAACATGTGTGGGATGAATAGAACAACAATTTGCAATTATTATTTTCTCCCCCTAGATTGTTATTCATTTTTTCCCTCTCTGTCTTACCATTTAGAAATATTTTAGCTGTGTTTGGCTAATAAACAAAAAAAAATCATGTTCTCATATTCTTCTTTGTTTTGAGGTAAAAAGCAAGCAAATACTCTGATTGATATCTCAAAGGCCACAATTGTCAGTGATACTGTATAAAATGTTGACATGATGAAAGGCATTTACACAAAAAAGATTTTCTTTATAAGAAATACAGATTCATATTTGTGAAACACTCATGTAAGCATTTCCTATAATAAAATTATTTGAACTCTGTGTGTATCTCGCAGAGCATGTTAACAGGGCTGATGTACCACAGGCCCGAGGACCCTTTGGCATTCTTGGAGAGTTGCCTGCAGAAAACACGAGACCTCGGCGGTCCTGAATGTGTGGCCTGGGACACTTTCATTACACCTGATCGAAAACCTCTACCACCAATCACCCCGGCACAGGGGAAGAAAGCCCCATGCAAACTCGGTAATTTAGCCAATTTGAAGGCACGTTATCTTAGCTAAAAAATTAAATAGTTAGTTGTGTACATGATGGATATACTTTCAAATGACACTTGCCTTTTATTTGCATTGGCTTTTTAGCAGCTTTCTCATTTTATTGAATTATACATTGAGCAATGTTATTTTTGTGATAGTTTTATGCTTTATGCTAAATTAATTATATTAATGTACTTTTTGTTGTTGGCCTCTGAATAACGAAAATAACCTAGATAAAAAGCCAGCAGTTAAAGGATAGCAGTTCACTCCCCAAAAAATTTTTTTTCATTAATTAATTACTTCGGAACACAAATGAAAATCTTTTTTATGAAATCTGAGAGGTTTCTGTACTCTCCATTGACAGCTACGCAACTAACACTTTGACGCTTCAAAAAGTTCATAAAGAGATCATAAAGCTCAACCATATGAATTGAGTGGTTTAGTCCAAATTTTCTGAAGAGACATGATCGCTTTATAAGATGAACAGATTGAATTTAGGTTTTTATTCAATTTTAAACATTGATCAGAAAACATAAACAAGCTCAACTGAACCTGCTTGGTGTGTGAGCACAAACCTCATTGTTTCTTGTGGAAGCTCAAATGTGCTGCGTAACACACAAGAATGAGCGTTATTGGTTCTTGCAGAAGCACAAACGTGCTGCGTAACATGCGACTGAACCTCATTGGTTCTTGTGGAAGCTCAAATGTCCTGCGTAACACGAGAATGAACCTCATTGGTTCTTGTGGAAGCTAAAATAGCTTCCTACTGTTTTTCCCAAAATAATCACTAGATAAAGTCAAACTTATCAAGATACGTTTTTGTTGTTGCTATGGACTACTTTGACCAGAGTAATGTAGAAGTTTTCACTGTGAAGCTTACACTGCTGACATACCTGAGAGAAAACGGATTTCACGTTAAGTGATATTATTTTTAACAGTAAGATTAAAAGTTTTTAAGCTTGCTGATATGATATGAGAAGAGCAAGGCCGTCTCGGTTACGTATGTAACCCTCATTCCCTGAAGGAGGGAACGGAGATGTACGTCGGAACTGACCGACGAATTGGGATCTGTTTTCAGAGACCAATCTACTTTGAGTGTATAGAAACGAGCCAATGAACATTGGCATGCGGTTCACGCATTCCACGCACCGCCCCGCGTTGCGGGTATAAATACGGAAGTGGAAGTACCGCATATCGTTTTCAACTGAGGAGCCGAGATAAGTGGCTCGGGCCTTCAGCTGAAGCACAGCACCTGGCGACGGGACGTACGTCTCCGTTCCCTCCTTCAGGGAACGAGGGTTACATACGTAACTGAGACGTTCCCTTTAAGTTGGTCACGTTCGACGTACGTCGGAATTGACGGACGAATTGGGATCCCTACCAACACACCAGGGATGCTGGCCCTTCCAGCGCCCTGCCTGAGCTCGCTGGACCACTCCTATATTGGAGTGGGAGTCAGTGCTCCGGGCAGGGAAGGACAGTCACTTGCTGTTCCTGCAAGACCCACTCAGCGTGACTATTGGATAACGCTGGGAAAACGTCCTCGTCTCGGGAGATGGTACGCTGCGGAGCCACATCCTTCAATGGAAGGAGAGGTGGAAATAAGGACTAACCTATCAGGGTAGTGCAACATATGGAGGTCTCTGGGGTGGACCCAACCTGGTCCCAGGGGGGGAAGAACACACCCAGAGATGACAGAGCGGGCTCTGTCCAGGGAAAGACACGGGGCTAGCCGAGTAGGGTAGCTGGTACCGTGGACGGGTGCTGTAGGGCGCCGTCCATGACTTCGTGAGCTCCTGATGCACTTCCGGAAAGAAAGGTACTGGGGCGGGGCGCTGAGAACCAGCACGGTCCGTCCCGAGATACCAATCGTCCAGCCGCGAGGGTTCGGGACACGGTGGAGGGTTCCATTCGAGCCCGACACTCGCGGCGGCTCGGGAAAGCATAGCCGTGAGCTCTGGATCAGACTCGGACAACGCTACCACACCCGAAGGGGGCAACGCAGCCGGATCCTCATCTCCAGAGTCCATTAGCTCGTCCCCCGATGCAGCTATCGATATCATGTCCTCAGTCGGAGCCCTGAAAGAAACGGCCGGCCCCCCGTGGGAAGGACCAGCGCGCTCTTCCGGAAGCTCTACCGGTGCAGCGGAGGAGGGAGGGGCCCGAGAAGCCTGTTGACCCGGCGGGAGTGCCCTCACTGTAACCCTCTGGTCTCTACCAAAGGCATCAGCGAAAGTAGCAGCCCTCTGCTTTGCAGCGGGAGGACCACTAGATCGGGGGATGCACAATGGGACTCCACCCCTTTTGAGGTATTGGAGCCTAGATCGTAAAACTGTGATGGTCATGTTCATGCAGTGCGAACATGAGTCATCCACGAAATGGATGACTCATGAACGCCCAAACATGTGAGACAGCGATCGTGCCCTTCAACTGGAGACAGATACCGACGTCATCCAGAAACACACGGTTTGAATGACATCTTGAAAAAGACGCAGGGTCAAACCGTGTTGCTCTTTTAGAAGAAGAAAAACCGCTCCAACAAGTGCCGAGGCACACAGGGGAAATGGCCGCGGCTCACAGCAGTTCAAAGGTGCAATCCTGCTGTGAGCACTTAAAGGAAAACGCCCAGCGAGCTGTGAAAACAGCTGTTTGTTCTCTTCTACTTGCGACCACCGCTAAGGCACCGTCACACCGACACTGGAAGCAGGTAAGCAGTTTTCCTCTTGACTCGTAACTTATAAACACTCTCCGTAGGAACATATAACAATGCTCGGCTCCGAAGTTGAACGCGATATGCGGTACTTCCACTTCCGTATTTATACCCGCAACACAGGGCGTCGTGTGGAATGCATGAACCTGGCTCGAACCTGAAAGCATGTTCATTGGCTCGTTTCTATACACTCGAAGTAGATTGGTCTCTGAAAACAGATCCCAATTCGTCGGTCAGTTCTGACGTACGTCAAACGTGACCGACTGAAAGGGAACTGTAGTTAGTGAGTAATTTTATTTAAGGAAAATATAATTATATTTTCAGAATGACATTATTATAGAACTTTGTTTTCAAACCTAGTGGGGTAAAACACTCCCAGCCACTTGTGGCAAAACGCCCCCAGGGAGCATCGCTTCCCACTATCATAAATACTGTAGTTACCATGTTCTGAACATCACATTCTTAGTTTTTCAAGTGGTTGAATAAAAATATTTGGACTTTATAGTTAAAAATGACCTCACATTAGCATCAGCTAGCTAGTTAGCCAGCCAGTTAGCATCAGCAAACAATTTCAAAAAGGTTGATTTTCAAAATGGTTCATTAATAATATTCATATTTATCTACTGTTATTTTGTCTTGTCTTTTTCATTTTAAGTTAAAATATGCTTGTACTCTGATTTAGCTGTAAACTTACTTTGTAAGAGTTACAAATTTTAAAATTACTTTGTAAGAGTTGGGGCATTTTACGCCCCCTTGGTACAAATTACCTTTTTGTTAAAAATGTAATAACATGAAAACTCTGCACATTTTTCATACATGGTTTATAATTTATGCCATGGTCACTGAAAACTACAATAACTATTCTAGACACATTTAACTTTTGTTTCACAGAAAAAGTTACACAGTCCTTAAGGGGGGGGGGGGGGGGGTTCCCCACTCTACCCTAGTATATGTATTTTTTTCATGCATTGAAATTACAATATGATATGTAGAAGTAAATTCAGGTTGATTGGGAGACATTTTGCGATTGAGATGACTGGGAAAATTGTCCCAATCAACCTGAATTCACCCCTAGCCTACATAACAAATGCACATTCTGATCAGATATAATATAAGATTTAAGATGCATGGTTGTATGCCATTTGAGTGTGTTTGTGAAAGTTAACACGAGAATGAACCTCATTGGTTCTTGTGGAAGCTCAAACGTGCTGTGTGACACACGAGAATGAACCTCATTGGTTCTTGTGAAAGCTCAAACATGCAGGGTAGCACATGAGAATTAACCTCATTGGTTCTTGCGGAAGCTTCGTGACACACAAGAATTAGCCTCATTGGTTCTTGCGGAAGCTCAAACGTGCAGTGTAACCCATGAGAATGAACCTTATTGGCTCTTGTGGAAGCTCAAACGTGCTGCGTAACACACATGAATGAACCTCATTGGTTCTTGTGGAAGCTCAAACGTGCTGTGTGACACACAAGAATGAACCTCATTGGTTCTTGTGGATGCTCAAACGTGCTTCGTAACACACGAGAATGAACCTCATTGGTTCTTGCAGAAGCTCAAATGTGTTGCGTTTAATGAGAATGAACCTCATTGGTTCTTATGGAAGCTCAAACGTGCTGCATAACACACGAGAAAAAACCTCATTGGTTCTTGCTGAAGCTCAAACGTGCAGTGTAACACATGAGAATGAACCTCATTGGTTCTTGCTGAAGCTCAAACGTGCAGTGTAACACATGAGAATGAACCTCATTGGTTCTTGCAGAAGCTCAAACGTAACACACGAGAATTAACCTCATTGGTTCTTGCAGAAGCTCAAACGTAACACACGAGAATTAACCTCATTGGTTCTTGCGGAAGCTCAAACATGCAGTGTAACCCATGAGAATGAACCTCATTGGATTTTGTGGAAGCTCAGACGTGCTGCGTAACACACAAGAAGAAATCACATTGGTTCTTGTGGTAGCTCAAACGTGCTGTGTGACACACGAGAATAAACCTCATTGGTTCTTGTGAAAGCTCAAACGTGTTGCATAACACGAGAATGAACCTCATTGGTTCTTGCAGAAGCTCAAACGTGTTGCGTAACACAAGAATGAACCTCATTGGTTCTTGCTGAAGCTCAAACGTGCTGCGTAACATGAGAATGAACGTCATTGGTTCTTGCTGAAGCTCAAACATGATGCGTAACACAAGAATGAACCTCATTGGTTCTTGTGGAAGCTCAAACATGCCACGTAACCAGAGATGTATAGTAACGAAGTAGAACTACTTCACTACTGTACTTAAGTACTAAAAGGCGGTATCTGTACTTTACTAGAGTATTATTTTTTTTCTCCTACTTCCACTTTTACTTCAGTACATATTTTCGATGAGTTTAATACTTTTACTCCGATATTTTTTTTTATGTGCTGCATCGTTACTCGTTACAATTATAAAAATGTTACGAATCATTCCATTCCAAACCCACATTAGTCTACCACTGCCAGAACGGTAGATGGCAAGTTTGATGAAGCTGGCACATCATTGAGCGAATCAAGCGATTAAGAAGACCGCGCGTGCTCCCGTTCTGCCTTTTGATCAGCTTAAAAGATGGACGAACCAAAAACACTACCTTCCACCCCTTCAACTTCAAGTGATCGTGGCTGTGAGAGTGCGGAAGGAGACCACCCCTGGCCCTACTTAGAGTCCATGTTCTTATATGTCGGAGTGAAAGATAATTCATATAGAATGAAGTGCTTACTCAGCTGCCCGAAAGGTTGTGAAATAATAATGGCCTTCAAAAATTCACCGTCAAATTTGAAGAACAATATCAAGGTATGTTACAAATATCATCAAAATCACACCAGCTTGAGCTATCAGTAAGCCCTTTTGCTAACTAGCGACATGCTGCGGTGTTCACATAACGTTAACTAGCTGGCTATCATAAAGGCTGTCACGCAGCGCGTTAAATGGTGTTTTTGACTTTGTTTTCAACTTTCTCTTAATTTGTTGCCAAAAATAAATCGTAGAGCATGTCTCCTTTGGAGCTGCCTAATCACACGGCCGTTTTTATAGTGTAGTAATGTTTTATAGGTTAATGGTAGTATAGATTGACACTGACAACTAATGCAGGAGTTTTCCTGCATTGAAATGTTTTTGGCGGCCGCCAAAACCTTATTTGTTTGGTGAGTAATGTAGAATAGAATTAACTAAGATTAACAAAGATTAATAAATACAGTAACAAATATATTGATCATGGTTAGTTCATGTTAGTTATTAGTCTAATACATTAACTAATGTAATGTTAACAAATCAACCCATATTGTAAAGTGTTACAAACAAATAATTTACTTAGAACACCTCTTGAAATGAGAATGTAAGTGTGCTTACCCCATTTTTTTAAAGTGAGAGTGGTTAGTATGATTTAATCTTAATGAACTACAATATTTTCAGGTTATTTTTATGACAATGTGTAGAAAAATTACCTAAAATTACCTAACAACATTGTGATTGTCCTTTAGGTTAATAATTTAAAACAATAAAAACAATATGATGTTCAAACTTTTGACTACTTTCTTTAATAACTACATAACACAATACTTGTACTTTTACTTTCAGTACTTGAGTAGTACATTTTAAAATAAACTACTTGCAATACTTAAGTACAAAAAATGTTGAATACTTTAGTACTTCTACTTAAGTGTGGTGCTTAAAGAGCACTTCAACTTCTACTCAAGTCACTTTTTTGATAGAGCACTTTTACTCAAGTCTGGGTCTCTAGTACTTTATACATCTCTGTGCGTAACACACGAGAATTAACCTCATTGGTTCTTACTGAAGCTCAGACATTCTGCGTAACACACAAGAATGAACCTCATTGGTTCTTTCAGAAGCTCAAACATTGCGTAACACATGAATGAACCTCCTTGGTTCTTGCTGAAGGTCAAACGTGCTGTGTAACACAAGAATGAACCTCACTGGTTCTTGCAGTAGCTCAGATGTGTTGCGTTACATGAGAATGAACCTCATTGGTTCTTGCTGAAGGTCAAACGTGCTGCGTAAACACACAAGAATGAACGCCATTGGTTCTTGTGGAAGCTCAAATGTGCAGCGTAACACACGAAAATTAACCTCATTGGTTCTTGTGGAAGCTCAAATGTGCTGCGTGACACACGAGAATGAACCTCATTGGTTCTTGCTGAAGCTCAAACGTACACGAGAATGAACGTCATTGGTTCTTGCTGAAGCTCAAACATGATGCGTAACACAAGAATGAACCTCATTGGTTCTTGCTGAAGCTCAAACGTGCTGCGTAACACATGAGAATGAACGTCATTGGTTCTCGCTGAAGCTCAAACATGATGCGTAACACAAGAATGAACCTCATTCGTTCTTGCTGAAGCTCAAACATGATGCGTAACACACAAGAATGAACCTCATTGGTTCTTGCTGAAGCTCAACATGATGCGTAACACGAGAATGAACCTCATTGGTTCTTGCTGAAGCTCAACATGATGCGTAACACGAGAATGAACCTCATTGGTTCTTGCAGAAGCTCAAACATACACGAGAATGAACGTCATTGGTTCTTGCTGAAGCTCAAACATGATGCGTAACACAAGAATGAACCTCATTGGTTCTTGCTGAAGCTCAAACGTGCTGCGTAACACACAAGAATGAACGCCATTGGTTCTTGTGGAAGCTCAAATGTGCAGCGTAACACGAGAATTAACCTCATTGGTTCTTGCTGAAGCTCATACATGATGCATAACACAAGAATGAACCTCATTGGTTCTTGCTGAAGCTCAAACGTGCTGCGTAAACACACAAGAATGAACGCCATTGGTTCTTGTGGAAGCTCAAATGTGCAGCGTAACACATGAGAATTAACCTCATTGGTTCTTGCTGAAGCTCAAACGTACACGAGAATGAACGTCATTGGTTCTTGCTGAAGCTCAAACGTGCTGCGCAACACACAAGAATGAACGCCATTCGTTCTTGCTGAAGCTCAAACATGATGCGTAACACGAGAATGAACTTCATTGGTTCTTGCAGAAGCTCAAATGTGCTGCGTGACACACGAGAATTAACCTCATTGGTTCTTGCTGAACCTCAAACATGATGCGTAACACGAGAATTAACCTCATTGGTTCTTGCTGAAGCTCCAACATGATGCGTAACACGAGAATTAACCTCATTGGTTCTTGCTGAAGCTCAAACGTGCTGCGTAACACAAGAATTAACCTCATTGGTTCTTGCTGAACCTCAAACATGATGCGTGACACACGAGAATTAACCTCATTGGTTCTTGCTGAAGCTCAAACGTGCTGCGTAACACATGAGAATGAACCTCATTGGTTCTCGCACGTCAAGTGAACATGCTTGCGCTTGTGTTTACCACAACTAATGTGTGAGTTGATTAATGTTTATATGTAAATAAAAGGTTAAATTCAATCTGTTCTTCATATAAAGAGGTCATGTCTCTTCATAAAATTTGGACTAAACCACTCAAATCATATGGATTAGTTTTACGATCTCTTTATGAACTTTTTGAAGCGTCAACGTTTTAGTTGTCCCCGTTGGTTGCAATAATGAATGCAGGATCTAAGTGCAGCAGTTTTAACTTTTAATTTACACAGAACTTCAGAAAACAAGACACACGAGCAGAACAACCAACCATAGCATAACATAGAACTAACAATGAACAGACCGACACACAGGGACAACAAACAACAGGAGCAAATTAACTAAACACACCTGGGGCCCGTTCTTCGTACCTCGCTAACTCCGTTAGCCGGATTTGATTGTTGACGATTTGGCATGATCTTGGATTGTTTGGTTCTTCGACGCTCATCCTGGACTTGCTGTCATAGCAACAGGTCCGTAAGCTTAAACCTGCTCGCGAGTAGGCTTATTTAATGTAAACAGGATTAGATTGCATCTTGAGGTGATACTTAAAATCTGTCCCAGCCACTGCTACTTTATTACAAGAGTTCATTACTGAACCAGGGGCAATAATAATTTAAATAAAATTTAAATAATAATAATATACAAATTTTAAATTGTATATGTATATGAGAATGTATATATTATTATAATGATGTGTATAATACTATAGACACAGCCACTTGATTGAGCGATTTATTTGTGATGGAATAATTACTTTATAATTTTATTGGAGGTTTGCACACATGTTGTACAGTTAATCTGAGCCGTGCATTAATTTAAGTGATGACGGATATTATGGGATGCTTGATGCAGCGCAGATGCAGAGAATTTGATCTTGACCCTTAAGAAACTAATACTGTCACGTTACAAATCTGCTTCAAATTGAATTACAACATTGAAATAAAAATGTAAAGGGTGTACAAATACTGTATAAAATCGAAAATATAAATAATTGGTAATCATGTAAAAAAAAAAAAACATTTATCATTGATCTATTATAACTTTTATGTTGGTTTGGTCGTTTGGCTGTTTCCTTATAAAGGTCCAGATATTCGTGTGTTTTTTTGTGTGTAATTTGCCAAGTTTTTTGCCAGGTGGCTTTTTTAATTATATGATGTCATTACGTTGCTGTCTTGACGCCAGCCAATCGCTGCATTGCTGATCATGGTTTCGAGTATCGATGCATCTGCCCTCTTCAGGGAAAACAAGAATGCGCAGTGATTTTAGATCATTTAATCCAGATATTTAAATCCAATCCGCAAATTCGTTGGAAGAACCAAATTAGCCAGAGATCAGTTATCAGGATTAAAAGATCTGGGATCTGTCAAATCATCTCAGATGTATTAAGCGAGGTACGAAGAACGGACCCCTGAACATAACTAAATCAATCAGCAACCATGAAGACATACAGGCAGGGGTGGAGGAAGACTGAACTAATTAAACCCAAACCTAGAAACACAGACATGAACAGAACAGAACAAAAACAAACTCTAAACATAAACAAATAAGCTTAAATTGTGACAGTAGTTGTGTAGCTGTCAACGGAGGGACAGAGCTCTCTGATTTAATCAAAAAGTTCTTCATTTGTGTTTCGAAGATGAACGAAAGTCTTACGGGTTTGAAGCAACGTGAGAGTGACAAATTAATGACAGAATTTTCATTTTTGGGTGAACTATCCCTTTAAGTAACCATAATTCAGGGTGTGAATCTGAAGGACATCTGTGAAAATAAAAACATTGCAAATATAGGAAAGTTAAAGGAGTAGTTCACTTTAAAATAAAAATTACCCCATGATTTACTCACCCTCAAGCCATCATAGGTGTATATGACCTTCTGATGAACACAAACGCTTCCAAGCTTTATAATGGCAGTGACAGGATCCATTGAGTTTCCAGGATCCATTGGGTTAATAAAGGCCTTCTGAAGCAAAGCGATGGGGTTTTGTAAGAACAATATCCATATTTAAAACTTTATAAAGTAAAATATCTAGCTTCCACCAGACCGCCTTCTGTATTCAACTTGCGCAGAAAGTGTAACACTTTATTCGCTTACTCTACGTCCTACATCACGCCAGTTACACTTTTTTCATAATTTTGCATACGGAAGCTAGATATTTTACTTTATAACGTTTTAAGTTCAGAATATTTATTAATAATAACTCTGATTGTGTTCATCAGAAAGAAGTCATATACACCTAGGATGGCTTTAATTTTCATTTTAAAGTGAACTAATCCTTTAAAGATGGTTCAGAAAATTACCTAAATATCTCAATAATGAAAGTCTAAAAACATATTGTTCTTATCAAATGAGTGAATTAAAGGCTAATTCACAGTGGACCGACAGATGCCGATTAACGGCGACAGTCACCAGATCACAGTACGTCAATCCAAGACCCGAAAATGAGAAGATGAGAAAATGAGAGGCGACAGACTCCGACAGGGGTAACACTGATCCGACAAAACCCAACAAAAAGTGTCTATTGCCGTCTGTCTGTGCGGTGTGAATTAGCCTAAAGAATGCATCTGAGGTCATATGTATGACCGATGAATGTAATCTGTTTCATTCCACAGATGGTGGTCCTGGTCCTGGCCCCGGGCCCTATCGTCGATATGATAGGCTGCCACCAATTCAAGCCCAGTTCTCCATAGAAAGTGATTCAGATATGACAGAGTCCTCAGGGCTCATACAGGAGTATGATGTCTTTGACCCATCTAAACCACGGCCACACATCATATTCATCATAGGTGAGTGGTCATCACTGGTCATTTTCAGTCATCTTTTTCTGAATTCATCTTTTTCTAAAACTATTTAAGCTGTATGAAATAAAATTCAGTAGACCTTAACATGAATTAATTTGAAATGAACATTTCCATTGTGCTGTTTCTTTGATGTAAAGAGAGATTTGCTATAATATTTCCCAGGTGGACCTGGCAGCGGGAAGGGCACTCAGACAGCTAAAATTGCACAACGCTATGATTTCGAGCATGTGTCCGTGGGGGAAATTTTAAGAAACCAGTTGCTGCATCATGCTCCCAGTGACAAGAAATGGGAGCTGATTGCTCAGATCATTGCCAATGGAGAACTGGCACCTCAGGTTTGGAAATTTGATGTGATTTTTTGCAGCTATGGTGTATTTACACCTGCTTGCTTGTCAATGTTGATTTTTACATAAACTACCGTTGAAAAAATTGGGGTCAGTAAGATAAAACTTTTATTCAGTTTTTATTGTTACAAACGCTATCTATATCAAATGTCTTGTATCCTGAAAAGAAATTAGCACAATTTCCACAAAAAAATGTATGCAGCACAACTGTTTTCAACATTAATAATAGTAATAAATGTTTCTTCAGCACCAAATCGACATATTAGAATGTTTTCTGAAGGGTCCTGTGTCACTGAAGATTGGAATGATAATTTCGAAATATTAAGCTTTGCTGTAATATGAATATATTACATTATAAAATATATTGAAATATAAAATGTATTTTTAAATTGTAATAATATTTCACAATATTTCTGTTTCGATGATCAAATAAATGGCTCAAACTTTTGAGTAGTGTACTTACTATATTAAATGAAGAAGGTCACCTTATTCTTGTTCTGACATGATATCCTTTAGGAGACGACTATTGAAGAGCTGAAACAACAGTTTATCAAGAAGCAGGATGCTAAAGGATTCATTGTGGATGGATTCCCCAGAGAGATCTCACAGGCGTTCACCTTTGAGGAGCAGGTCAGATATTCCTTCTGATGGTCTATAATAGGGGTGTCAAAACCTGCTCTTGAAAGCCTGGGACACGATTTTCAGCTGTCCCAGACGAAAGATTGCCGTTGTGAAACAATCGTGGAGATTTCTGTGATCATGGCTCCTAATCGGTGGTCTTGTGTTGTATAATGAGAGAGGTTCAAAGACGGCCGTTGTCACAGTCTTGAGACCAAAGATAGCCTACAACAATTTTCTGACAGTGTCAGAAATTCAGCATGATCATCGCACAGTGTGTTTGCTGCTATATTGGCCTACGTCAAAATGCGTCATGAAATCAATGCGTCATGATGCTAAAACTTAAAACTGCTTACCTCAAGATCTTTTCTCTTCCTCTTTCGCCGCGTCCTCTTTTTTTCAGGACACAAAATCTACAACTGCCAACGTGTGATTCATTGTGGTCTTTTAGTTTACCATTAATGCAAATTATGACATTTTATTCTTCTATAGAAATGTGCATCAAAGCCTTCGAGTCAATAGGTGTCATCATTGTACAGTCTACTACATACATGTCGTACCCAGTTTAATAGATCAAGTGTGATTTGTAATGATCTTATATGATTGCTAAAATTGTGCAGTGTATCCCAGGCTGAACGGACACTGTCCTGAAGAGTTTAGCTCCAACTTTCCTCAATACATCTGCCTGAATGTTTATAATAAAAACTTGATTTGCTGGTTCAGGCATGTTTAATTGGGGTTGGAGCTAAATTCTGCAGGACAGTGGCCCCCCCAGGAGCAGGATTGGACATCCTTGTCTATACAGTATATAACCTACAAAATACATGTCTTAAGGCCCGTTGACACCAAGGATGATAACTCTAAAGGTACAGTGCATCCGGAAAGTATTCACAGCGCTTCACTTTTTTCACATTGTGTTATGTTACAGCCTTATTCCAAAATGGATTAAATTAATAATTGTTTTCCTCAATTCTACAAACAATACCCCATAATGTCAACGTGAAAGAAGTTTATTTGAAATCTTTGCAAATTTATAAAAAAATAAATAAAAAATAAATCACATGTACATAAGTATTCACAGCCTTTGGTCGATAGTTTGTTGAAGCACCTTTGGCACCAATTACAGCCTCAAGTCTTTTTGAGTATGATGCTACAAGCTTGGCACACCTATTTTTGGGCAGTTTCTCCCATTCTTCTTTGCAGGACCTCTCAAGCTCCATCAGGTTGGATGGGGGATTTTCAGTCATTTTCAGATCTCTCCAGAGATGTTCAATCGAGTTCAAGTATGGGCTTTGGCTGGGCCACTCAAGGACATTCACAGAGTTGTCCCGTAGCCACTGCTTTGTTATCTTGGCTGTGTGCTTAGGGTCGTTGTCCTGTTGGAAGATGAACCTTCGCCCCAGTCTGAGGTCCAGTGCGCTCAGGAGCAGGTTTTCATCAAAGATGTCTCTGTACATTGCTGCATTCATCTTTCCCTCGATCCTGACTAGTCTCCCAGTTCCTGCCGCTGAAAAACATCCCCACAGCATGATGCTGCCACCACCATGCTCCATGCTTGTAGGGATGAAATGTTTCTGTACCGTTCCCCAAATCTGTGCCTCTATACAATCCTGTCTCGGAGGTCTACAGACAATTCCTTGGACTTCATGGCTTGGTTTGTCCTCTGACATGCACTGTTAACTGTGGAACCTTATATAGACCGGTGTGTGCCTTTCCAAATTATGTCCAATCAACGGAATTTACCACAGGTGGACTCCAATCAAGTTGTAGAAACATCAAGGATGATCGGTGGAAGCAGGATTCACCTGAGCTCAATTTTGAGTGTCATGGCAAAGGCTGTAAATACTTATGTACATGTGATTTTTTTTATTTTATTTTTTTTTAATACATTTGCTAAAATTTCAAACAAACTTCTTTCACGTTGTCATTATGGGGTATTGTTTATTGAATTGAGGAAAAGTTAATTAATTTAATCCATTTTGGAATAAGGCTGGAACATAACAAAATGTGGAAAAAATGAAGCGCTGTGAATACTTTCCGGATGCACTGTATCTATATTAGCGTCAACACCAGCGGACGATATCGTTCGGTTTATTCTATGTGTGTTTAAATGCTCAAGCTCTTAAAGGATGGATTCTGATTGGCTGTCAATGTTTGTATCATTCATCAGCTGGATAAAATCGTTCTCATAGTGATTCCAATGATATAGTTTCTCTGTGCTGTTATCGTTATAGCTGTGGTGTGAACTCTGCTATTCTTTAATATTGAGAACGATTTTTAGAACTATATCTTTATTGTTATGTTTATAGTTATCGTCCTTGGTGTGGACGGCCTTTAGTATGTTATGGCAATGTTTGATGTACAGTAAATGACACTCATGGTTCCTCAGATTGGCTCTCCAGACTTGGTGATCTTGCTTGCCTGCTCTAATCAGCAACTCCGGCAGCGTTTAGAGAAAAGAGCGTCCCAGCAGGGCCGTCCCGACGACAATACTCACGCTATTGAGAAGAGACTAGATACTTTCAAACACAATATCACACTCATAGCCAAGTACTACCAGGAGAGAGGACTTATTGTAAGGGTAAGATGGTGTTTTTTCCATATTTTTATGTTAACTGTTGAATTCAGCTGGTTTTGACAGCACATGCTGTTCTGATCACAGGCGCTGGTTTAATAATAATAATAATAATAAACTTCCGTTTTAATGCTGTGAAACAATTCTGTCTCACTCTGCTTGGTCAGGTTGATGCGGATCGAGAAGAAGATGATATTTTCACAGATATTTGTGCCATTGTAGAGGAAAGATTGTTCCCTTGTGACACGAATGCAGTAGGTTTTGAATAAAAGTTACAGTATATTCTACAGTTTGTATTTTTAATTAATTCTTTTTACTTCATAAAAGTTATTTTCTCCCTGCAGAGCAGTACTGAGGATCTTTAGAGGGACGTCTACACATCCAAAACCACAGCTGCTCCCATTAAGTCCTAAATGTAATTTAAAAACAGCCTGCCAAATGTTCCTTTTCCACTATTTTTCATTAATAAAACTCGAGGGTCAAAGTCGAGGATCAGTGAAAAGGGACACTTGCGCTTATCTTGTTCCCTTTATTTGTATTCCACTGTGAATTTTCTCTGTACAACTTTTGTAATAATTTAATAAGAATGCTTAACTTTAGAGCAGAACCTTTTTTTCCCAACATTTTCACTTTGTTTTTTCACTTAGAATTTGAATGTTGTTTTGACCTGATATTATTAATGTATATTTAGAGGTCAATCCAGAAATAATGTGAGTTGTTAAAAAAATGCACCAAAGTATAATACAATATCAATGTCAAATACAACAATATCAACTGTTTTTAAACATATTACCTCACCTATTCCCACAACAAACATTAAAATGGATTAAATGACTACTGATTAATACAGTGTTTCTGCTGTTCTGCTATGAGTTTCATCTTTCTCCACGCTCACAGTATGAACACATTGGACAGAGATAAATAAGAGATGCTACAGATGTGTCCTCAGGCTGTGTTCTCATTAATAGATGTTCAATCCAGCTGTGCCACTTTCTCACAGTGGGACCTCAGACTTTCTGACCTTGCTGACAGACCTTGACCAAGTGCCAAAACTCTGTTACTTTAAATACTAGAGTGTAGAAACACACTCATTGAAAGATGATACTGTGGAATAACAAGTAGTACAATTAACTATCATTTAATAGCAATTTAATAGCAATCTCTACACTCACTTTGCTTTGTAGATGGACATTTTCTGGCCAAAAAAAGTGGCACATTTTAGCCACTAGATGGCAGACTTATATTTAAAAAAAAAAATGTGTTTAATATCCTCACTGGTAAGAAAGTTATTTCATAGCAATTTACAAAAATACCCACTCATTCCATTTTAACAAATTACTGGCACACATAAGTTTTGTAAAAATAAAGAAAAAAGTCTATTAAACAAGTCTATTAAACTTGTATAAAAACAAGCTTTGAGTACGCTTTAAACTAGACTAAATAACATTTACCATAAAAAGAAAATGGTAGCCTATCTTTATTTTGTGCTAAGTGCGCTTAAAATACTGTGTTATAATCAGCATCACTGTGACAGAGTGATGGTATGTGCTGGCTCTCAGAATAGATCCACGCTTATCACCTGCCTGGCAAATACTTGCAGCTCTTATGGCACAAGTTGGAGACTCCTCCGTACGTGCGTAAAGTACAGGTTTCAATGTACAACTTCAATGTTTCAAACTTCAGGTTTGAAATGAACAACTTTAAATACTGCACCATATGACATAAATGCACTGTGTTCTGAATGTTATTCAGAAAATCTCTTCCTTCATGTTCTTACTAACATATTTAGTTTGGACACTGAAGAGCCTGAACAGAATTATATCACTGAACATTAAAACCTTCGTTAAAGTCTGATCCGCTTTAAAGTTCTTGAACTTTTACACTAATAATAATTTGCTAATGAAATCAGACATTGCTTCTTCTTTCATAATCATGCCAAAGACATCATAGTGTGTCTCTAGGGTGACATAGGGTTATATACATATACATATATATATATATATATATATATATATATATATATATATATATATATACATATACATATTATTTTTTTGGACCCACTTTATATTAGGTGGCCAATATGCTAACATTTTAATTAATAATTTGATTCAATGCACTTATTGTATACATACATGTTTTTACATTGTACTTACATTTAAAAGAATCACCTGCATGTAATTACATCTGTTATTCATTTATCTAGTTACATTTATAATTACACTGTTGACACTTCCCTTACAACTAACCCTACCCTTAAACTTAACCATACCACCACACCTGTACCTAACTTTACCCGTATCCCACCTCAATATCAGCAAAAGTGTTTTGCGATACAATATGAACACAATAAGTATACTTATTGTGTTCATATTGTATTGCAAAACACTTATTTTTTGATGTAAGTAGTTAAGGCCATCTAATATAAAGTGGGACCTCTTTTTTTGTCTAATCTTTTTTGCTGATTAAATGCATAGTTCAACCCAAAATTAAAATTCTGTCAGCATTTACTCATGAATTTCTTTCTTCTGCTGAACACAAAAGAAGACTGAAGAATGTCGGCAACCAAACAGTTGTTGACTTCCATAGTATTTTTTCACTGTAAAGCTGCTTTGAAACAATCTGTATTGTAAAAAGTGCTATATAAATAAAGGTGACTTGACTTGACCAAAACACTTCAAAATAAAGTAAATGAAGAAAATTTTGAGTGAACTATCCCTTTATCAAATCTGAACAGAATGATTTGTTCACGAATCAAACTGATCCAGTTTTCAAGTTCAACTCACTCAATGACTCAATTCAGTCACATGCAGTGGTCAACAACCTGGAAGTGAACATTATCAGTGAATAATGCCTTACATCTTGGTCTGTTCCTCACATAAAGTTATTAAATGTGAATTAACACATTTTCATTTTACTGTTCCTAAGCTAACATAATTTTCCTGTTTATAAAAAGCCGAAAAATAATCTACTGCAGCAGGGATTCATTTAAGGCTGGCTATGGCTATTTAAGAACATTTAATAAATTTGATAATTTTACTGGGGTAAAGGGATGGTATGGTCTTATCTACTGGACAAACACATTTCAACATGCTATGAGCAGCACTCAAGTCTTTTCCAGTTCATTTCCTTATATAGTCTGCCACTATTCCAGTTCTGATAAGGTTTATCACACACTCTGACATGTCAGTATAAAAGCCCAACAGGGGCTCTTACAACACATTTCCCAGCTTTTGCCATCTCCACTCTCAGCATCGGCATTATGGCACCGAAAAAAGTTGAGCCCAAGAAACCAGAGCCTAAAAAACCAGAGCCGAAGAAAGAAGAAGCCCCAGCTCCTGCCCCGGTTCCAGAAACACCCAAAGAGCCCGAGTTGGATCTGAAGACTATCCCGCTGGAATTTACTGCTGACCAGATTGAAGAGTTCAAGGATGCCTTCACTCTCTTTGACGAGACGCCAATGGGCGAGATGAAGATAAGGTATTCCCAGTGTGGAGAAGTGATGAGGGCTCTGGGTCACAACCCTACCAATGCTGATGTGCTGACCGTGCTGGGGAAGCCTAAGGCTGAAGATATGAACACCAAATACCTGGACTTTGAGACGTTTCTGCCCATGCTGCAGCATATCTCAAGAGCTAAAGACCAGGGGACATTTGAGGACTTTGTTGAGGGTCTGAGAGTCTTTGACAAAGAAGGAAATGGAACAGTGATGGGTGCTGAGCTCCGTCATGTCTTGGCAACACTTGGGGAGAAAATGACAGAAGATGAGGTGGACCGTCTGATGGCTGGACAAGAAGACGCCAACGGCTGCATTAACTACACGTCCTTCATCAAGCACATCCTCTCTGGGTGAGCTGAAGCTGCAAAGATTGCCGAATGAAATTGGAACTCTAAATGGCAACTGTCAAAACACTGGAAAGAAAATATGTCTTGTCTGTATGTCTTGGAAAGCATTAAATAAAAACCATCCAAATGATGTTTCGTCTGAGATTTTTGGTTCTGTTAATCTTGTTGTTAAGATGTCAAACTCAGATGTGTATGAGAAGGAAGTTACTTTAACTACTGGATCTACAGTATAGGCCTATAAAATAAAGGTGCCAGCAAAGAGCAAAAAGCAGTTTTGGCAATGATGCCCTTTAAGAAGTATTTTTCTTAGTTTTCTATAAGCAATTATGCAAAGTTTGGCTTACCTCAAATTTGATTTGCTGAGCAGCGTTGCGAGACCACTATCAATTTAACTTAACTTAATAAACAATTTTGTTTTGTTTTTTCACATGAAATACATAAAATATAATAGATATTATGGTCATGAATTAGGAATTCTTAATTTGATTCATTTGTCCCTCATTTTAGGTAAATCTTTTTAATTAACTTTTTAAATTCTTATTTATTATCTTATTATTTATCTTATTTACGCATTTTTTGCCACAATATTGGTTTTGTTTTGTTTTTCTACATGTGCGGGCCTCCATAGAGGCTGCTGGGTACACCTTATTTGCAACGCAGAAGGCTTAATCTTATTTTATGTGAATGTGCTAGCCTACTTCTGATTACTGACGCTGTAAAAAGGCTAACTAGAATAATAACAAAGTGCAGTAAATAGTAAAATCATTCATTCATATATTAATGCAGCAGGCGACTGCTTTTAGTCACACACACACACACACAAAAAAACACTGATTCATTTAGGGAAGTTACCAGTTTCTCAGAGATGAGCAACGTTCACTTGTGGATTTGTTTGGGAATATTCCAATGTCGGAGTGAAAACGGATAAACAACGGTAAGTTAAGGAATGCTAACGTCTTTTTTAACTGTTGTATAAAAACAAGATCAGTTGCTAGGCTATCATGTTGGTAAATATTAGCACGTAGCCTACGGCAGTGTCTGTATTTGTCACAGTAACACAATCGCGTAGGCTACTCGGAAAACAGCGCACTTGTTTTATATAGAATTCTGAGTGTGTGATTGTGAAGACTTATTTTATAGTCCAACAAATATTTTTCCACCATAAAGAACTTTTTGTGCAATACAAAGTCAAGTGTTCACTCATATGCTACCTTCACGTGCTATCGGAATTATCGTACTAACGTGAACGCCTCTCTCAAGTCATAATTTGAATGCAATGAGCTCGTAATCACGACTTCAGAAGTGGGAAGTAGGACATTTCCGATAGCACGTGTAGTCAGCGTTAGAAGAGATTGAACCTTTGGAGTTAAAAAAAAAGAACTTAAGTGAAAATACTAATTTAATAAAAGTTCATAGTTGTACCTATAGGCCCTATCAGTTACTTTGAAGTAAAAAAATGATCAAACTTGTGGACTTTGATTATTATTTAGGTAGTATCAGCACAATTATGGCTATTTCTGCTATTGATTATATTCCTTTACATAATGGCTATGGTCTATTTGAAGAGCAGCACTGTGTGATTAATTTTTGCAATCTTATTTTCTTTCAGATGATACATATCAAATTTATAAAATGCAGACCATCAGCACACATCCTCAAACAGGCACCCTAGGCTGTTCTGCATTCAATTTCACTGTAATTAAGGTTAGGACATAGTGACTATAACATTGATTGGCTAAGTAGGGTACATGTTGTACTTGAATCTGTATAGATCCGTGTGTAATACTCCTGGAAGGGGGGAGAGTGGTCATATTTCTAACTTTATAAGAGATAAAGAAGGTTGATTTTGCAGCTTTGAACCTCAGAAAAATACCTGAGCCCTTTTCCTTGTAGTGGTCACGCATCTTGTTCTTGTAAATCCACCTTTTCCTCATTATATTGATGCTGTGAAAATAAACATACGCCGTCCATATTATAACATTATGTTTGGCGGGATTCCTCCACGGTCTTCCCATATCTGAGATTTTTGTGATGTTCTCGGCATAACTACATTCTTCATGATCTATAACTGCATTTAATGAGTAATTTAGATGCTTAGAAGTTTCGCCAAGACTTAAATGCTTGTGAATCCATGAGATTCGCTTTTCGTGCGATTTATATCTGTTTGCAGTTATGATGGCAGCTTACCAACCCTCTTTTGCTTGCAGCTTTGGCAGCTTGAAGCTCACTGGATTTTCCCCATCTATGCTCAATCAGAAGAGCAAAAACAGAACCGCAGGTAAGTCCAAAGAAAGATTTTATTTCATTGTTTATGAGAGCAGAGTTTGTTTATGGTGACAGGTAATGCCCTGGCAGGCCCGGTTGACACCACATCTGTACTTCCCCTCTGTTACATCCCAAACAAACCCAAGAAAAGCAGTCACCCATCAATCAGATACTCATTCCTGTCACCACACCCATTATGTCTATCAGGCATGTGTCCTTTTCCATTTTCATATGCCACATCTCTCATGTTAAATATCCTGTGAGTCATTTGGTCTATTTAACTTCTAGGTGGCCAGTTTTCCAAAGTGCGAGACGAAACCTCAAAGTTTGATTCTTGTTTGTTGAACTGACAAGCCTCTCAGATTTGAAAAGCGTGGTTGATTCTCTAGGTTCGACAATAGGTCCAAAAGTGAATCTGTCACACACAAACGGCTGTTTTCTTTGGCTGGACTGAGCTATAACCAGCTTTGTCTCTTTTCATCCCCAAGAGACAAAATATGTTTTATTTTAGAGATGTGTACGGTTGTTTTTATACATTCTTTCAGGACATAAAGACCACTGACAGAGATTTAGCTGAGTTTGGATCCAAAGACAACGTCTGACCAACTAATGAGTCTTTTTGTGTGTGTATGTGTATTTAGGTTCACATTGGGACGTACATATGGCAGAAGAGTTTAAGTTCACAAGAAACCTATGGACCTGAAATTGTAGTCGATTCTGGGGGATGTTTGGCACATGATCAAGCAATGGTGGCCTTCAAGACTAAGCTTGAACATCTTTATTATTTCAAACAACAGTTTATTATTCATTGATGTCCAGACGTATATTTTATTATTTGGGGGCACATGGGTTTACTGAGAAATAACAAAAGGATCCTTTAGCAGAGACCCCTCGCAGGCGAGACTTTCTCCTCAGACGGCCCGAAGAGAGACATGAGGTGATAGGCTTACATTCAACACAGTGCAAATATCATTCTAAATGTCAGAGAGCTAAGAGTGCTAAGGAAGACTGATCTCTGAAGCTTACATTGGGAGAGGGACTTCAAAAGGTATAAGGTATTTCAAAAGAGTCTTCTTTTCTAGTCATCAGTCTTTATTTTCCCTCACACATTAAAAGCTTATCATATAGCTAATAAGAATGAGGCACTAGTCTATATATCTATATATATGTCTATATAGATTTTGCTATATCGGGTATATCACGGTATGTAAATATAGCACTATTGACACTTCAGAGTGATGAAATGTATGCATGAGAATAAAGAGCAGGACGTGCTTGATGTTAAAAAGAGTTATAAGCACAATATATCCTGAATTGGAACTCGGTGAGGTGCTTGTGCTGACTGGGATACTGCCACATAGAAAGCTGCCTCTCTCAGAAGGTGATCGCGTGCTCCATGTTAAAAAGTGTTAAGCTTAATAAGCAGTGAAAAAGAATGCAGTGCGGTGCTCTCAGCATGCAATCGCAAATTCAGTTGTCTTTCATGTCTTATTTTAGCCTGACAAGCCAGACCCACATCAAGATGTTGTGTCTGGGAACATACCATTGGCAGGGCTCAATCCGAGGGGCGGTATAAACGGTTGTCTTTCAAATTCCCTCTGCATGCAATAGGATAGCGCTACAACAAACCAGAGCAGCGAAGAAGGTGAAGCAGAGCTAGTTGATAGATTAAACTTTCGCCGTATCCGGTCGGCAAAACTCCGAACACATCTTTCTTTTTTAAGAGTGACTTCAGTGCCGTTCTTTGTTCTTTTCTCAAAGAAAAGCTTAACTCCAAGTCTTCCAGAGTCGCGGCAAAAGCCGATTCGAAAGGCCGCTGTTCGCCAGCTTCTTTGTTTACAAGTAGCACGCGGAACTGCAGCAACTCTGCCGTCATTGTGTTAAGCCCGTCCACCGAGTCTATACACGATGTGATTGGCCTGACCAGAGTTTGGTTTTTCCAGCTCGCAAGCCAACAGAGTGCTAGACGCCCTGGCTGCAAATTACATTTGCTGCCGCTAGGGTGCGTCTAGATTTCTAGGCTAGTCTTATTTCACTTGAATGGTCGAATACACACACAATTATGTCAAAATGCCCATCGTGTGGAGTATTCATGTAAACGCAGTCAGTTATGTCTCAAGTGAAAGTAAACAGTATAATGAGTATCAGTATAATGGATCTGTGCATTTGGTCTTAAAGTGACAGCAGCCCAATATACCTACAGTACCTGCTGCTCTGTCATTAAAGTGCATCAAACAAAAGAAAGAATAACTTACTGCTCTTGACTGAATAACTTTTTTTTTAGCTTTAATAAGAATACATTTATATTTAATTCATACAGTGAAGACTTATTTTTACATTACATTTCATTACATTTCTGTACTAATTCTAATTACGTTAAATAAAGCTGAAAAAAAACTTAATTTGTTTAATTCATATTTGTGTTATTATATTTTGTCCTATTTGTAATTTGCTTCTTTTTCTTCTTTTTAATAACAGAAATTAGATGAAGTTACACAAAATGACTCCGCCCCGTCAGTCACATCAAGTGCAGTTTGCAGGCACACAGAGAGATGCAGGAACAGTTATCTTTGTTTATAGATGCCCAGAATCACTATAGTAACTGCATGTTTTACACAGTTTAAATACAGGTAAGTTAATTACCGTTCTTATAGCCTACGCGCTGAGCACAGACGGCGCGTGCAAGCCCCGAAGCCAGATCGCTTTCACTTTCGTCCTCATAAAGTTTGTCAAGTAAATGCGTTTAAAGGCTTGAACATTTCAAGCGATTGTGCACTATTAAAAAACAACAATACGGAAAACTTATCCGTTCAGTGCTCAGGTTTTCTCTGTGACGCAGAGAGCCGAGACATGGCGTTGCGTCTCTGACAACGCATGCGCGCCCTGAAGGCAGACCTTTTTCACCTGCGTCCTCACAAAGCTTTGTCATTTGTATGTGTTTAAAGCGATTTTAGTCCATCAGATGTGTATTATGTTGAACTAATGCCTGATATTGTGACAAACGAACACTCAGACAGAAGCTCGCACATCACATGAAGATCGCGCACAGAGAACGCTGTCCTGTGACTAAAGTAAAGTCAATAAAGTTGAAACTCAACCGTTTTAGGCATATATTTTAATATCTTTGAAGTAAGTACAAACCACAGCTTCATAATGAATAGAGACGGTATGAGTAGGCTAATTCACACACACAATCACTCTCTCATTAATGCATTCAAATAAATGTAATGTAGGCCTACTGTGTGCGTTAATTTATCTGTATCTGACCGTTTCCTTCAAGTATTTTAAAATCACAAAGAAATGCACTTTTTCATTGGAAAAAAAATTCCACCTTTTAATAGTAGAAAATATTTACAGTAAAAACCTTATCAGGAATTTACTCAACCTTATGAGGGCAATAAATGGAAAGCAAAAAAAATAAAATAAAAAAAGAAGCAAAATAATCGTTCATTAATTGTATATATATAAAACACTCACCTAAAGGATTATTAGGAACACCATACTAATACTGTGTTTGACCCCCTTTTGCCTTCAGAACCGCCTTAATTCTACGTGGCATTGTTTCAACAAGGGGCTGAAAGCATTCTTTAGAAATGTTGGCCCATATTGATAGGATAGCGTCTTGCAGTTGATGGAGGTTTGTGGGATGCACATCCAGGGCACGAAGCTCCCATTCCACCACATCCCAAATATGCTCTATTGGGTTGAGATCTGGTGACTGTGGGGGCCATTTTAGTACAGTGAACTCATTGTCATGTTCAAGAAACCAATTTGAAATGATTCGAGCTTTGTGACATGATGCATTATCCTGCTGGAAGTAGCCATCAGAGGATTGGTACATGGTGGCCATAAAGGGATGGACATGGTCAGAAACAATGCTCAGGTAGGCCGTGGCATTTAAACCATGCCCAATTGGCACTAAGGGGCCTAAAGTGTGCCAAGAAAACATCCCCCACACCATTACACCACCACCACCAGCCTGCACAGTAACACGGCATGATGGATCCATGTTCTCATTCTGTTTACGCCAAATTCTGACTCTACCATCTGAATGTCTCAACAGAAATCGAGACTCATCAGACCAGGCAACATTCGTCTTCAACTGTCCAATTTTGGTGAGCTTGTGCAAATTGTAGCCTCTTTTTTCTATTTGTAGTGGAGATGAGTGGTACCCAGTGGGGTCTTCTGCTGTTGTAGCCCATCCGCCTCAAGGTTGTGCGTGTTGTGGCTTCACAAATGCTTTGCTGCATACCTCGGTTGTATCAAGTGGTGATATCAGTCATATCAGTCAAAGTTGCTCTTCTATCAGCTTGAATCAGTCGGCCCGTTCTCCTCTGACCTCTAGCATCAACAAGGCATTTTCGCCCACAGGACTGCCGCATACTGGATGTTTTTCCCTTTTCACACCATTCTTTGTAAACCCTAGAAATGGTTGTGTGTGAAAATCCCAGTAACTGAGCAGATTGTGAAATACTCAGACCGGCCCGTCTGGCACCAACAACCATGCCACGCTCAAAATTGCTTAAATCACCTTTCTTTCCCATTCTGACATTCAGTTTGGAGTTCAGGAGATTGTCTTGACCAGGACTACACCCCTAAATGCATTGAAGCAACTGCCATGTGATTGGTTGATTAGATAATTGCATTAATGAGAAATTGAACAGGTGTTCGTAATAATCCTTTAGGTGAGTGTATATACATATACATATATACATATTGACTATATAAGTTGGTATTTTTGAGCTTCTTTTTTAATAAAATTAATAATAAAGAATATTGAAAAAATCATTTAAAAATATATCAAAATGAACAGTTATTTAATTTTTTAAATAAAATTAATACAAGCTTGACGATCATAATAATAATAACAAAAAATCTATATAAATATATATAATATAATATATAATAAACAACATAACACACACACACACAAACACACACACACATATATATATATATATATATATATATATATATATATATATATATACAAGCATGTGTGTGATGAAAGAGAAAGCTTAGATGGAATCAAAGCCTTCCTTGTCTTATAAATGTCTTTTGATATTATATTTTAAATTTATATACAGTATATTTGACATGCATATTTATGACATTTAGCATATTTGACAAATGTGTCAAAATATAATGTCAATACACTTCTATACACTTCTTTAGTCTCTTTGAAATAAATGCCTTTTGGGCCCCTTTTACTGAGAAAATGAGGAGAGGATGTTCCCAGCCTACCTTAATCAGTACCATTGAGGTATCTCCGTGCACAAGCCCTCAGATCTGCACTGAATCTTCTTCACTGATGGGGGATGGGTCAGTGAGAGATGACATCATCGGCTGGAATTGTGTGCTGTGCTTGTGTGTTGCAGAGATTTTGCAGTCTTGTTAGAAGGACGAAATTTTTCTAATGACCATGTGAGGACTGACTTGCAGCCACATTCGACTATTAGTATTATGATACAAAGAAGAACAAACATCCATTTACACTTTGAAGACGCACATATTCGGTGTTAAGATTGATGTGGCATGTGATATCACTAGGGGGCATTACTGCCCTAACATTTACTGTATATATTTATGCTCTTGGCAGATGCTTTCTTAAAGCAATTTACAGCAGAATACAGAATGTGTGATGATAGCCTAAACTGGTATAGAGAAAATAGCACTATGGATGATCCTCAAAAAGGAGCTGAAATGTCAAATGTTGCAGTACCAGAAAATTACTTGTTAGAGCATCACTAGGGGGCATCAATATCCAAATATTTCTTTATCTGTCTCTACATCTGGGATTGTGCAGACAACATCCATTGTGTATGGTGTCAGTAATCATACATTCACATGTTCTACATTAGTTCAGGCATCTGGTCACCAGAATTAAAATGATTGAACCAAGATGCTCAGTCAGGCTGGGCTACAACGTCAGTGCATTTCCATCAAGATTTACAGTTTCTTAGCAGACCAACCTGGTCATGACCTACATATATCTACTGCCATGTATATGGAACCTGCTAGGACTCATTGTATCATGATTGAGAAGCTATATTCAAACCCTGAAGAAATTATGACCAGCCAATTGATAAAAGCCACACAGAGCGTAATGAATCAAGCATTTGAAGACAGCCTAGAGCGATGGTTGAAGTCAGTCAGATTCGGAGTCTAGTGTTGCTCCTGTGGGGAGATGAGTGGTTCGGCAGGCTGACTTTATGCACAATGACATGGCCACAGGAACCTGCCAGAGTCCATTAAAATCTTCCCCAGTCAGGTGTCTCCTCTGCTTCTCTACACACAGTCCTCCAGCTCACTGCCAATGCACTCTGCTCCCAGAACAATCGATATGTTAGGTTACCATCTAGGATGAAACAGGTTGCTCCAGCCTGCTGTGCCATTTCAGCAGGTTTGGGTGGGGGTCAAAGTCAGTTCTTAAACAGATATGATGGTGCAGCTGCTTCATTGAGCTTCCTGCGCTTGAGGGAAAAGGGAATGATGGATAAACAAGCTTTGCTTTATACTAAAGTTTGTTTAATCTCTTTTGCGTAGCATATTTGGCAGTTTTAAGCACCTCCAATGCTGGTTCAGTGGCAATTTTAGCCTTTTTGTAGAGTAATTCATCACTTTTTATTTGATCAGGGACCCCACCTACAGTAAATGCCAGCTGAATATGGTTATTTGGATAGTTTAGTGAATTAATGTTCACAGGAGATCAAGAACAGATCACAGTGTTTATTTTACCCTCTAAGCCAAACCATATGTGGACTTCCAGTTTAGTAGGTGTTGTATCCTCAATGACATAACATCCCACACAAGCAGCGCCAGATTGATAACTTACTATGATGTTGTAGAAGCAGGCCAGAGAGAGGTCTTCTACAACATCATAGTGAAAAATGCAACTTGATATTGAAGGACTTTTAAACTAAAACTGAGTATTAGTTTAAAGGGATAGTTAACCCAAAAATTTTAATTCTGTCTTGTGCTGTGTTCGAAATTGCTCCCTATACCCTCATTCACTATTCCCTACTTTACTCCACTAATATAGTCCACTTGAAAGAGTGAATGAAAACAAGTGATTGTATTCACTGAGTACACCGGAAGGGCTGCCGCTTTTGCATAGTTTCTGCTTGCTGTTTAATAATTATTTGAAACATAGACAACTGGCAGCTCCAGTAATGAAAATATTTATCTTGAACTCTGTCAAGGAAGATAGCATGTATAAATTAACATAATTAAACAATTGAATAAATTTATACCTGTATGATATTACACTGGACCAGCGCAATTTGCAAAATGGATAGATGATTGATTCAGCTGCGGGCGCCATCTCCCGGCGAGATGCAGGAATTAATTCAACGTGTGACTCTGACAGTGCATTATGGGTATTCTCTAGCCGTTGAGCGTACATCAGTTGTACACACAATATCGTCTATAATATCGTGTATAACTTAATATCGTCCACTTAGTTTCGGACACCACTACACGAGAGTAAGTAAATGATGACACAATTTTCTTCACAATTTTTTTTTTATAACCTAACGTTTGAATTGGTGCTCATTCCAGAAAGCTGAGCAATATTTTCTAGCTGACAGCTTGCCAAAAAGTTTAGCGTGCTAAGAGCTTTTATGAATCTAATTAAAGTAGATGTCAGTCATCCTAGCAGATGTGTTAGTTTTGTAATTCAATATTTGTTATGTTCCTTCTAACAAGTTGTTATTCTATCCTAATATCTGTTCTTTGTTCTTCCTCTTAATCATTAGATATAATTCTTTCAAGTTTTAACGTGGACAAGGTAGTGCAGCTTCTAAGAAATCAGTCTTCTGCCTCTTGTTTATTTAGTTTCATATTTCAGTGTCTGTCAGAATTTTTTCTTTTTTGACAAGCAGGAAACCAATAACATAGTAGGTGTGGTAGCCATGTCAAATCTTGAAGGACGTTGATGGCATTAGAAAACTAAGACGACTGGAAAAACAAACTATTTGCAGATATTATATTGGAAACAATTTACAATTGATAAACAAAATACATTTATGGATGTGATATTGCTCAAATGTTGTTTTCCTTACTGAATTTAACACTCATAACATGCAACGCTGTTAGGAATAGGGATAGTATGGAAATATGAAAATTTTGTCACCACTTACTCACCCTCAAGTTGTTCCAAACCTGTATGAGTTTCTCTCTTCTGTTGAACACAAAAGAAAGGATATTTTATAGAATGTTGGTAATCAAACAGTTGACGGTAGCCGTTGACTTCCATAGTAGGAAAAAATACTATTGAAAGTCAATAGTCATCAACTGTCTAGTTACCAACATTCTTTTAAATATCCTTGTTTGTGTTCAACACAAGAAAGAAACTCATACATTTTCATTTTTGGGTGAACTATCCCTTTAAAGTGTTAAGCCAAGAATTTAATGTTTACTTGAGTTGGAGCTAGAAAAAAATCTCACTTCCAGCGCAGGTTTAGTCTGTTCGCACTACAATACTTTGAAGGCCTTGTTTTGGTCAGTGACTTCAGGTTGTGGGTGAGGGGAACCCCTGTTTTCATGCATTTGTTTTCAACATTAAAGGTGGGCAGGGCCAGAAAGCATTGATTTGAAAATGAGATGTGCCATGTCAAGCCTCATGTCTTAGCGGAAGGTAATGGGGGTATGGAAAGAGAAGGGGCCAACACGGAGGAGTGGGGCACAGGGGTCAATATTCTGGAAAAACACATGAGGGGGGTGTTTGAAGTGGGTGGTCTCATGAGAACGCCTGGCAAATTAGGATGCAATCTAGGAGTAACTATGGATACAATAACACATGGCTGGAATACGCACTGGAGAAACATTAACAACAACACACATTCTTCATTCCAGTGGCTTTCTCTGGGTGTGGATAAATGAAAGTTTCAATCTAAATATTGAAAGTCACATACCATATTCAACAAAGTATAGAAGCTAAATATGAGGAGGTCTATACGATAATGAGTATAACAATCCATAACTATCTGATGTAACATATTTCAATTTTGGTCTTTTTAGAAAAAAGAACAAAGTTTTGAGACAAAGATAACTTTACACAATACATTCACTGTGATTATTGTAGGCAGCCTGTAGAATCTTTTCTTTTTGATATAAAGTATGACATTTAAAAGAAAAAGCCTCAGAATACATGAAGATTCAATTAATTGAAAAGTAACAGTAGTAGATAATCACATTAGATTGCATTTGTTCACTGCTAAGACATTAATTGCATCAAAGAGTGTACTTTGTGGATTGTTTAAACAGGGTCTAGTACTCAAAAAAGTTGGAAAATGATTGGCCCACACCAAGCCCTATTTGAAAGTAGTTGCTGCACAAAAGAAAGACAACTATCAATTTGAAGAGGTCAACTTGAATGATGTTGGATGTATGAGGTCACTGGATGAGTGGAGGAGGGGATTTGGTTCATCTTGGGAGGTTGGAGATGGGATGAGGTGGAGGGTTGGGGCTCTTGTGGGGTCACCAAAAGTCACCACTTTTGAGGCATTAGCTATGTTTCCTATTTTTATGCGCATTTTGAAGTATCACATCAAAAATGAGTGATGTAAACGCCAAATTGCAGGGAATAAATCCCTTAATTTGCAAAAGTTTTTACACTCGCTTGAGGTTGTTTTTAACTTGTGCTAAAAAGAGTTGCGAATGATGGGAGATGAAAACGCATTTGCCGAATAAATTCTGACATAGCGAACATTAAACCCATGTGACAAATTATTGTCTGTTTCCGAGATGGTGTCAATAATGTTGCATAACGTTTCTGAAATGCCAAAGGTTGTGAGTAAAATGTCTGGTCACTACAACCTCTCAAAAATTCTGCTGACAATGTCTTTCCCATATGTATGGGGCTCGACGTTGTTGTAATGCCCTTGCTGCTAGTGCCTTCATCAAAAATTACGCATTTCTTCTTCTGTGCATAGCATTTAATTTGGTGATTGCAAGCTGCACTGCTAGTAAATTTATAACTTACCCAATCAGTCCTGTATCTATTTTCTATGGAGCCTTGTTTTATTTGCTGTTGGTTACTAGGTTACCAATACCACTGTCATCCGCTGAAACAATGTGATGGAATTGCACCTAATTCGCCTTTGTTTTTGTTGTTTTTTGCGAACTTTGAAAAGATTAGCTGCACGTTTGGATGGAAACCCAGCTAATGATTTCACCTTTTACTCATCATTTACATGTATTAATAACTTGCTTCTGTGGGACACAAAATATATTTTGAATATTTTTATGTCCATACATAAAAGTCAATGGGGTCCAAAACATGTATTGGAAAAAACATTAATTCGCTTTCAAGGGAACTCGCGCTGCGTCACCGCCTTGGGAACGCCTCTGCGTGATTGCGTCGTGAAGCACGTATGTCATCAGTCTAATAGAGAGACGGAACATCATAGGCGGGTGACACGGAAACTATAAAGCACATCGGCAAATCAGCCGTCAGCTTCTGTTGCCTTCAACAAGCGCTCTATGTCATTGTTCCTGTAATTACTGTATTGTGTCTGAGTTCAAACTTTCTTGTTTTCTCCCACAAAGTTTGCACTCACACTGACAAAAAAAAAGATTAGAGATTATATAAGAGATTATAGTGAGCGAACAGTACTTCAGACAATGTGTTCCTCCCTGCTCACGCTACATCATGAGCGGGAATACACATTTGATGTGTGTTTTTTGTTTGGGTGAGCAGCACGCGCAGTCAGCACTTGAGGGTGCCGGCTGCGAGCATTGTGAGGTGCTGCCTCTTCGCGTGCTGCGATCCCGCCGGGCGCTATTCGAGGAGGGCGTCCCGATTCGCGTTCCCCACGGCACGGGTCCCGCTGCTGCCGAGGCTCAGCGGCGTCTTATGTCGTGGGGTTCGCAAAAGAATCTGTTGGAGGGGCTCAAGACGGCCCTGCCCTATCTCAGCCTTCACCCAGCAGATCCAGCGCCGCCTATCTCCTGCCCGGGGAGCGGCCGCGGTGTTACAGGTTGATATCTGTAGCATCGATGCAGGGGGTGAGGACTCATTCCCCTGCGGGTGAGGAGCTAATGGATGTGCTGAGCAGAGCTGTGGCCAGATTACACATCGACTGGCCACAGGAACAACATGAGCAAGCTGCCGTAAAAAGCAGACTCGACGAGCGCTTTCTCCCCGTGCGCTCTGTTCAGCCTCCACGTGGGAGTCTGCCGTTTTTCCCAGACCTCCACACTGAGGTGTCGAGGTCTTGTAAGCGTGTCATCACGTATTTTCACCCCGCATACTTCCGTGTACAGCAATATTGCGGGGCTGAAAAGACACTGTTATGGTCAGATGCCTTGGGTTGAGCAGACGCTTGCGAGCCATCTCTCACCCGAGTCTGCATCTGCCATAAAGGCTCCGACTTTGCCCACAAAACCCCTAAAAGTTACATCATCTTTTGTGGGCAAAGCTACTCGGCAGCAGGTCAAGCCGCCGCATGTCTGCACACTATGTCCATCGTGCAGGCATACCAGGCTGATCTGCTTAGAGAAATGGGTGAGAGTCACGAGATCGGAGTCGATACCATCAATGAGCTCCGATCTACAGCTGATCTCGCTCTCCGGGCCACCAAGGAGACGGCCAGATGCGTCGGCCGTTCTATGGCAGCCCTGGTGGCCACGGAGAGACAATTGTGGCTCAATCTTACGGAGATAAAGGAACGGGACAAAAGCTTTTTGCTTGATGTGCCGCTGTCTCCTGGAGGCCTGTTCGGTGACGCCGTCACCACTGTTACCGACAGGTTCCTGGAGGCAAAGAAACAGGCGGTGGCGCACAAGCAGTTCCTTCCCCGTAAGCCCCAGGTCTCTATGGGAGGAGCTTGTACCCGGCGTCTGCTGCTCCTGCCCAACAGCAGACGCGGGTACAAGCTCGCCCCATAGGGTACAGCAAAAAGTGAGTGTCGCCACTCGTAGACCCCCTCAGAAAGGGTCGTCGGGTGCGCGGTGCTCGCAGGCGCAGCCTTCTAAGCCCAGGGCTGATCTGAGGACAGTCATTGTGGCGAGAAAGGCTGCGTCTAAGAAGTCCTGATGCCTTTGGGCCCAGGACAGTGAGGGTGATCTCCTCCGTGGGCGCACGGTGCTCACCGCTGTACACGGTACCCGTACGTCTGCGGTGCCCTCATGGGGTCGATCCGCCAACCCCGCCCGAGTGCCGGGGCGTGGAGGGGCCCCGCGGTTCATCCGAGGAGGGAAACTATGCCGTCGAGTCAGTTGTTCCCTGCCGGTTCGCCGCTTCAGGGCGCTGCACTCGCGGTGCATAGTACATCAGAGGCCAGCCTCGAGAGGCTGGTACCCTTAGTAGATTTTGTGTCAGAGTGGGATAATCTGCCTCACATATCTCGTTGGGTCCTGCGATGTATAAATTTGGGGTACGCCATTCAGTTCAGATGCTGTCCCCCCAGCTTCAACGAGGTCCTCTCCACTCTGGTGGAACCCGAGCAGGCTCTGGTGAAGACTCAGGAAGTACAGACTCTGCTGCAAAAGGGGGCTATAGAGAGGGTTCCCCCCCAGACAGGGAGTCAGGCTTCTACAGCCGGTACTTCATAGTGCCAAAGAAGGATGGAGGGCTGCGCCCCATCTTGGATCTTTGCGTCCTGAACCGAGCCGTGGCAAAGCTCAAGTTCAGGATGCTAACACTCAAACAGATCGTGTCTCAGATCAGGTCCGAGGACTGGTTTGTCACGATAGATCTCAAAGATGCTTATTTTCATATCTCCATCCTTCCGCAGCACAGGAAGTTCCTGAGGTTCGCTTTCAGGGGAGAAGCGTACCAATATCGGGTGCTTCCTTTCGGTCTAGCTCTTTCACCCCACACGTTCCCGAAGTGTGCGGACGCTGCGCTCGTCCCCTTGCGTATGTAGGGGATCCGCATATTCAATTACATCGTTATTCAATTACAGCACGTCTCGCGGTTCAGCATCGAGATGTTGTTCTCTCGCATATGAGGAGGTTGGGGCTGAGGATCAACTCCTGTGCAAAAGATCACTTATCTCTGTGTGAGTTGGGATTCGGTCTCTATGCAGGCCCGTCTGTCAGAGCCTCGCATAGGGTCGATCCTCTCAGCCATGAAAGAGGTGAAGCTAGACCAGCCGCTCACTGTAAAACAGTTCCAGAGACTGTTAGGTCTGATGGCAGCCGCGTCCAAGTTGATTCCTGTTCATGAGACCGTTACAGTGGTGGCTCAAGACCAGGGGCTTTTCCCTGAGGGGAAACCCCTTTCGTGTAATCAAGGCAACGTGGCGGTGTCTCCGCACCTTGGTTATTTGGAAGGACCCTTGGTTCCTGACCCAATGCCCCAATCTCTGGGGGCACCGTGTCAGCGGTGTCTCTGACCACGGATGCCTCTCTGACGGGCAGGGGGGCGACCATGAGTGGTTGCTCAGCCCAGGGTCTGTGGCAGGAACACCAGTGTTCGTGGCACATAAATTGCCTGGAAATGTTGGTGGTGTTTCAGGCCCTGAAACACTTCCTGCCACATCTCAGGGGTCATCTTGTGCTTGTACGCACAGACAGCACATCGATAGTCTACATCAACCATCAGGGGGGTTTAAGGTCCCATCGCTTATACAAGTTGGCGTGCATTATCCTCCTCTGGGCTCAGGGAAGATTGCTGTCAGTCAGGGCAATGTACATCCCAGGGAGCCAGAATTTGGAAGCAGAGGCCCCTGAGGCCCGGGGAGTGGAGACTCCTCACCGAGGTGGTGGAGCTCCTTTGGGAGAAGTTTGGCAGGGCCCAAGTGGACCTGTTCGCCACTCACGAGAATGCGCATTGTCGTCTGTGGTTATCCCTGTCGCCTCCAGCTCCTCTCGGACTGGACGCGATGGTACAGGAGTGGCCGAGGCTGCCCCTGTATGCTTTTCCCCCGATTGCTCTGCTTCCGGGAGTTCTAGAGAGAGTGCGTCAGGACAGGGTCTGTCTTCTGCTAGTAGCCCCATTCTGGCTGGGCCGGGTATGGTTCTCGGACCTGGTGTCTCTTCGACGCCTCTCCCCTGGAGATTCCGATCAGGAGGGACCTTCTCTCTCAGGCGGGCGGTTTTCTTCGTACACCCCCGCCCGGAGCTGTGGGAACTGTGGGCTTGGCCTCTGAGGGGGCCCAGCTCATAAGTTCCGGTCTCTCAACCAAGGTTATTGAGACCATTCTACACTCCAGAGCTCCCTCTACGAGGAAACTTTACTATCTAAATTGGAGACTCTTCACCTTGTGGTGTCGAGATCACCTGCAGGAGAGATTCTCTGCTGGGTTAGCCCCCTCCACACTAAAGGTGTATGTGACGGCCATAGCAGCTTACCACACTCCTTTGAGTGGAGTTTCCCGTTTCCTCCATGGAACCTTGAGACTGAGACCTGTGACACGCACCAGGGTGCTGGCCTGGGACTTATCCTTTGTCCTTCAAGGCCTAGAGGCTCCCTTCGAGCCGCTCAAGGAAGTTTCTGAGAAGTTTCTCACTCTGAAAATATATTTCTTCTTGCTATATCTTCCCTTAAAAGAATAGGGGACTTGCAAGCCCTCTCTGTTGCACCCTCGTGCTTGGAGTTTGCCCCGGGTATGGCTAAGGCCTTTCTCTCTCCGAGGCCCGGGTATATTCCTAAAGTCCTCACTAATCCTGTGAGACCTATTGTGCTCCAGGCCTTCTGTCCTCCTCCTTTTATGACGTCAGACCAGGAAAAATTCAATCTGCTTTGTCCCGTTCGCGCACTAGATGCCTATGTCCACAGAGCTGCCCTGTGGAGGAAAACTGATCAGTTGTTTGTTTGTTACGGGCCTCCCTCGAGAGGGGGTCCAGCCTCAAAGCAGAGAATGAGCAAGTGGGTGGTCGAGGCTATCTCACTTGCTTATGTGGCGGCCGGACAGCCCTCCCTTTTAGCTGTTCGGTCCCACTCCACTAGGAGTATGGCTGCCTCTCTCTTTATAGTTTCCGGGTCTATGACGTCACCTGCCTATGACGTTCCGTCTCTCTATTGGACTGATGACATACATAATTCACGACGCAATCACACTGAGGCGTTCCCAAAGCGGTGACGCAGCATCTCATTCCCTATTCAGGGAACTAAGGTTACAGTAGTAACCGAGACGTTTTTCTTTACTGAAATATCTTTAGTTTTCCACAGAAGAAAATAAATAAATTTTTGGGAACACATGAGGGTGAGTAAATGATAAAATGCATACTTTTTTTCTGTTTAACACTTGAGCATCAAATGCAAAGAACAATGTAGAAGCAGAAACAATGGAGAATGGCAGTCACCTGACCTTACAGCAGTAGATAATCACATAATGAATCAAAATATATATACCAATATTAGAAGGAAAATGTCAGTGGCATTTGAACAAGCATTACGTATCACAATTTGGCACAAACAACATAATGCAGGGATGCACGAGCATTCAGGAGAAGTCGAAGGGACCAGAAATGCAATTTGCGGTAAAATGAATTCATTTATTGATGTCAACCTCAACCCATTGACTTTGTCAGCGTCATGAACAATACCTTCAGGAGGAGCAAGGGAGATCATTGATTGACCTCTATCAGGGTGGATAAGCTATCTCTATATCCTCTCACTCACATCTGCCAGATATTGGCTCTCATTCGCTAGTAATTGTGTATTATTTCGTATTTGTACACACATGAGAACTTCTCATGAGAATCTCGGCCTAATACACAAAAAATTAATTTGTTCTTAATCTTGTTGTAATGTTTAGTAAATTTGGAGTGTTCTAAATGAGCATCTACATCCACAAGGTTAGTCATTTGCATTAAACGCGTCCAAACCATCTCCATATAAGGGCTTTTCGCACAACCTTTTCTTTACAGCCTTTCATCACTCTCGTCAAACATATGCCGCTTTCTGCAGACGCGCTCTCGCCTGATCCTCGAGAAATGCCAAGTGTGTCATTCTCAACCAGTTCAAACACAATAAACACATTTTATACAGACCTAGATTACAGACCTCTTATTAGCCAGCTGTTCATATGCGTAAATCTGTTTATATGGTAGCGGATGCATTTTTCCCCTAGAATAATCTTTGATATGAATTGAAACGGATTTAAGTAATTTCTATATGATATTTGTTTGTGAGAACATGCATATGGAGCATGTTGATTACAGATGTTGTTGTTGACATAGACACAGTGAGACAACTAGAGCACAGAGGGATTAATCTGATCAGTTCACTGTCCATTGAAATAGGTTAAAGTTGTCCTTTATGACAGTCTGAGCGCAGCTTGTTCTCTCTCATGATGCATTTGGCCGAGGACACTAGTTGTGTGTCACTGTAAAAGAGCAGCCTGTCCCTTGAGCTCATTCATCAATTGATCAGTTGGCAGACTGAGCTCTTTCATCAGTTTGAAAGACGGCTATATGAATCCCCTTTATTTCTCTATTTACTCCCCCACTGACTTGAAATGCAATACACAAATTAAAGATAAAGAACATTACTTTGTAACAACCTCCATTTTCATTAGCAAAACTACAGTAGTTAGGTGGGAAGACCAATTTTGTGTTCATTCTGTCCTTTTATCTCTACACAATACATCATTATATAATGCATACATTTACTCACTTCTTACTGGTCTTTCCACTCAGTTGTTTTAAATGATAATAGAAAGAGTCACTAAGTTACTAAAAGTCAGCAAATCACTCCCATCCCTGCTGAAAAGACACAAATTTCCTAACTGGTCCAGACTCCAGGCTGCTTGTGTTCTGGTCTAACTGGCACACCAGCATAGCCATGCTATTCACCAACAAAATCTTTAACCAGTATGATGATGGTTGACTTGCTCGTTAAGCTTTTTAACCACCACCATTTTATTCTGGAAACCAAAATCAACATATGCTGGTCTTTTCAACAAAGATGCTCTGCAAATTCCTCTGGTTTATCACATACAGTACAAAATTCTAATTGCAGTTTTTAAAGCCCTTCATGGTCCTGCACCGTAGTATCTGGCAGATCTTATTCATCCTACTCTCCTGCTCAGACACTTAATTCCTCCGGAGCCAATTTATTAACGGTTCAAGATTGTCCTCCATGGGTGGTAGGTCTTTCAGTGGCCCCTAGACAGTGGAATTCTCTCCCACATTATCTCAGAGAAATTTCATATCTTCCCACCTTCAAAATTCAATTGAATATGTACTGTTTACTTAGTGTTGAGATGCCTTTTTCTTTTTAACTAATCAAGTTGGTTCCTCCATTTTTGTATTTTTCTGTTTCTTTGTAACTTCGTTTGCTATGTTCTTTGTTTATTTATTATATTATTATTCATTTTTTAATATTCTTTCTTTTGTTAAAATTTTCTGTCATGTAAAGGATTTGTTTCTTTGTTTGACAATTGCATTCCTTTCAGTTGTTTTCTGTCATGTGAAGGGTTTGTGAAATGCATAATAATAATACAATTATTAATAATAATAATGATAATAATTGTGAAATGCACAAAATAATTATTTTTTGTTTCTTTGTGTATCTTTGTTACATTATTTTCAGTTGTTTTCTGTCATTTAAAGGGTTTGTGAAATGCACTATTATATTATTATTATTATTATTATTATTATTATTATTACAAGACATGCCAAAATGGCTGGCAATGTCAGATCAACTGCAGCAATGAGCAATTAAAGACCTATTAAGGTGATTTTAGGCAAAATAGCTGTAAAATGATAAATACAGTCAATAACAAGCGCAAAGAAGAAGACAAGACGTGCCAAAATGGCTGGCAGTGTTAGATTAACCGCAGCAATGAGCAATTAAAGACCTATTAAGGTGATTTTAGGCAAAATAGCTGTAAAATGATAAATACAGTCAATAACAAGCGCAAAGAAGAAGACAAGACGTGCCAAAATGTCTGGCAGTGTCAGATCAACTGCAGCAATGAGCAATTAAAGACCTATTAAGGTGATTTTAGGCAAAATAGCTGTAAAATGGTAAATACAGTCAATAATAATGATTTAATGATTTATCACTTTCAATCAATAGGTGGCACAGTTACAAAATTGATGTGGTGTGGTCAGAATAAGGGAACAATGACACATGCAAAGATTATCAAAGCAGGGTGTCAATATAGTGTCAATATGTCATTGCAGAGATCTAGCCTAAAGAGGCCTTTTCATTATAAGTATGGACCACATGGCGGTGCTGTTTTGAATCCTTTTAAGTACCTTAAAGGCATGGTGTTGACGGCATATACCAAGTTTCGTAATTATACAACAATTAATTTGTAAAGTATAGCATTTTATATCATAATACTGAATTTCATGTTTTGTTCTATTATAGCACCACCAAGTGGCACAATCCTACCATTTTTTTATGTGTCCTCGGAGTGAGGACACATGTCTGTGTCAATTTTGGTGAAAATATCTTGTTATCGACATTTATATGAAAAATCACATGAAAAATTACTGACACCTGACTTTGATTGGATTTTACACCCCCTTACTATCAATATTTGGACATTTGGGTATTTACATTTAGCTATTGACCTATGTTTCCGAACTTCTGACGCTGGTTTCGTCTCGATCGGACTAGCGGTTTCGAAGATATCAGCTAATGTTTTTAAAGCGCTAGATTGCAACGCTGCACAAACCAAATGCCGAAACCTAGCAAGTCTGGTATTGTTGGACTCGGTGAGGATTCAGGAGACTAAAAAAGTTAGTCCCATGAAAATAAGTCAACCCCACCCAAAGTTATAAGCGTTTGGGGAAAAAAAATGCTCCACTAGGTGGCGCTGTTTCAAAACTTCTCAGGCTACTTCAGGGCATCGTGCTGATGACCCATACCAAGTTTCGTAACAATCCGTACATGCAATCATAAAATACAGCATTTTAGCACATAATTCAAAATGGCCGACAGTCAAAATGGCCGATATGGTAAAATTGGATATCAGACGACTCGGCATGACGTCCTGAATCTAATGAATGATTTTTGGACAAACAGTTCAGAAGTTATAAGCAAAAATAGCCATTTTTGGTATCTCCGGACCAGTAGGTGGCGCTGTGCCGAACCGCTGCATGTTGCCTCAGGTCATGCTTGTGATGAAATGACAAGCGTCTTAAAATTATTAAGATGGAAAATGACGTCATAGAGTGCAATCGAATCGGTTTGACCCAAGGATTCAGAGGAAAAAAGAATTCTGTTTCCCTTATGGTTCAAAAGTTATTAGCATAAACATGAGTAAAATTTTGGACTGATGGTGGCGCTAGAGGGATTGAGTTAGAGACTCCAAATTTGCTATGGTGACATTTCAGACTGTCCTCTATTAGTGTGCCAAATTTCACAACTTTTTACCATACGGTTCTATGGGCTGCCATAGACTTCGTGGCGGAAGAAGAAGAAGATGAATAATAATAATAATAGGAACATTTCAATAGGTGCCTTCGCACCTTCGGTGCTTGGCCCTTAATAATTACAGAATCAGCAAATAAATAATAAAAACACGAACTGGCTACAGAAATAAAAAGCATTTTTTATTTGTACGCAACAATTAAAGCAAAAACTGGTAGTGTAAATTTGAAGATTAGAGGTAGACATAAACAGAACAAGAGTAGATTAAAGCTGTAAGGACTTTTTAGGGAGCAAGGGAGAAGGAATGGAGCGGCTTTAAAGGTGAAGTTAGTAGCAGGGGTAAGAGTGTAACAGTATCTCTACCCTCAGCAGGCACAAATGTTTCTTCACATTGCTCTGTTTGGGCTGTAGAGCTGAGATCCGCCTGTCTGCGTAGGGGAAACTGTTTATTTGAATTAAATGTCATTCCTGGGGTTCCATATGGAACTGGTATATCCTTCATTTTTATGTGGTCTGTTTGATTTGAGAAATCAGGAGCTGTCCTGCACTGCGCTCAGGCTGGAGGCTTAGGTTAAGGTCTTTACAGTTTCCTATAGGTACACTTTCCAGACCACAGGGGGGAACTAACTTTGTGTAAATTGGCCAAGGTCCATCATGCCGTCTTCTTAGGGTTGGAGAAACAGACAAAGTCTGTGCTGCTCTCTAAAAGGACCACTTGTTTGTTGCGTTTGAGTATGACCCTCATTAATACCGGCCACTTAAGTTCTCATGGATTCTGTGTGAGCTACCTGGACCCTGACTTTAAAACAACATGGTTTCAGATTTTAAAAGTCTAGTTTCCATTCAGCAAATAAATACATTACTAAAGCACCAATGTTAGGGAGAGATACTAGTTTTCCTACTGTACAGCTCCAGTTTCCACCTCTTGGTTCATTGTCTGAGAGGAAGTGCCTCAGATCTAGTATAAGATCAGATCCACACTTCCAAAAATAGAACACTACAGAATAGAATCACTCCAAACAAGCTGTTACTTGAAATATTAAGTTAGACAAAGCACTTACACTTTGATTATGTTCCTCTTAGCATGTTAAAGTGTTTGTTTGTGTAGCTGCATTTTATTGGTTTATTCTTGGCTGTGTTATACTTCTCATTACTTCATGCTCACTCTGCAGTTCTGAGTTAAACAGAACAGTATGATTCAGTAAATGGAGACCAACATTGCTAAACCCAATTTCCATGCCAATATAAAATAACTTTTTGAGTGGATTAGATGTACAATTAGGTTTTACTGATGCCATTGCAATGGTAAGTAGGCATAAACAATGTATCTATATTGGAATGGAAGACATCAATAATTTAATGATTCTGTTTACGATTAAATTCCTCTTAATGATTACGGTTCCTTAAATTCGGCATTAAACGGAAGTTGTGCACTTTATTTTACAGTACATGGACTTATGCGTACTTACAGTGTACGTACCTATAAAAGTCCTGGGTAATACACATGGGTTAAGGTTAGGTTTAGGGATGGGTTATGCAGTTATTGTAATTACTAGTACATAGTATGGGGAACAGGACTGTAAAATAAAGTCCTACTGGAAGTTGTGATAGTCTTTTCTTCCCTGTTGTGATGTATGTCTGAGTGAAGCGGCTTCAGGAATGAGGAAAAAAAAGGGACTTGATTTTGTCCTTTAGGAATCGATTAGATTGTAAGAAGTTGGGCATTACTAACTAAATGGAGGCAGATCTGAATGCCAGTTTGCAGTCAGATGTGGAGGACATTTAGTCCCACCCTCCACTGAGACATACATCATGAAGAGAACTAGCTTGTTTCTGCCACTGAATAAAAATAAAAAAAGCAATTGCGAATCTTTTCTCACAATTCAGACTTTTTTTCTCAGAATTGTATGATTTAAGCTCACAATTGTGAGTTATAAAGTCAGAATTATGTAATATAGTATTCTGAGAAATAGTCTTTTTTTCCTCAAAATTGGACTTTAAAACTCGCAATTGTGTTATAATCTCACAGTTCAGAGAAAATAAGTCAGAATTTTATATTTTTCTCTTTTCTCGCAATTCAGACTTTTTTTTCCACAATTGTGAGTTTATTTCTCACAAATATATCTTACTTGTGAGTTTATAACTCGCAATTCTGAGAAAAAATCCTCAGAATTCACAATTTTCCTCAGAATTGTGCGATGTAAAATCGGAATTTTAAGATTTAAAAAATGTATATTCTGTACTGGAAACAAGCTTCCATAGAGAACAGACGCCATTTTGAGAGGAAGGGGAGGTTAAACTTATATATAGAGGAAAATAAGTATTTAAACATCCTGCTATTTTGCAAGTTCTCCCACTTAGAAATCATGGAGGAGTCTGAAATTGTCATCGTAGGTGCATGTCCACTGTGAGAGACATAATCTAAAAAAAAAAATCCAGAAATCACAATGTATGATTTTTTTTAACAATTTATTTGTATGATACAGCTGCAAATAAGTATTTGAACACCTGAGAAAATCAATGTTAATATTTGGTACAGTAGCCTTTGTTTGCAATTACAGAGGTCAAACGTTTCCTGTAGTTTTTACAAGGTTTGCACACACTGCAGGAGGGATTTTGGCCCACTCCTCCACATAGATCTTCTCTAGATCAGTCAGGTTTCTGGCCTGTCACTGAGAAACACGGAGTTTGAGCTCCCTCCAAAGATTCCCTATTGGGTTTAGGTCCGGAGACTGGCTAGGCCACGCCAGAACCTTGATATGCTTCTTACAGAGCCACTCCTTGGTTATCCTGGCTGTGTGCTTCGGGTCATTGTCATGTTGGAAGACCCAGCCTCGACCCATCTTCAATGCTCTAACTGAGGGAAGGAGGTTGTTCCCCAAAATCTGGCAATACATGGCCCCGGTCATCCTCTCCTTAATACAGTGCAGTCGCCCTGTCCCATGTGCAGAAAAACACCCCCAAAGCATGATGCTACCACCCCCATGCTTCACAGTAGGGATGGTGTTCTTGGGATGGTACTCATCATTCTTCTTCCTCCAAACACGTTTAGTGGAATTATGACCAAAAAGTTATATTTTGGTCTCATCTGACCACATGACTTTTTCCCATGACTCCTCTGGATCATCCAAATGGTCATTGGCAAACTTAAGACGGGCCTTGACATGTGCTGGTTTAAGCAGGGGAACCTTCCGTGCCATGCATGATTTCAAACCATGACGTCTTAGTGTATTACCAACAGTAACCTTGGAAACCCGTGTAGTTCTGGGCTGATTTCTCATTGAGAATATTATGATATCATTGAGACCCCACAAGGTGAGATCTTGCATGGAGCCCCAGTCCGAGGGAGATTGACAGTCATGTTTAGCTTCTTCCATTTTCTAATGATTGCTCCAACAGTGGACCTTTTTTCACCACTCTGCTTGGCAATTTCCCCGTAGCCCTTTCCAGCCTTGTGGAGGTGTACAATTTTGTCTCTAGTGTCTTTGGACAGCTCTTTGGTCTTGGTCATGTTAGTAGTTGGATTCTTACTGATTGTATGGGGTGGACAGGTGTCTTTATGCAGCTAACGACCTCAAACAGGTGCATCTAATTTAGGATAATAAATGGAGTGGAGGTGGACATTTTAAAGGTAGTAATGGGGCAGGTCAGATACCTGTGTCTCTTCTTTTATACACCTATCCTTCTCAATGTTTCTTTTTATTATTTCCATAACCTGAATAATTAAAGTTATAACCATTTTCTGCATTTGATAAATCAGTTCACCTATAAACTCTCTATATTTAATGAGTAATTTTGGAGATTCTAGTATGTGTATGTGTATATATATATATATATATATATATATATATATATATATATATATATATATATATATATATATATATATATATATATAAACACATTTCTTTAGGTGCTGCTCTGATGTCTGTGTTAAACGTGCTGACAGGCGAATGTCCTTGGTGTGTGTGTGTGTGTCAACACCCCGGGAGAACCCCTCAGCATGTGTTCAGCTATATGTCTTCCTAAAGTGACCTTAGGGTCATTGGATGTTACAGGTCTACGTGACTTTTTGGGGACTCAGAGAAATGTACCTCTTTTATGCTTTTCTTACTAAATAGAATAAATTCACTTCTGTACTAGAAGTAGTATTAGCATGTTTTGGAGAAGTGCCTTGTTGATAGTTAGTTAAGATGTTCTCAACCTTGAGGAAACTGTTATTCTCTGGAGCTTTTGTGTATGTGCGTTGCATGATCTGTGCAGATTCAGTATTGGAGATGGGCTTTTCTGCAGACGATGCCAGACCTGGAGACGCCTTTATGTGACCACTTGCGTCATTGTGATCTAAATCTAGGCCTGGGCGACAACAAGTCTATGCATTTTTAGTGATATGTGCTCCTATCTGTCTACGTGTGGAAAGTTGCTTACATTGCATGTTGTTAGAGCCAATCAGAATCATTCCACATGACAATAATGATGTGGTTAGACCTTGAAAACAGTATAACTGTTCAGAAATTGCATGTACGTTAGGCAGAGGCGGGGAGGCTGTTAGAGGGAGCGCGGCCTACAAACTCCTTGTGAGCTGGCTTCTGCTGATAAAACTGCAAACTATTCTTCAGTAAATCTTTCTTTAATTAATCTAACTCCTGACTCTTGGTCTTCATTTTTTCACTGCTGGTCCTGTCCTAAGCTGTTACCCCAACAGTAGACTAACAGGTCTTTGAGGGTCAGAATTCTAGCTGATAGACAGGTGTTCAAATACTTATTTGCAGCTGTATCATACAAATAAATAGTTAAAAAATCATATATTGTGATTTCTGGATTTTTTTTTTTAGATTATGTCTCTCACAGTAGACATGCACCTGCGACGACAATTTCAGACCCCTCCATGATTTCTAAGTGGGAGAACTTGCAAAATAGCAGGGTGTTCAAATGCTTATTTTCCTCACTGTATATATAATATATATACACTCACCTAAAGGATTATTAGGAACACCATATTAATATTGTGTTTGACCCCCTTTCGCCTTCAGAACCGCCTTAATTCTACGTGGCATTGATTCAACAAGGTGCTGAAAGCATTCTTTAGAAATGTTGGCCCATATTGATAGGATAGCATCTTGCAGTTGATGGAGATTTTTGGGATGCACATCCAGGGCACGAAGCTCCCGTTCCACCACATCCCAAAGATACTCTATTGGGTTGAGATCTGGTGACTGTGGGGGCCATTTTAGTACAGTGAACTCATTGTCATGTTCAAGAAACCAATTTGAAATGATTCGAGCTTTGTGACATGGTGCATTATCCTGCTGGAAGTAGCCATCAGAGGATGGGTACATGGTGGTCATAAAGGGATGGACATGGTCAGAAACAATGCTCAGGTAGGCCGTGGCATTTAAACGATGCCCAATTGGCACTAAGAGGCCTAAAGTGTGCCAAGAAAACATCCCCCACACCATTACACCACCACCACCAGCCTGCACAGTAACAAGGCATGATGGATCCATATTGTCATTCTGTTTATGGCAAATTCTGACTCTACCATCTGAATGTCTCAACAGAAATCGAGACTCATCAGACCAGGCAACATTTTTCCAGTCTTCAACTGTCCAATTTTGGTCGTGCTGGCTCGACCTAGCTCGTGCAAATTGTAGCCTCTTTTTCCTATTTGTAGTGGAGATGAGTGATACCCGGTGGGGTCTTCTGCTGTTGTAGCCCATCTTCCTCAAGGTTGTGCATGTTGTGGCTTCACAAATGCTTTGCTGCATACCTCGGTTGTAACGAGTGGTTATTTCAGTCAAAGTTGCTCTTCTATCAGCTTGAATCAGTCGGCCCATTCTCATCTGACCTCTAGCATCAACAAGGCATACTGGATGTTTTTCCCTTTTCACACCATTCTTTGTAAACCCTAGAAATTGTTGTGCGTGAAAATCCCAGTAACTGAGCAGATTGTGAAATACTCAGACCGGCCTGTCTGGCACCAACAACCATCACCTTTCTTTCCCATTCTGACATTCAGTTTGGAGTTCAGGAAATTGTCTTGACCAGGACCACACCCCTAAATGCATTGAAGCAACTGCCATGTGATTGGTTGATTAGATAATTGCATTAATGAGAAATTGAACAGGTGTTCCTAATAATTCTTTAGGTGAGTGTATATATGTATATATAAGAATTGTCAATTTTGATTTCATGGTGACTTTAATGATTAATGCAGACTAATTCGGTGACTGTTAACTAATTCATAAGCCTTTTTGATTTACTAAAAAGAACTCATGAAGGTCATCCATTTGAGATTTGAACTGCACTGGTTGCTCTACATTTTTTTGGATTGACTAAAACAAACTTAAGACTATGCCTCATATGATTTTCTTGTTTGTGTTATGCTCTAGATTCAGTAGCTGTTCTGTGCTAAACAGTAATGCAAAGCATTATCTGAGTGTTTTAGTTTTAGTGTTCTGTCTGTATCACTGCATACAGCCAAATGCCAGGAATGTAATTTTGGTCACTGTATTTCTTGGTTCCAAAACCTGCACAACTACTGTATACAAAATGACACAACTGATTTTAAAATCGAATTGTTCTGTTACAGTTTACTGCACAAACCAGTACATTTCCTCTAAATCTGGCAACTTTTAAATGTAGCCTTAAAGTCTCTATATACAATATAGCCTTAGGCTGTTGTTTCCATTAAAATTAAACTATGAAAACTGGTTTCATCGGCCTGTGCACTAATACACAATTGCATGTGTTGCCACCATACCACTGGGAAGCATTTCCTTGTCCTTGACCCAGTTCTTAAGTATGCACTTCTTGACTAAAGGAGCTCCTTTTCGTCGTCATCTTCGTCCACATTGTTTTATCATTCTCTGATGTTCTGTCAGTCTAGGAGAGAGATGAAAAGACTGTGTGATTGAGGGATGAGAGGTATTGACTGGTGCTCGTGATGGCCAGATGTCAGCCTCTTTGACAGGCTAATGTATCGTAATAATGTACTTTAAAGGGATCCGTCCATGCAGGAGGCTCAGAGTAAAAGTTCATAGCCATATGAAAACAAAGACCTTTTTTTTTTTTTTCATGGTTCGTGAAGAACAGTTCCCCAGGGTAATACTTGTGTGGAAGATACATAAACCCCTGCATCAAGCATATATGCGCACCTGTGCTCCTCTACACCATAGATCAAAACCAGGACAAATCTGGAACTAACAATTTTGTATGAATTATGTAAACTACAGGAATGCAGGTTATTTATCTGAATGAAGCTTTATGTGCAATGTTGTATGTTGAATTGGTCCTACTAGCACACCTTCTGTGTCAGTAGCTCTCAACTGTTTATTTTTCTTTCCAATTTATATATAAATGTAATTTATAAGAAAATAAAAAAAAATATGAGTGAGATGCATTTTATTGATAAAAATTGACATTAAATAATTGTAATATTGCATTTATAGTTTTAAAAGATTTCCTTTTGCCGTTTTTTTACTTTATGTTCATCAAAGAATCCTGAATAAAATGTGTCACGGTTCCATGAAAATAATATAAGCAGCACAAATATAATATTGCTATATATATATATATATATATATATATATATATATATATATATATATATATATATTATAGTGTTCTTGTCTATATATGATATATATTAAACATTCCCTTTCTATCGCTTTTTCTACAAGATACTTAGCTCACTTTGTCTTCAAATGTTGGCTTGACTTTTTTTCAGACAAAATCTGTACTATACTCAGTGCCAGAGCTGGCACTATACATCACAGTGATGCTCTCTTTACTGAAGGATAACCTGTCACCCGCACTGCAGGGTGACCTGAGGGAGTTGGGCTCTGAATGTTCCCACCATGCTGTACCCAAGTAGTATAACTGTCACATAGAGGAACACGTCCTGACTCATGTGTTCCCTTACGTCTTCCAGAGCAATGGACACAGGTCTCTGAAGTGGGGACATCTAATGCCCTCGGAGAAATTGTCTTATGTAAAGAACTGAAATATTAATTTGTCCACATGAGGGGGCTTTTCACTCTAAACACCTGAGGAAGCCACTAGTTGTGCGCAAACACAATCTAGGTCGTCCGGTGCATGTGATGCAGTTATTTGAAATCTGTGCCCCCACCATAAAAAATAAAAAACCAAGCAGCATTACATAGGCCAAATGTCGATCAGAGGCATGTCACTTTCGCCAGTGTAATTATTGTTAATTATCGTTAAAACAAAAGGATTTTCATGGCTACAAAATTAACTTAACCCTAAATTAAGACCACACATTTATTTAAAGGGGTCATGAACTGGCTTTTTTTATTATTATTATACTGTTGTCTGAAGTCAACTTATGACATTTGTGTGGTTTTTACATAAAAAAACATCATAATGAATAAGTAATAGGCTATTTTCTACCCTGGTTTTGAGCCTAGCTCCTGGAACTAGGCTTTTATGGGTGTGCCACATTGAAGATTTGGAAGTAAACGCCCACTGCTATGATTGGATAACAGTTTTGCATATTATAATGAGCTTTGGCTCCCCCGTCAGTACATGTGGGGAATTGGTTTGAAAATGTGTGGAAAAACAGCAACCGGAATGTTTCGCCCACAGGGCTTGCATGTCTTTATCAAACAAACACAAGGATTTATCTCTCATCCACTCACAATTAATTGGAATGTTATTTTTTTATTACTTGGTTAAATTTTTCAACTAAATATCCAAATAAATCTAATTATTAAACTAAATTAACCATATAAACTAAACTACTGATCGAATTACTGATCTAAAGCCCACACTGTCACTGTATGATAATTGAAATTAACTGATGACATCACCGTTTTCTCCAGAATGGCTATACGGCTGAATAAAATTATGTTGCATTATTTTCCTGTTTATCACTGTAAAGCTGCTTTGAAACAATCTGCATTGTTAACAGCGCTATATAAATAAGGTTGACTTTACTTGACTAACTTTACTTGACTAATTTTTGTATTATTTTATAATGTTTTATAATGTTAGTATGATTTTTACATCAAAAAATTTCATAATTTAGAAATAAAAGGCATTTTTTCTATACTGTTATTACCCCTTTGGCTGAATGCCCTGTTTCAAGGGGCGTGTCTGCAGTGAAAACGCCCACTGTTGTGATTGGCTGACATCTTTGCATTTGAAATGAGTGTTAGATTATGTTGCGGAGGGGGCGTGGTTTAGCGAGGGCACTGCACGCACTGCATGCATGAGCGAGAGACTGAGCACTCGTGAACCACGGAGAGCAAGAGGAAGTTTTATTGTACTTTTTTTATTTTAGTTGTTTTATAGTTGTTGAGAGCGCTGTGCTGTTAGCGCAAGCTTATTTGTGGCTGAGAGTTCTGAATAAACAGTCCCAGTCACGTCGACTCTGTCTTCTTCCACATTATTCTATGAACTTTGTAACACATGTAATGTACCATTACAGCCGTCGAGATGAACGAATCGTCAAAGTGTGGATTATAGCATTATTTTATAATCTATTCCGATCACATGAAAGGCTGCAGTGATGAGCGTTGAGTACACAGGCAGTCTGTTGATCACGTGAATGCAGTGATCTCGTCATTGCAACGCGTTTTCTCTCATAAAATGCTTTGACCACAACTAACAGCAAACACGACATCGACATAAATAGAGTAAGAGCTTTGTGTGTGCTGCATAACGGCGTCATTCATTATAACAGCAATTTGGTCAAGTGTGCAGATACACTCGCAACGTGTGATTGACAGCTCTGGACATTATAAAGAGTGTTCTTTGATCGCTCTCTGTAGTTTAATCACTTAAACGGATTTGTTTCATGCTACTAACAGAAACGATCGTTTTAGTCACTGGCTTGATTCACTGAGGCATTGCGCTTAGGGCGTCAAGACGGCGATGTTCTAGAAAGAAAGAGTGAAAGAGAGAAAGAGTCTGAGTGAACTTGAATGATTAGCTACACATCAGAAATCAATGATCACAGATCAGGCATTAATGAACACTGTTACTCACTGTTTGTCGCGGTGCTGTCGAATCCATATCGTAAAGTCTGTTTGTAAAGCCTGTGCTGACTGAATCCATTTTCTCTGAGTGCTCTGAGTGGGCAAAACAGAGGATGACGTCATAACAGGACAATTCAAGATCAGCTTGTCTCAGCTGTAATTTTTTGTCATTCGTCTCAGCTGTCATTTTTTGTCATTCAAAGACAGCCAGAGGGGAACTCCTATTAATGTTAAAAAACCTCATAAAATGAAATTATCATGCCATGGGACCTTTAAGATAGCCCGTCGGGCAGGCCGGTGATACATTTTGGTAGCCCGACTGGAAAACACATTAGCCTCTGGGCATCAGGCTTTGCAAGCCCTGGCCCATACATGTTTGAGTCTGATCCCGCATCGCAGGACAATGAACCAACAACATCTCAAATACAAATTAAATTGTTGATAGCAGGAATTGAATTCTTGATATCAACTTCTTGATATCAAAAATTAAATTCCTGATATCAACAATGAGCATTTCTGATATCTAGAATTTAATTGTTGATTTCAATAATTAAATTCCTGATATCAACAATTGAATTTGAATGGCAGCCTATGGTGACATTTCACTAGTTAAAATACAATTACTGATATCAAGAATTAGAGTTTTTACTAGTTGAAATTCAATTGTTGATATCAAGAATTAGCCTTTTAACTAATAAAAATTGAGTTGTTGATATCACGAATTAGCATTTTAACTAGTGAAAATTGAGTTGTTGATATCAAGAATTCAAACCTGTGAATGATAAAAGTCAAAACGGCTTGCCATACAACGTAACTCACTGGTTAACTATCATAGTTTGATGCATTGTTGAAGAAATCAACTAGCTACAGTAGTCACGACTGTTTCCCGAAACCGTATTGTCGCAAATTTGTTGTTCAACCATGTTGGTTAATGATGTCACGCAGGTGGTGGAGTAATAATTTATTTTAATGAATTAGTTTGAGATCAAATTCATGCTAGATTTTTTGGATATGGCATCTGAGGAGTAATTCTCATTTTTCTCTATTATTTTTCTTTGTTTCCAGATTCAATCATAGGCTCGTTCTTACGCACTAGAGCATGTACACATGTGCACTCTTCAAAAACAGTACTTTAAATCTCTTGACAAACTAAAAGACGTAAATAACATTTGTATATGTATTTGAAATAAAATGTATACATTGTACTGAATGTCAGCTTGCTTATTTTGCTCAAGATATATTTATTAAGTCTACATGTCATGCAAACAAGAAACTATGCTTCTAACCACAGGTCGAGATCTATCGTTCCAACCACACAACTTTGCGATGCTGTTTGCGTATGTTCGTTGGTTTTGTGAAACACCGACTCGTTGGAACTATGTTGATAACGACAACTTGTGCAATCATAGTTGGCTAACAATGCTTTTGGGAAACGCACCCCTGTTCAGCTAAATTCACATTTATTTGTAAAGTGCTTTTCACAATGAGCTTTACAGAAAATGCATGTTACTAGATTACAATTTAGAGTAATCTGCTATCAGAAGTGACTGTGTCAAAATAATGTCTATATGCCAGAAATGTACAGTTCTAAGATTATAAAAATCATGCAGTTAGCTAACATGTATTTATTTAGGCAGAAACAAGGAGCTTGTTAAAGTAATCATTATAAGGTTTGGTCATAATATATAAAACAGCTGGCTGATTTGGTGAAATGTAAGACTGAGTATATCGAATTCCATGTTTTCTTTTAAATTACTAAGGGGCAGTATGTATATTAAAAATAGCAGAGGGCCTAAAACAGACCCTTGCGGCACTCCATAATTTACTGACTTGGATTTAATTTGGACAGTTCCCTTTTGTAACCTTCAGATAGGTACAATCTAAACCACCTTAATGCCTGTCCTTGAATACCAGTGTGATTTTGTAATCTATTTAAGAGTATGGCATTATATAGTGTCGAACACAGCACTAAGATTCAAGATTCACAGCACTGAGATTCAAGGAGCACAATTTAGCGAACACAATTTTCTAGTATTTTAGATATAAATGGAATATTTGAAATTAACTAGAACTAACAGTCATAGAATGAAAATGAAAAATAAATAAAATTCAACAAATTGAAAATAAAATGAATTAAAAGTCCCGTTCTTCGTGATCCCATTGTTCAAACTTTAGTTAGTGTGTAATGTTGCTGTTAGAGCATAAATAATACCTGTAAAATTATAAAGCTCAAAGTTCAATGCCAAGCGAGATATTTTATTTAACAGAAGTTCCCTTTCAAAGCCTACAGGGAACGGCTGGCTTGGACTACATCCTGGTACTTCCTTCATAAATGACGTCAGTAGAACAGTAGAACAGACTAACCTCCCACAAGAATACGCAAAAAAAGGGGGTGTGGTCTTGTTGCTGTCCCATATGGAGAAGAGGACGGTCGCGTGGAGAAAAGGAAGTGTTGCGTTTGAGTATGTTTGTCGCCATGTCGTCGAGACGCTGTTATTTTCATCCCGGAGTCAAATCACCTTTGTTTGGCTTTCCCAGGGACGCTGTAGAGATCATTAAGCGCATTTATCTTCCGTTAAGAGGCGTGACCTTTCCACGTGCGCTAAGCTGCTGTCGAATCACAACACAGGAACCGTGCCACGTTTGCTAAGATGCGGTCAAATCACAACACGGGAACCGCTGGCACAATCAGAACTCGTCACGTATTTCTGAAGGAGGGACTTCATAGAATAAAGGAAGTCATCAGCCGTTTTTAGGACAGTGAAAACAGCGGTATACAGATAAGTACATTGTGTTAAAAAAAATACTGTTTTTTTTATACACGCGAAACATGAACACGTTATATTGCACACTGTAAACACAATCAAAGCTTCAAAAGAACACGAAGAACGGGACCTTTTAAAATGATATAATGTTGCATGGTGAGATGCAGAAAAGACTTTTATCACACTTTGCAAGAGTAATGATGTAATTCAAAGTACCTTTGAGTGTCTTATCAGAAGTTATTATGATGTCTGAAACTAACTGACATTAAAGGGCAACACACCTACTATAGTACTGTGTGAGTATAATGGGAGTAGTGCATTAGAGGCAGCAGGAAGAGGAAACAGGCCTGAAGAGGAGGATTTCCAGGAAATAGTCACAATCTCACTGGTCTCCTTTATCAACCTTCCTCCCTCAGGGCTGATTGACTGGCCATATTGTGACATAAAGCAGAATATCACACATTCACATGGTGTGTGCCCATCACTTTACCATGAAGCGTCCCTGGTGAATTGTGTTGCTGCTCTATCAGAGTGTGCATTATCTCGTTCTGGGTATCAGTGTTGATTGGCGTGTTTAGAAAGGCCACATAGTGTGTCCAAACTATGACACAGCACAGAGGTTTCTGTCACTTCAAGGACTTTAGGGCTGTCAGCGTACCATAGCTTAACTTGTTAATTGGCAACTAAATAATTTATTTTTTATTTTTTCCAAATTTCTTTGACATATGGCAAACTCTGATGTGTGTGTATATAAGAAGCTTGAGACTTGAAAGCATACATTTGTCCTTCTTTTAAACTGTGAACAAATTTTCTTAAACATAAATCAGAAATAATAATACTACTACTAATAATAATAATAATAAAAGTAATATAGCATGTGTATGTATTCTGAGGATATTTGTCTCATGTTTTACATGTTTTACTTTTCATTGTGGGTAAAATTCTTGATCATTTTACACACTAGTCTTGACCACAAAAAAACTGTTTGGGTCGACAGAAATTGAAAAATATAAATTGTATAAAAGTACAACATTTAAAACCTTTAATCACATATTACAACAGTATAATGATATTGTAAAAACAATTCACAAACATTCTAATTTAAGAAGTTTTTGTATACACTAGATGTTGAAAATGAAATCCTCCATACAAATCTAACACACATTTGTGTAATTGATCCCAATGTGACGACTTGCCCCCAGTCGCTCCTATAAAATGTGTTACTTCTGCTCAATCAATATAACCAGACTGAGTAAATGTTCTGGAAACAAGATGATGCCACTTACTGTTTTCTTTCTTTCCTCACCTTCCCAAAACAGAGAATAAATAAAAATCAAACGTGCCAACTTTGCAAAAGGAAATGGGTGGAGAAGATGTTTGTCTTGATGTCTCAGTGGTGAGATATTGATTCAGAAGTTGAGAGAAATTATTTGATTAATTAAAAGCTTTGTTGCTTAGAAACACAGATCAACTACAGCAGTAATTAGAAACCCAAGCCACTGTCCTGAGAGAAAAAGTCTTTATTTTTTTGTACAGTCAGAATGTGATTATGAAATGTATATGCTGCCATGGCCCTGCTAAGCTTATTTATGTCCCATTTACCCTTAAAGTTGAGTTAGAATCGACAGAGACTGATTTCAGCTTAACTTACAATGACAAATATTCTATACTGATCATCACTGCATGTAGATTTTTTTCAAGCTTGAATTTTTAACATCACTGTGAGGTTGTGGCTGGCCACTTTCGCTTTAACTGTGCTCTTACATTGGGATCTGTTCAATTTTCATCTACATCAGATGCTTGAGTTACAGGTGGCTGACTTTGTCCTTATCTGCTGGGACACGTAATTAAACTGGAGTGAATTAAATTAAGTACTGTGTGATGGCTATTCATATGAAAAAACAAATAATTGATTCTGAGGGGACACAAAGAGGGCTTTACTTGTGCTCAATCATTTCTGATCAATCATAAGCAACTTATTCATCATCATGGTTTCCACAAAAATATTTTTTACAATAACAATACATATGCAGATCACTGGAGCAGTGTGAAGTTCCATGCTGCTTCTAATGCTCCACTATCAATCCAGTCCCCAAAAAAACCTGAATCATGTGTCAATTTAATGACTACAGACCTGTCACTCTCTCATTTCTGTGCTCGTGAAGTCATTTGAGAGACTGGTGTTGGCCTACCTTCAAGACATCACTGGACCCTTGCTGAATCCTCTTCAGTTTGCCTACAGAGCGAACAGGTCTATGGATGATGCAGTCAGCATGGGACTGCATTATATTCTGCAATATCTTGACAGACCTGGGACTGGTGCAAGGATCTTATTTGTGGACTTCAGTTTGGCTTTCAACACCACCAGACCAGATCTTCTATCTTACAAACTGACCCAGCTTTTTGTGCCCACCTCAATCTGTCTTGGATCACCAGCTTTCTGACACATAGGCAGCAGCTAGTGAGATTGGGGAAACTCACATCCAGGATTCTCTCCACTGCTCTTCTCGCTGTTCACAAATGTCTGCACATCTAGCTTCTGACGTTTACAGACGAAATCACAGTCATCGGGCTCATCCAAGATGGTGACGAGTCTGCATAGAGACAACAGGTCAAACAAATGGCTGTCTGGTGCAGTCATAACAACCTGAATCTGAACACACTCAAAACAGTGGAGATGATAGTGGACTTCAGGAGGAACACCCCAGCTCTCCCCCTACTCACCATCTCGCCAGCTGAGGAAGTTCAATTTACCACAGGAGCTGCTGACACAGTTCTACTCAGCCATCATTCAGTCTGTCCTGTGTTAGTCTATAACTCTCTGGTTTGGTTCAGCCACCAAATCAGACATCAGGAGACTACAACGGACAGTCTGGACTGCGGAGAGGATAATTGGTGCCCCCTGCCCATCCTCCAGGGCCTGTAATCTTCCAGAGTGAGGAAGGGGGCTGGTAAAATCATCACAGACTCCACTCACCAAGGTAAATTCCTTGTGTGTGCAAACACGCTCAGCAATAAAGCGCATTCTGATTCTGAAATGCTACCATTCAAAGGTTTTTGGGTCAGTACGTTTTTTTTATTTATTTTTATTAATACATTTATTTTAATAATACACTTAGCTAAATTTCAAGTGTCCCAGAAAAGGGTACGGATACTTATGCAATGTAAATATTTCAGTTTTTTATTTTTAATAAATGTGCAAAGTTGTCACATCTGTTTTTTGCTTTGTCATTATAGTGTTTAGATTCATGTGAAAAAAAGTAATTGGAAAGTAGTTTAACATAAGGCAGCAACATAAAATGTGAAAAATGAAAGGGGTTTGGATCACTTTAGTGTATATATACACTATATTGCCAAAAGTTTTGGGATGTCTGCCTTTACATGCACATGAACTTTAATGACATCCCATTCTTAATCCTTAGGGTTTAATATGGAGTTGTCCCACCCTTTGTAGCTACGCTGCAAAAATATGCTTTTGTCTTGTTTCCAGTCCAAATATCTAAAAATTCTTAAATCAAGATGATTTTACTTGATAAGTAAAATGAAAACTCACTTAATTTTGATGAAAACAAGAATTAATATCTTCTATCATTGTACTTATCTAGTAAATGCATCTTGAATTAAGATTTTTTTTTATATATTTAAACTAGAAACAAGACAAAACTACTAAACAAGAAAAGCTTTTTTTGCACTGTATAATAGCTTCAACTCTTCTGGGAAGGCTTTCCACAAGGTTTAGGAGTGCGTTTATGGGAATTTTTGACCATTCTTCTAGAAGCGCATTTATGAGGTCAGGCACGAATGTTGGACGAGAAGGCCTGGCTTGCAGTCTCCGCTCTAATTCATCCTACAGGTGTTCTTTGGGTTGAGGTCAGGACTCTGGTCAGGCCAGTCAAGTTCCTCCACACCAAACTCACTCATCCATGTCTTTATGGACCTTGCTTTGTGCACTGGTGCGCAGTCATGTTGGAACAGGAAGGGGCCATCCCTAAACCGTTCCCACAAAGTTGGGTGCATGAAATTGTCCTAAATGTCTTTGTAGACAAAGAGTTCCTTTCACTGAAACTAAGGGGCCAAGCCCAACCCCTGAAAAACAACCCCACACCACAATCCCCCCTCCGCCAAACTTTACACTTCATACAGTGCAGTCAGGCAAGTACCGTTCTCCTGGAAACTGCCAAACCGAGACTCGTCCATCGGATTGCCAGACAGAGAAGCGTGATTTGTCAATCCAGAAAACACGTCTCTACTGCTCTAGAGTCCATTGGCGTTGTGCTTTACACCACTGCATCCGTTGCTTTGCATTGCACTTGGTGATGTAAGGCTTGGATGCAGCTGCTCAGCCATGGAAAACCATTCCATGAAGCTGTCTAGTCTCTACACTATTGACCTTTGTATTGACTATTGACTATTGACCAGTTGTCCAAAAGACGACAGTTGACACCTTGCACAAGGAGGGCAAGACACAAAAGGTCATTGCAAAAAAGGCTGGCTGTTCACAGAGCTCTGTGTCCAAGTACATTTATAGAAAGGCAAAGGGAAGGAAAAGATGTGGTAGAAAAAAGTGTACAAGCAATAGGGATAACCACACCCTGGAGAGGATTGTGAAACAAAACCCATTAAAAAATGTTGGGGAGATTCACAAAGAGTGGACTGGAGCTGGAGTCAGTGCTTCAAGAACCACTACGCACAGACGTATGCAAGACATGGGTTTCAGCTGTCGCATTCCTTGTGTCAAGCCACTCTTGAACAACAGACAGCGTCAGAAACGTCTCGCCTGTGCTAAAGACAAAAAGGAAAAAAAGTGGTCCAAAGTTATGTTCTCTGATGAAAGTAAATTTTGCATTTCTTTTGGAAATCAGGGTCCCAGAGTCTGGAGGAAGAGAGGAGAGGCAAACAATCCATGTTGCTTGAGGTCCAGTGTAAAGTTTCCACAGTCAGTGATGGTTTGGGGTGCCATGTCATCTGCTGGTGTTGGTCCGCTGTGCTTTCTGAGGTCCAAGGTCAACGCAGCCGTATACCAGGAAGTTTTAGAGCACTTCATGCTTCTTGCTGCTGACCAACTTTATGGAGATGCAGATTTCATTTTCCAACAGGACTTGGCACCTGCACACAGTGCCAAAGCAACTAGTACCTGGTTTAAGGATCATGATATCCCTGTTCTTAATTGGCCAGCAAACTCGCCTGACCTTAACTCCATAAATAAATCTATGGGGTATTGTGAAGAGGAAGATGCGATATGCCAGACCAACAATGCAGAAGAGCTGAAGGCCACTATCAGAGCAACCTGGGCTCTCATAACACCTGAGCAGTACCACAGATTGATCGACTCCATGCCACGCCGCATTGCTGCAGTAATTCAGGCAAAAGGAGCCCCAATTAAGTATTGAGTGCTGTACATGCTCATACTTTTCATGTTCATACTTTTCAGTTGGCCAAGATTTCTCCTTTTTTTGTGTTGGTCTTAAGTAATATTCTAATTTTCTGAGATACTGAATTTGGGAATATATATATATATATATATATATATATATATATATATATATATATATTTATATATATATATATATTATATACATACATACTAATCAATGGAGCCTTGGTGAGCATAAGAGACTTCAGTAGTTAGTATACTATACCAAATGTCAAAATTTGATTGATTGACAGGTGGGCGGGGCTTCCGGTATAGGGGGCGGGACTTCCGGTATAGGGGGCGGGACTTCCGGTGTAGGCGGGACTTCCTGTATAGGCGGGACTTCCTGTATAGGCGGGACTTCCGGTGTAGGCGGGACTTCCTGTATAGGCGGGACTTCCTGTTTAATAAATCATGTGATTGACATTAGGTTTTGACAGTTGGTTTTTGACCTATTGTCATAATAAATCATATGATTGACAGTTGGTTTTGATGGTTTTTTGACATTAGGTTTTTTGTTTTGATTAATTTGACAGTTGGTTTTTTGTTTTTGAATGCGGTATAATAAATCATGTTATTGACAGAAGGTTTTATCTTTTGAAGTCGCTGTTATCAGAAAATTCCCCTCCCACCCTGCCACATCCCAGAGCAGCGTATATATATATAAATGGGGCCAGTGTGTTCTACAGCTATCAGCAAAAAGAGAAACATGAGCTACATGAGCATGGACGGATTATCAGCTCCTGAAACCCCAGATGCGGGGTTGCGCAGCAGGACGTTCGACAGTCTGATGACCAGTCTACCTATGGCGCCGAGAAAACCTTATGGGCACGTCCGTTTGACAAGCTTTCTCCATGAACTTTCGGAATGGACTAAAGGAGAATTTATGATGAACAGCAAGCGTGTAATCGGGTACAGATTTCATAAAACAACTCAAGTTGTTATACTCTACACCACCGACAGCGCAGGCGAGTTTCACCCCGGGGAAGACGCATGTCTTGTATTTCCTAAAAAAGACTGGGCATTATTTTACAATTTTGTGTGGAAGGATCTGAAGAGCGGCGGTCAAGAACCTCTGTACGTTGGAGAGTGGGACGGGGTCACCCCGAATGTCCGGTACCGCGTGGTAGGTGACCACACTAAAAAGAACCCGGATGATTCTGTCTACATATTCTGCTGTGATGACAAGACAAAGCTCACCGAAGATCGGTCAGGGGTCGTCCTGCCTAACGAGCATAACAATCTGTATGAAATGCAATTTTTGTTCAAGTGGCAAGATCTGAGTCAGCTGGATATTATGTTTTCAATCATAAACAAGCTGTTCAAATGGTGCGAGCTGCACGACGGCTACAACAAAATTAAAGTGCAGCTGTTCCACCCTGAGAGATGTCCGCGCAGCAGTACATACGCGGGGTATTCACCCCCCATTCACTACAGACATCCGGGACCTCGACGGTCAGCCCCTCCCAGACGTCGTTTATAAACCACAGCTGAAGCGCCACAACGTCCCCGCCCCTTTACTGCATCTGACATAAAGTCAGCGGCATTCAGTAGGCCCCAAAAGGCCATGGTCGGTCATGAGATAAGGCCCCAAAATGCGTAGTGCAATGGCGCCATCTATTGGACAGGCGTGTTTTTCTCCATTTTTTACCCATCACATATATATGTGAGGCGAGGGGAAATGCATTATAAAAGTGAACTTTTAGACCACAGCATCTCATCATCTCTCTCCCTCATCAAAATGCAGAACGGTGAGTATTTTTTCTCTATATTTGATGCTATAATGTTATACAATGATGCTTTAAACATGCAATGTGCTATTGATGTGATTTATCAACTATAACTAACATTAGCATTGAGTTAATGATGTTTTAAACATTCATGCATGGGTACAGTGTTTTAATCATTGAGTCATCTTTGGTCTATCAGCTATAACTAAAATCGGTGTCTTAAACACAGCATGTTACTGTTACTGTTACGGGTACTCTCCGGCACCACCCGGAGTTAAAACTACATCCAGTTATGACACAATTGTATGCTCTCCGGCGACACCCGGTGTCCCGGAGTTAAAACTACATCCAGTTATGGTGTAATTGCGCCCCTAGAGCACCGGGGTGAAATAACATTTAGAAAATTAATGATTTTTTTTCAGCATCTGTCATCAGACATGCATATAAAGCGACTCACAAATGTTTCCATTCATAACAGGATTTTTTGCCTCACAGGTTCGAATGTTGAAAGTGACGCTCACGATAGCAATGATGCATGTGAGGACTGCTCTTTTATAAATTAAAAATTAAATAATAATAAATAAATAAAAATTAATAATAAAAAATTAATAAATAATTAAAAAAAAAAATTTTTTTTTTAATTGTCTCTCTTTTTTCATTCACAGTGACCCCTCAGCTGGTTGAAGCAGACAGCGCGTCTGATGGTAAGACAAGACCCATCGCCGACATCATGTTTTTTTTTTTCTTAACATTTATGAAAAATTTATTTATTTATTTATTTTAGATTTCATTCAGTTTATCACGCAACCCGGCTTCCCACTGACTGACACCGCTCAACAGAATAATGATGACGTGCCTGACCCCACGCCGACGCACGCTGTGGATCAAATAGTTCCTGCCGGCTCTGCTTTAGACCAGGTCGCTGGACCCAGCGGTGAACCTTTGAGAAAGAAGGGTAGAAAAACCGATCGTCCTACCTCACCGACCTGTCCTGAGAGAAAAACGTTTTGTTTTATCCCGTCAATCAGTCCTGAAAACAGTCCTGACAGGAAAACTTTCTGTCCGACGCCGCCGAGCGATCCTGCGCCGAGTCTTGACAGCGTATTTCTTTATGGTGAGACTATCTACATTATTATTTTCATTTAAACACAAATTGAATCATACCATAACAATTTTTGTGTTATATTTCTACACAGCAGGGTCGGGCTATAGCCCCGACCACATGACTAGCTGGCATACACCTCGACGCATCACTTGGACAAGTACGAAAGCGATCCAAACTCCGTTGGAAGAAGAAGACATCGAAGTTGAAGAAGTGTCAGCAGAGCATCGCCCGGCTGACGAGCCACTCGCCGATACTAATTTAATAGAGGCATTATGTCAAGAGTTTCGCGACACCCAGGTTTATTATTCTCATCATCATAGATGGAACGTTGCAGTTAATTCAATATAGATTTATTCCATTAAACTTTTGTATTGCATGTATTGATTTTTATATTCCAGATACTCTGTAATTTTGTTGTATGCATGCATGCATGTTTTTTACATCTATCATGTATTGATTTATTCCATATACTTTTTGTGATTTTGTAATATTTCATGTTTTGGTCTGAAATCTAAAATGGATGGGTCAAAAAGCTTTTGCTCAGACGACGACGCAGAACTGTCACCGGACGAAATTGAAATGCTAAGTTGGCTTCCGGATTCTTTAGAACAGTATTTGTTTAATCTAGAATCTTCGCAATCCCCCTCTAATTTGGATCTTTTTGAATTAGCCGTAAATTCCAATATTAATTTGTACGATCACGTGCTAACCGTAGACAACAATCATGTTGTACAATACGGTGGTGTTTTAAATAATCAACTCCCTGCATGTACCGACAGCGATCCTGACACTGATGATACTCCACAGCCATCTACCAGCAGCAGCACGAGGCCCACATCAGGTAATATTGACGCTTTACGCGAGACTGACCCTAACAGACAGAGTCGATTAAGCCGTACGGAAATTGATACGCTGATCCGAGAAGGCGGGTTCGTTAACGGATATCACGTTTTACCACGACCACGCTTCAACAGTGTGTCGTTGAGAAGGAGCATGAATCTGAGAGAGATTAACTCTACAGATTTGGCCTCTTATCACACTTCATTACATCGCATGCTGAGCGAGATCGTCACCTTCGCTAGAGAAATCGGCCACGATGCACCCGTAATCAATATGACCATGTCGGCACCCACTCTACAAACACCCATCAGCGGTGTTCTCGCCCCCGGTAATGATTATGATGTGAATTCGCTTATGGATCAATTTGAAAGAGTTTTACAGAGCAACCAGCTGTTATTATCGGACGACGCCGTCGAGATCGACGCTACCGTAGCCATGAACAGACAAGGAGGCGGTCGACGACGTAAACTTACAGATCTGGCCGTTGATCAGGTAATCAAAAGAAAAAAGACGAATTTGTTCTGCCCCATAAATTTGTCAAATCAATTGTGCTTCTCTATTTGTCTCGCTCGCTTTCTTAACCCCCAGCTACCCGAGAGCGAGTTAGAAAAACTGGCTGCAGTCATCCAAAACAGCGTTGGCTTCTCAATTCAAGACCGAATCGCTCTTAGCGACATAGCTTCGTTTGAACGAGCGCTAGGCATTAAAATCGTTGTATTTCACAGATCGAATGCCATGGTCTTAGAAACGTACAAAAATTCTGACGAACCCCACCCCAAAACGGTGTTCCTCTATCTACATGATAATCACTATTATATGATCATGAATCTGACAGGCTTCTTAGGTTCGCCATACGTCTGTCAATTTTGTTACAAAAGTTACAGCAACCGCAGAGACCACCAATGCAAGCACGTCTGCAATGTCTGTTTTGACGCCGAATGTCACAGATACCCTAAAAGAACCATACATTGTCCCGATTGTTTGCGCTACTGTAAATCGAGCTATTGCTTCGAAATGCATAAAAAGAACCCTCCTCCCGGTCAAGAATCCCCCTCCTGTGATATTATCAAATACTGCAAACTATGCAGGTTGCGTTACTACATTAAAGAGGGTGACAAGAAAGCAAAACACATATGCCCGACGGACAAATGCGTCCACTGTCGAGAACATCTGACGGGACACGGGACGCACCAATGTTTCATACAGCCCCTAGAGCCTAAGGAGCCATGCGAGAAATATATTTTCTACGATTTTGAAACGCGTTACGAAAACGGGCGCCACGTGGCTAATTTTGTTTGCGCAATCACTTTCAAAGGGAAGAAATTTACGGCGCAGGGTACCGACTGCATCGCTAAGCTAATCAACCGCTTCAGAAAACCCCGATATATTGGCTACTGCTTCATAGCTCATTACGCCTCCAGATTCGACTCCTTTCTGATTCTCGAGTATTTTTGCAAAGCCGGGATTGCGATTGAGGTCATAATGCAAGGCTGTAAATTAATTTACATGTACGACGAATCGTTTGGCCAACGATACATCGATAGCTACTCATTTTTTCCAATGGCCCTTGCCAAAATGCCCGCGGCGTTAGACTTGACGACGACTGAAAAAGGCCACTTCCCCCATCTTTTCAACAGGGTGGAAAACGAGAACTATGTTGGACCATACCCCGACAAAAAGTTCTACAACTACGATAACATGTCGGATAAAGACCGTGAAAAGTTTGATGCATGGTACAGCACGGTTGAGGGGGAGCAGTTTGACTTCAGGCAGGAACTGTACGCGTACGGGGTTAACGACGTCGTCTTATTACGCGAAGGCTGTATGAAATACCGTCAGGCGTTCCTAGAATGCACCGAAATTGACCCTTTTGGGTTCACGACGCTCCCCAGCTGTTCGATGGGGGTCTTCAAAACCCATTATCTCGGCAGAAACACCCTCGCTCTCACGCACAACAAAGCGTACATCCATCAGAATAAGTCCTACTCAAGTGGCTCGATCGAATGGCTCGAGTATGTCAAAAAGACTCGAAACGTCGATGTTCACCACGCCGTAAACCACGGCGAAGTATCGATCGGTAAGTACTTTTTAGATGGCGTCTACCAGCAAGACGGTGTGCAGCACGGCTTAGAATACGCGGGGTGCATCTTCCACGGTCACTGCTGCCGCTTTGCACCCCATGAGTCACACCCCTTGTCGGGAGTACCCTATGGGGTTCTCAGGAGACAGTTTGACGATAAGATCGAAATTCTGCAGAACGCGTACGGTTTACAAGTCGAGGTTCTTTGGGAATGTGAATGGATCAAAATGAAAAAGACCGATCCCTCTGTGATAGAATTTATGGCCGGTTATTCAGCCCCGGAGAGACTGAATCCCAGAGAAACCTTGTATGGCGGCCGCACGAACGCTTATAAACTCTATCACAAAGTGAGCGGAGATGAGAAAATAAGGTATCTCGATTTCACCAGCCTCTACCCCTTCTGCCAGGCTAGGAAAAGCTACCCGATCGAACACCCCCAAATCATTTTCAAAGATTTTGAACCGATTGAAAATTATTACGGACTCATCAAAGCGACCGTGTACCCTCCCCGCAAATTACTGCATCCGGTTCTCCCTTACAGATGTCAAGGAAAACTCATGTTTCCGTTATGCAGAACCTGCGCTCACAATCAAAACCAGACCACGAGCTGTACCCACACGGATGAGGAAAGATCACTCTCCGGGTCCTGGGTATCCATCGAGCTTTTAAAAGCCATCGAGAAGGGTTATGTGGTAGCCAAGATTGACGAGGTTTGGCATTTTCCACAACGGTCAGACACGTTGTTTGTCGAATACGTCAAAACATTTTTGCGTTTGAAACAACAAGCGTCGGGGTACCCGTCGAATGTCGTCACGGACGCTGAGAAAGAAACTTACATTCGCGAGTATTTTGAAAAAGAGGGGGTTCAACTCGACCCCGAAAAGATCAAGCACAACCCCGCGCAGAGAGCTATCTCAAAGCTATGTCTGAATTCGCTTTGGGGGCGGTTCTCTTTAAAACCAAATTTACCTCAAACGACTCTGGTGAACGACCCCGAAGATTTCACCAGAATCGTCTTCGGTAATACCGACACCTTGTCGTATTTCTCATTCGTCTCAGACAACGTGGCTCTCGTCCAGCATAAACCCAACAAAGAGGATGTTTGTAAGGCTCGCGACGTCAACGTGTTTATAGGGGCGTTCACTACGGCCCACGCCCGACTGGAATTGTACGAGTTGATGGACAGACTCAGCAGTCGTATACTTTACTCTGATACAGACTCCGTCGTGTTCGTGTCTAGGGACGGTGACTGGGAGCCGCCTCTGGGTGATTATTTGGGCGAGCTGACGAACGAAATAGACGATGGGGATTTTATCACAGAGTTTTGCTCTAGCGGCCCTAAATCGTATGGCTTTCGCACCGCTAAAGGCAAAGTATGCATGAAAGCTAAGGGGATAACGCTGAATGCTAAAAATTCCCAAGCCATCCGCCTGGATACCCTGATTGGTCTGGTTGATAGTTATGTGACGTCGTATGATAGTACCGAATACATCCTGGCTCACACGGAAAACATTGTGAGGGATAAAAAGACTCTCACATTGCACAACAAATCAGTCGTTAAAAGGTTTAAGGTGGTGTATAATAAACGCAGACTTTTCCCCGATTTCACCACGCTTCCTTATGGCTACTGATCAGATGATGCACAGAGGATCAATGGATGCTTCCGATTTTGATTTCAGACTTCAACATCCATTTAGTTGTGTTATCTCCGGGCCTTCCAATTCTGGAAAGTCTTATTTTGTGAAACTTTTGTTGGAAAAAGGTTTGAATTTAATTTCCAAGAAAATTGAAAACATTGTCTGGTTGTATGATTGTTGGCAGCCTTTGTACGACGATGTACTTAAATTGTATGACATTAAATTTGTGCAAGGAATACCAGAGAGTCTGAATGATGATGATTTGTTACCTGTCACTAAAACAAATCTTCTCATCGTGGATGATTTGATGCAGCAAGCTAGCGCCAATTTGGAGCTTCAAAGGGTTTTTACGCAGTACGTACACCACCGTAATCTCAGCGCTATTTATATAGTGCAAAATTTATTTGTACAGGGTAAATCCAGCCGAACCATCAGCTTAAACGCCAATTATATGATTCTGTTTAAAAATCCTCGAGACGTCAATCAAGTAGCGATGCTAGGACGTCAAATGTACCCCGGAAACACAAAATACTTTATGGAGTGCTACCACGATGCGGTCAACCAACCTTTCGGCTACATAATGATAGACTATAAAGCAAAAACCCCCGAGCAGTACCGTCTCAGAACAGGATTGCTTTCCGACCGTCAAGTGGTTTACATCCCGAAAAAAAGAAGAAGAACGTGATCAAATCACCATGTCCGCCAGACTTTGTAAACATCTGCCGGTGTTAAAAATGCTACATAAAGCATCTCCTAAACAAAGGCGTCTTATTCTACAATCGGCATCCGACGAATTCATTTTATCGTTGTGTGAAGTAGCGCTCAACATCCTCTACGGGACGATTCCTGTCAATCCACAACAGTACCGAAAACTGAGAAAGAGAAAAGCCGAAATTAAATTTGTAGCCAATAAAAAAATCGGCATAGCGGCAAAGAAACGAGTCTTCAACCAGAAGGGTGGATTCCTTTTACCGCTCCTGAGTGTCGCCGTACCCTTTCTTTCGAGCTTAATAGCAAACAGATAGGATGGAGTACGCCGAGAAGATGTATTTAGTCCCGCAACATCAACTGGATAAGGTGAGAACCGAAAATGTTCGCGAGAATATTCGACAGAGCGTGGAAAACGATTTGGACGGCGCCATGAGAAATATCTTACTCCGCACTGATTTGAACCCGTACGAAAAAGCAAAACTTTACACAAATACCCTGAGCAGGTTTTTGACCATCGTTAAACAAAGCGATCGGGAGAGCGGAGTTTTAACGCAGTCGTTCCCCGATCCCGCGCCTAAAGATGAAGTACCGACCGCGGCTAGCGTCGAAGATGACAACGGTGCTGAGGAGCATGTGGTGGATGAAGTTCTGAAGAATGTACCTTCGAGAAGTGTGAAAAACAGCAGATACATATTAGACAAGATGTCTAAAGCTAAAGGACTAAGCGCGTGGAACGAATCGGGGGAGTTTGTGTTCAGGGGTAAAGCCGTACAAGGCTCACACATGGTCGATTTGTTAAAAAATGTCACGGCACCGCAAATGGTTCGGGATAACCGGAGACCTGTAGGATGGTCAGAGTTTCTACACGCCTTTGCCGAATTAAACATCCCTTTTTCTACAGTGCCGAATCAACAGGTCAGGAGCACCATTAAATCTCTAAAGAGTAAACCCGACACCCCCAGCCCACCCCGTGTCAGACCTTCCAAAAGGGCACGAAGACAATCACGCTCGGTGTTTCCAGAGTCCGAAGACTCTGTGTTTAAATCCCCGACTATCGATCGAAGACAATGGTTGGAATTTTAACGAATCCTTTCATTTTGTATGTACATTAATATGTATCTTATGATTAAATAAAAGACGATTAAAAATATAATGGTTTCAAGATTTTTATTTATATGTCAGACATGTCTGCACGCAGTGAACGCAGGACAACATTGTATCAATACAAACATACGGTCTTAATCTCTTCACAAATAGGGACACCATTTTATCATTTTTAATATAATCATCGGTGTATAGTTTCATCACATGATCATAGCCGTATCCTCTAGCTAGATGATATAGAAAAAACAGACAGTGCTGACCGCAGGTGTCCGATGAATAATCCTGGACTCGTCTGCCGGAATATAATACGTCGGCATCGTTGGCTGCTAGAAAGTCATTGATGCTGGTTGGAAAGCGATGGCTGGTGGGGGGATTGCCGAAGCTGTCGAAAAAACACACGGGCCCGTCTTGGGTTAAATAAACGGCGACCCAGTGCTCCCCCGGCATGCTAGCAGGGTCGGTGTTCACGATACAGGCCGACGGTAAGATCCTTATGGGTTTTTCGGGTAGTTGATCGCTCGGTAGAACGCCGAGAAAATGAGTCCTGCAGGTAATTTTATCCATGATGGCGGTGAGTTGCAGCGTGTTCATCTCAATAGTAGTCTATGAGTACCTGTCGGCGGTTAGACAATTCAATGATGCTGTCAAATACCGCGTAAACAATTAAATTAATGGTATTCGGCAGCGGTTTTCTGAAACGAGCTTCGACTCTGATATTCCCGGACTTGATGAGGGAAATGTGCTGACCGCACTCTTCGTCGGGCGTGAGGTTAAATGCGTAAAGCGTGTATCCGTTCAGGAAATCATTCCTGCCGAAACAGAGCGGTTGGTCTTTAAGATGTCTCCCGGTCGTCATCACCAACTGATAATATTCGCGTACTGCCAAACCAGCTTCGAAATTGGGCTGTAGAGGCTTGGCCGGGTACTGTTGTCCGTCAACGTAGACGGCTAAGAATTCAAGGTCGTAGTGTTTGAACGCAAATGGATTTTTTGCGTAGGAACCGGTGAATGCGTCGTTGTCGACCATGGCAATGACGATAGACTTTGGCAGTGTTCCTAAAAACAGATTTTCCTGATTCGAAACACGAGAGCCGGCCGGTATGGAGAACGATTTTAGACTGACCCTATCGACAGGGTACTTGGCCGTTGTCGAGAGCAACGTCTGGGCGTGAGCCAGTCTCACCGGCGGTGATACAGTAACTTTCTTGACAAATAGGGATGCGGCCACTATATTTAATTTGTAAGCCACATCGTCGGCCCTCATCAGACAGAATTCATCTTTTGCTTGAATTAGGCGTATTTTGATATCCACCCCATTTATCATAAGTTTCTCTTGGAAGAATATATCGCTGTGTATGGGGGCTAGTAGTTCCACCTCCTTGCTTTCGCTGGTGTAGCCTGATCTCTTTGTCAACCCCGCGTTATGGCCTGCCGGGTCTTGAACGTCCATATGACCCGCCGTGTCTTTATGGAACAATCCGGCGCTGAAGACAGATTCCAACGTATCTTTACCGTAGTTGATCAGACTCTCGATGATACAGCGATAAGGGTAAGTGCTCGAACTCTGAGATATCAGACGATCGCCAAGGGTCACGTCGACTTGTGAAAACATAGTGGCTCCGGGGTAGTTGATTAGACCCACCTTGGCAGGGTGTGCAATCTCTTCCCCGTTAGGTTTCGTGATTTTCACCCGCAGGTAGAGCATCGTGTTATTGAGATCCACATAATCATCGCCGTTGCCTGCGATAAAAAATTCCAATGGTGCAGAGCCCGATATGGCCGATAACGGTGCTACTTCTAAATAGCCATTTTTCTCAATAACTGTCTGTGTCAGCGGGACCGAAAATAAGTCCAGCTCAGACTTGATGCATTCACCCGACATGCGATGGAGTAGTGCCATGTTAGAATATGGATTTTGCGGCTCTCTTGATCGATACGTTTCGACTAACAGACCTCTTACGCTTTCTGCGTACGAGTGAGCGCTTGTTTGATCCGCGCACTGTTTTCTTCTGTACCACCCGTTGGCCACGCCTCCTCACACCCGGCGGCTTAGACATTCTCTTACGAGCCATGACCATGAGACCGGATCCGTCTTGAGCTTTATCGTTATGCGAACGCGTCAATACGTTTGAGACGACGTCGGATACTATATTTTTAGCAGCCGATTTTAGGTGAGGTTTCGCAATGCTAAATCCTCTTTTTAACAACGGTACGGCCATCCTGAACAGACCTCTGAATAGGCCTCCTAACCCCGCACCGTACATAACTCCCGATCCCGAATACCCCGGCAAACCGGAACCGGCCTGATTTTGGTAATAGCTCACATAGTCCGCGGTATTGGACTCTCCGGGTCTATAATAAACCATTTTTTTAAAGAATAGAAATATTTTTTGGTTTAAAGTGTAGTTTTACGATGACTTTCCCGTAAGAAAATGGTACTTCGTGGTTTTGATCGTCCTTCAACTCTATGACGATGCTGCTGATGTGATCCTTGTTGATCGATGCGTAATGGGGGTTGTCGTATCTAGCAATGACCGCGTCGTTGCCTTTACCCGTTATATGTACACATCTCAAGAGGGGCACGTGCGAATCACCGACCGCTTGATATTGGATGATGTCCGTGTAAACGTACATTGTATAGAACCCAGCATTGATGTCGGATTGATGAGGAGCGTATGTGATGACGTCCGTAGTAAAATCGGGTTCTTTATGATCGTTTAAACCTCCGAGAGGTTTTTTAGTCATTCCTAAAATAGTGGCTAGTCTTCCTCGGAAACTCACTGAAATGTTTGGTTTCGCGACCAGAAAGACTTTGTTTTTTAATTCGTCGTGATTCAATACGGCCGCTGGTGTGATGAGTTGATTTATAGCCCGGAGGATCGCGCGAATGTTTGCGTAGTAACCCCCGCTTATGTGTAATTTCGTAATGATAGAAAAACCAATATTTGAGGGATTGCTATCCGGGGGTTCCGGGGTCGTATGTAGGATGAAATGACCATCTTCGTCATTAAAGTTGTACCAACTTCTAGGATATTCGATTTCGGCGAGTCCGACTTCCCATTGTCCTTTCAAGTCTATAGCTTTAGCCAACCTGGTTGTATAGCTGGCTATACGATTTTCAGGATAAACCGACGACGACGCATTGCATGGCAACGTGACGTAGAACCCGTGATCCTCCATGATGCTCCTTCGCTCGTATGGTCTCATCCGTTAACGACTGTGCGTTTTAAGGAGATTGCAAGTCCAGCAGAGTTTTTTTATCTATATAACTATTAAATTTTGAAGGCCATCCTAGCCATTTCACTAGAACAAGCGTAGATTTCCCCTGTTTTTTCTGACCTAAAATCTTTTCCACCTTAAAAGATTTGTTTTTACTCACAATTATTTTTTGCAACTCTTCTTCATAAAAAACCCCATCTATGACATCGCCATCATAATCCTTGAGTCTGTAGACCGGGGGGTGACGCGGAATACATGAGGATACTGTGAAAAATTCTTCCGTGTAGTTCTGCTCATAACCTTTGGCGAACGGTCCTCTCACTTTAGAAATCCTGACAACGTCGCCGACTTTGAAATTAAATACGGTCTTCTTCTTCTTCTTTATATCGCCGTACAAATTTTCAAACACTTGACCCTCATTTGCTTTGTCGACGTCCACGGGTCTCATTCTGATACTTCGGTGATAACTGCTGTTGTATCCTTGAATAATGTCTTGTAAAACATCAATGTATCGGCGGGAATTTGTAGCCGTTAAAAATCTCCACATGCGGCTTTTTAATGTTCTATTAAATCGTTCTACGACGCTGGCTTTCAAATCGGTAGCGGTGGCGAAGTGGTTGATGTCGTGCTTTTTCATCACATCTTGAAAATGTTTGTTAAAAAATTCCTTTCCCTTATCCGTCTGCAATTTCTGAGGTACACGACCCTCTTCGAGTATAGACTGGAACGCTTTAGTGACCTCAATGCCACTCTTATTCTTCAAAACTCTGACCCATGAGAACTTGCTAAATACATCTATGCATGTCAGTAGGTATTTATGACCGTCATTATCCTTGGCGTAGGCAGTCATGTCGACAAGATCAGCCTGGAACTGTGTATCGATCCCATACACAACCACTCTATTTCGTTTGTATTTTATAGGTGCTGTTTTGTGTAATGTGTAAGCATCCTCACCCGCCAACCAATCTGAAACCTCTTTATCGCTTAGACGGACGCCGGTATCTTTTAAGACGGCGTCTTTTAATCGTTTTTTACCCCCTAGAGAGCCGGGGTTGGACGGTGTATAATAAGCCTTTTTCATGAGCTCCGACATGCTGTCGTTTCAACCGCCGCAAAAGAATAACGCGTACAAGTATTTTGAATCAATCTTTTATTTAAAAAAATCCGTTACAGGATACATGCAAGATCTAAGTAAAAATGGAAATAATACAGGTAGAGTAAAAAAAAAAAATGGATATAACGACATTACAGGATACACAGTAAGTACAAAAAGGATATAATGATGTTAATATAACACAATCTAACTAAAAATGGATATAATAAGTAGCAGTAAGTAAAAAACAAAATGGAAAATAACATTACAGGATACATAGTAGCTAAAATGGATATAATACAACATTACAGGATAGACAGTGGCTAAAATGGATATAATACAACAGAGTAAGCTAAAAAATGGTTAGTAAAAAAATAATAATGTAGTAAATGGTTAGTGATAATGACATTACTGACTGTCTAACCAGAAAAGAAAGTCGCGACAGGCCTTCATGTTTTTGTCTAGGATGAAATCGATATACATTTCGGTAATTTTGGCAGAGTCGTCATCATCACCCTTTTTCTTTATCAACTCGGTACATACATCTGCCACGTAGGTACAAGTACACAACACGTCTGAGATTGTGATCTCAGCGCGTGATTCACACATCATTTCTAGAATAGCTTCTATCATTACATCGGGTGGATCGAGACCATCAACACATTTTTCAATCAAATCGTCCCATGCATTAGCCATCCCTCTCATTATCGGCATATTCTTCTTGAGATTTGCCTGACGCGTAGTGTCATGACCAACTGGGATATCAGGGTGGGCAGCGTCCGCAATAATCTTATCCAGTAGCTCGGTCATCTGATGTTTGAAATGGTCTTTAAACACGAGTTCCAAACAGCTCCTTAGACTACAGACTACACCCATCGCGGAGGGGGGTTGGTCACTCTCCATTCACAATTGAGAGACCTTGCCAGAGATCAACGACGTCGTAGACTATTTCCTTGCAGGGTTTGTCCAGAAGTTTCAACCTGATTTCTTCTAGCTTGGCAATGATGAATGGTTCGTCTTTTAATTCGTGCAGAATACCCCCGACTGTCCCTTGAATACGCTGGGGGTGAGATTTTAGCCCGCAGCGGTTTAGGAGAATGCCGATGATGGAATGGAAAAAGGGCTTAAACAGCTTGCCTGACAGCTCGTCAAAGTGTGTGTCGAAGTAGAAGTTGGGAGGGTCAAACAGGCAGGAATGTTGCAGCTGGCTGGGGTGGTCAATCGCACACCCCTCGCAGTCGGCCTTCAGCTTATCACCGATGAGATGTTCCAGCAGCACCACGGTTGCTGCTTTTACGATTTTGAATCCGACGTCGCTGAAACATCCGTCTGTAGCGTCGTGACCGGCTTTAGCACTGGGGAGGTAAGTCAGGTTGTGTGATCCGAGGTCCGAGCCTAATTTGTCCAGCCAGTCTTTGGAGCGTTTGATAGTTTTAGCAGGACCGTGGCCGCAGTCGCATTCGATTAACGGGTCCCAGTCGATTTGGAGGGGCGATTGCCAGTCTTTGTGAAGGTCCGATGATCCAAGGGGGTAAGTCAGACAATAGTTGCTTGCGTTGTCGTCAGGAGGGTCGAGAATGCTGCCGAAAGAGATGCCGCAGCTGCACACATGAGCGGGTTCTGAAGCGCCGTCTTCAGCCATGGTTTATAAATGTTGCTTGAGAGGGTTTGGCCGCTGACTTTATGTCAGATGCAGTAAAGGGGCGGGGACTTTGTGGCGGTTCAGCTGTAGTTTATAAACGACGTCTGGGAGGGGCTGACCGTCGAGGTCCCGGATGTCTGTAGTGAATGGGGGGTGAATACCCCGCGTATGTACTGCTGCGCGGACATCTCTCAGGGTGGAACAGCTGCACTTTAATTTTGTTGTAGCCGTCGTGCAGCTCGCACCATTTGAACAGCTTGTTTATGATTGAAAACATAATATCCAGCTGACTCAGATCTTGCCACTTGAACAAAAATTGCATTTCATACAGATTGTTATGCTCGTTAGGCAGGACGACCCCTGACCGATCTTCGGTGAGCTTTGTCTTGTCATCACAGCAGAATATGTAGACAGAATCATCCGGGTTCTTTTTAGTGTGGTCACCTACCACGCGGTACCGGACATTCGGGGTGACCCCGTCCCACTCTCCAACGTACAGAGGTTCTTGACCGCCGCTCTTCAGATCCTTCCACACAAAATTGTAAAATAATGCCCAGTCTTTTTTAGGAAATACAAGACATGCGTCTTCCCCGGGGTGAAACTCGCCCGCGCTGTCGGTGGTGTAGAGTATAACAACTTGAGTTGTTTTATGAAATCTGTACCCGATTACACGCTTGCTGTTCATCATAAATTCTCCTTTAGTCCATTCCGAAAGTTCATGGAGAAAGCTTGTCAAACGGACGTGCCCATAAGGTTTTCTCGGCGCCATAGGTAGACTGGTCATCAGACTGTCGAACGTCCTGCTGCGCAACCCCGCATCTGGGGTTTCAGGAGCTGATAATCCGTCCATGCTCATGTAGCTCATGTTTCTCTTTTTGCTGATAGCTGTAGAACACACTGGCCCCATTTATATATATATACGCTGCTCTGGGATGTGGCAGGGTGGGAGGGGAATTTTCTGATAACAGCGACTTCAAAAGATAAAACCTTCTGTCAATAACATGATTTATTATACCGCATTCAAAAACAAAAAACCAACTGTCAAATTAATCAAAACAAAAAACCTAATGTCAAAAAACCATCAAAACCAACTGTCAATCATATGATTTATTATGACAATAGGTCAAAAACCAACTGTCAAAACCTAATGTCAATCACATGATTTATTAAACAGGAAGTCCCGCTTATACCGCATTCAAAAACAAAAAACCAACTGTCAAATTAATCAAAACAAAAAACCAACTGTCAAATTAATCAAAACAAAAAACCTAATGTCAAAAAACCATCAAAACCAACTGTCAATCATATGATTTATTATGACAATAGGTCAAAAACCAACTGTCAAAACCTAATGTCAATCACATGATTTATTAAACAGGAAGTCCCGCCTATACAGGAAGTCCCGCCTATACAGGAAGTCCCGCCTATACAGGAAGTCCCGCCTATACAGGAAGTCCCGCCTACACCGGAAGTCCCGCCTATACAGGAAGTCCCGCCTACACCGGAAGTCCCGCCTACACCGGAAGTCCCGCCTATACAGGAAGTCCCGCCTACACCGGAAGTCCCGCCCCCTATACCGGAAGTCCCGCCCCCTATACCGGAAGCCCCGCCCACCTGTCAATCAATCAAATTTTGACATTTGGTATAGTATACTAACTACTGACTTCTTTTAAAAGCATTACAGAAATTTTTACCAACCTCAAAGGGTTGTGTAAATGCTACAAACATCACTAACGGAGAAACGTTTATGAAAAGTAGCCATTAATTTGTTTATTGTCACAATATCAATTGTACCAAGGTCCACATGGAATCTGCAAAAGCTCCATGAAAAGCTCCACAGATTTCCACAGAAATGGAATTCATAAATCCTGTACCGTTTCAGTGATCTTTTTTGTGGCAAATTTTGGTTATGCTACTGATGAGTGTAGTAGATTTAAGCTAAGATGTTCATGTTTAAATCCTTTGTGCAAAATTCCGCATTTTCCACCACAATGCAGAAAACTAAATGTATTAATCATTTATTAATAAATTTATCAAATAATTTATTAAGAAATAAATTAATCACAGATTCAGTCTGGGCCTGGTTATACATAAGGATCTTCCAATTAGTTAGTATGAACAAAGTTTGCCAACAAATACCAATTTCATGACTGTACTATTCATTTTGGTTATTTTGCCAACACCATAGTGACAGCCACTTCATGCAGCTGAGATTAAATTAATATGGTGTTCAATCACTCATTGCAGAATGTTGCATTGGACTGAGTACAGGGTTTTTCCAGAGTCTCCCTAACTACAAATTGATCTTTTCCGTTGGGGGAACACCTTGATCTCCGGAATGAATGAGAAATGCCCATATTCCTTTATTGGATCAGATACAATAGATGTCAGAACATGCATCCCTCCCCATTTTTATGATGGTTATCTTTTTTGAAAGATGGGTACAATAAACACCAGGTGGAATTTCCCCTACTACACACAAACACTTGTTCACACATGCGCTTGTTCACACATGCGCTTGTTCACACACATGCTTGTTCACACATACACACGTACATTTGACTTGTGTAAACGAGACTGCCACAATTAAAGATAAAGATACAAGGGTTTTTTTTTATTTATTTTTTTATCAATGTGATATTAGAAAATGGTCTTGTTGAGTTCTGCATTTCTGCTTTGTACTCTCAAATTGCAATTCATGGATTAAAATCTGCTGATATATCATAAAAAGAATACAATTGTGAAATGAAATTGGTGCTACCTTTCATTTATGTGAACAAGCTGTTCTTTTACTGACAATGAATATTATAACTCTTAATGGTCCATAAGTACAAAAATGACAGTTCTTGGCATGAGAAAGTTTATGTTTAGTCGTTATTACACAATACAATGTTTAAGCTTCTATCCGACCCAGCCCTTTGTGCAGGTGCTGGAAAATTCCACAAAGATTGTTCATTTGCAGTGAAGGCAAAGCCAAAAAGAGAAAATCAAGGTATTTTATAAAAGACCAAGTAAAAATTCCAGTGTTGAGTGAGCATCAAATACATTACAAAATCCTTATGCTTCAGCATCAGCAGAAAGATTAAGTGTTTGGTTAATTGCTCTTAGACTTTTAGTTGTAGTAGGTCTCCAGGTAGGAGACAAGCCAAGATCAATTCAAATGAACTGACTTGCATTTCCTGATTGCAAATGAGGGCGTAAGTAGAGAGTAAAAACTGGGATATGTACGTCATTGATGACATCTTCAGCTGTCCACGCATCCTGCTATTAATCACAATACAGGACCAGTGCAGATCTCTCCAATGTTATCTTTGAATGATTTGTAAAGTTTAATTTATTTAATGCAGTGAGCAGCCTTCTAAAAAGGCTGAATGTAAAGCTGTGAGTCAGTGCATCTCCAGTCCAATAGCAAAACCAGAGCAGATAAAAGATAAAATAATAATTGACTGCACAAATCCTGTCGCAAGACCGGATGCATATATTTCTCAACAGTAATATAGCACATGTTTACAATGCAAAAAACATAATCATAATATTTAATTTAACAGAAGTCAGAGTTGCCACCATTATGTGCAAAAATATTATATCTGCTTTAATATAATATAGATTATTATGCATTTAAAGCAAAAGTACAACCTGGATCTACCTGGGTCAACTTGGAAGTTTTTCAAATGACCTGAATATTTTAACTTAAATATATTGATCAACTAATCAATATATTGATGACTACCCTAGTGAAAAATAAATATGCCAATATGTATTTGATATACATTGATTTTATGCTAAGTATACTACAAACACATATTACATATTAAAGTAAATACCCTGAAATTGTACTTTTGGTATACTAAACTGATACTTACTTACAAAGTCTGCTAAATTGGAACCGAAAATAGTGCAGAGGTCCAACTAAAGATATACCAAAGTATTTGATTGTGCTAAATCAAACTATTGCACGTATACATTAGGTACACTTTAAATATCTTGCATTTAAAGACTGATATTATACAGAGATCCTACTATCCTTACTAGTGATATTGAAACAGGCTTAATATTAGAAATGTGCATTGTGCAATAAAGAAGTACTCTAAATAATGTTTAATTATAATATTTATAGTCTCAAGCGACATGTCAGTAAATATGTTAATAGATTTGTATACTTAGTATGAAACATGTATTTTTAAATACATTTTTGGTATAGGTTTTTCACATAACCAGATATTTTAAAATAATATTTTTCTTTACACGTTTTGGATATTCAACTATAGTTTTACAATTGTTTAGCTGTGATAAAATCCTGTGTTACCACCTGTGATTTATGTAATTTTTATTCATCTGTTTTTTTGTTGGGTTTTTTTACCAACAAAATGGAGATAAAATAGATATATAGCATCAGACAATTTGATTTTGCTGAAGTCATATAGAGAGAGAACTGAAGAAATAAATTTACATAAAAGCAGATTCTTTCATCCAAAGCGACAGTGCATTCAGTGTATACTTCTCTATTATACTTGTATGTGCATGTATCATCAACAAATATGAACACTCTTAACACTAAACTCATTGAAACACTCTTTTCACTTTGTATATTTTGTTCCTGTTTTGTTGATGTTGTAAATAATAAAGAATGAACAATGCAGTTTCTTTCTGCAGTTTCCTCAGTATAACTCAGTCACTTTATATAAGATCAGTTATATCAGGGAAAATACATGAAAGAATTTTGAAACAATTGATATTAACTGTTTGGACAGGACCAGGTCACAAGTTATACTGTAATTTAGGCAGGAAGTATTATGCTTAACATGCACCCCAGAAATAAGTTTGTAGCTCAGTGCTGCGCCTCCAGATCCTTTTAATGAGTTTTATTATTGGCTGCATCCATTTCAAGTGATAAGAGATAAGGTACTTTGGAGTATCATTGTAAAACCTTCCTGAGCAAAGAGCTTAAAGTGATTGGGACATCCTGCTGAATAAGAATGGTTGAAAGTAACTTTGAGGTAAGAACCTGCCGAATGAGGGGCTCTATAGTGGCTCACCCCAGGTTTCCCGCTGGTCCTTTAGCACCAGTGCCCATTGATATTCAGCAGTATTGACGTCACATGTTTGCAAGGAGTCCCTCTGCAGCTGTGAGAACCAGAACACTGAGATCAAGAGCAGACGATGTAGGAAGTGCATTTAGTCATTTTCCAGGCTCCCTCTGCTGCTGACATTCAATAGGAAAAGCAATAAGAGGGTGCAGCAGGACTCTGGCTGCAAATGCTTCATACTCTGTTATATGTGTCACATGTATTCAGATCTGTCACTCTTCTTTCCATACTGTATGCGCTTCTTATTATTCATCATTGCTATATGCCCCCTAAATTCATATTCATATTCATATTCATATTCATATATATATATATATATATATATATATATATATATATATATATATATATATATATATATATATATATATATATATATATATATATATATATATATATATATATATATATATATATATTACTGCTATGATTTTTTTAAGTAAGAGAGTTAAATACAGTTTTATTGTTAATGTATCCATTAATATACTTGTTTAAGGTCCCAACAGTTATTAGAAAGAGAAAATATAATTAATAAAGAGTTCATCATGAAAGGATGATGTAATTTTTTTTTCGAGTTTATTTATTTATTTAGTTATAAAATTGATTATATACCAAATATATAGGGAAAGTAAATAGAAAATATTTACTGGTCAAAAAGGAATCACGAGAAAGAAAAATAAATCTAATTAATATTTACCATCATTATTATTTTGATGGATGTCGTTTTTTTTGCCTTAGTGTCAGCTTTTCACAGTTAAAGTCATTATTCTCTCTCTCTCTCACACACACACACACACACACACACACACACACACACACACACACACACACACACACACACACACACACACACACACACATTTATGATGCACACAAAAATCATCCTTTTCTTGAAATCTTGATGATCTTGTCTGCTGTACCACCTCGTTCTCCCGATCAGCAGCCTGTGTTTGGCTTTCTGTCAGTCTGCTTCCCCAGCCAGCGCTGCGAACGTTAATGGGTCTTTGTGGACAAAGGAAAGAACAATAAAAATATTTAACGTGCCTGGCCATATTTTGTTGTTGTTTTTTTTCTTGTGGTTTTATTGAGAGTTCATCGTGTAGCCGCTAGAGGGTTCTCAACGCAGCGGTGCGCAAAATAAAACACCGTCCCGGTTCAGATATAAGCAACTGAGAAACAAAACAGCGAGCAGGTTACTGCGACTCCTGTCAGAATGAACCCGGCTATTCGCACTATACGCCTTCGGCCAGATATCAACAGTGTGACGTAACGCTGAGTTGCCTGATATGTAGCTATTGTATTTGACAAATCATATCTTTTATTTCCACGAGTCGATTAAGACCGGGAATATTACGTGTTACTTCAACTTAATGTAAGTGAATCCTTCTGAAGATATGTATGTTGGTCTTCCCAGTGACCCCGTTCAAATCCTCACACATTTACGCGCATAGAGTTGTGCATGTGGGAGCCTATGTTTAAGAAACGCGTTTTTACCAAGTTTATTTGAAATGCGGGTGAAGAAAAAGTGAAAGGGAAATTATTTTGACCTCTCCACACTGATTGATTACTCAGTCATCCCCGCAGTTTAATGGGATCCATTCAATTGGGAAGGTGGAGCACTTGGATGAATTAACATATTCCTTTCCCCCCTCAATCTGTGTTGAAGTGTCTTTGAAAGGGGCAAGGAAAGGGGGTCGTGGCTTAACATTATAAAGGGAAAAAATAAGACAGCATTGCCGTCTTGGTTGGTGTTGAATACGCGTCTTGACAGGCTTTTGTAAAAGCAAAAGACCGGGAAAGATCTCCAAAGACGAGCGCTATTTAGTATTTTGAAATCATCAAATCCCCTATCCATTGACAATCTCTTCTCTCCACTTGAAAATGAAACTTTTGCCCATTTGCACTTGGCTCCTATGCCTTTTGCTTTTTATCGTGTGCTTGGGATCTGAGTGTGGGACTCCACGGCGAATTGTAAGGTCTAAAAGAGACTTGGTACGCATCAGGGAAGCCAGAAATACCTTCCCAGGAGCTTGTGCCACACGCCTGCCTCGGGGCAAACGCTCACTTCCCGGGATAGATCGGCGCTCCCCTCGCCTGTCACAGGCGGGGGAAAACAGCCCAAGTCGGCGGAGGGCTGTTTACTTTACCGGTCGAGGAGACCAACTGCGTCTGAAACCCAGTGCAGAGGTTCCAAGGGGTAATTTCACCCTGGAAATGTGGATAAAACCTGAGGGTGGGCAGCGCTCTCCAGCTGTTATCGGAGGTTTGATTTGCTTAATTATGACTTGCATTATATTCACTGCAGAAATCATTTCATAGTGTAACGGCAGCATGCCCGTGCTTCATAAATCACCTGCTTTCGGATAGTTGCATAAACACTTGACACTTCACTTTGACTATTTATGAGCTAATGCGAGCATGTAGCCTACTGAGAATAGTTAACAATAACTGACCTCTCCATTTAGAGATGCGCCTTTGCTGTTGTTTACTAGAAAAAACTCTTGGGTTTTGCATGCGATTGGCAGGTTACCGCCACCCAACTTTTGGTAGCATCTTGTAGTTTTAACCTGGCCGATTTTTGGTTATCAATCTTTGGACGGTTCGTTGTAATACGAAGTAAAACAATTGCATTACATCAATATGGTATTTGTAGATTGATGTTTAAGTCTGTTACGGATGGCGTTTAAACAATTGCATTTGTTTGTTTATTTATTAGGCTATTATTATTTACATTTTGTACATATTTAAAACGGCAATTTTTAAGTGTCTGCGAGAAAACTGTGATAGCGGCGTATAGTCTGTGGATTTTTCTCTATGATGCTGTTTGATTAAGTGTCTGTGTCAGAAATCGCTTAAACAAATACGTCATCCCTTTGATGCATAGGCTACTGTGCTCCTTACGTGCACTGCTCTGCACTAAATACTACATATACACCATATATAGCAAACTGACGCTACAGCGGGTGCTTATTTTTCTTTAGTCATGATGTAGCCTATGCTTATTCTTAATTGTATATTTTATTTTAAAATGTGTTTTCAAGAATGTATTCCCCACTAACGAGCGCTTATAGTTTCTGATCGAATAACAAAATCCGTGGGTTTATTTTTCTTGAAAAATATCTACTTAAGCACATTACGCATTATTCTTATGAGGATGGAGTAGCATAGGTGGGCGTGTTAGTTGCTCGGTTATATATATATTTTTTCCTTTTCTTTCAAATAAATCTGTTATTTCTTTTTCCCCCCATCCCTTCTCCAGCCAACAGAGAGCGTAATACCCGTGGAGTCGGTTTATGAATCGTGCACCCCATGAACCCCTATAGCACGCAGTTTTGTGGGAACATTTAAACGAAAATGTACTGTAATGAAATACAAATCAAATAATTTTTATTATCTGTCTAAAATGCTTGGGGGTCACTAAAAGTCTAAATAAAAAGCAAAGCCACGGGCAGTTGTTAAAAATGTATATGTAAAGGGCTAGCTTTGTTAGCTGTAATTACCAGACTCCCTGGTTTCTTATTCTCTCTCAAATGTAATTAGAAATCTACAAAAGAACCAGAGTGCTTAGTTTGTATTTTAATAAATGCCACATGGTTATGCATATATCAATTCAAATAAAAATGTTTATCCAAGTTAAAACATTACAAGATAAAAAAAATAATAAATAATGAAATAAATAATTCTCAATTAATGAGACATGCACATGCAATTCAGTTGTAGATTTCAAGATGCATGATTTAAATTGCAAATCACAGACTCAGGACATTGATAATTAATGTCATTATATACAGTTTGTCTTTAAATAAGCTTTATATCTCCAGCTGCATGTTAATGGATTGATTGAATACATCTTGTCATTGAGTCATCTAAAATTAGTCCACTCCTCTGTCCTCACAATGATCTCCTTAGTCACAGTAACATTAAGAAGCAACGAGGGGGCGCTGGCAGATTTTATATAGCTTCTCTTACTGCGCATCAAATACAGTTGTTCATCAAATTTTACTTTAAACAAAGCATTAAATGTTTGTGGTCCATGCAACTAAGACTATTGACTGTCAGGTTTTAACCCACAAATATGTGCTGTTTTGTAATCAGGAGTATTCAGGTATAGGAATAAGAGGAGGGAATGTTTCAGTCCAGATGGAGGAAGCTATAAAATTAGTGCCTTGTCCATCCTTTCTTCAAGTGGTTTTGTTATTGCTTCTTCTTGTAAAGATATTACAGTCCTTGCCACAAAACATCATGGAATGGACTCGGCAGTGCAGTCAATCAGATCCTCAGACGCAAGAACGCAGAGTGCACAGAGAGGCACTGAGCCTATTCTCAGACAGATTACTTTTTTTACTAGAAGTTTTACAGCATGTCTGCTGACGTTAGGCGGCGACAACTGTTCATCCAAAATTTTACGCAGTCTGATTTTAAATAGAAATTTGTACATTTCACTTTCACTGTTGTCTTTGAGGTCTTAGTACACAGGGATGTTTTATGGCACATTACAATAAATTAATAAGCACCTCATAAAACTGTCAATAGCACCACTTAGAGGTTTGTAATGATGGCCATAAAAATTTAAATATTCAATTATCACATTACCAAACAGGATGATTTATGTTTGGTTAATGTAGTTGTTAACAGGTATTTTATGTTTCTGTAATGCAGGATGCTTATGAAGATGTGATTTATATATATATATATATATATATATATATATATATATATATATATATATATATATATATATATATATATATATATATATATATATATATATATATATATATATATATATATATATATATATATATATATATATATATATATATATATATATATACACACTCTCAGGAAAAAAGGTACAGTGCTGTCACTGGGGCGGTACCCTAAGGTACAAAAGTGAAAAGGTACATCTTTGTACTTTTCTCACCCCTAAATGGTACATAATAGTACCTAAAAGGTACATATCAGTACTTTAAGAGTGCAAATTAATACTTTAAAGGTACATATTAGTACCTTTTCAGATTTGTACCTTAGGGTACCACCCCAGTGACAGCAATGTACCTTTTTTTCTGACAGTGTATATGTGTGTGTGTGTGTGTTATTTACCTATGTTACTGATAAATAACAGTTTATCTTCATTATGAGGCATGAGGGAAATATATAATTTAAAAAAACTCTAAGTAATCTATTTGGTTTATTTTACTTTAAAAGGCTATACTGAACCCATAGCTAACATAAAACTAGACTAACAACTAAGTCTAAAAGTAGTCTAAAAATTCATTATAGCCATAGATGTTTTAATAAAGACAGTACATTTTTCTAAACAGTTGCTGCGCTTGTGTCTTTCATTTCGTAATGCTCACTTTGTAGTGCTCTGTCCATGGTGCTGGATACTGAGATTGAATGAACTCAAAATGGATGCTTTCATGAAATATTGGAAAGGATTACAAGGTACACCATATTCGGCACAAGTAGCCAACTGCATTCATCTCCAAAATTAAATTTATCAACTTTAGCATGTACTTAGTTCAATGACTGGATTGATTTCATAAAGTTAATTTGCAAAGCAAGCAACATTTTATTTATGCGCAAGACTTTTCCTCCACTCTGCTTATCATCCGTTAGTATATAATGCGTTATCTTTAATCTATTTAAAGCTGTGTACCGTTGTATTTAATGAAATCTCTATGGTGATCAATATAAAATTAGCCTTCTTTAGAGCATCCATCCATCCATTCATTGAACTCCTATCCCTCTCCCTACACTGAGCCCCTTGCATGTCTAAAGTTTGGTGCTGGCAAGAATTGTACCTGTTTGTTATTTCCCACTTAGTGGTCTCATTCCAGGATTTCACAGATTGTAATTTCCTCAGTTTTATGGCATAATTTATTTTTATAGATGCTGGCAGTGGTTCTGCTGGCAGCCCAGAAGTGAGAGGGAACTACATGCTCCTGTCTGCTCTTTAGTAAGGCGCTCCCGAATGAATGATCTCTTTAAAGTGGTCAGTCCTAGTGGTCAAAAGATCCTCATGCATTCAGCTTCACTGAAGGGATTTAAGCAGGTCCATCCAAATGCATTTCCCTGTTGCAGCGGCATGTGTAAATTTGGAGTTATGTTAAATTACTGAAGTAGTAATGTGGTAAAGTAATATTTTCCTCTTGCTACCCTGGTAACATTTTACTGCTTATTCACCCTAACTGAGCTTCACAAATAACCTCTAACAAACACCGCTGTGGGAGATGAGAGATTTATTCATGCAGAAGACGGAAGGAGGGTCACTAGATCTCCACTTTCTGTCTTTGACTTCAAGTTTCATTGCTCAGCAAATTTACTGGATTAAGCAGCACTGCTGTGTGGATTTGTAGGGCTTGTTGGTTAAATGTTAGAATTACAAATTTAGAATATGCCCTGTATCTGATTTCTACAGTGTTGAAGTACAGTGATTCAAGTAAAATCCTTTTTTAGACACTCTGGATGATTATGAAGGACGCGTACCCAGTAAATGTAAGAATACGTTTCCTTCTGGAGCTCAGTACATGGTTTCCAAATGAAACAGGAAGAAAGGGTTTTAGAGCCCCAATCATAATACGGACTATGCCGAAAAAGGACCATTTTTTGATTTCAAACATCCCTACTGCTGAAGCACATTTCAAGAAAATAGACTGAAAATTCAAATAACCTTTGCTCTGTTGATTCAAGACCACACTGTCTGGGCCTGATTGCTAGCAGATGCTTCCTTGTAGGCCTGTAGTCCTTGGACTGGACTGTTGCAACGGTTTTATCATGGGAACCACTTTGTCTTCCCCACTTTTCTGGACAAACACATAGTTTTTCGTCACTCTTTGCATCAGGCTGCAGTAACTTGCGTCTGTGCTGTTGCGTCAGTCAGTCAGCTGAATTACTATCGTGCACCATTTCACTACTTCAGGATAAATCAATATCTGCTAATTGAGTCTATTGATCAGTATCAGTACTGATAAAAGATACAAAGAACACCTAAAAGAACGGCATGAAAATGCAATTGAAAATCAAATTGAAATCTAAACAGCACGTTTTAGTATTTAGGGAAATTGACCATTAAAAATTGTTTAATATATAAACAAATTGTAAAACACACACACACACACACACACACACACACACACACACACACACACACACACACACACACACACACACACATATATATATATATATATATATATATATATATATATATATATATATATATATATATATATATATATATATATATATATATATATATATATATATATATAAAAAATATTCAGCAAGCATGCACTCAATTGGTCAAAAGTTACAGTAAAGACTTACAAAATATATACTTCAAAGAAATGTTTCAACTTTTTATTCCTTAAAGAATTCTGAAAAAATGTCAAATTTTCCACAAAAATATTAAGCAGTTTTTATTTCCAACATTGGTAATAATTAGAAATGTTTCTTGAGCATCAAATCAGCATATTAGAAGGATTTCTGAAGGATCTTATGACACTGAAGACTGGAGTAATGATGCTGAAAATTCAGCTTTGCCATCACAGGAATAAATTACAAGTATATTGAACTAAAAAATAAACTTGTAAAAATATTTCACAATATTACTATATTTTTTACTGTATCTTTGATCAAATGCAGCCTTGGTGAGCATAAGAGGTTTATTTCAAAAACTAAAAAAAAAATCTGATAGACCCGAAATTTTGAATAGTGTAAAACCTCAAACAAATTCTGAAATACAGTAACAAAAAAAAACGATACACTTATACGAAATATGTATCAATAATCAAATTAGTGGCACTGATCATGTGACTCGTGTGACTATTGAGAGCTCAAGATGTTTTTTTGGATCCATCTTAAATCATCCTGGAGAACATGATCATGGTTTTACACAAACTTGTGGCGTTCGTGTAGCTCGAGTACTTCTGTCATTAAAGTCAAAGAGACAAAAGAATTACTGAGACATTCTGAAATCGATGTTACTTTTCCCATTTCACTCAAACAGTTTTGCTGATAATATAATGTTATGAAAAAAATTGCGACATTTTGGACACCACTGCTTGTTCATGAATCTAATGCATGTCATTTTCTTGCAGGTCTCTATGATAAATGTTTCTACGCGTCCAGTGATAGAGGATGGTTGCTTGGCATCAAAGCAGTCAGTGACCAAGCCAACCGTGACCCTCGCTTCTTCTTCTCCCTCAAGACGGACCGAGCCCACAAGCTCACCACGATTACCTCCAATGCACCTTACACTCCCAATCAATGGTCACACGTCGCCATCACCTACAATGGTCTCTTTATGAAGCTGTACGTTAACGGGGCACAGGTTGCTGTAAACCGAGACCAATCTGGTGAGATTTTCAGCCCACTTACCAAGAAGTGCAAGGTTCTAATGATCGGTGGCAATGCGCTGAACCACAACTACAGGGGTACGATGGAACACCTGAGCTTGTGGCATCGGGCTCTGACACAACGTGAGATCATTAGATACATGGGACACAGTTTGGGTCAGTTTGGTGACCTCTCTCAGATAGTCATCCATGAGAACTTTGAGAGCATGTCAAGACGGTGGCTCACGGTGAAAGATGGCTGCTTCCCCCGGTTGGAGCACTCAGACCGAAGCCTGGCAGGTGACCTCAGTGACACTGCACTGAAACCTCCACCTTGTGGACAGACTGTGTGTGACAATGTGGAGGTGATTACAAACTACTACCAGCTCTGGAGCTTTCGCAAGCCCAAGACGGTCCGCTATCGAGTGATAAATGTTTATGATGATGATGGACGATGGCCGACGATTACCGAACATCAGATCAACCTTCAGCACCAGCACTTGAACAACGCTTTCCGTGCCTACAACATTTCCTGGGAGCGAACCATTCACAACGTCTACAACTCGTCCTTACGTAACCGCCTAATACTGGCCAACTGTGATATCAGCAAAGTGGGCGATGAAGAGTGTGATCCAGAATGTAACCACACTCTTACGGGCTTCGATGCCGGGTACTGTAAGAGGCAGAGTGCACGCTGCCCTGAATACAAGCAGGGCAATGGGGTTTGCGACCCAGAGTGTAACTGGGACAATTTCTATTACGATCTTGGGGACTGCTGCAACCCCAACATCACCGATGTCACGAAGACCTGCTTTAATCCTGCGTCACCCCTCAGGTAATTCTCAAACCTAATTTCAATCCTGACAGCCACAGAATATTGCATACAGATTAATTACTTACATTATTCATTAATCATGCAAATTTTAGACTATATTCAATATGGCTTAACCCTGTTAAGCATGACATATTAAATAATTGTCAGAATTTATTTTTTATTTGTATCTATTTATTTTACAATGGAACATATTATTTCACCTTTGGACTAAATCTAAAAAAGGTTTGCAGTATCATATTTAGTACATCAGGCTTTTATGGCTCATATAGTATGATATAGGAGAATATGGAGCTATAATTGAGGAGGGAAAAAAAATTCAGAAGTTCAAACTGAGCAAATTATGCAATTTGGTGCAGTTGCTGATATTTAAATAGCTAAAAAGTGAGATGGGTAACACTTGCCATAGTATTAACAGTAAATAATGTATAATTACATGTAATAAATCCTCAACCAAACCCTAATCCTACCATAACCCTATAGTAAATACGTTGTTAATTAATATTACTTAATCAAAATTTAGAATTACACTGTAACAATGACACCTTGAAATAAAGTGTAACTGTAAGATGTAATGTTGTGATGTAAATCAATTAGATATTTATAACAGTATTGCAGACTACTAACATAAAATGCATATAAATCTCAGTTGTCACTCTATATCTCCCAATAATATGTCTTAGTAGGGTGATATTAAACTACTTCGTTTTATGATCTGTAGTTTTTATGTGTACCACCACCAGACATTTTTAGGATTATACTAAAAGTCCTTTTACTTGCTAAAAAGTTAAAACTGTCAATCAGATGACAGAAGGTATGTAGGCTGTTTTTCAGCAAAATTTTGATCCTGCTAATAAGGCTTTTTTGTGTTTGGAAATTTGTGTTTCAACTTGATACAGTAGGCTTTACAGTAGTTTTTCTTTATCCTTTCTTTGTCTTGGACACTCTTATTTGTCATGGACCCTTGTTCAACAGTTTTTTTTTCTTCTTCTTTTGAAGCTCAAGGTTAGAAGTTCATAGCTGTTTAAAGATTTTTGAGGGGAACTCTAGGGCACTATAATTTTCATTCCTATGTGTGAAGCATTCCGCTATTTTAATTCTGTTCCATTAATGCATTATGATGTGACGTCCTGAAAACATCTTAACTGTTTAACCGGAGTCAGAGTTCTGGAGCATGAATCAACGTATACAGGGATGGATGCAGTTTGAGGGACAATAAAACACCATGAAGGATGAGTCTCTGCCCTATGGTTTGGTGCGCACTGTTTGGCGTGTCTGTACTAGTGAGTTTCAGGCCTGTGCGTTTGTGTTTCATGTATCCCCGGAGTCCGCTTTGGCACTGATTCAGAGCTCAGCAACCAATCACGCTTTACTCTGTGGGTGAAATGAACTACTCTCGTGGTGACCAGATGTGAAGACTGAGGAGATTCTAGACATAGTTCTCCTTTTTTGTAAGCTTATAAAAGTGATTTGAAAGAGTGTAAGTGGGAATGGAAACTATGTCCCCCTGGACAAGCAGGGGAGCCAATCCCAGCTTAAAGCAGAATCTCCAACACTATTACTTACAGCATTAGAGACTCTTCTGGGAGTCCTGCTCAGGAAAAAGAACCTTCCAGAAATATGTTGAGGTTGTGGGGGCACTGGATACTGTTGGGGTAAAGCATTGTATTTGCTCTCTGGATGGTGGGACAAACCAAAGATCTCTTTTCCACTCTTCTCCTTTCTCAGCAACAGTTCCTGTAACCATTTTGTGACATACCGTGAGGTTCAAAAGTCTGAGACTACAATGACAATCTGGGATTCAAAATTGAATTTAAATCTGGAAATAAACAAAGTTTTAGAATTTTGAAAAAATGTAAACAAAGAAACATTATGAATAAATGTTAGAATAAATATAAATATTTAAGATTCAACACTTCTTTAGTCACTCAAATCATGCTGGAGAACATGATCATCAGGAAGCTCAAGTAGTGCTGTCATTAAAGCAAACGGGAAAATACTAAAATACTCTGAAATGAATGCTATTTCTTCAATACAATGTTTCACTCAAATCATGCTGATAATATAATTTGTCATAAAATAGTATTAAAGTGTAATAAATGAAGGATTTTCACTGGTGGACTCTTTTGAAACCCACTTTATGTCTGTAGCAGATTCTTGAAAGTAAAACCGCTGATTTTCATTTAGTGCAGTTTAGTGTATTTAATCAGAATAAACAAGGGCATTTAAGGACAACTAGGGATCTGTGCCAGATAAAAAAAGAGAAGGAGAGAGAGAGGCATGTCAAGGTCCAAGATGAAAGTTTTTTTCTCTGGAAACAGAAACTGAATAGGGTTGAATGATTGCATATTTAATATCTGTAAATCAGAACGAATTAAATATAAAAGGCATCACTTACCTTTCAGGGGTTCTATAAATTCAAATATTGGTTCCATGTTTATAACCTCATTGCATTGTGGTACTGCTCGTAAATTACATAATCATATTGCTTCCTGTCCATTTGTGGTTACAGATTCTTAGTGCACTGTATTTGTTTTTTAGTTGCTGTAATTGCAGTTTGTCCTGTTAATGTTTGTATGTGTTCGTGTGTGAGATGAGACTAGAGCGTGTGGGCAAGCGGAGAGCACTCCAACTTGTTTGTTGCTTGTTTTGATTTGATTATGGTATGTCTGGAGAGCTTTCCCGAAGGCTGCATAACGAAGTGATTTGACATTCCTTTTTGATTGTACAAGAATGCATGAACAAAGAGTTGTGCAAGAACAGAACAATGAAATCAAATGCTGTGGTGAATATGTTTTTGCCTACGAATCATGCAAATCTGCCATTATCAACAGACCTTTTATAAGTAAAAAAAAGCAGGGTTGTTTTTCATATATGTATTCTTTCGGTAATGTATGTGATATATTGAATTTCGTTTTGGCTAATAATAACTTTATCTTAAAGCAAAAAAATCAGGTAGCTATCATACGAGCGTTAGTGATACCGATATGATCCCAAATGTCTCTTATGTTCACTAAAGATGCATTTGTTTGATCAAAAATACAGTAAAAACAGTCATACTGTGAAATATTCTTACTACTGCAGTAACATTTAGTATATTTTAAAATGTAATTTATTCCTGTGATGGCAAAGCTGAATTTCAGCTATTACTCAATGCTGATTTGGTGCTCAAGAAACATTTCAGTTACATTTTATTTTAAGGTGTCCGTGTTACAGTGTAATTCTATATTTAAGTACTGAGTAATAATTAACTAGCCAATGTAAAATAAAGTGTTGTCAACATTTCTTACTATTCCGTTGAAAACTCTGCTGCTTTATATTTTTGTGAAAACCATGATACATTTTTTCAGGATTCTTTGATAAATAGAAAGTTCTGAAGAACCGCATTTATTTGAAATATAAGTCTTTTGTTATTATTATACATCTTTACCATCACCATCACAAAACTACATCATAAATAATCACAACTTTTTGTGGCTGTAAACAAAAGCAGTTTAACAATCAACAATTGGCAGTAAACCACCAATGACAAAGACGTAATGCACTTTAAGCTGATTCATATATGTATATGATATAATGTGACATGATATGGGGTCACCCTAAGACCACTGACCTGTTGAGAAACTATGGTAGACAAGACAGTATAAAAATGAGACAAGTCAGTATTTGGCTCATTTTTTATTATTTTTTATTATTTCCCCTTAGACATGCTCTCGGTGTCAAAAAGGTGACATCCTTCTCGGTGACATCATCAGTGCTTTAATAGCTGTCCGGTTTCTGTTCCATAGACATTATGTCGATTTTATTTAAACATGGTTGCCTCTACCTGAATTTTTCAGGAAAAAAATTCAATTGAATATTGTTTGCCACTCTCATAAATAACTGAACTCTTTGTATGGAACTGGATTAAGTGCTCAATCTGACAGTATTTAGTTTCAGGGCAGGGCTTTCACTCATCACTCAGGTCACGACAACTTTAAGAGAGGAAAGAAACTGCATAGCTTTCCTAACAGCATAGCTCAAGTGCATGCCTGTTTGTCAAAGGTATACCGCTGTACGTTCTCTTTGCCCCCTGCTTTGTCCTTGAAAAGGTGATCCAACTCAAATATTAAGAGTATCTCTATTAGCGAGACTTCACTCTGAGACAAAATCTTAGTCACTTGGCTTGTAAACTAAGCCGGCTAATAGCTGGTTACCTTTTCAAGGATTTGGACAGTAAAAGCACACTCTTAGCACCTTTTCCCCCCTCTGGAGGCTTGAGAAACCACCAGTCTACAGAAGTGGCAACCTAAAAAAAGAGATTGAGATCTGGCTCCCTATTCATCGCATACAACGCCAACCCCTAGTGTTCAGAAGTAGGTTTGGATAAAGAGTTAAGCCCTGGGGACAGAAGGATTTCCTCTTTTTAAACTGCAGCAATTAAATAGCCCTTTAACATGCCACTGTGAGGCCAGCTGATTCATTTGTGTGAGGAGGCCTTTTCATTGGGGACTTCCACTCCACCACATTAGCATCACTGGACACACACAACCTTATTCAATTTCAAGGAGAGAGCTTCAATTGTATTTCAAACATAATTGTCTCCTAAAATAAAGTGAGGGATTCATGAGAACCAAATAATGCTGATGCTTTGTTGCAGCATCTGTGTTTGTGTGTCTGGCTGTTCTCATCAAATGTGACATTACACAACTCATGTTGAGTCAGCATGAATGTAGGCCTGGGGATACAGCTCTCAATGTTTTTAAGCCTTTAATAGTCGATATATATTTACGTACAGTGCCGCCGCTCCCACCACACGCATCACGCGCTGCGTGTATGGCACAAAGTGCTGAGGGGGGCACCACAAGAAAATGCTCTCTCTTCACCTTGTATTTTACGAAGCCCCTAAGGGGACCTGGTGGTGGGGAAAAATATGAGATGGGAGCAAAAATATTGTCACATTTGATGAGAACAGCCAGACACGCAAACACAGATGCTGCAACAAAGCATCAGCATTATTTGGTTCTCATGAATCCCTCACTTTATTTTAGGAGACAAATATGTTTGAAATACAATTGAAGCTCTCTCCTTGAAATTGAATAAGGTTGTGTGTGTCCAGTGATGCTAATGTGGTGGAGTGGAAGTCCCCAATTAGTGCTGGGCAATAGATTAATCACGATTAATCACATCCAAAATAAAAGTTTGTGCTTACATAACGTGTGTACTGTGTATACTTATTATTTATAGTATAAATACACACACATGCATGTATATATTTGAGAAAAATATGTTATATTTATATGTAATATATTTATTTATTTAAGATAAATTGTGTATATATATATATATATATATATATATATATATATATATATATATATATATATATACATACAGTATATACATGCAAATATTTACTATATATATATATATACATACAGTATATACATGCAAATATTTACTATATATATACATGAAGGAGTGTGTATTTATATATATATACACATAACAATTATACACAGTACACACACATTTAATATGCAAACACAAACTTTTATTTTGGATGTGATTAATCGCGATTAATCGATTGCCCAGCACTAAAAATCATATTTCAATGCTTTTGCATTCGCTCACCAAACTTTTGCATTCTCTGGTGAAAGTATTACATTCCCCAGAGAAACTTTACATTTGTTCGCAAAAGCACTGAAATAAAGTTTTTCCTCCCACCTCATATTATCACAAAACTTTCCCATATAATCACAAAAAAGTTTCTCGGGGAATGCATGTGAACATAAAAGCATTGACATATATTTTTTCCTCCCGCGTAATATTATTTCCCTCACAAAAGTTTTGTGAGCGAACACATAGTTTTTCAGGGGAACTCAAAAATTTTATGTGAGAATGCAAATGCATTGAAATATTGCGAGGATTTATGGTGATTCATTAAAGCGGACCATTTAAACGGATTCATAGAAAAGAACTGAATGTTTATTAAAGGCTCACCAGATAATTTTTGAAACCTAATATAATTTTTTTTTTTTTTTGTGAAATAATACAATTATTAAGATAAGTAAATCAATTTGCATTTTATTACATTTTTTTTGTTCATTTTAGCCATATTTCTGAGAGTGAAAAATTGTGAAAGTAGTATAGCAAAATCTGGAAGTAATGGAGGATTTGGGAATATACAGTTCCGAAATCAATGTTTTTAAAGACTTTGTGCAGGTGTTTCCTGTGGAAAACAGTCCCAGACATACACAGGAATATCCATACTAAAGCATTCTTCTGAGAGGCTACAGTGAAAGTATTGTTTACTGTATTATTTTCATAAAATATTTTTTAAGTTTTATCTATTTCAGTTCTCTTTTCTTCATATAAAACAGCCCCTGTTTTTCGTAGGCCTTACATAAAACTAGACCTCTCGTCTAGTCCCTTTTATGGTAACTGTCTGTGAATTATTATTCCTGTAGAGGTCAGCTACAAATTATCCCACGAGCCTGTGAACTTCACGCCTGGTTGTGCATGATGCTAATTGTATAGATGATTGATCACTCCTCTTATGTACTTGGAGCTGATGAAAAGATCCCTGAAAGGCTGAGGAAATTATAGCCCTCTCAGCCAACTGGTGAACACTGCCATGCCAACCCGCCCCGAGCAGCTCTACGCAAAACCACACTCAGTACATCTGGATGTAAGGCCGTCTTTACTGATTCAGATGAATAATACATGGGTGTAAATGGATGATGCCATAATCACGCATTTAATAGGCATTAAATATAAATGCGTCAACACACCACTTGGAGCACTCTGAGTGCAGCCAGACGGAACTGATCAGCAGTGACGTCTGTGCCTTTTTTCTCGTTTAATGGACAGCCTTCCCATGACACAAGCCTGTACTGTACATGTCTATATGTAGATGGGAATGGACTGACCTCTTTTAAGACGTTCTGCCCTGTGAGATTGGCACCAGACTATTTTGTAGACACGAATTCTGGCATTCGTGAAGGTAATCACCACGGATGTCAGCCTAGTGATTCATTATGTGGCTTCAAACGTTGTACTGCCAGTGTCACCCACTTCACTACTCAGCAAAAAACCCTCAAATGATCTTGAGCAGCATTGTGCAATACATGACCACTGATGCCTGCATACTTTGGCTGGACATATGCATACTTTGGCCTGCTGTTTTTGTAGTAGGCCTACGTCCACATCTGATTCGTGTTGTGTTTTTGTAAGCCAGTGGATTAAACTTAATTGAACTCAGATTAGGTGGCTTTGACCTACAGTAGTGGAACTTTTATTAAAGCAGAGGCCTACGTTTTAAAAAACAAGCTCTTTTTGCACTTACTCTATAGCTGACTTATTCATCTTGCCATGAAACTCCCTGACCCCCTTTCCCCCTTCTGTACAGCCAAAAAGCCAGCCAAATATTTTCATAGGAAATAATGAAATTCCTGAAATTATTAGGAGGGAAACCTTATATCATCTGTTCTCCTGAGCTGGCTTCCACAGTTTCACAAGCTAACCTCTGCCGCCTTTTGATTTCTTTTCTTCTTCTTTTTTTTTTCTTTTCTCAAAAGGATGACGTCATTCTATGACACACACACACACACACACACACACACACACACACACACACACACACACACACACACACACACACACACACACACACACACACACACACACACACACACACACACACACACACACACACACACACACTCTATAAGAAACTGTTGACTAGTTTTTAACTCAGATCTGTCACTCTTCTTTCCATACTGTATGCACGTCTTATTATTCATCATTGCTATATGCCCCCTAAATTCATATATATATATATATATATATATATATATATATATATATATATATATATTACTGCTATGATTTTTTTTAAGTAAGAGAGTTAAATACAGTTTTATTGTTAATGTATCCATTAATATACTTGTTTAAGGTCCCAACAGTTATTAGAAAGAGAAAATATAATTAATAAAGAGTTCATCATGAAAGGATGATGTAATTTTTTTCAAGTTTATTTATTTATTTAGTTATAAAATTGATTATATATCAAATATATAGGGAAAGTAAATAGAAAATATTTACTGGTCAAAAAGGAATCACGAGAAAGAAAAATAAATCTAATTAATATTTACCATTATTATTATTTTGATGGATGTCGTTTTTTTTGCCTTAGTGTCAGCTTTTCACAGTTAAAGTCATTATTCTCTCTCTCACACACTAACACACACACACACACACACACGCGCGCGCACACACACACAATCTATAAGAAACTGTTGACTAGTTTTTAACTAGTTTTTAAATAAATAAAAAATATATAATATAAAATAATAATAATAATACATATATATCTTTCCACAAACTCTCATTGTTGTGACGGTGACAGTAAGACCCGCCTTCTTTGATGTGATTGGCCATCACAATCATTTTGACATTGACGAGTACTGTTAGACCGCTGTGGCAGAGCTGTCTAAAAATGTAATCAGCTTAAGAATGTAACTTTTAAAACTTTGTCATCCTAACAACAAACAGCTTTACTCATTCTACACTAAAATGATAAGATCAAGACAAATACAATTAGAAAATATTAATTCTATGGGTTTACTTTGGTGCTGGTTAGGTGCAAACTCACTAGTCTAGATAAACTAGACTCTAGATCAAGATAAACCAGTGAGATACTTGTCAAAGTGCTCAAAAGAGCATCAAAGTGCTCATTCTTTACCCATAACAAGTTGAAATGAGTGTAATGTTCCTTGAAAGAATATCTATTATTCTATTTTGAGTTGTTTTCTGAACATGTATGGAATGAGGCAGGTTATTTGAGACCTGTACCACACAAGATGTTTCCACACTGTGCTGCATCTCATTGGCAGCTGTGCTAGCTTGTAACGTCACCACCACAACTAATCAGCAATGTTCTGCTTAGAGAACCTCACACTCTCAGCCTTGTTTGGTCCTATTTGTACAACATTATCCACTCCTTTGCTTTCATTCACACAGAAGGGGTATTAGATGGGTCAATTGTATATATAAATACGTTATTGAAAAATTATATATATATATATATATATATATATATATATATATATATATATATATATATATATATATATATATATATATATATATATATATATATATATATATATATATATATATATATATATATATATATATATATATATATACAGTGAGGAAAATAAGTATTTGAACACCCTGCTATTTTGCAAGTTCTCCCACTTGGAAATCATGGAGGAGTCTGAAATTGTTATTGTAGGTGCATGTCCACTGTGAGAGACATAATCTAAAAAAAAAAAAAAATCCAGAAATCACAATGTATGATTTTTTAACTATTTATTTGTTTGATACAGCTGCAAATAAGTATTTGAACACCTGAGAAAATCAATGTTAATATTTGGTACAGTAGTCTTTGTTTGCAATTACAGAGGTCAAACGTTTCCTGTAGTTTTTCACCAGGTTTGCACACACTGCAGGAGGGATTTTGGCCCACTCCTCCACACAGATCTTCTCTAGATCAGTCAGGTTTCTGGCCTGTCGCTGAGAAACATGGAGTTTGAGCTCCCTCCAAAGATTCTCTATTGGGTTTAGGTCTGGAGACTGGCTAGGCCACGCCAGAACCTTGATATGCTTCTTACAGAGCCACTCCTTGGTTATCCTGGCTGTGTGCTTCGGGTCATTGTCATGTTGGAAGACCCAACCTCGACCAATCTTCAATGCTCTAACTGAGGGAAGGAGGTTGTTCCCCAAAATCTGGCAATACATGGCCCCGGTCATCCTCTCCTTAAAGGGGTGGTAAAGCACACTCTTTCGAAGGCTTGATTGTGTTTGTGGGGTGCACTATAACATGTGTTCATGCTTCGTTTTGAAAAAATTGCATTATTTTTCATATATTTTACCTTTATTCTACACTGCTCTGTCCCTCCTTGTAAAAACGGTCTGATGGTTTCCGGATTCTATGAAGCCAGTCCCTCAAAAATACGCAATGGGCTCTGATTGGTTAGCTGGCCCAGTGTGTTGTGATTGGCTAACCGCCCGCCTAGAGCACGTTTATCAGAACGTCACGCCCCTTACCTTCGCCGGTAGCCTCAGCTGTGCTTCGGGCACAATAGCGTCAATAAAACCATACCAATTTGAGCCCGAATCAGACCCAGACAATTTTAGTGAAGATGATCGAGCAGAACCTGTTCAGTCCTCAAGAGTAAAGACTGCGGATCTATAGTGATCGATTTGCCAAATATCTGTTGCAAGAACGAACACTAAACATTGGCTTTACTAGTATCCAAATCAAACACAGAACCATGTTTAGCATGCCTGTAGATAAACAATACATAAAAGCTCTAATCAAAGAATAATTTACACTAATGCCAAGTTCGCTGTTGAGATTTTAAAACGTTTGTAACGTTAGGTGTTTGTCGGATAACGTTAAGTATGAATGAGCATTTAACAAACTGGTTTGCAGAGCCAAATGAGCGTTGTCATCTGTGTACTTCCTTGCTACAACATAGACTACAATTAACAACACAAACTATTACAGGAAAACACATAGACGAAAAATAAATCCTACTTACAGTTTGTGGCCCGTAAACAGCTTCTTTTAATCCATCTTTCAGGACAAGCCGTTGTGCGAATCCCGCTTTCATAGCGCTCGTGAAGATTGTGGAAGCTTTGCTCCGTGAGATGAGCCGCGGTCATCCGCGCGCGCCCGTCTCTTGCGGCGTTCACACCGGACGTGAATAAATCGCGCTATTCGCGCGAAGGTGGACGCTTGAACATTTTGAGTTTACTCGCTTCATTCGCGTGTGACATTCACTGCACAACAGACGCGAATTCTCATCAGAGGAGGGACTTCTGCCAGCGGCTCGTCTCGGTGAGAAATGACTGACATGAGCTGTTTACGTCTTTTTTTGTTAAAATGTACTGTTAATGTGTGACAAAACGGAGTTTTAAGACTTTTTCAGTCGATAATGTAGTTGTTTAAAGCTCAAATCTGTGGTTTATTTATATAAAGAGTGCCTAATAGTACATTTTTCTGGCGTTTTCGGAGTTGTGAGCTCCAGCGGATCAGCGGCGCTTACACTGGCTGGTTTATCTCGTGCATCTGAACCGCAGCTCCTGTATAGCAAATACAGACGAATATTGTCCATTATGTCACATTTTCTGGTCTTCTCCTCTGACCCCTGTCTGTCTCGTGCTTTGATTTCGTCGGCATTGGCAACAACAGCACTCCAGCCTACTAACTAGCCTACCACAACAACTATTCCTCGCTGCGATTCAAAATGGCCTCGCCCCCCCTTATTTCATATTCTCGGAGGAGGGCTTTATGTAAATATTGGGACTGGTGATGTCAGCACACCCTGGAGGAATGTGTAGTAGTCCCTACCGGCCGTTTGCTGTAGTCCTTAGAAATTGATTTCTTTAAAAGCAAATATCTCCCTTTGCTTTAAACTTTGAACGTTGTAACTTTGCAGATGTTGTTTATGCTCAAACAGCAACATTACACACTAGCTAAAGTTAGAAAAGTGAAATCGTGGTTTACCACCCCTTTAATACAGTGCAGTCGCCCTGTCCCATGTGCAGAAAAACACCCCCAAAGCATGGTGTCACCCCCCCCCCCCATGCTTCACTGTAGGGATGGTGTTCTTGGGATGGTACTCATCATTCTTCTTCCTCCAAACACGTTTAGTGGAATTATGACCAAAAAGTTATATTTTGGTCTCATCTGACCACATGACTTTTTCCCATGACTCCTCTGGATCATCCAAATGGTCATTGGCAAGCTTAAGACGGGCCTTGACGTGCTGGTTTAAGCAGGGGAACCTTCCGTGCCAGGCATGATTTCAAACCATGACGTCTTAGTGTATTACCAACAGTAACCTTGGAAACGGTGGTCCCAGCTCTTTTCAGGTCATTGACCAGCTCCTACCGTGTAGTTCTGGGCTGATTTCTCACCTTTCTTAGAATCATTGAGACCACACGAGGTGAGATCTTGCATGGAGCCCCAGTCCGAGGGAGATTGACAGTCATGTTTAGCTTCTTCCATTTTCTAATGATTGCTCCAACAGTGGACCTTTTTTCACCAAGCTGCTTGGCAATTTCCCCGTAGCCCTTTCCAGCCTTGTGGAGGTGTACAATTTTGTCTCTAGTGTCTTTGGACAGCTCTTTGGTCTTGGCTATGTTAGTAGTTGGGTTCTTACTGATTGTATGGGGTGGACAGGTCTCTTTATGCAGCTAACGACCTCAAACAGGTGCATCTAATTTAGGATAATAAATGGAGTGGAGGTGGACATTTTAAAGGCAGACTAACAGGTCTTTGAGGGTCAGAATTCTAGCTGATAGACAGGTGTTCAAATACTTATTTGCAGCTGTATCATACAAATAAATAGTTAAAAAAAATCATATATTGGTATTTCTGGATTTTTTTTTTTTAGATTATGTCTCTCACAGTGGACATGCACCTACGATGACAATTTCAGACCCCTCCATGATTTCCAAGTGGGAGAACTTGCAAAATAGCAGGGTGTTCAAATACTTATTTTCCTCACTATATATATATATATATATATATATATATATATATATATATATATATATATATATATATATATATATATATATATATATATATATATATATATATATATATATATATATATATATATATATATATATATATATATATATATATATATTAGGGGTGTAACGGTACACATATTCGTACCGAACTGTTTCAGTACAGGGCTCTCGGTTCGGTATGTCGCGTGTGTACCGAACGGTTCCAAATGCAATCTTTAACAGTTAATAGTCGGCTTGTTTTAAGCGCGGAACACACTTCAATCATAGTTCCCACTCGAACATATTAAGTATTCAGTTCATTTTATCACGAAATTCAAACGATAAATTACGTTTTGACGCTCTATAATGTGACGACTGATCACTGTATAGGCGCATCAATTCAAGCGGCCAATTCGAGTGAACAAATTCGATCCAAATCAATTCAATTCGAGTGAAAGCGCTCGATCATCTCTTCCAGAAGAATAAACATGAATTAATATCTTAAGGTATGTTGAAAATAACACTTTATATGTCGTGTAATCGCTCAATCAGTTTCAATCGCGCAAAGACGTCAAACAGCTTGTAAACAATGTCACGTAGCGTCATTTAGCTCAGAGTCAGAAGTCATTCAGTGTCCGCAGCTGTTAATTCACTAGAGAAATCAACTCTTTCACTAAATATATGCACTATATTAGCCTATATATATATATATATATATATATATATATATATATATATATATATATATATGTATATATATTAGGCATGTGCCGGTATCAAATTTTCATGTTGCGATTAATTGCTGAAGTTTTTATCACAGTATACGTTATTATCACGATGTTGAAATTCGTTGCAAAAAAAGTGTTGTCATACTATAACAGGTTTAATAACTTTCTTATAACAAAATAACTAAACATTTAAATACAATAAAGCAATACCAGTTAATGCATTAACATCAACAAAGAGCGAATAGCTACATTTTTACAGTTATTCTTCTTTGATAATGTTAGTTAAAAAAAGCAACTGTTAAGTTTGTGTAAGCTCAGGTCCATTAAATAATACAGTTACAACTTTTGATGTTAATAATGTGTTATTAAATGTGAAATTTACATTTAACTAAGATTAATACACATTTTAGAAGTATTTTTCATTGTCTGTTAATGAATGAACTAATGTTTAGCCTTATTGTAAAGTGTGTGACTGAATAACAATCAGAACATATTCAAACAATATCTAAGGCATGTCATTTAGTCCAGATTAAAATATAAAATGTTTAAGTTTGAAAATGAATAGCCTTAAGTCTTTAAAGGTCCCATGGCATGGCATTTTTCTATTATTTTATAATGTTTCCTGAGGTGTACTTATATTGTTAGTATGACTTTTACATCATAAAATGTCATAATTTAGAAATAAAAGGCATTTTTTCAATACTGCTGTTTGCCCTGTGGCTGAATGCCCTGCTTCAAGAGGCGTGTCTGCTGTGAGACTTCAGTAAAAACGCCCACTGTTGTGATTGGCTGACATCTAGAACGATTCAGTCCGATTTGGTGAACTGATTCGGTTCACTAAAAAGAACCGGTTCAAAAGAAAGATCGTTCGCGAACCGGACATCACTAAAGTACCAGAGACGGAGCTCAGCGATCGCTAACAAAGTTATTTATAGTACCTACTGAGTTATGAGAGCGCTGTCAGTCAGCGCGAGTTTATTGTGTTTGTATCTGAGAGTTCTGAATAAACACGAGTCCCAGTCTCACCGACCCTGTCTTCATCATTATTACCAACTTTGTAACACATGCAAAGTACCATTACAGCTGTCGAGATGAACGAGTTAAAAGTAAGTGTTGATAATAGCATTATTTTATAAAATAAAATAAAAGCGTCAGTGACGCGCGTTGAGTACACAGCGCAAACAAAGACACAACAGCAGTAATCGAATGTAATCCAGTTTATTGTGGGGCTAGGCTGGCTAGCCCGAATATGCTCACGCTTAATTTACCCCCCTTCTGCTTAATCTCACGCCGCGTTTGGTGCCTCCGCTGTGGGCCAGATGCAGTACTGGGGGTCGGGGATGTTGAAGGCCAACGGCCAGTGCAGCCCGAGCTTCGGCGTGTGTGAGGCCGATGTTGAGCAGAAACTCACGACTGTATGCACATTTTAGAACCGGTAGACGCGACGAGGACGTACAAAAACACTGACTCACAAGATAGAAAACACCGTTCTGTCTGGAGAGAGAGAAGCCGCATTGTGTGCACGAATAATAAATAATTAGCTACACATCAGAAATTACTGATCACAGATCAGAAGGAACTGAAAAAAGACTTCTGTTTTCATTTGTACATCCAAACACTGAGAAACTGCCAGCATTCACTCGTTCACAAGGAATGATCTCTCGAGCGTTTGCATGGGCGTGCCAGATTCTCTGGGCGGAGGAAAGGGAGGTAACCGTTCCTGCTTGGACGTCAAAACAGGAGACTTCAGGATTGGCTCGTCTGGCCTGTCATTTTCTCAAAGGCAGAGAGAGACAGCCAGAACTCGGGTTTACACCGATCAACATTTCTATCCACTTGGGGACAATATTCAGGCTAGGGGAACTCATATTAATGTTGAAAAACCTCATAAAATGAAAATTTCATGCCATGGGACCTTTAAGTATTAAGTATTTGGTTATGTGATGATCACCGTAGCGAATACAGAAAACTGTTTTGTTTACCAGGATTACCGGAGAAACGGCTGCATTTCTGCTGTTCCGTCAGTGCCCTCTGCTGTCAGAGTGTGAATATGCATTTCATTCAGCACGTCTCCTTCACTCGTTCCGCCATGTGCTCATGCACGTTGGGTTTTGTTTACATCAGTGCATGTTCCTCTTTGACGTGTTGTTCATTTTAAACGGTTGATGGGTAAAGTATTCTTAAAATGCATTCTAAAAATCTGAATAATTCGTAAGAAATAATTATTTACGTTATTTTGAACTGCCCACGATAACAATATTGTGCATGTTCATTATTGCGGTATATCGTATTACCGTTTACCGGCACATGTCTAATATATATATATATATATATATATATATATATATATATATATATATATATATATATATATATATATATATATATATATATATATATATATATATATATATATATATATATACACACACACTCACCTAAAGGATTATTAGGAACACCTGTTCAATTTCTCATTAATGCAATTATCTAATCAACCAATCACATGGCAGTTGCTTCAATGCATTTAGGGTGTAGTCCTGGTTAAGACAATCTCCTGAACTCCAAACTGAATGTCAGAATGGGAAAGAAAGGTGATGGTTGTTGGTGCCAGACGGGCCGGTCTGAGTATTTTACAATCTGCTCAGTTACTGGGATTTTCACGCACAACCATTTCTAGGGTTTACAAAGAATGGTGTGAAAAGGGAAAAACATCCAGTATGCAGCTGTCCTGTGGGCGAAAATGCCTTGTTCAGTCCTTCCAGAAAAATGCTGATTTTTTTTGGGGTGATTGTTGCGGGCAAAAATCCTTGATTATGCGGCATGTTTTCTTAAAAAATGTGATGGAAAATGTGGGATATTTATGCAATTTTATCACAGAAAGTGCTGGGAATATTTAAGTTCTCATCTTGTTTTATTGAAGACCTTAATATACACATGGCTCAAATGTACAAAACATTGAGTCAAACAAGTTCTGTAGCTTTACAAAAGGAATATGCTACAACTTGAAAAATGAATAAATAACTTCCTGTTTTACAGAGGTAGCTATACAAAACAGACATTTGAGTGCTTCCAATGCACAAAGTGCAATCTCTCTTAAAGGGTTAGTTCATCCAAAAATTTAAATTCTGTCATTAATTACTTACCCTCATGTCGTTGGACACCCGTAAGACCTCCGTTTCGTCTTCGGAACACAAATGAAGATATTTGATTTGAATTCCGATGGCTCAGAAAGGCCTCCATTGGCACAATGTACACTCTCAAGACGTCGTTACAAAGTCCATCTCACTACAGTGGTTCTACAATAACTTTATGAAGCGACGATAATAGTTAATGTGCGCAAAAAAAAAAGTAAATAACGACTTATATAGTGATGACCGATTTCAAAACAAAGCATCATGATGCTATGAATCAGCGAGTCGATTCATGATTCGGATCGCGTGTCAAACTGCTGAAATACGTGACTTTGGCGATCCAAACCGCTGAATCGACTCATTGATTCATAACGCTTCAAAGCTTCATGATGCTGTGTTTTGAAATCGGTCAACACACCGGGAAACTGCTTTGCGCGGTCTTTTGCTGTTATTTTTGTTGGCAAATGGGAGTTTGCGTGCTTCATCATGGTTTCACCGATATCTATGTTTCTCCACGGGTTTGTAGCTTTTCGATGACGTTCGCGTTGGGCAATTACGTCACTTCAAAACGTTCCCATGGCAATAGGCAGAAATGGCAACTCTTGTGTGAAGTAAACAAACATTTTTCAACTTTCTGCTAATATATATATGATTTTTTTTGCAACGAAAATGTGGGGATTATGTAATCATGCTAGCCTCGCATATTTTGCACGTGGAAATAGGCAATTTATGCGACGAAAGTGCAGCGTATTTGAAAAAATGTGGCCCCCGCATAAATATGCAGACTTTGGCTGATTATGCGTTAAATCACGTGATCGCATAATCGCGTTTTTCTGGAGGAACTGCTTGTTGATGCTAGAGGTCAGAGGAGAATGGGCCGACTGATTCAAGCTGATAGAAGAGCAACTTTGACTGAAGTAACCAATCGTTACAACCGAGGTATGCAGCAAAGCATTTGTGAAGCCACAACACGCACAACTTTGAGGAAGATGGGCTACAACAGCAGAAGACCCCACCGGGTACCACTCATCTCCACTACAAATAGGAAAAAGAGGCTACAAATTGCACGAGCTCACCAAAATTGGACAGTTGAAGACTGGAAAAATGTTGCCTGGTCTGATGAGTCTCGATTTCTGTTGAGACATTCAGATGGTAGAGTCAGAATTTGGTGTAAACAGAATGAGAACATGGATCCATCATGCCTTGTTACCTTTGCAGGCTGGTGGTGGTGGTGTAATGGTGTGGAGGATGTTTTCTTGGCACACTTTAGGCCCCTTAGTGCCAATTGGGCATCGTTTAAATGCCACGGCCTACCTGAGCATTGTTTCTGACCATGTCCATCCCTTTATGATCACCATGTACCCATCCTCTGATGGCTACTTCCAGCAGGATAATGCACCAAGTCACAATGCTCGAATCATTTCAAATTGGTTTCTTGAACATGACAATGAGTTCACTGTACTAAAATGGCCCCCACAGTCACCAGATCTCAACCCAATAGAGTATCTTTGGGATGTGGTGGAACGGGAGCTTCGTGCCCTGGATGTGCATCCCACAAATCTCCCATCAACTGCAAGATGCTATCCTATCAATATGGGCCAACATTTCTAAAGAATGCTTTCAGCACCTTGTTGAATCCATGCCACGTAGAATTAAGGCAGTTCTGAAGGCGAAAGGGGTCAAACACAGTGTTAGAATGGTGTTCCTAATAGTCCTTTAGGTGAGTCTATAATATATATATATATATATAATATTAATTCTACTTAACCTGTTAGTGATGTCTTGATTATTTAATGCTATGTTTAGATAAATCTGTCATAAAAAGGACAGTCACTAAGATTATATTTCAACAACGAATTGGAGAAAAAACATAATTTTATAATTAGATTTAGGAGTTAATGCAAAAAAACTGCCTTATGTGAAGTTTACATGTTTGCACACAATGTGTTATTTGAGTGTTGACTATCCTATAACTAAACATGAATATCAGCTGAATATAGGCTCATAGTTTGGGCTCTGTTGTTAACCTTTAATATTATAGTAATAATGTGCAAGTAAGGGCTCCCTATATAGTTTACAGCATTATCTTTAAGACACTTTAGTTATAATTTAATTCATTTAAGGACAGAGACAATTTCAGTTTTTCAGACAATTTTTTCAGTAAACCACTGTTTAATAAAAAATAAATAAAAAGCAATTTTTTTAAACTGTTGTACCGAACCCGTACCAAACCGTGACTTCAAAACCGAGGTACGTATCGAACCGTCAGTTTTGTGTACCGTTACATATATATATATATATATATATATATATATATATATATATATATATATATATATATATATATATATATATATATATATATATATATATATATATATATATATATATATATATATATATATATATATAAAACTATAAATATGGGAAATCAAAAAAACTGTTTTTGACTGTGTAAAATATCAGTTTATTTATTTAGACAATGCAAGATCTCTCAGTGTAAGCATAGGTTGTGAAATGTCATCATTCTTTGACCCAGATGTTGACTGGACTGAGCATATTGTGCCAGATTGTTACATGGGATGTACAATAACCAACATGCTTTATAAATATATATTTTGTGTTTGATTGGAAATGTGGTCTAGTACTTAAACGCAAACGTGTGTTTACTGGAATTACTCTTATTTTGTCATGAGGCTTCTAGTGTTTCTCTTTTATGACAGTGAGTGATGACTTTACAAGACATAGTGCCATGGTATAAGGCTTACAAGAAAATAAATACCAGGAAATGGTCATCCTGTCTCCTAGGCCTGCGTCTTCCTTAGAAGGTTAATACATCAAAAAGCACTACAAAGAAATACATACATTTTCATAATGTCTCGGCTAACCCTGGGTTTAGCAGCATGACAACAGATACCATGTTTGATTGGTCCTCACGGTGAACTGGCTAGCAGATGTTGCTCTTAAGATGAGGAATGAGAACTGGCTGGGTTTTTTTTTTTTGTCTCATTGAATAGTGGAAGTGGGTGTTTACTACATTTAAAAGTGTTGGCGGTATGAGCTCAGCACCGCTTGTATTCATTTTTGTTCCAGTATTTTTCAAAAGGGAAATGTTTTGAGAGAATTAAGCGGGGCCTCCCGTAAAGACAGAGGAGGTTAGCGGAGAGGTGATATGAAATACTATATGTCTGCGCAAATATGAATATATGCATGGTTACATGCTGTTGTACTTATGGAAATGTATGTCTCCAGCAAGCCAGCATTCATCACTCCAGAGAGGCTTGTTTTTGTTTGACTTGCATGACAGTTATCACTGCAGGGGAAAGGCTTGCATGGGAATAACATACCCAGTGTGTTTGAGGTGAAATAATAAGCATTTTAAGGGGGCCATGCTTGGAACTATCCAAATGACACAATGCATTCCTAACTAGACAGGGCCAATGACCTCTGACCTCAGCGCTGGCTGCAGAGCGAGGCTCAGGTTTCCTTCCAAATACAAACTCTGTCTCTGTGTGACAGCCTCGCTAGGGCCATTCAATTACAGAGCACTGCTTCTCTTGACAAACATTTACACACACATGCTCTTCGTGTATTTTCTGTATGGGCTTTCCCATCTATCCTGAGACTGTTGTATTTCATTAATAAAAATTTCCTCAAAAATATGGTCATTATATTTACCCTTTAATTAGACATTTAGAAAATCCATATCCAGTGATTCATGAAGATATAGATCTCCCTATTTGTTTCAATTCCGACTCACAATCTCTCAAATCATATATAACTTAATTCAAAATACGTCTATGACATATTACAGGGAAAGAAGTTCCATTCTATTTAAGTGTAGCGATGTAGCCTACAGCTCACACAGAAGTCACTTTTAAACCAAGTAGCTTTCTATTGGTAAATGAGAAATCTGAATCTTTCACCAGGGGCCCGTTTCAATAAGGAGGTTCAATCAACTCTGAGTTTAAACCTGAACTCTGAGTTTACTTACTCTGAGATGGGAAACTCTGAGTTTTGGGTTTCAGAACAGCTGAATTGAGGTAGTTCAATCAAGTCTAAGTAACCTGACTCTGAGTTAAGCACATGCACTCCAACTATGAAAAGCCACGATCAATGGAGCTCCGAAATTATGATTCACCATGGCAACAGCACCCAACAAAAAGATGTTTGCATACTTCCGGGTCAATATGTACGTTTAATTCTTAATTATTTTAATTAAGTTAAATTTTCATGGTTTCCAAAAGGCAAAAAAAAGAATGTGGCAGCAGATAAAAATGAAAAATAAAAACATAATTCAATCAGGTAAAGCTTTAAGCATAAAATGTTCATGGGTGTAGGTTTAATGACTTTACAATGTGCAGCAGCTTTTCCCACATAAACCCTTTTCACAGACTGTGATGTGTTTTTAAGGTCCTGTTCTTCGTGATCCCATTGTTCAAACTTTAGTTAGTGTGTAATGTTGCTGTTAGAGCATAAATAATACCTGTAAAATTATAAAGCTCAAAGTTCAATGCCAAGCGAGATATTTTATTTAACAGAAGTCCCCTTTCAAAGCCTACAGCGAACGGCCGATTAGGACTACATCCCTCTACTTCCTTCTTTAATAACGTCACTCGAACACTGAGCGCATGCATCTCTGGTAAGAGGCGTGACCTTACCAGGCAACGTGCGCTAAGCTGCTGTCGAATCACAACCTATGATCACAACACAGGATCCGCTGGCACAATCAGAACTCGAAGGAGGGACTTCATAGAATAAAGGAAGTCATCAGCCCGTTTTTAGGACAGTGAAACCAGCGGTATACCGATAAGTAAATTGTGTGAAAAATACTGTTTTTTTTTTACACGCCAAACATGAACACGTTATATTGCACACTGTGAACACAATCAAAGCTTAAAAAAAACAGGAAAAACGGGACCTTTAATGGTCATCAATATCGTAAATCCTGCAAAGTTTTTTAATGTATGTACATTTATAACACTAATACTTTATTATATTACTTTTGCATCAAATTACAAAAAACAAGTTACCGCTGATGTGAGGGTGTTTCTAATATAGCGTCTATGTGAGTGATGGTGAAAAATAATATCTTTCTCTCTTTTCACTTCCGTCATCAATCTCACTCAATTTTTTCCCTCTTTGTGAAAGTTGTGAAATCACTATTGTGGAGTTTTTCTTTTGCTATTTGAGCAAACAGGGACACAAAATATATATATTTAATGTATTCTCTCATTCACCGCTATAAGAGTTAACCCAACTATGACGACTTCAGCTTCAGAAACCCAGAAATGTGAAAAGGGTCTATCCTCTTTTCACATAATGAAATTTTCTCTGATCCCACCCATTACATTTATTAATTAGGGTAAGACTTCTACTCAGGCCAGCCAAACACCAGCACCACTGACAGATGAAGAGGAGATGGAGGAAGAATATTAACATCCAACAGGAAAAAGAATAAAGCATTTGTAGGAAATAAAGATGACCATAAAAATTGTAAATAAATGTATTTAACAGCTGTGGTGGTGGTTATGGCATATATCTCATACTACCATCTGGCAGCATCCTTCCATTCCATACAGTTATCCGTTTTCAGAAAGTGTGATGATGGGAATATGAGTGTCATCAATGCATCCAACCACTGGAAATCCTAAAGAAAATTCTAATTATTAGGTTACTTCTAGGTTCATCAAGTGAACGTCAGGATCCTGTATAAAAGGACATACCATTTTTGTCACTTTGACAGTGTCCTCATGATGAAAATTTGAGTAATGAATGAATGTTCCTGCACTGCAAAAAAATTTTTTTCTTACCATGTATTTTTGTCAAGTGGCAGATAATTTAATTTGTTTTAAGTGAACTTTGCTTACTTTAGATTTAGATTAAATTTTATATATTTTTTTAATATTTGTACTTGAAATATGTCCAAAATAGCATTTGTGGCATTTGAATGAATGGATTAAGTATTTAAACACTGTTGGCACTTTAAAAAGGGGAGGAGACTGAAAGAAACTCTGGATTTACCAAAGAACACCTGCTCCTGACCAGGCTAGGTTCACAGAGTAAGTTACCCTGGTAACTGACTCTGAGTATAAGTTACCTCTCTTTTATAAACAGGCTTGACTTACCCTGCTTTCTCGGGTTTGACATACATTCCATTCTGAAACAGAAAACCCAGAGTTTCAGGGTTAACATACTCACAGTTTTCACTTAACCTCCTTTCTGAAATGGGCCCCAGCACACGACTTTCCTGATCGCATGGAACCACTGTAAATAAGCATGAAAGATCGATATTGCCATTTTAATAATCAATGTTTTTACTGCTTGATAAATATAAGCAGCAGAGCACAATGGTTTATGTGCTTGTTGTCTCCTAACACAACCCACTCTCAATTTTCACAGTGTGAAACTGTCACGTCTGTCTTGTTTAACATATGTTGGGTTTTTGTCACTTCTGTGCATGTGCTTGTGTTTTGTCATGTAAGGTGTGAGCACATGGCTTGTCACGTGTTCCTTGTGGCGTGTTCCTTGTGTCATGTGCTCTCCTGTCTATTGTCTTGACCCCACCCCTTTTGTTATCTGATTGTTGGTTAATTTGTCCCACCTGTCTTCCCTCATTTCCTACCTTGTTTGTCCCCTATTTAACCTCCTTGTGTCTGCAGTCCTGTGTTGGATCGGTGTATGATGATTCCTGTTCCCTGTTGTAATCCATGTTCATGTATTTTGTTATTTCAAGTTTGGTTTTCTACTCCTCGTGGGTGTTTTGTTTGTGTTTGTATGACCAGCTGTCCAGAGATGGCTTCTGCCACTGACAAGAGTCCAGCACGTGACCAGAGTCTTGAGAGGACTCTGCTTCCTGTCTCTAATCCATTAAGGCCTCTCTGTCTCTAGTCCAGAGAGGTGGCCCCTTGAGCTGTTTGCGCCGTCCTGGCCCCCTGAACTGTTTGCGCTTCCCTGGCCCCCTGAACTTTGTGTGCCTCCCTTGCCTTCTGAACCGAGTGCGCCGCCCTGGCCCCTTGAACTGAGGTTGCCGCCCTGGCCTCCTGAACTGTGTGTCCCTCCCTGGTCCCTCCTAGGAATTTTTGGCTTGTCTCACCTGCTGTTTCTGTTCCCCATCTTTCTCCTTAAATGTTTTTTGTTTCGGGTGGAGAGTCTGGTAGCCACTCCGTAGGGATGGGTTAATGTCACATGTCTGTCTGGTCTTGTTTGACACATGTTAGGTTTTTGTCACTTCTGTGCATGTGCTTGTGTTTTGTCATGTTTGGTGTGAGCACATGGCTTGTCGCGTGTTCCTTGTGTCATGTGCTCTCCTGTCCATTGTCTTGACCCCACCCCTCTTGTTATCTGATTATTGGTTAATTTGTCCCACCTGTCTTCCCTCAATTCCTACCTTGTTTGTCCCCTATTCAACCTCCTTGTGTCTGCAGTCCAGTGTTGGATCGTTGTCTGATGTCTCCTGTTCCCTCGTGATTCATGTTCCTGGTATTTTGTTATTTCAAGTTTGGTTCTCTCCCCCTCGTGGGTGTTTTGTTTTTGTTTGTATTTCATTTAATAAATATTTGTTTCCCTCCTGCAATTGAGTCCTTGCTCCTTTTCATTTGTACCCGTTCCTGACAAAAATGTAATCTCCAGTTCCTTTGCATTGGTGACATTTACATCAGCAACAAAACAAAAAAAAACCTTAAAAACATTACAGAAAACCAATTGTTTTCAGTGTATAAAAATACATAGCCTAATCAGTGAATGTAAGATCGGATGGATGGAAACATAAAAACAAATGCACTGGCCCAAAAGGACAAGTGACAGTTCAGTCAATTGGTCTGAAAACCATTTTGTAACCATTTTGTAGGATTCTATTTGTAATTAGGTCAGGGTTACAGTATTAGGTTTGCAGTATATTTTCTGTTTTTAATAAGTAGTGTTAAAAAGCTTTTTTTCTTCTACAGGGCTTACATGAACGTTAAGGAGCTAAAAGAGGTTTTGAATTTGGATGGATCCACACACTTGAACATATTCTTTGCTAACTCATCTGATGAAGACGTGGCTGGTGTGGGCACTTGGCCCTGGGACAAAGAAGCTTTAACACATTTGGGTAAATAAATACATGCACCTCTAAAAAATATATATCTACAGTTGGATTAGCGTCATATTATTTGCAGGTTTTAAGCGTTTTAAAGTGCCCCTAATGCTATTTTTAAAGGTTCCTAATTTTGTTTTGAACGACTCCTAAAATAGGTGCCAAGGTCAAAAACACTTACATTTTCTCATAATATACATTGCACATCACCACATTTCTCAAAGAGTCCTTCTTTCCTGTGAGCCTACTCTGCTCTGATTGGTCAGATGGCCCATTCTGTTGTGTTTGGTTTAGAGGCGTACAGCCCATGTTGCAAATGAAAGTGCTGGATACACAGAGTGATATGAACAGTAACAATGGCGTCGATTTTTCCTATATCAATTCCAGCGCAAGTCCTCATCCTTTTGAAGTGCATGTTAAATGGTTGCTTGACAGTGTCTTCTCATTCAGAATCGATTATTTTTTTTTAGGAGACAATAACTTTATTTGTTGTGCACTTTGATCTTTAAAACTTTGCAGACATTCACAAACAGCTATATTACACACGGCATGAAAGGAAATATTTGAAAAAGCATTATTGGGGCACTTTAATAAGCAATGACCAAAATAAATCACCAACAAGTTACTAAAAAGATGTCAGAGTTATAGCACACATTGTTATGACATATAAAGGCTGCAGTGTTCCTACAGGGTTGAGTCCGAATTTTTATTTCCTGTCAACTTCTTATCATCAGAAAAAAAGACATTCCAATGTTCCAAAATGAACTTGTACCAAAAAAAGATGATTCTTATGATACCTGTTCTTGCTCTGTCTCTTTTGAGGTGGGATTGTATTAAACCCTTCATTTTATGGTACGTTTGGCCACACTCACACCATGATCCATGAGATTGGCCATAGCCTCGGACTGTACCATGTCTTCAGGGGAATCTCAGAGGTCGAGTCCTGTAACGATGCCTGCTTGGAGACTGAGCCCTCTCTTGAGACAGGAGATCTGTGTGCAGATACCAATCCCACACCCAAGTACAAGTACTGCAGAGATCCTGAGCCAGGCAACGATACCTGTGGCAGACGTCATTTCACAAACACCCCTTTCAACAATTACATGAGCTATGCTGGTAAGACATATCAGCTGTCAATGTCTGTTGAGTTGAAGATTTTCTGTAGACTTTTTTTTAATAGCATTTTTATGTAATTCTGACAACAAATTTGTGAAATAGATTTAAAATGAGTGTAACGTCTTGTGATTTCTTTGTTCATTTTGTTCCCATAAAGATGATGACTGCACAGATTCCTTCACGCTGAACCAGGTGGCTCGGATGCACTGTTACCTAGATCTGATCTACCAGTCTTGGAGGCCTGGCAGTAAACCAGCTCCTGTTCCTCTACCTCCTCGAGTAACATCGCAGGACCAAGACTCCCTTACCCTGGAGTGGTTCCCTGCCCTCACTGGTCATTACTTAGACAGGTGAAAAGAAATAGGAGCCAAAGCTATTCCTAGGATATATTATTAATTTTAATAACCAATAACCTCTTTATTAAAATGTAGGAAAATGTTTTAAACCCAAAACGTAAAACTTTTTTGGGGTGTAGAAACACATTGCGAAGTTATTGAGAAGAAAAGTAAAAATTAAAATACACCGATCAGGCATAACATTATGACCTAATATTGTGTTGATCCCCCTTTTGCTGCCAAAACAGCCCTGACCTGTCGAGGTATGGACTCCACTAGTCCCCTGAAGGTATGCTGTGGTATCTGGCACCAAGATGTTAGCAGCAAGATTATTTAAGTCCTGTAAGTTGTGAGGTGGGGCCTCAATGGATCAGACTTGTTTGTTCATCACATCCCACAGATGCTCGATTGGATTGAGATCTAGGGGATTTGGAGGCCAAGTCAACACCTCAAACTCGTTGTTGTGCTCCTCAAACCATTCCTGAAACATTTTTGCTTTGTGGCAGGGTGCATTATCCTGCTGAAAGAGGCCACAACCACCAGGGAATACCTTTTCCATGAAAGGGTGTACATGGTCTGCACCAATGCTTAGGTAGTTGGTACGTGTCAAAGTAACATCCACATGGATGGCAGGACCCAAGCTTTCTCAGCAGAACATTGCCCAAAGCATCACACTGCCTCCGTCTGCTTGCCTTCTCTTCTTCCCATAGTGCATCCTGGTGCCATGTGTTCCCCAGGTAAGCGATACACACGCACACGGCCATCCATGCGATGTAAAAGAAAATGTGATTCATCAGACCAGGCCACCTTCTTCCATTGCTCCGTGGTTCAGTTCTGATGCTCATGTACCCACTGTTGGCTCTTTCAGCGGTGGAAAGGGGTCAGCATGGGCACCCTGACTGGTCTGCAGCTATGAAGCCCCATACGCTGCAAACTGCAATGCACTGTGTATTCTGACACCTTTCTATCAGAACCAGCATTCATTTCTTGAGCAATTTGAGCTACAGCAGCTCGTCTGTTTGATCGGACCACACGGGCCAGCCTGTCACCGGTTCACCACTGTTCCTTCCTTGGACCACTTTTGATAGATACCCACCACTGCAGACCGGGAACACCCCATAAGAGTTGTATTTTTGGAGATGCTCTGACCCAGTTGTCTAGCCATCACAATTTGGCCCTAGTCAAACCCACTCAAATCCTTGCACTTGCCCATTTTTCCTGCTTCTAACACATTAACTTTGAGTGCAAAATGTTCACTTGCTGCCTAATACAGTGAGGAAAATAAGTATTTGAACACCCTGCTATTTTGCAAGTTCTCCCACTTAGAAATCATGGAGGGGTCTGAAATTGTCATCGTAGGTGCATGTCCACTGTGAAAGACATAATCTAAAAAAAAAAAAATCCAGAAATCACAATGTATGATTTTTTAACTATTTATTTGTATGATACAGCTGCAAATAAGTATTTGAACACCTGAGAAAATCAATGTTAATATTTGGTACAGTAGCCTTTGTTTGCAATTACAGAGGTCAAACGTTTGTAGACACTGCAGACAGATCCTCCACACAGATCGTCTCTAGATCAGTCAGGTTTCTGGCCTGTCGCTGAGAAACATGGAGTTTGAGCTCCCGCCAAAGATTCTCTATTTAGTTAAGGTCTGGAGACTGGCTAGGCCACGCCAGAACCTTGATATGCTTCTTACAGAGCCACTCCTTGGTTATCCTGGCTGTGTGCTTCGGGTCATTGTCATGTAGGAAGACCCAGCCTCGACCCATCTTCAATGCCTTAACTGAGGGAAGGAGGTTGTTCCCCAAAATCTTGCAATACATAGCCCCGGTCATCCTCTCCTTAATACAGTGCAGTCGCCCTGTCCCATGTGGAGAAAAACACCCCCAAAGCATGATGCTACCACCCCATGCTTCAAAGTAGGGATGGTGTTCTTGGGATGGTCCTCATCATTCTTCTTCCTCCAAACACGTTTAGTGGAATTATCACCAAAAAGTTATATTTTGGTCTCATCTGACCACATGACTTTCTCCCATGACTCCTCTGGATCATCCAAATTGTCATTGGCAAACTTAAGACGGGCCTTGACATGTGCTGGTTTAAGCAGGGAACCTTCCGTGCCATGCATGATTTCAAACCATGACGTCTTAGTGTATTACCAACAGTAACCTTGGAAACGGTGGTCCCAGCTCTTTTCAGGTCATTGACCAGCTCCTACCGTGTAGTTCTGGGCTGATTTCTCACCTTTCTTAGGATCATTGAGACCCCATGAGGTGAGATCTTGCATGGAGCCCCAGTCCGAGGAAGATTGACAGTCATGTTTAGCTTCTTCCATTTTCGAATGATTGCTCCAACAGTGGACCTTTTTTCACCAAGCTGCTTGGCAATTTCCCCGTAGCCCTTTCCAGCCTTGTGACCTTGTGTACAATTTTGTCTCTAGTGTCTGACAGCTCTTTGGTCTTGGCCATGATAGTAGTTGGATTCTTACTGATTGTATGGGGTGGACAGGTGTCTTTATGCAGCTAAAGACCTCAAACAGGTGCATCTAATTTAGGATAATAAATGGAGTGGAGGTGGACATTTTAAAGGCAGACTAACAGGTCTTTGAGGGTCAGAATTCTAGCTGATAGACAGGTGTTCAAATACTTATTTGCAATACTGTATCATACAAATAAATAGTTAAAAAATCATACATTGTGATTTCTGGATTTTTTTTTTTAGATTATGTCTCTCACAGTGGACATGCACCTACGATGACAATTTCAGACCCCTCTATGATTTCCAAGTGGGAGAACTTGCAAAATAGCAGGGTGTTCAAATACTTAATTTCCTCACTGTATATCCCACCCACTAACAGGTGCCGTGATGAAGAGATCATCAGTTTAGGTCACTTCACCTGTCAGTGGTCATAATATTATGCTTGATTGGTGTATATTAAGAAAAAAAAATATCCTTCAAAAAATATTTTTAGAAAAGATGTGAATGTTTAATTTAGTTCAAAACAAGCTAGCTTTTACTAATTTACGACTTAATTTAGTTTAACCCAGTCTGATAGTTAAAATAATAAATAGATAAAAAAAACACTTTTTTGGGGGGGTGTTATTTGAAGTTTAATGTTTATTTCTAGAAAATTACAAAATCAAACCAATATCATTTTAACTCCATATAAAATGGTCTAACAAAAGATTTTCCCTTTAAGACTTGTTTCAGTAGTTAAATTTCACAATTTTCATTATGTTTTATTAGTTCATTCCAGAAATTATTTTATTATTCAAGTACCCCAATAAAAATTAATGGTGAGATGCTAAACAAGTCAAGGTCAATCATGTCAATAACAATTAAAGTTTATGTAGTGCAGTACTGCACGTGCCACCCAAAGGTTGAAGTTGTAGTGGGCCAATTTCTCTCCCATCACCAAAGCATTTCTCTCAACTGTTTTATAGATTTCTTTAAGGCATTAAGAAGTTAGAAAAGATGGTAATACTTTAGTTTAAGGTGACATAGTTACATGTTACTACATATACTTACTATAGTAATAACATAACATAATTACAAGCAACTAACCCTAAACCAAGCCCTAACCATACAGTAACTCTATACTAAGTGTATATAGTTAATTAATATTACTGAGTACTTATTTGAGTAAGCACAACTTAACTATGTCACCTTAAAATAAAGTGTAACCTAAAAAAGTGTGCAGTGTTTCTGTGTCTAAGTTGCTACTTTGGCTGTCTGTTGATTTCCTAGAGAAGTGGGATCAATTTGTGACAGATGTACTGAAGTTGGGGTGCTCCTGCAGTATGCCTCAAACTCGTCCTCTCCCAGACCCTGCGCCCCCTCTGGTCACTGGAGCCCTCGGGAAGCTGAAGGTAAGACTCAATAGTGCTAATGAATCCTTAGACTAAAATATTATCCAAAATCCCAACAATGGATGCCTTCTTGGTTTTACTGTTAAGCATTTTGAAGTCAGACTTTTTGAAAGCAGACTGATTAGCCCAGGAAGATCAAAGGTAGATGTTTTTTTTTAATTTTTTAAAGATGCAATGCTTTATTGATTTAACTCTGATAGCTTTTTAACATTTTATTGGAGTGCTGTCCACAAGCTGCTCTGGAACATAACAATAGCATTGTAAGATTTCAACGGTTGAATTCACCATGACATTAAGCCATAATAATTCACATTGCATATGATGAGACTTACAGGCCATTTAATGGTTTTGTTAGTGGCCTACTTGAATCATTTTAGGAGGATTCCTGTTTGGATTTAAGCTGACTGCTTTGGCAAAGTGAAAGGAACCTGTTTCTGTTGACACTTGGAAATTGTGTTCAATTTGTGAGTGCCGTTCAAAACCATTAATGTGCAGTTTTATTGAGTGGGATAAATGATTAAAGCATTGCACCCAATGCAGGTTGCCAAGTGAGGCCAATATTGGATGGAACAGCAAAGTAATCTATGAGGAGAAGAACTAAAAAGTATGGAAAAAATTAGTCATAGGGGTTGTCATAAATTTCGATTTTCTCATGTGTTTATTTTAAGGCTAGAAAAATGTGGACATATGGAAGAATTGGTCCATAGAGCTTTGTGCACATAAATGAATGTTTTTTACCACGGGGAATGAGTCATGTTTTCCTGCGCTGTATCAATGATCTTGCCCTCATAGTTCAACCTTTGATCCGGTATCACAGAACGAAGCCAAACTGCTATAGTCAGGCTATTCTTATCGGAATTCTGAGGATTTTTTTTTTCTTTTCCGGTTGTTATTTTTGTATTTTATTATAAGTACAAAATATTTGTATAACTTACCTAAGCACTCAGGAAAAGCTCTAGGCCCTAACAGCCATGACATATGCCCACTATTTTAGCTTGAACCGCAAAAGCTCTTGAAAAAGGGAATTGGACTTGACATTGAAATGTTGAAAACAACTTCAGAGACCTACATTCCAGAGGCCGGCTGTTTTTCTGTTTAATTACTTAATCACTTCATTTGGGTTGCTTTTAAAAATGGGTGAGTCAGACTTGTGGCGGGTTCGGCCGTAAGTGCATGCTTGTATCCCTCAAAGCCAAGTTGGCCCAGCAGTGGCTACATGCAGTCAGCTGAGAAGGCATGCCCAGGCTTGCCATGGCCACAACGCTTTAACTATGCTTTGCCCTTGGATGGATTCCCTGATGTGCTCCATTGCACCAGGCCATCTTTCCACTGTTTACAATCGGATACAAAACCTGACTTTGACGACCTGCAGCTGGCTTGAACCTCTGCCCTTACCGCTCTCTGAAAATCACCTGCCTGCAGTGCACACCTCATCTAATACATACCCCCTGTCCTCAATCATCTAGGTTAAAAAAGCCATATTTCCCCCGTTCAAGTGTCCTTAGTTGACTTTCTGGAAACAAGCATTATGGCAGGGTTGCCCTTATCGTGTTGCTGGAATTCAAGAAAAGAACAACACTGGCACAATAAATAAATGGATGCGAGAGTGCTGTGCAAAGTCAACTCGATTTGCTATGCAAATTACTCTGTGGTTTTCTTGTGCTCATGAGAAAATCCCACAGTTGACTGAAAACATGAAGAAGATGAGAATGAATGCGAGACACAAAACCAGGAATGCTAGGAATTACTTGTTTCTCTGTCCCACTCTTACCTCAATGCTTTGTTTGTCTGCTGTGTTCCCGTTGATCAGATCCTGATTGTGTCAATGAGCAATTGATTTCCAGTATGGCTATCAATACTATTCAAGTGGATCTTTTTTAAATTTTATTTAAGATTTCAAATGTTTGGTTCGTTTGATGTGAGTTAATGCAAGGCTTGTGATTTAACTTATTGGTTTGTTTTGGAAAGTCCAGTTCTGCTTGATGGCTTGCATATTTCTGGCTTTGTCCTTTCTCCCATTTCCATCTAATATTTCTTCTAATATTCCCTTTATCAGCAGCTGAGGTACATGGGGGACCTATGTGGGAGACATTTTGCAATTGTCCATTTGATACTATGAAAATGCATCTAGTTTCAGAACATCCCCGTTTGTTTTGGCCATCTAACTGAGCAACAAATACCCACCCTAGAACAACGGTGATATCAGAGTCAGACGTGCGAGGGAGGTTACCTAGATGCTTGGCTGAGGTCAATCAAATAAACATTAACAAAACTTTTGCCCAACTCTTTTTCCATTTGTCATTTAACTTGTAGTCAGACTACAAATGATGCTTGACTGAGGTCAACCAAAATAAACGCTAAAGAAGCTTTTACCTCACCTTTTTTCCATTCGTCATGCAACAAGTCAAATCAAAAACCAACATTATAAAAGCAACAGTGGCCCCAAAAAGGGATGCTTAAGCCACACTTAAAAATGTATAAATGTCATGAAATTAAATACAATTATAAAATTATAGACGTGAAAGATGGCACAAACATTTTTTTAATGCATTTTTCCAATCACAAGATGCACAGTGATAAAGATTACACTAGATTAAACTAACCCTAACTGGACAGAAACAGGGAATGGTAATGGTAACAAAAATAAATAAATAAATAAAAGCAGCACAGATATAAAATACAAAGGTATACATAATATGAGAGTCACTGGGCATCTTCTAGAATTCCCCACAGGGAAATTTGAGAGGAAATAAGAGAATATTAGCATATTTCATCCACATTTTAGTTAATTAGGTTTGGTTAATTATTTAAAAGAAAAACAATAGATATGCTGTTCAGCAGATCTCTGAGTTTATCTGCTATTCAGATATTACACACTGCATGAAAGTTTATGAAAGTAATTAAAAGTTATTGTTTGCATCTTTTTAGTGGTGTTTTAAAAATCCATGGCTGCCCCTCGGAGGAAGCATTCCCTGGTAGAAAGGCATAAAGGCACATCCAAATCCAATGTTAGCTTCACTTCCTGTCTCCTGATACCTTCATATGATAAATTTTTAAAGGCAGCACAGATGTATCCTTTGCTACCTTTGATATCCCACAGTGCGTTCCATTCTGTGAGAGTTGAGCTAAAAAATAAATATGGCATCTGAAAGTTGCGATTGGTGATCAGTTTGTGTGTAAATACATGTTTCTGACCAACGGTTTCCACTTTTGATGTAATTTCTAGCGAGAAATTAAATATTTGCTTAGTTATCAGCAAAGCTCTCTCTGTTTTGCTATAGGTTATTAAACCGGTACGGTGACTCAAAAGTCTGTCCGAAATCAGTTTTGTGAAGTACATTCGTTTGCAAATGCTGCTTGCAAAGTCACTGCCTGATAAAGCAGTGAGGCAACAAGTCAGTTGCCATAAAGGACCATTCTCATCTGCTTGATTATTGGGATTATTTTGGAGTATTTAAGCTGTCCACAGTGACTTTGTTCTGCATGCCAACAAAGGTTTCTGGAATTAAATAAATAATGCCCCACAGAAACTCATCATTCTAATAAATATAATTATTATCTTAGCATAGCAGCAAGCTTGTAGCTTGCCACTGCTGTAGGTCTCGTTTTAAGTACATTTTCCTTCAGAGCGTCAGTGGGGCCTCCCTGTCAAGTTCACCCCCTCTCCGGTCCCATCCCCCTTCAGCTGCCTCACAATGACCTCTTGACAGTTTCTAAAAAAGTAAAAACTGGGCCCACGGCCAGAATTCTCCTCATGACCTCCTGCCATCTCACTGAAGAACATCATTTGGCCTTCTTAGAAACTGTTTGTTTGTTTTCGAAATGTCATTCATTAATCCAAGAACCCAATAATTGCATGTAATAGCAGAACTCACTGCAATTGATATCATTCAGGATTGTTTCTACAGTCTTTTATGTTCATCTGTAAATAATTAGTGGTGGTTGCTAAGGCAAACATCAGTATTACTATTGGTCATTCTTAGGTTTAAGGGTTTTCAACCACTTAGCAATTCTCTGGAAAGCACACTAAATGTAAAAAAAAACTAAACAAAGAACAGTAAAATACTGTAAAAATACTACTGTAAAAACCTGTTAATTGGTTAACTGAAGGTTCCCTTATATGGTACAAACCTTTAATAGATCTAACAGGACATTTTAAGTAGATTTACAGTAAAATAATGTTCAGACTTTGGAAATAAAAGCGAATGGTCATCCTATAATTTAGAGTGAAAATCCATAAACTGATATTCCCATTCCCTGCATGATACTTTAAGTTTGATTGTATTTAGTTTAAATAATTATGTTTCTTGATAGTTTTTGTTATCAGTTATGCACAATCTGATTTTATGTCTTAAGTTGTTTAATTAGGTTATTACATTATTTTAGTGTCATGACTCATGTGTTTTACCATGATGAAGTTTTGTATTTGTGTGCATGACACTGTGCACTTGTATATTAGTGAATTACAATATTATGTGCCTATTTTATACAACCATATCTATTTTTTATTAATCCACAGATGCAATATATCACATGAACATTTAATTGAACTTTGAAAGTGGCAAATCCTGCATCCCAATTGGGACCTCCACAACACAAAATACACTTTTTAACTAATACAGAAAAATAAATACTAAAAATATTATGTGTTACCTTGAGTTTTGTATTTGTGTGTATGACATTGTGTGCACCTTCTGTATATTAGTACAGTATACCATCTTGTGGAAATGATACAGATACAGTAGTCTCTTTTACTACCTGTATTATTGAGTTGGTTATCAGTATATTGTACATGTACAAAACATAGTAGTAGGTTGTAATTTTATATTAGTCAATATACAGGGTTTTTTACTGTAAATTTAGGTTCAGTTCTGTGAAACCTAAAATGTTGCTACCATATTTTTTATGTTAAAAGTTCTGGCAACCACAATGCCATTTTTACCATAACTTTCATTATTATTTTTTTTGCATTAATATACTCTCATAACTTCACAGTGTTTGTTTTTCATCCTTTGCTTTCGTCTTTAGGTCCACCAGATGTAGAGCAGGCCTGCGAAGCGAGTGTCAGCACTTGGAGCCCCAACGCCGGCCTAGACTCGAGTAGTGTTGGCTCAGCGTCTTGCCCACCCCAAGGCTGTATGCTCCAGCTTGAGTTTGCCTATCCTCTAGTACCTGACTCCCTCACTGTTTGGGTCACCTTCTTCTCTCTGGAGGAGACTGGACTGCCTGCAATCCACGACATCCTTCTGCTGACTCTTAGTGGTAACAACATCTCGCTGGGTCCACAGTATGTGTTCTGTGACACACCATTAACCCTGAAGCTAGACGTGAAGGAGGAGGTGTTTGGGGTGCAGTTCTTCACCATGGAGCAGCACTTGGAAATCGACGCCACATTGCTCACCTCAAAGCCAGACAATCCTTTGTGCCAGTCGTGTCATCCTCTACGCTATAGACTGATTCGCCAGCCACCGTTCACACATTCACCACATGGGCTTATCCTTCAGGAACCCACTCTGAGATACGTGGACAGGTAAGGATTAGGGATGTAAATCAGATGTTGTCATTTTAACATTTGGACAGTTTAAAGGTTTCATGAACTGGCTTTTTAATTTTTTTATACTGTTGTCTAAGGTCAACTTATGACGCGTGGTTTTTACATTCAAAAACATCACAATGAATAACTAATAGGCTATTTTCTACCCTGGTTTTGAGGCTCTCTCCTGGAACGCTCGGTTTTTATGGGCGTGCCGCACTGAAGACTTGGAAGTAAACACAAGATTTGCATATTTAATGAGCTTCAGCTCCCCTGTCAGTACATTTGGGAATTGTTTTGAAAGCGTGTGGGAAAATGGCAACCAGACAGGGCTCGCAAAATGGGTTTATCAAACAAACACAATGATTTATCTCTCACCCACCCGCGATTGATTGGAATTAGGGGTAAGATGAATATGACTCTTATGATAGCATGACATGTAATAGGCTACTCCAGTGTCCCGAGTCTGACTGGAGACGTTTTTTTTTTTTCTCCCTCCCTATTACACATGGTTTTAGCCATAAGAATAGTTCAGCTTTGTTTTTAATGTCAAGGTAGTTATATTTCGTTTAGTTTCTTTATTAAGTTAATTTATGAAAAATGTTTGGAGCATTTTTTGTTTGTTAAATTAAAGTTTTTGTTTTTTAAAGTAGGCCTAATGACCAAGCGGCCAGCGGCCGACAGTGAGTTAAACAGGTTTGATCAATTTAGCCTCTCAAATCAACACTTGACTTGTCTTGCCTATAATAAAATCCATAGATATAAAACATATTTTAAGCATATCACAATGTTATTTTAAATGTTTTTCACCACCACAGTAAAAACGCATTTTTGACAAGCTGAGGCAGGTTGCTGCTCCCATCTGCGCTTGCAAACGAAACGGGCTATACAATCTAAACTAATAAACAAAATAAAAAATAAAAACATGCAGGTTGTCTTACCTTACACCTCTCAGCGAAATTAATATAAATCTGATCTTCAATTGCCACGCTATAGGCTATACAAATTCAGTTCACGTCAACGAAAGCAAAACATTCAAGCTGCATCTTATCATCAGCAAATTTCAAGATCAAAGGCCGCAATAGGAGAAAGAGTGACCCAAGCACTGGTAAGGGCATTTAGTCTCATTAGTTTTAATGAAGACGATGGTGTTCTTGAGCATCTGAGATTTGGGCTACTTTCAGTTTCACTGGCCATAAGCATGTTGGTTTAATGCTTTAGTGATAAGCTACTCATTTTCGGTGATGCGTGTTGCAGTAACGCCGACTATTTCATATATAGCCTATAACACACTCTCGTGTTTATTTTTTATTTTTTACTCCAGGAGTAAAATGTTTATATGTGGTTTAAACAACCAGATGCATTCACACAGTTTTGTCTGAAATGCGTCCCAGATCACCTTCTGAATTGATTTGTTTGAGTGATCGGATTTAAATTCGTCTCGAAAGAATTTTGGAAGACATTTACCTCTGATCTCTTCACAATATTATAGATATCTGATCAGAGAAAACGAATGAAGTGAACAGGTGTAAAAAAGCTGTAACTCTTGCAGCTGCACTGAAGGAACGCTCACTGCTGCTGGCGGGGACTCTAAACACCAGTCAGAGCCAGTCGACGGCCGCGGTATAGTCTCATATTGTTTCCACCAGTGTAGCACGTCTCATAGTTTCTTTTAATTAATCAATGTCTGATTACATAATGTCTATTTTTGTATTTGAATTTGCAATATAGTCATGGCCAATCCTGTTCGTAGCGTTTATATTAATATTTATTCATCATACTGTTGAACTTGTATTTTGTCTCTTGTTAGGGAGCTTCAAAAAAGATGAGCTGGATATTCATTAAAAATAAAGTTCATCCATGCATTCATAATATTAGAATCTGAATTAAGCTTATGCGGTATATTTATTGCTTAGAAGTTCGATCTGGTTTAGCTCTATGTAGGCCTATGTCATGTCAGGCACAAGTCGGTGGGCAGGGCTACAGAATCAGGCGTTGATCTTCTGTTGAGACGGTGTTTCAAAGTGTGGCATATTGTGAGATCGATCGTTTGCTGGGCCTGGTGTCAATAAAAGCTTTTCTTTGACTAACAAGGAAGTTTTCAGCTCTGAAACTTACAGGATATATTACCATGACCTTTTATATATCAAAAGTTGATTTCTCAATTCAGGACCCCTTTAATGTGTTTTCATTTCAGTTTTAGTTTTTATGCATTTCATTTTCAGTTAATAAATGTAGTGCTTCAACTTAAACTAAACAAAACTTAGAAATGTTGCCTTGACAACTTCCTCGTAGCCAGCGATACGACATTTGCATTATACCACAAAACATGCTGTGATACGAATATCATTTGATTAGATTCAGGGGCCTGTGATCGATATATATCGATATTACGATATTATGAGCCTATTTTACACAACCAGTTACATTTTTATTAACTCATAAATGCAACCAAAATATAATATGAACATTTGACTCTCTGAAAATTGTAAATCCTGTATCATCACAAAAAAAATATACCCTTAGATAAATAAATTATAACTCTTTAATTACAGCTCATCATTGGATAGTGCAATGAGAAAAGCAATGACAACAGTCCAGAAATTATTTCAGTCTTCCTTGCTTCCCATGACTTGAGTACAGAATAGAATGCATTGTCATGGCTGCCATTTATGACAGTACTGCTATGTTTCTGCATCGTGATCATCTGCCGCTTGTAGAGTTTTAAAGAGAATGCACGCTTTGATGTAAATATGTAGAATGTAAGTATCAAATAAAGACGTATCTAAAGTTTCTAAAAATATTTTTTATGCAGTATCGATATCGTTAGTCATTTGATAGATTTATTGATCTATATCAATGTATCGCTACACCCCTAGGATAACATATTCACCCCGCTATTATAAATTAATTGTAACGGCAAACTTAAACGCATTAACTCTTAAAGGGACACTGAAAATTTTTCCTTTTGTGTATCAACATGACTGGCAACATGAACAAAAGATGACTGAATGCACTTTTATATGGCAGTACACTATTCAACACATTTCTAGGAACATGGTTTCTTTGCTTTTGCCATGTGTTGATCTGCTTTGCCATTGTATGGATGTCTTAGGTACTTTGTGTGAGGTCTTCAGACATAGCCCTTTATTCCTTGGGCTGGGGGTTCAGGTCAACTCAAAGAATTTCACAGCCAGCTTGTTGTCATCTTAGAGATACATGCTGAAGTGCTCCCAGGCAGTTTAACTTCATGGGATACTCATAAATTTGGAGTGGTCACAAAACAGTTGGAGAGCGTTTGAAGGGCCTCTTTGATGACAGCAGAAAGAGACCAACAGTTTGACAGGCTGTCAGATGGACTCCACCTCAGATAGATAGATAGATAGATAGATAGATAGATAGATAGATAGATAGATAGATAGATAGATAGATAGATAGATAGATAGATAGATAGATAGATGGATGGATGGATGGATGGATGGATGGATGGATGGATGGATGGATGGATGGATGGATGGATGGATGGATGGATGGATGGATGGATGGATGGATGGATGGATGGATGGATGGATGGATGGATGGATGGATGGATGGATGGATGGATGGATGGATAGATGGATGGATAGATAGATAGATAGATGTTTGTAAATCGGACTACACTGCTTGCACTGTATATTGTGTGCAGTATGCAAGGGCATTTAGATAGAAAGACATTTCCAATTAATTGCATGTTTCTCTTTTTTTCCTCCAAACCTTTGTTGCGAATCTCCGCAATACTTTCTTAAAATAACTAAAATACAAACATGAAACATGGATCCAACTTCAAATGACTTCTTAAAAGCTGTAAAAATTCCTATTGAGCATTCATTATTTCTTACTTGCCAACATGCTTCTTATTAACAGTACATTAATGAAGACTTTAGTCATTTAGTAGGCAGGCATTGTCTCTGTTTCCTGTTGTGTGTCAATGGTGTTGGGTTTTTTTTTCCCAGAGTTTCTGAATGCTGGGCTCTCCACCAGAACAAGACCACACCTCAGTCGGCAGGCTGCCAGTAATGTACATTAGCTTTCACAAAAAAAATTAACTCAGTGCGTAAAAACATCTCGGTTACGACTGTAACCTTAGTTCCCTGAATAGGGAACGAGACGCTGCGTCACCGCTTTGGGAACGCCTCTGCGTGATTGCGTCGTGAAGCACGTATGTCATCAGTCCAATAGAGAGACGGAACGTCATAGGCGGGTGACGTCATAGACCCGGAAGCTATAAAGCACACCGGCAAACACACGCCGTTAGCTTCTGAAGAAGGCCTGAAACAAGGCGCTTGCGGGCATGCGAGGAGTATGGCCGGGTGACGCAGCGTCTCGTTCCCTATTCAGGGAACTAAGGTTACAGTCGTAACCGAGACGTTCCCTTTCAAGGGAACTCGAGCTTAGAACCTGACAAAAGGTTCATAGAACCTGACAAAAGGTTGGAGGACCACTGACGAGGACCACCCCGCCGCATCACACACTTCCTGCAGGGAGGCCCCTGCCAAGAGAGCTTGAGAAGCAGCCATACTCCTAGTGGAGTGGGACTGAACAGCCAAAGGAGAGGGCTGTCTGGCCGCCACATAAGCCAGTGAGATAGCCTCGACTACCCACTTGCTCATCCTCTGCTTTGACACCGGACCCCCACGGGATGGAGGTCCGTAGCAAACAAATAACTGATCAGTTTTCCTCCACAGCGCAGCTCTGTGGACATAGGCGTCTAAAGCACGAACGGGACAAAGCAGATTTAACTTTTCCTGGTCTGACGTCGTAAAGGGGGGAGGACAGAAGGCCTGGAGCACAATAGGTCTCACAGGATTAGTGAGGACCTTAGGAATATACCCGGGCCTCGGAGAGAGAAAGGCCTTAGCCATACCCGGGGCAAACTCCAAGCACGAGGGTGCGACAGAGAGGGCTTGCAAGTCCCCAATTCTTTTAAGAGAAGAAATAGCAAGAAGAAAAATAGTTTTGAAAGTGAGAAACTTTTCAGAAACTTCCTCGAGCGGCTCGAAGGGAGCCTCGGAAAGGCCTTGAAGGACGATGGATAAGTCCCAGGCCGGCACCCTGGTGCGTGTCACAGGTCTCAGTCTCAAGGTTCCACGGAGGAAACGGGTTACTAGCGGGTGTCGCCCTAATGAAACTCCACTCAAAGGAGTGTGGTAAGCTGCTATGGCCGCCACGTACACCTTTAGTGTGGAGGGGGCTAACCCAGCAGATAATCTCTCCTGCAGGAACTCCAGCACCACGCTCGCAGGGCAGTTAACTGGATCCCGCAGGCGATCTCGACACCATAAGGTGAAGAGTCTCCACTTTAGGTAGTAAAGTTTCCTCGTAGAAGGAGCTCTGGATTGTAGAATGGTCTCAACAACCTCAGTTGAGAGACCGGAACTTATGAGCTGGGCCCCCTCAGAGGCCAAGCCCACAGTTTCCACAACTCCGGGCGGGGGTGAACAAAAACTCCGCCCGCCTGAGAGAGAAGGTCCCTCCTGAACGGGATCTCCAGGGGAGAGCCGTCGAGGAGAGACACCAGATCCGAGAACCATACCCGGCCCAGCCAGAACCGGGCTACTAGAAGGAGACGGTGCACCCCGTCGCGGCGCACTCTCTCTAGAACTCCCGGAAGCAGAGCGATCGGGGGGAAAGCGTACAGGGGCAGCCTCGGCCACTCCTGTACCATCGCATCCAGTCCGAGAGGAGCTGGAGGCGACAGGGAGAACCACAGATGACAATGAGAGTTCTCGTGAGTGGCGAACAGGTCCACTTGGGCCCTGCCGAACTTCTCCCAAAGGAGCTCCACCACATCGGTGTGAAGTCTCCACTCCCCGGGCCTTGGCCCCTGCCTCGACAGGATGTCTGCTTCCACGTTCAACCGCCCAGGAATGTACATAGCCCTGACTGACAGCAATTTTCCCTGAGGCCAGAGGAGGATAAGGCGCGCCAGCTTGTATAAGCGACTGGACCTCAAACCCCCCTGATGGTTGATGTAGGAGACCACCGATGTGCTGTCTGTGCGCACAAGCACATGATGGCCCCTGAGATGCGGCAGGAAGTGCTTCAGAGCCTGAAACACCGCCAACATTTCCAGGCAATTTATATGCCACAAACGCTGGTGCTCCTGCCACAGACCCTGGGCCGAGCGACCACTCATGGTCGCCCCCCAGCCCGTCAGGGAGGCATCCGTGGACAGAGAAGTACGCTGACACGATGCCCCCAGCGGCGGGCCCTGGGTCAGGAACCTGGGGTCCTTCCACATAACCAAGGTGCGGAGACACCGCCGCGTTGCCTTGATTACATGAAAGGGGTTCCCCCTCGGGGAAAAACCCCTGGTCTTGAGCCACCACTGTAGCGGCCTCATGAACAGCAGGCCCGAAGGAATAACGTTGGACGCGGCTGCCATCAGACCCAACAGTCTCTGAAACTGCTTCACAGTGAGCGGCTGGTCTAGCTTCACCCCTTTCACGGCTGAGTGGGGGGAGTCTGTACTTCCTGAGTCATCACCAGAGCCTGCACCGGGTCCACCAGAGTGGAGAGGACCCCGTTGAAGCTGGGGGGACGGCATCTGAACTGAATCGCGTACCCCAACTTTACACATCGCAGGACCCAACGAGATATGTGAGGCAGATTTTCCCACTCTGACACAAAATCTACTAAGGGAACCAGCCTCTCGAGGCTGGTCTCTGATGTACTCTGCACCGCGAGTGCAGCGCCCTGAAGCGGCAAACCGGCAGGGAACGACTGACTTGACGGCATAATTTCCCTCCAAAGAGGGTGCGGGCCATCCTCGGATGACCTGCGGGGCCCCTCCGCGCCCCGGCACTCGGGCGGGGTTGGCAGACTGACCCCGTGAGGGTACTGCGGACTCACGGTTACCATCTACAGCGGTAAGCACCGTGCGCCCGCGGAGGGGATCACCCTCACTGTCCTGGGCCCAGAGGCGTCAGGACTTCTTTGACGCAGCCTTCCTCGCCACAATGACTGTCCTCAGATCAGCCCTGGGGTTAGAAGGCTGCGCCTGTGAGCGCCGCGCACCCGATGACCCTTTCTGCGGGGGTGTACGAGTGGCGACACTCACTCTCTGCTGCGCCCTGTGTGAGGAGCTCGTACTCGGCGTCTGCTGCTCCCGCCCAGCAGCAGACGAGACCTGGGGCTTACGGGGAAGGAACTGCTTGAGCGCCAAAAAGCAAAAAAGCTCTTGTCCCTTTCCTTGATATCCGTAAGATTCAGCCATAAATTCCTCTCCGTGGCCACCAGGGCTGCCATAGAACGGCCGACGCATCGGGCCGTCTCCTTGGTGGCACGGAGAGCGAGATCGTCAGTCGATCGAAGTTCATTAATAGTATCGACTCCGATCTCGTGGCTTTCCCCCAGGTCCCTTAGCAGATCAGCCTGGTATGCCTGCACAATAGCTCGGCTTGACCTGCTGCCGAGTATGCTTTGCCCACAAAAGATGATGTCACTTTAAGAGGTTTTGTGGGCAAAGTCGGAGCCTTTACGGTCGACGCAGACTCGGGTGACAGATGGCTCGCAAGCGTCTGTTCAACCCGAGGCAGCTGACCATAACCGTGTCTCTTACACCCCGCGATATTACTATAAACTGACGTTTGCGGGGTGAAAATGCGTGCAGACACGGGCCGCTTCCAAGACCTCGACACCTCGGTGTGGAGGTCCGGGAAAAACGGCAGACTCCTTCGAGGAGGCTGAACAGAGCGCGCGGGGAGAAAGCGCTCGTCGAGTCTGCTTTTTACGGCAGCTCGCTCATGATGTTCATGTGGCCAGTCAATGTGTAATCTGGCCACTGCTCTGCTCAGCACCTCCATGAGCTCCTCACTTGCAGGGGACTGAAGTGACAAGTCTCCACCCCCTGCATCGATGCTACAGACATCAACCTCCTCGGAGGAATATAGCTGCAGCTTATCGGGCTCCCGAACCCAGAGAGGCAGCGCTGGATCTGGCGGGTGAAGGAAGAGATAGGGCAGGGCCGTCTCCATCGCCTCCGTCAGATCCTTTTGCGAACCCCACGACATGAGTCGCCGCTGAGCCTCAGCAGCAGCGGGACCCGTGCCGTGGGGAGCGCTAGCCGGGACACCCTCCTCGAAGAGCGCCCGGCGGGATCGCAGCACGCGAAGAGGCAGCGCCTCACAATGCTTGCAGCCGGCACCCTCGAGTGCCGACTGCGCGTGCTGCTCACCCAAACAAACAACGCACATCAAGTGTGTATCCCCGCTCGTGATGTAGCGAGAGCAGGGAGGAACACACTGTCTGAAACGCTGTTCGCTCGTCATTTTTCTTTTATCAGTGTGCTTAATGGTGAGAGTGCAAACAAAACAAAACAGTCTGAACTCAGACACAACACAAAGACACTTTGGACAGAAACACAGAGCTCTTGTTGAAGGCAACAGAAGCTAACGGCGTGTGTTTGCCGGTGTGCTTTATAGCTTCCGTCTCTCTATTGGACTGATGACATACGTGCTTCACGACGCAATCACGCAGAGGCGTTCCCAAAGCGGTGACGCAGCTCGAGTTCCCTTGAAAGGGAACAAGATCCAATTTGAACCCGCTGAACTTCACTGTCCTCACTCTGGGCTGTTTTGGGTGTCTTTTCTTGTTTCCAAAAAGTTGGCTGACAAATGAAACTACAGTGAATACAACGACAGCTGTAGCAGCAGTACATTATGTAAAGACGTATATATATATATATATATATATATATATATATATATATACATATATATTTTACATACATACATACATACATACATACATACATACATGCATACATACATACAGGTGCTGGTCATATAATTAGAATATCATCAAAAAGGTGATGAAAAAGGTGATTTCACTAATTCCATTCAAAAAGTGATATATATATAAGTATATATATAATAGTTAGAGTTGAAAAGAGTCTTTAGACATTATTGCAGAAAGTTTTTTATTAAAAAGTATTTATACTTACATATCCAAACATACATTAAAGTTGTGAATAGTTTGTAGTAGCATAGTCCAAGTTGTGTTAGTGAGGTATCCCGATTCATCAGCCAACAGCTTAATCTACTCTGATAATGTGTTTTTTAACTGAAAAGGTTTGTTGTATATATTAATGCTGCACAGCTGTATTCACCAGATGGTGAGAAAATCAGTCAGTGTATCGCCAGGCTTGTACCGTTCTGGGATCAGCGAAAAACTCTTGTTTGAAATTCATTAACACAAAAGTAAGCAAAAGTGCTGTCGAGAAAGCTGTTCTAATACAGGATTTTTCAGAAAGACTTCCACTTCAGCTAAAAGCCAAATCCAAGAAATTCATTATTCAGTACCAGCACAAGTGATTCCTCAAGTTCCCCTTATGGGAATTTTACAGTAACTTTTTTTTTTTGCGTACTGATATTTTATTGCACTGATTTATTGCACAGCTAGACTAAAGGAATTCTGCAGTAGTTGCATAAATGAACATCTCAGGGCTCAACAGTAACAGTAACTGAGCTCAACAGTAAGTACTGTATGGACTGATGGCCTGGGGTCACTCTGAGTTAAAGAAACAATATTGTGTTGCTCCTAAATCTTACATTATTTGACCTTATACATGTGTTTGACTTGGTGACTTCAACTTGTCACCAAGGTGACATTATGTAGTTTACTAACATAGATTTTTGTCAAAACTGTGACACCATTTTCTGGAAAATGTGTGCAGATTTTATTGCTTAATATTTTTGTGGAAACCATGATGCATTTTTGATAAATATAAAGTTCAAAAGAACAGCAATTATTTGAAATAGAAATAAGTTTTGTAACAATATCAATGTCTTCAGTTCTTTGCTGAATAAAAGTATTCTTTTTTTTTTTTTTTTTTTTTTTTATAAATTACCCTAAAAATGTAAATGTTATTCATTTAAATGTTATTATTTCTGATATCATATAGTAGTGCATTGCTATATATTTAGGAGTGTGTTTATGGGAATTTTTGACCAGTCTTCTAGAAACGCATTTGTGAGGTCAGGGACTGATTTTGGACGAGAAGGCCTGGTACCATTCTCTTGGCAACCACCAAACCCAGACTCGTCCATCAGATTGCCAGACAGAGAAACGCGATTCATCACTCCGGAGATCACGTCGAGTCCAATGGCGGCGTACTGTACAAAACTGCTTCCGACGCTTTGCATTGCACGGTGATGTAAAGCTTGGATGCAGCTGCTCGGCCATGGAAACCCATTCCATGAATCTCTCGATGCACTGTTCTTTAGCTAATCTAAAGGCCAAATAAAGTTTGGAGGTCTGACTCTGCAGAAAGTTGGCAACTTCTGCACACTGTGCGCCTCAGCATGCGCTGACCCCGCTCTGTGATTTTACGTGGACTACCACATCGTAGGCTGAGTTTCTGTTGTTCCCAAGTGCTTCCACTTTGTTAATAATACCATTAACAGTTGACCGTGGAATATTTAGTATTGAGGAAATTTCACAAATGGACTTATTGCACAGGTGGCAACCTATCACAGTTCCACGCTTGAATTCACTGAGCTCCTGAGAGTGACTCATTCTTTCACAAATGTTTGTAGAAGCAGTCTGTATGCCTAGGTGCTTGATTTTATACATGTGGCCATGGAAGTGATTGGAAAATTTGAATTCAATCATTTGGAGGGGTGTCCCAATACGTTTGGCAATATGTATGTGTATATTTTTTTTTTTTTTTTTTGTGGAGCCAGTAAATATGATGACAGGTCAAATAAACACGATTGGCCTGGCACGGCCAGTAGAAAAGCTCATTACTGTCCTGTTCAGTAATTGAGTTGAAGGAGGGGAGTTGTTTACCAAAGATCTGTGAGAAATGTTACTAAATTATCAGGAATCGTTTGATGATCAGTAAATAGTTTGCTACCTGAAATGAAAAGCATTACTACATGCATGATTCTTGTCAGTCCAATTGTTGTTAATCCACTATCTGTTTTTCACCCTTCCTCTTCCTTTTTAGTCCTCTGTGTGGGTGGCCTTTGCTGAGTCCACACAGTCCTGATCGCTGTGTGACAATTAACTAGAGATCGTTTTCATATCGTCCAGGAAAACAAGAGCCATAAAATGTTTTGTCAGCTCCAGAGTGGCACAAAATTACATGGCTATTTCATCCTCCAGGTGCAAGCCTAGTTCGGCTCCAATAGAGGCAGGCAATCACTCATTGTAACTTGTGAAAGCAGCCCCAATCAAAGTGGTGTCTGGCTAAAAGAGGCAGGCTTCCTAATGAGAGCTCTTCAGTGTGGCAGGGGAATGTGTTATAACATCTGATATCAGCCCAAGAACAGCCGCTATAGATCACATCAGATAGTATGGAGAGTGATTAAACAGCATGGCCTCTGAGAACCTCCATACTGCTTCACATGCCCGTGTTTTAATTTCCAAATGTATCCATATGATAGTCACAGAGCAACAAGACAGTGTTGTAAAAGAATGGCCAACCTGCATTCTCTAATCATATACAAGAAATGCAAATTTATGTTGTGCATAATTAATTTAAAGCTGTTGCACACATACATGAAGCTACTTCGTTTCTGTTGAAAATAGCAGGGCACTAAAGCAGTCATGACTTCAAAATAGCTAAATATGGAGATTTCCATCATGTATCTATTCACAAGCAAGACATTCTGTGTTAGACATCTGTTTTTGTGCAGTTTCTTCTTGTTTTCCTGTAGTAATCTGAAGAGATTGCGTCTTACACTTGAAGGTCAATATTGCAAGAATTTCAAATTTTTAGCTGTCATGGATTCCAGCAGCGTTTTTCTCTTTTTAATTGATACAGTGTATAGTAAGCACCACTTGATGGATCTCTTGGGTTGAGTTGCGGTATGACCAAACAGCTGTGGTTTGGTAAATTATACGATTGAGGTTGTGTTGTTGTTTTATTTAGCCATGTGAACTCTGATTTTGATTTTAAATGACAAATTATTTCCACTCCTTTGAAGTAATTAAGTTTTTAGATCATCATTCTCCTCCTAAACACTTTCCAGCAGTGAGCAGCTGCACAGAGGGCTTAGCATTATGAGATTTGTTTTGAAGGTATAGAGCGAATAATATGATTTTTCCAGCATCTGGGCTGAAAGAGAGGAGTACCTTCAGAAAGACTGGTTTCGCTGAGGAGTATGAGTGTGCTCTTCTATAGAGCGCAATTATAAGCACCAGAAAAGACAGACTTGTATATCTCACTCTTCTGCGTAGCTTGTTTCAAAGTCCAGCTGCATTGAAGTGCAGACCACATTGCTAAAAAAAAGATATACATCAGTTTGCATATATCCGTATTTGATAAATGTTAGATGACATTTCTGTGCAGACATTTTCATAATTCACACTTCAAGTTAGCATGCAGAAAAAAACAAATACAACAGACTTTAAAGTCAGACTTTAATTTTGACTTTAAATAACTTTAATACTGTACACCTCTTCTATGATATACATGTTTTTATTTTCTGAATTAAACATTTATTTTATAAATTTTTGGGAGGCAAAATGTCAGGGTGATACAACTACTATAAAATTATCATAAATTAAAAAAGAAAAGTAATTTGGCATATTTTTTAATCATTTTTAGAAAAACATTTGACCTGCTTTACTTATTAATGCTTGAAAATGTTTGTCAACCAAATCAATGTCATATGGTACAACCAACAATCTCATACAGAAATATTCAGAAAAAAATCTGGACATTACATCATAAGAGAGGACCCCTGCATGACTATGTAATGGTCTCTTAAAATATCAGATACCACTTTCAAGGCCCAGAAAGGTAATAAAGATATAGTTGAAATAGTCCACGTGAATACAGTGGTTCAAACATAATATTATGAAACTACGAGAATAGTTTTTGTGTGCAAAAAAACTAACAAAAATGATGACTTTATTCAACAATTTCTTTACGTCTATGTTAGTCTCCTACTCTGTTGACGTAGTAAATACAGTGCAGCGCTTCCGGGGTAGAGTTACACCATAATGCCGGCTTGCCATTGGCTGATGCTGTTCATGTGAGCATGATGCTGACACAGAAGCTGTCCAACGTAAACTGCCTAGAAGACTGACACAGACGAGAAGAAATTGTTGAATAAAGATGTTATTTTTGTTTGTTTTTTGCACACAAGAAGTATTCTCATCGCTTCATAAAATTAAGGTTGAACCAGGAGTCATATGGACTATTTTAACAATGTTTTTCTGGGCATTGAAAGTGGTAATTAAACTGCTGTCAATGGAGGGGTCAGAAAGCTCTCGGATTTCATCAAAAATATCTTAATTTGTGTTCCGAAGATGAACAAAGGTCTTACGGGTTTGGAACAACATGAGGGTGAGTAATTAATGACAGAATTATTGGATGAACTAACCTTTTTTTTAAAAAAGTCTCTAGAGATTCCACTGTTTGTGACTTGTGTTTTTAACTCAAAAATGTGTTCTGTGTGAATGGCCCCTTATATGTCATTAAGCCATATGGTAATTTGGGAATGAAAAAAAAAAACTCATTCCCATGAAAACCTACAAGGTGAGAAACTAACCCATTATGATTTCAGGAAGTGAAACTGGTCATATTTTTATCTAGAGGTTTGAGCTGCTTTAGTGTCTGGTTACTGTCTTGTTTAACTGCCAGTGTGCTTCCTGATCATTGTCAGTGTTTTGCACGCTCCCCCCCTATTGACTTAGGATTGAAGGGCTCGTAGCTACAGTGTTTTCCCACACTACTGTGGGGTATCCCGCATGGGAATAGCGATGATGTCATGAGCTACCACAAATTCCAGCACAGAGGATTGAAAAATGTTATCGTCCTTAAACACAACAGCAGGAAGGTGCTATCACTTATGAATTTTTACGCTTGTGACTATAAAATTTTCCATTGAAAGGTCTTAATTTCCAGCATTTCATGCACTGAGTCTTAGATATAAAACACCTTACATATGCAAGTTTATTTTAAGAATGATCTCCTCAGAGTGTTTTTAGTAATGCACAAAAGCTCCAGTTGCTCACATGAATGATTATGATTTCACAAACAAACAGCCTCGCCGCATATTCGTAATGTAGCCACAAGTTATTGATGGCTAAATTGATACTTACACGATTCAACGGGCAAAATATCCTTTCCTCGTTGTGGAAGCAGAGCCAACGGTCTACCTCAGGAGTCACTGTGGCTGTTGAGGATAGCAGCAGAACTCTTTTAGCTTTGCTCTGCCTCTCCACAACAAACATGTCTTAGAAAAACACAGCCACAAGACCACATTGCGGGCCAAGATCTTCCAGCTCCTGCCTTTGGGGGTTGGCTCAGACTCTGCATGCAGTTCTAGCAAAGTGTCCTCTGGCACTCGGCAGTTCTCACACCACTGAGGCTCTCTGACCCATATTTGACTGTTTGGGAAGTCTGCAGCTGGAGGAGCTTGTGGGGTTTTAGAGCCTCATGGTGGTGCTGATTGAGTCGAATATACCTGAACCAGCTGTGAGGCTTTCCGCACACTGCGCAATCCCTCCAAGTTTGTGTTCCTGCAGGCGGAAAGTTAAAGCAGTGTAAAGGATCTGAGAAGCATATGTGCAGACAGAGGTTTAAGGGTCGATCTGAGTCGCGATTAAAATGTTTTCGTTAACCCGAGCCCCATAAGCGGCTGGGTCGATAGCAGCGATTTAAGGACTGGTAATGCAGACAGATGGGCGTATTGTCAGAGAGAAAACTCCTGTTGCACCCCCTCTGCCTCCCCGATTGATCCTGCGCTCCCTCAACCACCATTCTCTGTTGCTCTATTCTTGGCATTTCATTGTGAAGTGAAGATAAATAGATTAAGAACGGAAATGCATTTTATGGGATGGGGGGGATGGGGGGGGGGGGTGTCTTAGGTTATTCGGGTGGTCTGTTTGCTGGACCCTACGCTGTTTATGTTGAGCTTAGGCTAAGCCTGCATTATATACATTTGAAAGTTGAATTTTCGTTGTGTTAAACATAATAAAAGCTCACTGAGATGTTTCAAGAGACCAGATATAATAAAGTTTAAATAAAGATTTAATTAGCATTAATGTATATCCCATGACTTACTGGTGCATCCAGGTCACACTCAATGGCCATTCCATTTATGGCCTAAAACGCAATTGCCCTCATGTTTTACAGCAGGGCAACAATTGTAGAACTGCAACATGAAGATTGTAAAAAGTAACATTTATCTTTAGCAACACCAAAAGTGACTAGTACATAGCAGGCACATAAACATAGATACTGTATACATCCAGTATACGTCACATGACTAAACCTGCATCATCTTTTTCAAATACCTCCCTTTTTACAGTCCATACTACAACATGAAAACAGTAACTTAGGAGAGCGTCTTCAAAAAGCTTAGTTTTTGCAGGACAAAAATGTCATCTCAGTGTGGACAGAAGGCCAAAATGTAAAGATTAAGATGTTTTCAAATGTATCCAGATTAGTGTAGATCCTGGCACAGATGATGACTGGAGCTTTACTTTGCGCTGTTTCAGCTGAGTCTTGCGCTTCATGTACCTGAAGGGTTGTATTACAGTCATGACGAGTGCCAAGTACAGCACGCTTTGTACTCTACATAGAGTCACATTACAATAGCCATCCTTGCTTAGTATCTAATTGTTGATGCTTGAAGATGAAAGGAGACAGTTTGTTTTGCACAAAATCCCTTAAATGAAATGGGCTGAGTGCTTATCGCCTTATATAATGGCAAACACTAGAACTGTCCCATAAACACTCATTCCAAAGCAATTTTCCTTCTCTCAGCTGTAAATATTTCAACAGTGTTAATATCTTAACAAACATAGATAGAGGTAAGCAGATTAAAAGTTTGATAAAGTCACTTCTATTAACTATACTATACTGTTTTTGTGATATATTTTTGATATGGAGATATTATAGAACAAGTGTGCACATTTTTTAAATGGGATGGTCTAGCCTATTGTTAGCTGTGCAGCAGTAACGTTTGTACTGTATATTTGTCTAAATATGTTCACCGTGGTCCATTTCTGTACATAATAAAGAGTGTAAACTACATAAAGTCATCTTAGTAAGATATAAGTTATGTTGTTTTTTTTTGTTTTTTTTTTGTTTTTTTTACACATTTGTTTCATTAGATATTTAAGTAAGTTGAAAACCAGTACGATCCGTGGATAGTGTGATCCGACAATTTCTCTAAAAAAAAAAATCCTGTTGATTTTTTTTTTTTTTCATTGCACAATGAATTCTGCGTTAGGCAAGGCCGCGAAAGGTCCATCTGTTGTATCCTTCATTGTACAGGAAACGAAGGACACATTTTGAGGGCATATTTGAAGGAGCCTTCAAATTGGGACAGCCTTCGTTGTGCAGCTGTGATGCAGTCAGCCTTCCAAGGATGCAGCCTCTGAATTGGGACGCAGCTATAGAAAGCATATGACCATTATAAACAACTTCTGTTCATTAGTGTCTTTGGCGACAGAGCTCTAACAGGAGCTCTAACTCAATTCCAACAATTTTTTTAATGTTTTTGAAAGAAGTCTCTTATGCCCACCAAGACTGCATTATTTTGATCAAATATTCAATACAATACAATACAATACAATACAGAGGGATATTATCATGAATCATTACAATATAAAATAACTGTTTTAACTGTTGGTACTCAAGAAACATTTCTTATTATTATCAATGTTGAAAACAGTTGTGCTGCTTAATTTTTTTGTTTTTTTTGGAAACAGTAATATATTTTGTTTTAGGATTCTTTGATGGATAGAAAATTCAAAAGAACAGCATTTATTTGAAATAAAATTCTTATGTGACATTATACATGTTTTACTTTTTTATCAATTTAATGTGTGCTTGACTAGCTGAATAAAAGTGTTTCAAAGTGTATTTGTATGCACAAAAAAAAAAAATTATATATATTGATATAAAAATATATATATTGAGGAAAATAAGTTCTTGAACACCCTGCTATTTTGCAAGTTCTCCCACTTGGAAATCCTGGAGGGGTCTGAAATTGTCATCATAGGTGCATGTCCACTGTGAGAGACATAATCTAAAAAAAAAAAATCCAGAAATCACAATATATGATTTTTTAACTATTTATTTGTATGATACAGCTGCAAATAATATTTGAACACCTGTCTATCAGCTAGAATTCTGACCCTCAAAGACCTGTTAGTCTGCCTTTAAAATGTCCACCTCCATTTATTATCCTTAATTAGATGCACCTGTTTGAGGTCGTTAGCTGCATAAAGACACCTGTCCACCCCATACAATCAGTAAGAATCCAACTACTAACATGGCCAAGACCAAAGAGCTGTCCAAAGACACTAGAGACAAAATTGTACACCTCCACAAGGCTGGAAAGGGCTATGGGGAAATTGCCAAGCAGCTTGGTGAAAAAAGGTCCACTTTTGGAGCAATCATTAGAAAATGGAAGAAGCTAAACATGACTGTCAATCTCCCTCGGACTGGGGCTCCATGCAAGATCTCACCTGGGGTCTCAATGATCCTAAAAAAGGTGAGAAATCAGCCCAGAACTACACGAGAGGAGCTGGTCAATGACCTGAAAAGAGCTGGGACCACCGTTTCCAAGGTTACTGTTGGTAATACACTAAGGGGTCATGGTTTGAAATCATGCATGGCACGGAAGGTTCCCCTGCTTAAACCAGCACATGTCAAGGCCCGTCTTAAGTTTGCCAATGACCATTTGGATGATCCAGAGGAGTCATGGGAGAAAGTCATGTGGTCAGATGAGACCAAAATAGAACTTTTGGGTCATAATTCCACTTAACGTGTTTGGAGGAAGAAGAATGATGAGTACCATCCCAAGAACACCATCCCTACTGTGAAGCATGGGGGTGGTAGCATCATGCTTTGGGGGTGTTTTTCTGCACATGGGACAGGGCGACTGCACTGTATTAAGGAGAGGATGACCGGGGCCATGTATTGCAAGATTTTGGGGAACAACCTCCTTCCCTCAGTTAGAGCATTGACGATGGGTCGAGGCTGGGTCTTCCAACATGACAATGACCCGAAGCACACAGCCAGGATAACCAAGGAGTCACTCTGTAAGAAGCATATCAAGGTTCTGGTGTGGCCTAGCCAATCTCCAGACCTAAACCCAATAGAGAATCTTTGGAGGGAGCTCAAACTCTGTGTTTCTCAGCGACAGGCCAGAAACCTGACTGATCTAGAGAAGATCTGTGTGGAGGAGTGGGCCAAAATCCCTCCTGCAGTGTGTGCAAACCTGGTGAAAAACTACAGGAAACGTTTGACCTCTGTAATTGCAAACAAAGGCTATTGTACCAAATATTAACATTGATTTTCTCAGGTGTTCAAATACTTATTTGCAGCTGTATCATACAAATAAATAGTTAAAAAATCATACATTGTGATTTCTGGATTTTTTTTTTTAGATTATGTCTCTCACAGTGGACATGCACCTACAATGACAATTTCAGACCCCTCCATGATTTCTAAGTGGGAGAACTTGCAAAATAGCAGGGTGTTCAAATACTTATTTTCTCTCTCTCTCTCTCTCTCTCTCTCTCTCTCTCTCTCTCTCTCTCTCTCTCTCTCTCTCTCTCTCTCTCTCTCTCTCTCTCTCTCTCTCTCTCTCTCTCTCTCTCTCTCATTTTTAGGAAAGCAACCATTTATTTGGGGGGGGGGGGGTTGGGCTTCCCTAAACCACCCCACAGTTAGCATATTACATGCAAGTTTAACATATTAATAGCCCTTGTTTATGTGTTCCAGGGACTTAAAGCCTGATGAAACATACACCTACCATGTGCTGACAGTGTCAAGAAGAGCAGAAAGTGAACCATCTCCTCCTCTCTCTCACCAGCTGGGCTCACCCTACTGTGGAGATGGACTCATCCAAAAGTCAGTTCACTCTCTTTACTCTCACTGCATTCACGTCATATTGAATGCAGTGCTTACACAATTTTTCCTCAAGTCTGTGCAGAAACTTAAATAAATGTATTTGAAATGAACATTCCGAGTGTATCCCAGTGTTCTTTTGTAACCAGCAGCAATGTAGCAGTAAGGGCTTTTGTGTGATGTAACTCTTTTAATGACTTAAATGTGTTTTCCTTTCAGATATCTTGGAGAGCAATGTGATGACATGAACTTCGCAAACGGAGATGGCTGCTCAAACCAGTGCAAGAAAGAGCCGTTGTTCAACTGTGTTGGTATGTGACCGTCATCTATAGGTAGAAATGTTAAATTAATTGTTCATAAACTTTGTCTTTATTTACCCTCTTGTCATTCCAACCCATATATGTATTTTTTTCTGGCAAAAACGAAGGGAACATTTTTGGCACAGCTCTACAGTGACGTTCATAGACGTTCAAGTTTCAGTCTGTATCTCACAAAAAGTTATTGTATGGCAGAACAGAACATCTTTTGGGAACTTGACAGACATGGTATGTATGGAAAAGCAGCTGCCTAACGATTCTTTAAAATATCTCCTTTTTTGTAGGGCAAAAAAAAAACTGCATACGGGTTGAGAATGACATAAGGCTAAATAAATAATGACAGATTTTTCAATTTGGACTGAAATATTTGGTAACACTTTACAATAAGGTTCATTAACTACATTAGTTAACATGAACTAATAATGAACTGCACTTATAAAGCATTTATCTATCTTTGTTAATGTTCAACATTTACTAATACATTATTAAAATCTTGTTAACATTAGTTAATGCACTGTGAACTAACATGAACAAACCATGAACAGCTGGATTTTTATTAACTAACGTTAACAAAGATGAACAAATACAGTAACAAATGTACTGCTCATGGTTAGTTCTTGTTAGTTAATACATTAAAGGGTTAGTTCACCCAAAAATGTAAATGATGTCATTAATTACTCACCCTCATGTCGTTCGACACCCGTAAGACATTCGTTCATCTTCGGAACACAAATGAAGATATTTTTGTTGAAAGCTGATGGCTGAGAAAGGCTTCAGACAGGCCTCCATAGGGATTCATTTACTCTCACAAGACCCATAAAAGGCACTAAAAACGTCGTTACAATGTCCATATCACTACAGTGGCTCTACAATAACTTTACGAAGCGACGACAATAGTTTTTGAGCGAAAATAAAATCAAAACAACGACTTTATTCCACAAGTTCTGTCTTCCTCTGCCGTGAACTCACGAAGCACCAAGACGCATGCGCGAGAATATGACGTTGCGCCGGCGTTTGGGAATCAATGAAATACACACTTTAGTCCCATTTTGAGCTCTACGCCGAGACCTAAAGCCCGATCAATGTAGAATTCAACAGCTTAGATACGGCGCGTCTTCCTCTGCTCGTTGTAAACAAATCTCCTTGCTTCTGGGTCACGTGTCCGAACGCCGGTTCTGCGTCATATTCACATTCGAAGATGAACGAATGTCTTACGGGTGTCGAACGACATGAGGGTGAGTAATTAATGACATAATTTTCATTTTTGGGTGAACTAACCCTTTAACTAATGTTAACTAATGAAACCTTATTGTAAAGTGTTACCAAATATTCTTTAAAAGCTTATTTATTTATCAATATTTCAATAGGAAAGTGCAATAAATTAAAAGTATAATAAAGCATAGCATCAGTTTGATTGATGTTTTGCTCCAGCAGCATTTAGCTGTATTGCTCATTACTTCTCAGCGCTCTATTGATGTCAGTTCTACCCGGGTGCCCAGCCATCAATCTCATAGCCTGTCATCAGTGTCACATAGTGTCCTACACTGACAATATGTGAAAGACCGAGAAAGTTCTGTTGTATTATCTCTTTATAGCACAAAACTTGTTAGCTGGTTGTGATGTTAATGGCGTGCTTTAAGTTGTGAGCTAATCAGTTCTGTCAAAACAATTGGCCGCATAATTGGACCCTCTTACAGACATTTAAGTCCCCGCACAAAAGACTTTACTCTTTGCTGTAGAGCTCTAAGATCTGCCTAACGAGCACTAGCGGACCTTTGTGGCGCTTCTTCCTGTTAGCAGTAATGCAACAATCCCCTTTTCTTCTAAACGTGTGGACAGAAAGCTGAAGTGGAGTAAAAAAAGACAGAGAGAAGAAAAGAGACAGCAAAGAAGAACAGATAAGAAGGGCTTTTGAAGTTCGCTGTTGAATGTAGCCAACATTCATCTAGCTGAAGTCTTGTCTGACCTCTAGGACACCTCTAGAAGTCTGAGGTTGCACTAGTACCGACAGTGCTTAATTGGCAGTTCCGCTTTTTTTTTGTTGAGAAGGTTCAATGAGTTTGCATATTTCGCTGCCTTAAAGGAACAGTTCACACAAAAATGGTAATTTTGCCATTTACATAAAAAAACCAACATAATTGTCATAGAGACATCACTTTCATGAATGAATCTTGTTGTTGTTGTAGTTGTAATCTTTCAATTAATCATTTTATCCATTTTACAAACATTGTCTAAATGATTTGTTTATCAATCAGACTGGCCCGGTTCTTGAAGTCATCCGGTCACAACAGTTAACAGCTCACTGGATTAGAAAATATTCTGTGAATAACGACTTTTCAGTCTGTTTCAGTCTGTTCGTCACATGGCTTCAAAAAACTGGAAAATGAAGCGCATGAGTCACACCCTGCTGAAAAATCCAGCATAAACCAGCATGAAACTAATTTTGGTCCAGGCTGGTTTATGTTGGTTATAGCTGGTATAGTGCTGGTCTAGCTGGTGGACTAGCATAGTCAAGCTGTTCTCAAGCAAAACTGAGCTGGTCTACCAGCTCTCCCAAAATATAAGAGAGCATGGACTCATTTTTTGACACTTTGATGCTTGAAATCTTCAGTCTCTGATATGTGTATTGTCTATGATATTGTCGAGTATGTCACTCTTTTTTTTTTTTTAAATGAACAAAAACATGCATGTTTTCTAACAAATCGGGTGAGTGAATGATTTAATGATGCTGTATAATTGGTTGCATCTGAAATCTCACACTCTCTAAGTAGGCACTTAATTTGAATAAGTAATTACTTCTTAACTGCTAAAGATATATGGTCTATATAGTATAAATATGTGTAGTATGAATGTAATTTAAACATTCTAAATTCGCCATGTTGTCACTGTCATGTGACCTACCAGTCGCTTCAATGCCATTCACAAATCCTTTCCCATGGCCTCATGGGATAGTAGTGTCCATCGTATGCACACTTCAGAATCTTGGCGTTAGTATGTCAACCAGTGCATTGTTAAAAAAAATCAGCTTTTGCTTTCCATTAAACAAAATGCAATTTAAAAAAATCTGAAATGTAGACTGAACTATCACTTTAAATAATGGCCACTGACTTTCAGCACATTCTACTTGCTTTTCTACATCAGTTTTTTACATCTTTGTGTGGAAAGTTTGAGCTCTCCATGTCACTTTCAGTAACATCTACAATTTTGCTTTGTCCAAGATAGCAGAGCGCTTGACAGAAATAAAAATGTCTTGTCTCAGCTTAGTGTTTTTGTGCAACTCACATTTATGTTGAACGAACCCCAAGACAAATCAAGCAGAAGGGCAATGATCTATGGTTACATCAACCTTGTGCTTCTTGATATTTTCCAGTGCTGTTTTCTTTTTTTTATCAGTCACGCGAGTCACGCGAACCGTATGCAGTAACACAGTATTAATAAAACACTTCCTGTGCTTTTTTAGTATAGGAAGTGATGTGACAAGGTGCAGCGTGGATCCTGCTGCCCTTTACACATAGTAGCTTCCTTTGAATGATGTACTGCGGCTGCTGTGCGCCCCTGAGGATGCCTATAACTTTACATAGTCTGTCCTTGTTAATATTGTTTGGAGCCTACTGGGGAAAGAGTGTTTGATTTGATAAGTGAACATCTTGCAAATATGTTTCCTGACTGCTGTTAGCATTGATTGACACCTCGTAGCTGTTGATTACCAGGATGGCTGGACTGAACAGGTGACAGAAACGGTGCAGTTAAAAGCGTACGTTCCCTTAGTGTCAGCTATACTCGTTCAAATTTTGCTGACACCTCAGGGCCTGGGCAAAAGCAGGAATGGGACATATCAGGGCACAAAACAAAGAACAAACAACTCAAAACAATGTTTTGAAAGGGTAGACCTTTCATTAAAAAGAAGCTTAAAGTCCTTTCATCTGACAATAGTAGTGGGATTTTAATTGATGTGATCAGTTTGCTGGAAATATGTCTGGGCTGCTGATACATGAAGTACAGTCATAAAAGGTAATCAATCTGTCATCATGAATGATGATTTATGACTGTCCTTGTTTGAAAGCCAGTAAAAAATAGAGCATGTATTAACACTGTGAAGTAATGCCAAGTAAAACAATGAGTGCTCTAAACAATCTTTATGAAAAACTAAAAAGAATGTCCTGTACTTAACTCAATTAAAAAATCAGCTGTTTTTTTATCCTAAAAGGAAAATGTTTTACTCATCCTGTTATATTGACACCATTTGTGTCTAAAACTGTTGACAGTTATTTTGAGGCAGATGAGTAGAGGGTTTTAGGAGGTCTGAAATGTTTGTTTCACAAGTTGTCTGCCACTGTGTTAAGGTTAAGGCTGATGGGATTAACTGCTACCATATCTAACAGTCTGCTGATCACAGAATATGAAATGGGATTTTTATGTAGTGGCTCGGTATTGCTCTCATACAGTGTTGCGGAGTAACTAGTTACATGTGATGGAGTTACATAATTTAATTACAAAATAAATGTAACTACAGTTACAGTTACTTAGAAAAATTGTGTAAAAGTTACTTATGAAAATTCTAACGATTACAAAGGGGGTTATTTTCTGTAAAAAGCTAGGATATGTTGAATAATATTAATTTGTTGCTTTGCCTGTTTTTGATGCGCACAATGTCTTCTGCCATTTAAAGGCCATTCAGTAAAGCAATGCTGCTATGATGCTTTTGATTGGTTCTCTTTTTTGAATTTGCAGAATTTGCAGCGTCTGCCAATTACATCAATCCACATTGCCGCTGAAAGCTTTAGGCTACAACCTGTCTGAGACCATGGCGAGTTGCCACCATTGCCACAATGGCGAGTTATAAAAATGTGTTCTAGACAGTGCTGGAAATTTAAATATCAGTTCATCCAGGAATTAGAAAAGGATGCAAATATAACAGTTCAGTGCAAAATATGTTTACCAACTATTAAAAAGCGACATCAAAGGTTTCAATGTCGAACCTGAGGAAGCCTCTCCTATGATGAATGTTAACCTTAAGCGCCACATAGTGGACAAATCTCTCTTTTAGTTTGTCCTGTTTTGACTTGCAAAATAGAGCTATTTAACTACACTGTTTTATAGATGTTAAATGTTTGAAAATGATTGAAACAGTTTAAAATGTCTTAAAAATTTAGAAAAGTAATCAAAAAGTAATCAGTTACATTACTTTAATAAAGTAATTGAAATAGTTACACTTATTACATTTTAAATAGGGTAACTTGCATTCTGTAACCTATTACATTTCCAAAGTAACCTTCCCAACACTGCTCTCATACTAGTTCATCTCTGCCTCTCTCCTCTGAAGATGAGCCAAGCTTGTGTTACTTCTACGACGGTGACGGTGTGTGTGAGGACTTTGAGCGGGAGGCGAGTGTAAGGGACTGTGGTCTCTACACCCCGAGCGGCTTCCTGGATCAATGGGCCACTGCGGTGGAAGTATCCAATGAGGAGAAGATGCACTGTCCAGCAGAGGTGGCTGTTGGATATCCTGCAGTGACAAAGGTGAGACCACATACTCACTGTGTATGCTTAAAGACATACATCTGCACATACTATACACACCCTGTAGGATGTGTTGAAGACCCCATAAAGTGTTGATGACCTCATGTCAGTGTTTTATTTTTGTATTATATATAGTATATCATATGTATATTTTGTATATACATTATAGTTTTTCTTAATATTTTGAATTGACTTAAATTTGAGTACTATTCAACTACTTTTTAGCCATTTTGTTTTGTTGTTTAAATATTACTATTTGTTTTAATATATATATATATTTTAGTACAGCTTTAATTATAATTCTATAATTTAATAATAATTCTAATTATTATTATCTTGTTAGTTTTTTTTAATGATTAAACCTAAACTTTTTTTTTGTTAGTTGCAGCGGTAATGTTTCTAATTTTTAAATCTAAAATTATCAGGTTTTATTGTATACCAGTTGTATTTCATTTAACAAAAATGTTTTAATAGTTTTAGTTTTAGTGAACTTATTACTAAACTAAAACTATAATAAACATTTTTATTAAATTAAATACAACTGGAATAAAATAAAACTAAATAATATGCATCATGTTCTACTACACAAATGCTCTAGAATGAGAATGTCCCTCCCACTAATATCACCTGTAATCGAGCAAGAGCAAATCATTAGACATGGCTAATGACAACAACAACAAAAAAAGAAAAGAAAGTCCCATTCAAACTTCCTGTTTTACTAGGAAAGCACATAAACACAGGAAAGGAAACCACTCACTAAGCCATTTTATGGGGTCTTGGAGAAATGGTGGCTTACTGAAATGAGTGGTTATTATTTATGAACGCAAGTGAACAGAAAAATCTCAGATCTAAAATATTGTGTTTATATTGACGATGAAGTCAGATTGAAATGTGCAGTTTTTCACAATAAATGGCTGAGAAGCACATTCTGTTAAGGAGAGATTTGAGATATTGCTCTAACCCTTCACACATGGAAGTAGTAAAGAATTGGCTCTTTCTGAGGGACGTCTAAAAAACGGTGTTGTTTTACTCCCTGGATATTTCAACATGATACATTTGTAATTTTACAGTTTTATTGGCCACTTCTCCTCCTCCTCTTCCCCCTCTCATGATGTTTGTGGAGCGCGAGTCTCCTGCGCCCAAAATCGTGCAAGCTCCGGAATTAATCATGTCACAAAACTATTCCTATCACGCTGTGCGCAACCTAAGGATTTATGGCACTGAGAAATGCCCATTTTTCACAGTTGAGCTTGAACCTCATTGTTGCTTGAAAATGCATATTGTGGCTCATAATGGGAAACGTTGGCACATAGGTTACAATGACTTTGAATAGTTAGTCTTGCCAATAAACCTTTGTGTGGAGTTTGTACTTTTACTTCATTGTCTCGCAAGTTTTTTTTTTTCTTAAGAATTTAAAATGTTTGAGTTGGAAACAGACTTGCAACTTAAGTGAATCGATTGGTGATCAATGTTAGCGCCGTATCAGAATGACTAATTGCTTCTTCACTTATTGTGTGGCACAGCAGCCAATGGAGTTTCAGTACGGACTCGTCGGACTGCGTACAGTAGTGTACTTGAATGGAGGGGAGGTGGTGGAGCGGGGAATGGTGTCACTGAGGTTACTGTGGCGTGCTGAGAGAGAAAGAGAGAGGAATCTCAGGAGACTTTGGAAGAGCAAAGCGATGAGTGCAGAAACGAATATCCTCTCACTCTCTTTTTTGGACCCCATTTCTCCCTTTCTTTTGTAACGGTTTCATTCAAATTTTATAAGGCATTTAGAGATGAAAAAGATGTTATGAATCCCCCTGCTCCAGTCAGCTCTCTTTCCACAGAGCTGTCTTAGAGTAGTGAATGAAGTGAATTGCCATATATATATATATATATATATATATATATATATATATATATATATATATATACATACATATATACATATATATATATATATATATATATATATATATATATATATATATATATATATATATATATATATACACAGAAGTAAAAAAGACTTTCACCTTAAATGAACTCAGGTTTGCAGTTCCTTGAAGCTCTCAGTGAGTTTATGTTAAACTGAGAAATAAATGTTAGGATGGGAAAAGGGGGTCAATGTAAAAGCCAGACATATACCAGCACAGCTTTACTGCTGACCAAGCAGAAAATACCTTTTGCATATACTATCCCCAAAAAATCTTGGGGACATCAAATTGTGCAGTAGTAGGAGACAGCATAAGCGATACCACTGCTGCCCTGATCTGCCCCCACTTGCTGTTGCACATACACAAACATTGAACACATAATTAGTGCCATTCACTCTGTGAGGAAGCATGTGGCTCACCAGTGTCACCTAGCGTTGCAACACTGTCACCCCACAGTTGGGTTCAAGGGGTTCAGTGAGGTTCCTTGTCACATTATTCTACAGTGAAATTAAATACACTCTATCTATGCAATTCACTGTGAAACAAGGGCGAAAAGTTTAGAAGACGTCAACTAGGAATAAGCTGTTCAGTTAAAATGCCACCTTAAATAGGCATGTAGATCAGAATTTATATAAAATGAGTTAATAAAAAAAATGGCTTTTACATTAAAACAGACTTAAAAAATGGACTTAATGGAAATGAGGGAAAAAAAATATTAATAAAATAAATAAATAAATAAACAATGTTACATAGAAGACTACTATGTATTTATTTATTCACTTAAGTTTATTGTCTTTGCTCTGGCCTGAAAGTAATTTAAAAAGTCATGTTTAGCTTTTTTGTTGATATAATGCCCTAATTTGCCCTTAATGTCAGAAAAATGTTACCGGCAATATACAGAACTTTAATTTTGATCCAACATGACCTCCCTGTATGATTGGTGAACTTCATTCTCACACAGAGTCAAACTTCTGCATGTGAGAAATTCTGAAACTCAACCGTAAGTAGAGTTTGGGCCAGTTCTGATCCTATTGTGGTGTGCTCACAGTTCTCAGAAGAGAGTAGTAGGTCAGTTCACCCTGTTCACCCTGGATTTCACTGGCTTTCAAACTGATCTGGAGTGGCACTTTAACCTGGCCACTTGTGGGGCTAATTGTGAACTTCCAGATGGTCTAAATTACCTTTTCATAGTAGACTTTAGGCGTGTAGCCTCATCATTATTCTGTTGTATTGCTTTTATGTGTTTACAGTCTAAAAATATATAGCCTACCTAACCCTTGTAATATACAGGTGCTGGTCATATAATTAGAATATCATCAAAAAGTTGATTTATTTCACTAATTCCATTCAGAAAGTGAAACTTGTATATTATATTCATTCATTACACACAGACTGATATATTTCAAACTTTTTTTAAATTTTGATGATTATAACAGACAACTAAGGAAAATCCCAAATTCAGTATTTCAGAAAATTAGAATATTGTGAAAAGGTTCAATATTGAAGACACCTAGTGCCACACTCTAATCAGCTAATTAACTTGCAAAGGCCTTTAATGGTCTCTCAGTCTAGTTCTGTAGACTACACAATCATGGGGAAGACTGCTGTCTTGACAGTTGTCCAAAAGACGACAATTGACACCTTGCACAAGGACGGCAAGACACAAAAGGTCATTGCAAAAAAGGCTGCCTGTTCACAGAGCTCCAGAGTGTCCAAGCACATTAATAGAGAGGCGAAGGGAAGGAAAAGATGTGGTAGAAAAAAGTGTACAAGCAATAGGGATAACCGCACCCTAGAGAGGATTGTGAAACAAAACCCATTCAAAAATGTGGGGGAGATTCACAAAGAGTGGACTGGAGCTGGAGTCAGTGCTTCAAGAACCACTACGCACAGACTCTTGAACAACAGACAGCGACAGCAATGTCTCGCCTGTGCTAAAGACAAAAAGGAAAAAAAGTGGTCCAAAGTGATGTTCTCTGATGAAAGTAAATTTTGCATTTCCTTTGGAAATCAGGGTCCCAGAGTCTGGAGGAAGAGAGGAGAGGCACACAATCCACGTTGCTTGAGGTCCAATGTAAAGTTTCCACAGTCAGTGATGGTTTGGGGTGCCATGTCATCTGCTGGTGTTGGTCCACTGTTTTCTGAGGTCCAAGGTCAACGCAGCCGTATACCAGGAAGTTTTAGAGCACTTCATGCTTCCTGCTGCTGACCAACTTTGGAGATGCAGATTTCATTTTCCAACAGGACTTGGCACCTTCACACAGTGCCAAAGCAACCAGTACCTGGTTTAAGGACCATGGTATCCCTGTTCTTAATTGGCCAGCAAACTCGCCTGACCTTAACTCCATAGAAAATCTATGGGGTATTGTGAAGAGGAAGATGCGATATGCCAGACCCAACAATGCAGAAGAGCTGAAGGCCACTACCTGGGCTCTCATAACACCTGAGCAGTGCCACAGACTGATCGACTCCATGCCACGCCGCATTGCTGCAGTAATTCAGGCAAAAGGAGCCCCAATTAAGTATTGAGTGCTGTACATGCTTATACTTTTCATGTTCATACTTTTCAGTTGGCCAAGATTTCTAAAAATCCTTTCTTTGTATTGGTCTTAAGTAATATTCTAATTTTCTGAGATACTGAATTTGGGATTTTCCTTAGTTGTCAGTTATAATCATCAATATTAAAATAAATAAACATTTAAAATATATCAGTCTGTGTGTAATGAATGAATATAATATACAAGTTTCACTTTTTGAATGGAATTAGTTAAATACATCAACTTTTTGATGATATTCTAATTATATGACCAGCACCTGTAAAAAGTTTTTAAAAGAAGTCTCTTATGGTCAGCCGGGTTGCATTTATTTGACCGAAAATTCATATATTGTGAAATACAATTTAAAATAACTGATTTCTATTTTAATATGTTGTGGTGGAAAAGCTGAATTTCAGCAAAAATCATTCTAACATGCCGATTTGCTGTTGAACTAATATTTCATATTATTATTGATGTTGAAATGAGTTGTGCTGCTTAATATTTTTGTGTAAACTGATACATTTTTACAGAATTCATCTTGGAAACATGCAATCAGGACATACATCACTTGTACTCTGTTATTTAGCTAAATTAAAAAATAAAATCTACAATTTTAATGGCCGAAAAACAGTAAGGAAAATAAAAACAGTACATTTATCTTGTCCTTGTTTACTCAGAGCTGTCAGTCAAAGGTGTTTGACCTGTTACATGGCGTGTCTCAGTATGCTTGGTTTCCTTGTGAGGAGTCTCAACAGCACAGCTGGAATTCGCAATATTGGCTAAAGGTAAGAGATGGCTAATTATTGTGATTTCTCTTTTTTCTCTCAGTTGAACAGGTTGATGTCATATCACATCAAGTGCATAATGATGTGACTAAAACAACATTATTATTAATCTACAGATTTCATGGAATCTAATATCTAATACGATTCTAATATAATATCTAATAGGAATGACGGAAAATCTATATTTCAGCAGCTAGAAATTGCTCTTTGTATGCACAATTTAAAAAAAATATGTTTAAATCTGTATCCAGTAATCGCAGGGGGGAATTCATGGGGTCATGGGGAATTCATTGGTCAAAAGGTAGTATAAGAACCCTGAACCTCATTCCTCTCCAAATGTAAGAGTAGTTAATGGATATGACTAAAGGCCCGTTCACACCAAGAGCTTTAACTATAAAGATAACTATATTTGCGTTCACGCTAACACACAATATCGCTCAAGGGAACTCATGTTGCATCTGAAGTTACAACCCTATGGGAACGCCTCTGCGAGATTGTGTCGTCCAATGGCATCCCGTAGCATGTGATGTCATGACCAGGAAGCTATAGAGCACACCCGGACAAACAATGTCAGCTTCTGTGCCTTCAGCAAGTGCTCAGTGTTAAAAATCGCCTGTATATTTGGTGTTGTCATGTAGGAAGCATATACAGCTCTGGAAAAAATGAGAAATCAATGTTAAGTGGTCTCTTAATTTTTTCCAGAGCTGTAAATTAGAAGATGGAAACAGCAAAACAAAGCAAACAGCATTTTAAATTGCTTGTTCCTCCATACCCTCGCTGCATCATGGATGGGGATACACTCGATTTATGTTGTTTGTTTAGGAGCAGAGCATGCACGGTCAGCTAGGAAGGGGGTTGACTGTGTTCATTATGAACAGTTACCTCTGAGAATGCTCTACTCATGGCAGACGCACTTTGAGGATGGCACCCAGGCCCGTGTTCCTTGCGGCTCGGGTTCCGTTTCTGCTGAGGCAGAGTGGCGGCTTAAATCGTGGGGATCGCAGATGGACCTAGTGGAGTGTTTGAAATTGAGCTCTGCTCTATCTACCCTCACCCACTAGAGCCTTCTCTCAGAGGTCGGAAGCACACTCAACGGTTTCTTCCACCCCGAGTGAAGCTCCGGTGCTGCAGCTATCCATCTCAGAGGAGGTGGATGTGCTCAGCATCGAGGCAGAGGAGATTGAGGACTAGCCACCTCACTCCCCTACTTGTGAGGAGCTGGTGGAGGTTGTCACTCTTGCCGTGGCCAAATTAAATATTGATTGGCCAGCCGACAAGCAAGAGGTTTGAACACTTTCTGCCCAGTAAAGCACAACCTCCACGTCGGGGCCTCACGTTTTTTGAGGAAAACTTTTCCGCCTGTGTCTTCAGCCCTCATGTTTCAAATTACTCTTCAATTATGGGGTTGAAGGAACATGGGTATGGGGTGATGCTTAAAGTGGATGAGACACTTGCAAGCTATCTCTCTCCTGACTTGGCATCGCCCCTGAAGGCCCTGACATTACCCACCAGGCCATGTAGTATAACGTTGGCCTTGGTGAGTAAAGCAGGTCAGGTCAGCAGGACTGCATACTATATCCATCTTGCAGGCATACCAGGCTGACCTGCTTAGAGACTTGGATGAAGGCGAGGGGGTGGGCCAGACGCTATTAAAGAACTGCGCCGGACCACAGAATTGTCTCTCTAGTCCAGCAAGGGCCTAGAGAGACAAAGGGCCTAGACGAAGGCCAGAGCCATCGGTCAATCTATGACAGCCCTGGTGGCCCAGGAGAGGCATCTTTGGGTAAATCTGGGATCAAAGAGGAAGATAAATAGTTTTGTTTGGACGTCCCACTTTCCCCTCCTGGCCTCTTCGGCATTGCTGTCACCTCAGATGTTGAGAAAGTAAACTAAAGAAGCAAGCAGGTATCTCCCTCACCAAGCTCAGGTCTCAGGGGCTGCTGGGCAGGAGCAATCCCAGCCGTCTACAATCTCCTTTTATAGGGCGCAGTAGAAACAGAGTCTCGCCTACCAAGCCCCCCGGAAAAAAGAACGGGGGTCTTCGTCTCAAGAAACGACCCACTGTCCTCTCTGGTTCTCCCTCACACATCCAGTCCCACACATCCAGGGCACAATTCTATACCCCCGACCGGATTTGTGGAAACTGTGGGTTTGGCCCCAACTCTTAAACTCTTCAACTAAAGTTGTTAAGACCATACTTCACTCTAGAACTTCCTCCATGAGGAAACTGTACACCTTGAAGTGGAGAGTTTTCACCAGTTGGACCCAGTAAATTGTGCAATTCGTTCAGTGTTGGAGATCCTTCAGGATCAGTTCTCCACAGGGCTATCCCCCTCCACTCTAAAGGTCTGTGTGGTGACAATAGCTGCTTACCACACCCCTTTGCCATTGTGGAGAAACTGGTTTGGTGTCACGTTTCCTACATGGTGCTGGCCATTGTTCTGGAAGGCCTGTTGACAGCTTCCTTTGAGCCCATTAAAACCATTTCAGAGAAATTTCTAACTTTGAAAAATATTTCTGCTGGCTATTACATCTCTAAAGAGTGTAGGAGACCTTCAGGTCCTGTCAGTTGTGTTTGTGGAGTTTGCACCTGGCCTGGTGAAAGCCAGGGCACTAATATGGTGGGATCTATAGTGTTCCAGGCCTTTTGCCCTCCTCCCTTTCAGACATCGGAAGAAGGAGAAGCAAAAATTGCTATGCCCATGCAGGGCATTTGGTGCTAGCTGCCCTGTGGCATAAGATTTTTTTTGTGTGTGTGCTTCAGGGTCACCTACACGAGAGTCCCTAGCAACTAAGCAAAGGATGAACAAGTGGATAGTTGAGGCTATTTGGTTTTTGCTTATGAGGCCTTTGCCTTTTGCAGTTGCAGCTCATTCAACTAGAAGTATGGCAGCGTCCAAAGACTTGTTGTCAGGGGTATCACTAAAAGAAGTTTGTGATGCAGCAGGCTGGTCCTCTCGGCACACATTTGAGAGATTCTATGACCTAGATTTGGACTCCACAACGGAGTCCTGGGTGCTCATGTCCTAGGTTGTGCTCACCAGAATTCGCACTAGACAAAACTAGTTGTTATTGCTATCATCCTTGGTGTGAATAGGCCTTAAGACCAGAGTTAAGAATAGGCTTATGACTGTTTAATAAATAAAAGATGTTGATCCAGGAGCAAATGCTACTTGGTAATGTCACAATCACCAATAAAGTTATAAAGATGACTGTCAGTGAGCATTTTTCATCTCTCAAAAGGCCTATTATTCCCATCCTATGGTGGCTGCTGCAGTCATTATCCATCTGGCCGCTGATGGAACAGCTGACATCGACCAGAGACAACACAACATTACTGTTCAGCTGGTGGACACTAAGGAGCAAACTCACCCCCTTGGTCAGTCTCATCCCTATCACAATAAAATGTTAGCACTCTTTTTACTCCAAGCTGTGTGTTTCTAGAAAATGAAAGTGAAGGGTAAATTTTGTTCTATATATTTTGCGATGGCTGGATGGCTGGATGGTTGTAGGGGACTGGAGGCTGAGCTGCCGGAACAATCCAATGGTGATTCCTGTGAGTCACGACTTGAGCATGGCCTTCTATCGGACCAAAGCCATTATAGTGAGCTTCGGTTCTCCTCTGGTGGCCATCTCAGGTGTTGGGCTGCGCTCCTTTCAATATTTTGACCCCATCACTATCAGCGGCTGCCAGAGCAATGAAATCTATAACCCCATGGGCCAAAGGTGAGTAGATAATGTACCTTTGTTCCCTCTCATTTCAGTGTAGAGAGTAAATGTTTTGCCAGTCCTCAGCTTATCTATCTAGCGCTTAGATGTGCTCTAAGATCAGATATTATAATATTACATGTCTATTGCAATAGTAACAGTTTCTGAAGATATGTTGATGACACATTTTTTTTAAATCCTCTATTGCACAATGTTAGGTAATAAATCTATTTTTTTCACTTTTCAAGCACATGATGCATACAAAATGGTAATAAAATGATTAATAATAAAGGGATGACTTTGAACAAAAAACAATAAAAAGTTTTTTTCTCTGTCATGCTACATCCTGACAGTCATCAGCAAAGCTTTTTGTTTTTCACCCATTAAAAATATGATTCACATTAGTGAGAACTTTATTTAAAGGGGTGGTAAAACACATTCTTTCGAAGGCTTGATTGTGTTTGTGGGGTGCACTGTAACGTGTTCATGCTTCATTTTTAAAAAATTGCATTATTTTTCATATATTTTATCTTTATTCTACACTGCTCTGTCCCTCCTTGTAAAAATGGTCTGATGGTTTCCGGGTTCTATGAAGCCGGTCCCTCAAAAATACGCAATGGGCTCAGATTGGTTAGCTGGCCCAGTGTGTTGTGATTCGCTAACCCCCTAGTGCACGTTTGTCGGAAACGTCACGCCCCTTACCTTTACCGGTAGTGTGTGCTTTGGTAATGTTAGAAACAATGGCGTCAATAAAACCATACCAGTTTGAGCCCGAATCAGACCAAGACAATTTTAGTGAAGATGATCAAGCAGAACCTGTTCAAGAACGGTTGTTAAACAACGTTTCAGAATTGTTTGTTTTTTGTTGTTGCTGTATAGCCTACTACAGTCCTCAAAGGGATTTTTTGGAGTAAAGACTGCGGATCTATAGTGATCGCTACTGAATGTCACCGTTACTTTTGTATTTTTAGAACGATTATAGCCAATTATCTGTTGCTAGATCTATTAACCCAAAACGAACACTAAACACAGAACCATGTTTAGCATGCCTGTAGATGAACAAGCATGTAGATAAACAATACATACAAGCTCTAATCAAAGAATAATTTACACTAATTCCAAGTTCGCTGTTGAGATTTAAAAAAAAGTTTGTTATGTTTGTAACTATTACAGGAAAACACATCAACGAAAAATAAATTATACTTACAGGTTGTGGCCCGTAAACAGCTTCTGTTTTTAAATCCATCTTTCAGGACAAGCCGTTATGCGAATCCTGCATTGAACTCATGAAGTTTGTGGAAGCTTTCCTCCGTAAAATGTGCAGCACAGAGAGCGAGATAACCATTGACCCCTAACTCCCCCGTCCCTAGGAAGCCTGAACAAATTGGATGTGCAATCCGGATGAAAATAACAGCGTTTTCGTCTGCATTGCGGCAACAACACTCCAGCCTACTAACCAGATTTGCTGTTCACAGCCCACAGCACAGCAGATAGACTGCATGTTGCAATTCAGTCCTACAAATGGCGCCCGCACCACTGTGTGACTTCACATGAAATCTAAGAATACCACAACAACTCTTCTCCACAGCAATACAAAATGGCCTCGCCCCCCTTATTCTCGGAGGAGATGTTTATGTAAATATTGGGACTGGTGATGTCAGCAACCCTGGAGGAATGTCTGTAGTCCCTACCGGCCGTTTGCTGTAGTCCTTAGAAAATGATTTATTTAAAGGCAAATATCTCCCTTTGCTTTAAACTTTGAACGTTGTAACTTTGCAGATGTTGTTTATGCTCAAACAGCAACATTACACACTAGCTAAAGTTAGAAAAGTGAAATCGTGTTTTACCACCCCTTTAAACACATTAATAGTGATATAAATGATTTGTTTGGTATGAGAGATTGCAAAATGTGTTTTCTTGTTAAATAACAAATTTGTGCAACAGTGGAAGTGATATGAATGCAGTTTCTTATTATTTAGTTTTATTTATGATATTTTATTATTAGTAATCACAATTAAATGTAGTTAATGTAATTAAAATAGTTTTTCTTTCATGAAGGTGCGGTCACGTTGACGAAATTTTGCATGCCAAAAATGAAAATTTTCTGCTGTCAACAGTTTAGCAATGTATGAAGCACAGCTTGCACAGAAGTCATTTTCAAACCAAGCTGCTTTCTGCTGGTCACACGTGACAAGCTTGAACAATTGTGTAGATTCCTTTTGAATTGGCACCCATGATTTCAGCCGCGTAAACTTGCAGAACAATGGTAAATGTGGCTGCATCTTAATAAAAGCAAAAGTAAAAGGACATTTTACTCAGTAGAATTAAGGTCATTTAACTTTATATCTTCATAATACATGATCATTTCTGTAATCCCTCAGTTGCGTTCATTACTCGTGTGATGCCATTGAATGCCAGAAGCCGATGGTCAGTAATGCAGAGATGAAGTGTAATAGTCCTGGATACTTCAATGGAGCTCGCTGCACCATCATCTGCAACCGAGGATATATGCTGAAAATACACCGTGATGATGATATCATCAAAACACAGGTAATACAGTTTCGGCAATTCCTTTTTGTATAGTTGTGGATGTTACACTGTGTGTGCTCACTCTCTTTGTTTTTCCTGCAATAAAATGTCTTTTATTTTTTCTGCCAAGTATTTTGACCAGGTTTCATAGAGAAGCGCACAACACAAACATACACAGCCACACTCGCACACAGTGGTTTATATTACATTAAACAATAATCATTGACTCATGCCCTGACCACATACAGAGAAAGTAGCAGTAAAGATTTATGGCTCACGTAGGGTTTGCTAACCAAACTGTGAGACGGTAAGTGAATGGTCACAATAGCTGGCGCTCAGGCCGGTGGGCTCTGTTATTGGCTTGATGTTGTTTTTATGTCTTTCCCTGCCTGGAACTGTTGGAATGGTCCGTGTGGCTCAAATAAAAGAGAAGCAGTAGGTTTTTCATAAACATTACTCTCACTCTCACTCTCACTCTCCCTTCTGACTGGAAGTTTTGTTGTTGTTGTTGATGATGTTATTGTAATAGGCTAGGAAAACAGTTTGACTGAACAGAAACCTCAACACTCATCTGTGAGTGATGGAAAGGACGTTTCCTTCCAGAAATCACTGTCTGGCTAACACAAACACACTCCTTATTTTCCTTCAGCATATGGCTGCATCCTTTTGTACTTGCGTATCAGTGGGTTTGTTTCTTGGTTCTTTGAATATTACATATAAAAATAATTGTAACATTGACATATGTTTTTAAACATTTTATTAGAAATAGTAGAACTAATAAATGCACCACCATACAAAAGTTTAGAGTTGGTAAGATTCTTTAATGATTTATCTGTGAAACCATTTTTTTCACTTGATAGCATTTATTTGAAAGAGTTTTTTTTGTTTGTAATATTATATTTACTGTTACTTTTTATCAATGTGATTGTGTTCTTTCTGAATAAAAGTATTAATTTCTATTAAAAAAATCTTAGTGACCCTAAACATTTGAACACTAGTGTACTGTAATACCAGTCAACAAATCCTTGTTAAACACATTCTCAGCTCATTTACTGATTATTAGGGGTTCAAGCACGAAGTGCTGAACACCTATTGTATTTGTGCTGATTTTTATTATTAGGGGTTCAAGCACGAAGTGCTGAAACCCTATTGTAATTGTACTGATTTTTATTATTATTATTAGGGGTTCAAGCACGAAGTGCTGAAACCCTATTGTATTTGTGCTGATTTTTATTATTATTATTATTATTATTATTATTATTATTATTCAGCCGTAAAACGCATCGTGCAGACCAAACTGTAAGGGCTAGAGACTTGAAACTTGGCCAATAGGTAGTACAAAAATCGAGGAGAGGTTATCAAATTATGAGCCACATTGGCCTATAGGTGGCGCTATAGCAATCAATTGCGCGAAACTGCTCATAACTCCTAGACCGTATGTCGTAGACTCAAGTGTCTTATATCATTGGAAAGGTGAGTCCATGACGAACAAAACGTATATCTCCGATTTCATTTCCGCCATGATAGATTTTCCGCCATTTTGAATTTTGTTAAAAAACTACTTTTGCAAACTAGTCCCTGGATTTTAGCCCGATCGGAACCAAACCAGTACAGAAATGTTCTCTGGAGTCTGAATATCAATAATCATTGAAAAAAAGTAATAATTTCGATTCACGGTTATTAAGGGGCGTAATAATAGACGTTCAGGGCGGAGCCTATTTTACTAAAAAGGTTATAACTCAAGATTACAATGAGATATCTTCACCAAACTTGGTACACATGTGTAAGGGCTCAATCTTTGGTCACAATAAAAAAAATGCGATGATTGAACACTTGGTGGCGCTATAATATGAAAAAAACATGAAAAGGGCTATAACCACCCGACCGCTAGTCCGATTGACTTGAAAATTGGTATGCAGTGTCTTGGTCCAAGGTACCAAGTACGTCTATGAGCACATTGGCGTATCTCAAAAAACATGGCCGCCACAGCCAATTAAATTTGAGCACCTATTAGACAAGGTTAATGGAGGCCGATCAGAACGAAACTCGATGGGTATGTTTGACTTATGGCCCTAGAGGTCTGTAAGAATTTTGAAAGAAATCGGCCACTAGTTGGCGCTAACGAGTTTTATGGCTCTGTGATCACGTGGTGTTGCACACATCCCCAAAATGTGCATATCATTTGATATATCTCCTCATACTGAACAACTTTGCCTCTTGAACTATTGCTGTCAATCAAATCGTTCATTAAATATTTGTGATTATGTTTAAAACCTACTTTTGCGAACTAGTCCCTGGATTTTTTATTGATCGGAACCAAACCAGTCTAGGAAAATTCTCTGGACTCTCTAGATCAATAATTATTGAAAAAAAGTTGAACTTTTGCATTTGGATGGCTAAAACAGGGTCATTTAGAAGAGGGGCGTAGCAAAATACACTCAAAAGCCTATAAATCCTAAAGGAAAACTCAAAACTTCACGAAAATTGTTATGTATATGTAACATAACATGCTGAAGAAGCATGCAAAGTTTCATGGAGATCGGACCATAGGTGGCGCTATAACTGTTAAAAAGCTTTGAAAACCATGTATTCCCTATGGTGAATTGCCTGTATTGGCTGTAAATGGTATTTTCCATCTCTGTAATCAGGTGGGGTAAAAAACATCCACATAATATGCAGAAATTATGATAGATCTCCTCATACTGAACAACTTTGCCTCAAGAACCAATACTGTCAATCAAATTGTTATTTATTTATTCACAATTATGTTCAAAACGTATTACCTAAAATTACCACCAGATGGCAGCAGAAGACCACTCATTGGTTCATTCTGCTTACTAAGCATATTTAAACTTTATAAAATCATTATAATAATGTTGCAAATGACATTTTGTCAATGTTTAGCAATTAATTTGTTCATTTGATTAATGTTTTACAATAATTATTATATTACAATTAAAATAATGCCTGAAAATATGTTTTAAAGGGGAAAACCTGGAATAAGCTATTTGTTACCCATCATTAATTTCAAATATCTATATCTCCAACAAAATGTGCATTTGAGTTAAGCACGTTTGAAGACATTAACTTGGAAAATGTGCCCATTAAATGAAAAACAGACAAAATGAAAATGAGCCAATGAGTGGTTCTCTGCTGCCACCTGCTGGGCTTAAATAGTCATTTTGTCATACTATTTACTTATCATGTACTATTATTCCTATTTAGACATTATAAAGTCACTATTACAATATTTACAATCACATTTAGTCGAAATAATTTATTTCAAATATATCTGCAACAAAAATAAAGTTTAAATGAGTTAACATGGAAAATGTGTTTATTACATGTTCCCTACAATTGCCACAAAACCACCAGCAGAGGACCACTCATTGGCCCATTCTGCTCACTAATAAAGTTGAATATATGAATTGTATAAAATCACATTTTGTTAAGGTTTACCACTTCATTTGTACTGACATATCACATCAATGCTAGCAATGTTGTTAAATCATGCTAATACTAATAATAGTAAATCATGGTAATCTATGGTAAATCATGGTAAAATATGGTAAATGATGCTATAATCATAATTAACTATGGTTAATCATACTAGAAAGTGATATATCATGGTAATTCATGCTACACATATCTGCTTACATTTTATCATTTATTCAAAATAATTATTTAAAATAGAGATCAAACCACAAGTGGGACTATAACTGTTAAACATTTAATAAGCATATTTGAAAAGGTAAAATACCGGTATTAGCTGTAAATGGCATTTTCTCTCTATGATTTTAAAGGTTACATTTGATGGCTAAATAAAACATAATAACTTTTTATGCAAATGTGCTTAAATGCCTTAAGTGGCTTGAACCCCGATAATTGCTGCTTGCAGCTATATTTAGGGGTTCAAGCACGAAGTGCTGAACACCTATTGTATTTGTGCTGATTTTTATTATTATTATTATTATTATTATTCAGACCTAAAACGCATCGTGCAGCCCAAACCGTAAGGGCTAGAGACTTGAAACTTGGCCAATAGGGAGTACAAAAATCGAGGAGAGGTTATCAAATTATGAGCCAGATTGGCCTATAGGTGGCGCTATAGCAATCAATTGCGCAAAACTGCTCATAACTCCTAAACCGTATGTCGTAGACTCAAGTGTCTTATATCATTGGAAAGGTGAGTCCATGACGAACATAACGTTTATCTCCGATTTCATTTGCGCCATGATAGATTTTCCGCCATTTTGAATTTTGTCAAAAAACTACTTTTGCGAACTAGTCCTAGGGTTTTCGCTTGATCGGAACCAAACCAGTGCAGAAATGTTCTCTGGAGTCTGAATATCAATAATTATCGAAAAAAAGTTGAAATTTCGATTCACGGTCGCTAAGGGGCGGAAAACGAATGTTGTGGGAGGAGCCTATTTTACTAAAACAGCTATAACTCAAGAACAAAATGAGATATCTTCACCAAACTTGGTAGACATGTGTATGGGCTCAGTTTTTGGTCTCGATAAAAAAATAGCGATGATTGAACACTTGGTGGCGCTATAACACGAAAAAAACATGAAAATGGTTATAACCACTCGAGCGCTAGTCCGATTGACTTGAAAATTGGTATGCAGTGTCTTGGTCCAAGGTGCCATGTATATCTATGAGGATATTGGCGTATCTCAAAAAACATGGCCGCCACAGCCAATTAAATTTGAGCACCTATTAGACAAGGTTAATGGAGGCCAATCAGAACGAAACTCGATGGGCATGTTTGACTCATGGCCCTAGAGGTCTGTAAGAATTTTGAAACAAATCGGCCACTAGTTGGCGCTAATGAGTTTTATGGCTCTGTAATCACGTGGTGTTGCACACATCCACAAAATATACATATCATTTGATAGATCTCTTCATATTGAACAACTTTGCCTCTAGAACCATTGCTGTCAATCAAATCGTTCATTAAATATTTGCAATTATGTTAAAAACCTACTTTCGCGAACTAGTCCCTGGTTTTTTGCCCGATCGGAACCAAACAAGTCTAGAACAAATCTCTGGACTCTCTAGGTTAATAATTATCGAAAAAAAGTTGAACTTTTGCATTTAGATGGCTATAAAAGGATTATTTAGAAGAGGGATGTAGCAAAATACACTCAATAGCCTATAAATCTTAAAGGAAAACTCAAAACGTCACAAATATTGTTATTTATATGTGACATAACATGCTGAAGAAGCATGCAAAGTTTCATGGAGATCGGACCATAGGTGGCGCTAAAACTGTTAAAAAGCTTTGAAAACCATGTATTCCCTATGGTGAATTGCCTGTATTGGCTGTAAATTGTATTTTCCATCTCTCTATTCAATGAATGTTCAGATCTACTTAAAAACAAGTCAGAACATGTATCCTATGCCTCTAAACAAGCATGAAAAATTTCAGACAGATCGGACAATATTTGCCTCTATAAAAGTTAAAAAATGTTAAAATTACAGAGTTCATTTGATAATAATGGTATATTAAGCCAATAAGTGGTCGTTTGCTGCCCCCAGCTGTTCATTTTATTGTACTACACACAAAATAATATTATTCTGCAGTAAAACACATCGTGCAGCCCAAACCGTAAGGGCTAGAGACTTGAAACTTGGCCAATAGGTAGTACAAACATAGAGGAGAGGTTATCAAATTATGAGCCAGATTGGCCTATAGGTGGCGCTATAGCAATCAATTGCGCGAAACTGCTCATAACTCCTAAATCGTATGTCGTAGACTCAAGTGTCTTATATCATTGGAAAGGTGAGTCCATGACGAACAAAACGTATATCTCCGATTTCATTTGCGCCATGAAAGATTTTCCGCCATTTTTAATTTTGTTAAAAAACTACTTTTGCAAACTAGTCCTAGGTTTCTTGCTTGATCGGAACCAAACCAGTGCAGAAATGTTCTCTGGAGTCTGCATATCAATAATAATCGAAAAAAAGTTTAAATTTCTATTCACGGTCGCTAAGGGGCGGAAAACGACTGTTGTGGGAGGAGCCTATTTTACTAAAATGGCTATAACTCAAGAAAGAAATGAGATGTCTTCACCAAACTTGGTACACATGTGTATGGTCTGAGTCTTTGGTCACGATAAAAAAATCGCGACGATTGAACACTTGGTGGCGCTATAACACAAAAAAAACATGAAAATGGCTATAACTACCCGACCGCTAGTCCGATTGACTTGAAAATTGGTATGCAGTGTCTTGGTCCAAGGTACCATGTATGTCTATGAGGACATTGGCCTATCTCAAAAAACATTGCCGCCACAGCCAATTAAATTATTTCAGTGTTTAAAATCTTGCTAAATAAAACTTAATGTATTTTGATGCTTGTGTGCTTAAAGGCCTTAAAGGCTTGAACCCCGCTAAATGCTGCTTGCAGCTTTAATTATTATTATTATTATTATTATTATTATTATTCTGCCGTAAAACGCATCGTGCAGCCCAAACCGTAAGGGCTAGAGACTTGAAACTTGGCCAATAGATAGTAGAAAAATCGAGGAGAGGTTATCAAATTATGAGCCAGATTGGCCTATAGGTGGCGCTATAGCAATCAATTGCGCGAAACTGCTCATAACTCCTAAACCGTATGTCGTAGACTCAAGTGTCTTATATCATTGGAAAGGTGAGTTCATGACGAACAAAACGTATATCTCCGATTTCATTTGCGCCATGATAGATTTTCCGCCATTTTGAATTTTGTCAAAAAACTACTTTTGCAAACTAGTCCTAGGTTTTTCGCTTGATCGAAACCAAACCAGTGCAGAAATGTTCTATGGAGTCTGAATATCAAGAATTATCGAAAAAAAGTTGAAATTTCGATTCACGGTCGCTAAGGGGCGGAAAACGAATGTTGTGGGAGGAGCCTATTTTACTAAAACAGCTATAACTCAAGAACAAAATGAGATATCTTCACCAAACTTGGTAGACATGTGTATGGGCTCGGTATTTGGTCTCGATAAAAAAATAGCGACGATTGAACACTTGGTGGCGCTATAACACGAAAAAAACATGAAAATGGCTATAACCTGCCGAGCGCTAGTCCGATTGACTTGAAAATTGGTATGCAGTGTCTTGGTCCAAGGTACCATGCATGTCTATGAGGACATTGGCGTATCTCAAAAATCATGGCCGCCACAGCCAATTAAATTTAAGCACCTATTAGACAAGGTTAACGGAGGCCAATCGGAACGAAACTCGATGGGCATGTTTGACTCATGGCCCTAGAGGTCTGTAAGAATTTTGAAACAAATCGGCCACTAGTTGGCTCTAATGAGTTTTATGGCTCTGTAATCACGTGGTGTTGCACACATCCACAAAATATGCATATCATTTGATAGATCTCCTCATATTGAACACCTTTGCCTCTAGAACCATTGCTGTCAATCAAATCGTTTATTAAATATTTGCAATTATGTTAAAAACCTACTTTTGCAAACTAGTCCCTGGTTTTTTGCCCGATCGGAAGCAAACCAGTCTAGGACAATTCTCTGGACTCTCTAGATCAATAATTATCAAAAAAAGTTCAACTTTTGCATTTACATGGCTATAACAGAATCATTTAGAAGAGGGACGTAGCAAAATACACTCAATAGCCTATAAATCTTAAAGGAAAACTCAAAACTTCACGAAAATTGTTATGTATATGTGACATAGCATGCTGAAAAAGCATGCAAAGTTTCATGGAGATCGGACCATAGGTGGCACTAAAACTGTTAAAAAGCTTTGAAAACCATGTATTCCCTATGGTGAATTGCCTGTATTGGCTGTAAATTGTATTTTCCATCTCTCTATTCAATGAATGTTCAGATCTACTTAAAAACAAGTCAGAACATGTATCCTATGCCTCTAAACAAGCATGAAAAATTTCAGACAGATCGGACAATATTTGCCTCTATAAAAGTTAAAAAAGGTTAAAATTACAGAGTTCATTTGATAATAATGGTATATTAAGCCAATAAGTGGTCGTTTGCTGCCCCCCGCTGTTCATTTTATTGTACTACACACAAAATAATATTATTCTGCAGTAAAACACATCGTGCAGCCCAAACCGTAAGGGCTAGAGACTTGAAACTTGGCCAATAGGTAGTACAAACATAGAGGAGAGGTTATCAAATTATGAGCCAGATTGGCCTATAGGTGGCGCTATAGCAATCAATTGCGCAAAACTGCTCATAACTCCTAAACCGTATATCGTAGACTCAAGTGTCTTATATCATTGGAAAGGTGAGTCCATGACGAACATAACGTATATCTCCGATTTCATTTGCGCCATGATAGATTTTCCGCCATTTTGAATTATGTCAAAAAACTACTTTTGCGAACTAGTCCTAGGTTTTTCGCTTGATCGGAACCAAACCAGTGCAGAAATGTTCTCTGGAGTCTGAATATCAATAATTATCGAAAAAAAGTTGAAATTTCGATTCACGGTCGCTAAGGGGCGGAAAACGAATGTTGTGGGAGGAGCCTATTTTACTAAAACAGCTATAACTCAAGAAGAAAATGAGATATCTTCACCAAACTTGGTACACATGTGTATGGGCTCAGTCTTTGGTCTCGATAAAAAAATAGCGACGATTGAACACTTGGTGGCGCTATAACACAAAAAAAAACATGAAAATGGCTATAACTACCCGACCGCTAGTCCGATTGACTTGAAAATTGGTATGCAGTGTCTTGGCCCAAGGTCCCATGTATGTCTATGAGGACATTGGCCTATCTCAAAAAACATTGCCGCCATAGCCAATTAAATTATTTCAGTGTTTAAAATCTTGCTAAATAAAACTTAATGTATTTTGATGCTTGTGTGCTTAAAGGCCTTAAAGGCTTGAACCCCGCTAAATGCTGCTTGCAGCTTTAATTAGGGGTTCAAGCACGAAGTGCTGAACACCTATTGTATTTGTGCTGATTTTTATTATTATTATTATTATTATTATTATTATTATTATTATTCAGACCTAAAACGCATCGTGCAGACCAAACCGTAAGGGCTAGAGACTTGAAACTTGGCCAATAGGTAGTACAAAAATCGAGGAGAGATTATCAAATTATGAGCCAGATTGGCCTATAGGTGGCGCTATAGCAATCAATTGCGCGAAACTGATCATAACTCCTAAACCGTATGTCGTAGACTCAAGTTTCTTATATCATTGGAAAGGTGAGTCCATGACGAACAAAACGTATATCTCCGATTTCATTTGCGCCATGATAGATTTTCCGCCATTTTGAATTTTGTCAAAAAACTACTTTTGCGAACTAGTCCTAGGTTTTTCGCTTGATCGAAACCAAACCAGTGCAGAAATGTTCTCTGGAGGCTGAATATCAATAATTATTGAAAAAAAGTTGAAATTTCGATTCACGGTCGCTAAGGGGCGGAAAACGAATGTTGTGGGAGGAGCCTATTTTACTAAAACAGCTATAACTCAAGAAGAAAATGAGATATCTTCACCAAACTTGGTACACATGTGTATGGGCTCAGTATTTGGTCTCGATAAAAAAATAGCGATGATTGAACACTTGGTGGCGCTATAACACGAAAAAAACATGAAAATGGCTATAACTACCCGAGCGCTAGTCCGATTGACTTGAAAATTGGTACGCAGTGTCTTGGTCCAAGGTACCATGTATGTCTATGAGGACATTGGCGTATCTCAAAAAACATGGCCGCCACAGCCAATTAAATTTGAGCACCTATTAGACAAGGTTAATGGAGGCCGATCGGAACGAAACTCGATGGACATGTTTGACTCATGGCCCTAGAGGTCTGTAAGAATTTTGAAACAAATCGGCCACTAGTTGGCGCTAATGAGTTTTATGGCTCTGTAATCACGTGGTGTTGCACACATCCACAAAATATGCATATCATTTGATAGATCTCTTCATATTGAACAACTTTGCCTCTAAACCATTGCTGTCAATCAAATCGTTCATTAAATATTTGCAATTATGTTAAAAACCTACTTTCGCGAACTAGTCCCTGGTTTTTTGCCCGATCGGAACCAAACAAGTCTAGAACAATTCTCTGGACTCTCTAGGTTAATAATTATTGAAAAAAAGTTGAACTTTTGCATTTGGATGGCTATAACAGGGTCATTTAGAAGAGGGACGTAGCAAAATACACTCAATAGCCTTTAAATCTTAAAGGAAAACTCAAAACTCCACGAATATTGTTATGTATATGTGACATAACATGCTGAAGAAGCATGCAGAGTTTCATGGAGATCGGACCATAGGTGGCGCTAAAACTGTTAAAAAGCTTTGAAAACCATGTATTCCCTATAGTGAATTTCCTGTATTGGCTGTAAATTGTATTTTCCATCTCTCTATTCAATGAATGTTCAGATCTATTTAAAAACAAGTCAGAACATGTATCCTATGCCTCTAAACAAGCATGACAAATTTCAGACAGATCGGACAATATTTGCCTCTATAAAAGTTAAAAAAGGTTAAAATTACAGAGTTCATTTGATAATAATGGTATATTAAGCCAATAAGTGGTCGTTTGCTGCCCCCCGCTGTTCATTTTATTGTACTTATTATTATTATTATTATTCAGCCGTAAAACGCATCGTGCAGACCAAACTGTAAGGGCTAGAGACTTGAAACTTGGCCAATAGGTAGTACAAAAATCGAGGAAAGGTTATCAAATTATGAGCCACATTGGCCTATAGGTGGCGCTATAGCAATCAATTGCGCGAAACTGCTCATAACTCCTAAACCGTATGTCGTAGACTCAAGTGTCTTATATCATTGGAAAGGTGAGTCCCTGACGAACAAAACGTATATCTCCGATTTCATTTACGCCATGATAGATTTTCCGCCATTTTGAATTTTGTCAAAAAACTACTTTTGCGAACTAGTCCCTGGATTTTAGTCCGATCGGAACCAAACCAGTACAGAAATGTTCTCTGGAGTCTGAATATCAATAATCATTGAAAAAAAGTAATAATTTCGATTCACGGTTATTAAGGGGCGTAATAATAGACGTTCAGGGCGGAGCCTATTTTACTAAAAAGGTTATAACTCAAGATTACAATGAGATATCTTCACCAAACTTGGTACACATGTGTAAGGGCTCAATCTTTGGTCACAATAAAAAAAATGCGATGATTGAACACTTGGTGGCGCTATAATATGAAAAAAACATGAAAAGGGCTATAACCACCCGACCGCTAGTCCGATTGACTTGAAAATTGGTATGCAGTGTCTTGGTCCAAGGTGCCAAGTATGTCTATGAGGACATTGGCGTATCTCAAAAAACATGGCCGCCACAGCCAATTAAATTTGAGCACCTATTAGACAAGGTTAACGAAGGTCGATCGGAACGAAACTCGATGGGCATGTTCGACTCATGGCCTTAGAGGTCTGTAAGAATTTTGAAAGAAATCGGCCACTAGTTGGCGCTAACGAGTTTTATGGCTCTGTGATCACGTGGTGTTGCACACATCCCCAAAATATGCATATAATTTGATAGATCTCCTCATACTGAACAACTTTGCCTCTTGAACTATTGCTGTCAATCAAATCTTTCATTAAATATTTGTAATTATGTTTAAAACCTACTTTTGCAAACTAGTCCCTGGATTTTTCATTGATCGGAACCAAACCAGTCTAGGACAATTCTCTGGACTCTCTAGATCAATAATCATTGAAAAAAAGTTGAACTTTTGCATTTGGATGGCTATAACAGGGTCATTTAGAAGAGGGGCGTAGCAAAATACACTCAAAAGCCTATAAATCCTAAAGGAAAACTCAAAACTTCACGAAAATTGTTATGTATATGTGACATAACATGCTGAAGAAGCATGCAAAGTTTCATGGAGATCGGATCATAGGTGGCGCTATAACTGTTAAAAAGCTTTGAAAACCATGTATTCCCTATGGTGAATTGCCTGTATTGGCTGTAAATGGTATTTTCCATCTCTGTAATCAGGTGGGGTAAAAAAACATCCACATAATATGCAGAAATTATGATAGATCTCCTCATACTGAACAACTTTGCCTCAAGAACCAATACTGTCAATCAAATTGTTATTTATTTATTCACAATTATGTTCAAAACGTATTACCTAAAATTACCACCAGATGGCAGCAGAAGACCACTCATTGGTTCATTTTGCTTACTAAGCATATTTAAACTTTATAAAATCATTATAATAATGTTGCAAATGACATTTTGTCAATGTTTAGCAATTAATTTGTTCATTTGATTAATGTTTTACAATAATTATTATATTACAATTAAAATAATGCCTGAAAATATGATTTAAAGGGGAAAACCTGGAATAAGCTATTTGTTACCCATCATTAATTTCAAATATCTCTATCTCCAACTAAATGTGCATGTGAGTTAGCACATTTGAAGGCATTAACTTGCAAAATGTGCCCATTAAATGAAAAACAGACAATTAAAATGAAAATGAGCCAATGAGTACTTCTCTGCTGCCACCTGCTGGGCTTAAATAGTCATTTTTTTCATACTATTTACTTATCATGTTCTATAATTCCTATTTAGACATTATAAAGTCACTATTACAATATTTACAATCACATTTGGTCAAAATAATTTATTTCAAATATATCTGCAACAAAATTAATGTTTAAATGAGTTAACATGGAAAATGTGCCTATTACATATTCCTTAAAATTACAAAACCACCAAACATTTAATAAGCATATTTCAAAATGTAAAATACCCATTTTAGCTGTAAATGGGCATTTTCTCTCTATGATTTTAAAGGTTACATTTAATGGCTAAATAAAACACAATAACTTTTTATGCAAATGTGCTTAAATGCCTTAATTGGCTTGAACCCCGATAATTGCTGCTTGCAGCTATATTTATTATTATTATTATTATTATTATTATTATTATTATTCAGACCTAAAACGCATCGTGCAGACCAAACCGTAAGGGCTAGAGACTTGAAACTTGGCCAATAGGTAGTACAAAAATCGAGGAGAGGTTATCAAATTATGAGCCAGATTGGCCTATAGGTGGCGCTATAGCAATCAATTGCGCGAAACTACTCATAACTCCTAAACCGTATGTCGTAGACTCAAGTGTCTTATGTCATTGGAAAGGTGAGTCCATGACGAACAAAACGTATATCTCCGATTTCATTTGCGCCATGATAGATTTTCCGCCATTTTGAATTTTGTCAAAAAACTACTTTTGCGAACTAGTCCTAGGTTTTTCGCTTGATCGGAACCAAACCAGTGCAGAAATGTTCTCTGGAGTCTGAATATCAATAATTATCGAAAAAAAGTTGAAATTTCGATTCACTGTCGCTAAGGGGCGGAAAACGAATGTTGTGGGAGGAGCCTATTTTACTAAAACAGCTATAACTCAAGAAGAAAATGAGATATCTTCACCAAACTTGGTACACATGTGTATGGGCTCAGTCTTAGGTCTCGATAAAAAAATAGCGATGATTGAACACTTGGTGGCGCTATAACACGAAAAAAACATGAAAATGGCTATAACCACCCGAGCGCTAGTCCGATTGACTTGAAAATTGGTATGCAGTGTCTTGGTCCAAGGTACCATGTATATCTATGAGGACATTGGCGTATCTCAAAAAACATGGCCGCCACAGCCAATTAAATTTGAGCACCTATTAGACAAGGTTAATGGAGGCCGATCAGAACGAAACTCGATGGGCATGTTTGACTCATGGCCCTAGAGGTCTGTAAGAATTTTGAAACAAATCGGCCACTAGTTGGCGCTAATGAGTTTTATGGCTCTGTAATCACGTGGTGTTGCACACATCCACAAAATATGCATATCATTTGATAGATCTCTTCATATTGAACAACTTTGCCTCTAGAACCATTGCTGTCAATCAAATCGTTCATTAAATATTTGCAATTATGTTAAAAACCTACTTTCGCGAACTAGTCCCTGGTTTTTTGCCCGATCGGAACCAAACAAGTCTAGAACAATTCTCTGGACTCTCTAGGTTAATAATTATCGAAAAAAAGTTGAACTTTTGCATATGGATGGCTATAACGGGGTCATTTAAAAGAGGGACGTAGCAAAATACACTCAATAGCCTTTAAATCTTAAAGGAAAACTCAAAACGTCACGAATATTGTTTTGTATATGTGACATAACATGCTGAAGAAGCATGCAAAGTTTCATGGAGATCGGACCATAGGTGGCGCTAAAACTGTTAAAAAGCTTTGAAAACCATGTATTCCCTATGGTGAATTGCCTGTATTGGCTGTAAATGGTATTTTCCATCTCTCTATTCAATGAATGTTCAGATCTACTTAAAAACAAGTCAGAACATGTATCCTATGCCTCTAAACAAGCATGAAAAATTTCAGACAGATCGGACAATATTTGCCTCTATAAAAGTTAAAAAAGGTTAAAATTACAGAGTTCATTTGATAATAATGGTATATTAAGCCAATAAGTGGTCGTTTGCTGCCCCCCGCTGTTCATTTTATTGTACTACACACAAAATAATATTATTCTGCAGTAAAACACATCGTGCAGCCCAAACCGTAAGGGCTAGAGACTTGAAACTTGGCCAATAGGTAGTACAAACATAGAGGAGAGGTTATCAAATTATGAGCCAGATTGGCCTATAGGTGGCGCTATAGCAATCAATTGCGCGAAACTGCTCATAACTCCTAAACCGTATGTCGTACACTCAAGTGTCTTATATCATTCGAAAGGTGAGTCCACGACGAACAAAATTTATATCTCCGATTTCATTTGCGCCATGATACATTTTCCGCCATTTTGAATTTTGTTAAAAAACTACTTTTTCAAACTAGTCCTAGGTTTCTTGCTTGATCGGAACCAAACCAGTGCAGAAATGTTCTCTGGAGTCTGAATATCAATAATAATTGAAAAAAAGTTTAAATTTCTATTCACGGTTGCTAAGGGGCGGAAAACGACTGTTGTGGGAGGAGCCTATTTTACTAAAATGGCTATAACTCAAGAAAGAAATGAGATGTCTTCACCAAACTTGGTACACATGTGTATGGTCTGAGTCTTTGGTCACGATAAAAAAATCGCGACGATTGAACACTTGGTGGCGCTATAACACGAAAAAAAACTGAAAATGGCTATAACTACCCGACCGCTAGTCCGATTGACTTGAAAATTGGTATGCAGTGTCTTGGTCCAAGGTCCCATGTATGTCTATGAGGACATTGGCCTATCTCAAAAAACATTGCCGCCACAGCCAATTAAATTATTTCAGTGTTTAAAATCTTGCTAAATAAAACTTAATGTATTTTGATGCTTGTGTGCTTAAAGGCCTTAAAGGCTTGAACCCCGCTAAATGCTGCTTGCAGCTTTAATTTTCCTTGTTTTCAGTCAGAATGTGTGATTAATTGAGTGACAGACATTCAGTTTAACCAATTAAGTTTGAATTCACCCACTGAATTCAGCTGTTTAATTGGGGTGAGTACAGGTACAGGACTGAGATCACAAAAATGTATAATTTGCCAGACCAGATGCAGTAGAACGGTTTACTACTAGTTAACTGTTTTTGTCTTCTGATGTCATAAAAATGTCTAGCAAATCATTCACAAGTCTCATAAGGCTCTGCGTACCTGTTCATGAGGGTCTGCTTGTGTCTTGCATTTGTGTACATTGCACATCTGTTAATTGAGCTTGCATTTTCTGGATCACCGCTGTTTGAACGTGTGAAGAAAGTGTCCGAGTGTAGTCGGTCAGGATGCAATTTGTTCGAGTCTATTTGACATCAAAACAGTGCAGCACCATGCTCAACCTCCACCACAATCCCAGAGGACTTTGTTTAAGGCACAGCCACGGATCAGTGGCACTGCAGATCTGCCGGCCCAGTACGTCCTTGCTAAGCAACGAGCAGCGATTACTGCAACCCGTTGACCTCGGTCCTCCACACAAAAGGCCAGTGGTGGCAATAGCTTTACCCCACTCCACCTGGCCAAGTGTTTCGCACTGTACTAACTCCACAAGCCCCCAGGCGTCCTTCACCCCATCCATTCACAAAGAACGTTTTGGGCCATTTGCAGCTCTGGCCTTTCAAAAGCAACTCTGTTCTGTTTTCCAGCGCTTGTTCTCTTGTGATATTGACAGAAGGAGAACAAGGGGAAGAAAGAAAGGGGAAAATGCTAACGTAAAAAAAAAGAAAAGACGAGAAAGTGCTGTGTGTTCTTTGTAAGCACTTGGGCTCTACTGTATGTTGGGTGGGTTTCTGCCAGCAGCCGCAGTCGACTGAGAAGCTTGGCCTGTGAGTTATTACGCATTTGGAAGGAAAGGCAGCAGGCAGTTTTTCTCTGCTTTTGGGAGGGCTCGGCTTATTTAACAGCGGTGCACATTGGGGTCCAGGGCTGGGGGCTTCAGGGGCCATTGGGGAAATGTCTAGTCCGGTTATGTAAGGTAAGAGGGGCGAGTTTTCATAAAGATGGCCACGGCTGTTACAGGAACTGTAGTAGAGCTACATTTACAGCACTACACAGTAAAATGGAAAGAAAAAAACCTGATTTATTTAATAACATTGCACTCCTTTCTCCATCACTTATCTGTCTTGAAATGCACCCATAATTTCGATTTAGCTTTCATTTATTTTTATTTCCGTTTTAGTAATTTTGGTACTTAAACTATAATAATAATACAAATTTTCTGGGTACTCAAAGTGATTTACATATAGAAGGGGGGAATCTCCTCATCCACCTCCAATGTACAGCATCCACCTCGATGAAGAGACAGCAGCCATATTGCACCAGAACGTCCACCACACACCAGCTTATTGGTGGAGCTGATAAAGCCAATCAGTATATGGGTATGATTAGGAGGCCATGATGGACAGAGGCTAATGGGAAAATTTGTCCAGGATGGAATTGGATGAACAGAACTATATAGATGAACTCATAGGAATCCTTTGGTTTTTCATTTATTTCCCTCTCCAATTATTATAGGAGCTTAAGTAGGGATATCGCTCCTCTTTGGGAGGATATTCATCTCTGTCCCTACGTTATCAGGCCACCAGCAATGTTGGACCTAGATAGTGTGCATTTACTGATGTCACTGTTGTATTGAGCTATTATCCCCAGGCCATGTTGGGGTCTTAAAGTAGAATATAAGCTCCCCTGTGGTCCTCTCTGGATTTTGTGGGCCTAGGTGATTGTAGGCATACTATTTAATTCTGTACTCTTGTTTGTTTTAGGCTCCCCCTTGTAATGCAGCAGTGGTAAGGTTGTAGCATGTGTGATAGTTAGCAGGCTCCCATTTTTACCCCTTCGAATAGAACAGAAAGAATGGATCTAGGAAGGGTAACTTACATGATTTCTTTGTTTATATCCGTCTCCATTAGATGGAGCTTTAAGAAGGGAAATCGCTTCCCTTTGGGAGGGTGCTCTTTAGGTAGTTTGCCTTTACCATAAGCAGTGCATAAGCTGCTCTCCCCCAGTTATCTGGGGTCTTTAAGGGGGGCATGGCTACCCTGCGGCATAGAGCCTGGGCATTAATAATAGTGAAGAAACAATGCTATGCATTTCTCTATGCCCCTCCTTCCCTAAATTGGAGGATTGGTAGAGCAGCATTATTAATAGTTAAATACTATTGCAAAGGGTTGGTAGCATTATGAGTCGTTGTGCTGCTCTGACAATATTCTTTAGGGTAGAGCAGGATAAACTGAATTGTAATTAATCTAGTTCCATCTGTTCCTCCCCATCAATGGTTGGGTCCTGAGGTAGGACTTTACGCTCCCCTACTACGGGTATCGCTTATGATTTCGTTCGACCTATGCTTGGAGGACCTGGCAAGGTAATGCAGTTGGCTTATGGCTTCCTTGCTTTTATTACAGCACTTGCTCAGTTATCGCTTTTTGGTCTCTGAGCAGGTCCACGAGACGACTTGGACAGAGTTGCTCTCTCTCCTATGGCTTTATTTTTAAGCTCCCCTGCAATTTCCTTAGGGGTTAAGTTGAAGTGGCAAGTGCCCTTCTTCTATGCACCTATTCTCATCCCTTTTGATGAAGCGAGAGCCTTTTTGTCCCTCTGAGAATTTCTCCCTTCTGCAGTGCTTGTATAGTTTGGTTGTTTATTCTAGTTTATATCTAGTCTGTATTAGATATATAATATATACATTTAGAGATTACAATTTGTAGATATTTTCCACTAAAACAAATATTGTACCATGTACCATGTTGTTTTCATTGTGTCTTGGTTTAAGTTTTGTTTCCAATGACTCTTAGTTTGCTTCTCTATGTTTACCTGCTTCCTTTGTCCTGTGTTTCTACTCATCATTTGTTGCTATGGTGATTCTCAGGTGAGTAATTAGATCTCACCTGTTGTCCTTTTAGTTCATTAGCATTTAATGCTCCCTTCACGTGCTATCGGAATTATCGTAAATACGAGTTTCCTAGGTAAAAATTGCACATGAACACCCTCCCATTTCAAAATGTGAATGCGATGAGCTCTTAATCACGACTTCAGAAGTGGGAATTATTAAATTTCCGATAGCACGTGAAGGCGGTCCTTCCGTTTCCTCAGTTTTATGTCTGGTGTTGTTTGTGCCTGCACACTGTTATGTTGCCTCCTATGGTTTGGATTATGTTGGATTATTCTCTTTTTGATTGGTTTAATAAAGTTACTGTGCTGTTTACTCTTTAATGTAATCCTTATCTTCTTCGTGGACCTGTATACGTGACAAACATGCAGTACTAAAAATAAAATACAATAACAACACATAAGTTGAATTATTTATAACAATAATAATACATACATTTATTATTTTAGAATATTAAAATATTGTATAGAATATGATTTCTCAGTAATTCTACAGTAATTCTCAATTCAGTCTCTTTCAGTCAAATATATATTCTTTATTCTAAAATCTTTATTTTAAGGAGTATGATCTTTTACCATTCACTGTAAAAAAAAAAATCAGGTCTCCAATTGAAAATTTTCTAGTGACCGATCACATCTACATTTTTCAGTTGGCCAAATTAAATTTCTGTGAATTGATGCAATTTAATTCACAGAAATTCAATTTGGTCAACTAAAAAATTTAGATGTGATCAGTTACTAGAACATTTTCAAATGGAGACTTGATTTTTTTTTTTTTTTTTACAGTGTTTAGATTGCGTTTCTATATCATGATATTACAGTGATGTAAAGTAATTTGGCACAACTTTAAAATAATCATCAGAATGATGTTGAATAAAAACAATTAGTAAAAAATATATACTTCATAGCTAGTATAGTACAGTATAGTAAAATAATAAAAGTGAGATAATGTTGATATAATCTCTATTTATGCTATCAGTTAGTTCTTGTCCGCGAATGTGATTGGCTGAACAGTGTTCCAGGAGTGCTGATGTCATAGATGAGCAACAGTTGATCTTGCTTTGGCTTTTTGAGACTATGAAAACTTTATTTTCAGTGCAAATAAAATAAATATGAATAATATCTGGACATACTGTGTGAGTGTGCATATAAAATTATGTCTGAACACACACATAATAGTAAATGGGCATTTAGAAAGTTACAGTTTCCGGGTTTACTCTACAAAATGTAACCATTTTAAGGTTAAAAAGAAATTGTATCAATTTCCATGTCTGGCTTGCGTGTGAACTGGAGAGATGATGACGACAGTGCAAGGGAGCCCACGTACCTTTACAGAGCAAAAGTGCTGATCCCAGCACAGCCATTACAGCTTATCAGTCATCTCCAGGGAGCTCATAATGTGTGTTCCTAAATGCTTTAGTCAGAGACAAATTAGCCATTTCATCATTAACCTGTTACCGTAACATCATTGAGAGGGTGCCAATACGGTCCTATAAAAAAATAAAATAAACATTAAAAAAAACAGCATTAGGAGTGACAGACAGAGATAGATGTGTGTTTATAAGGTTGTGAGCCAAGCCAAGCATCAAGGGTTATGATCTCGCAACCCATCATGAACGGAGGACAGTTTTGGAAGCCGATAACTACAGCAACAACCACCACTACAGTGTCATGTCTTTGTGTCCACAGCTTCCTAGCTGTTGGCCCCTTGTTTTTGCCAAGGTGTTATTGAAAGCAGAGCATGTCCTGAAATCACTGTTAGGCAAACAACATTTCAACAGTGCAAAGGGAAACAGAGAGTTTGAGGTTTGCTTTACCCCCTGTTTTATTTTCAGCGCTTCTGCGTGTTTGTGTGTACGTGTATCGAGCGTGTTTGCTTACGTGTTTGCACGCGGAGGAGCACAGGATGGGGCTGGGGTGTAGAAGAAAAGCCAACAGAGGCATCTGTGTTGAATTAGGCACAGTAGTCAGTGGTAGTTAAATACTCAGCGGAGGAGGAATCAGCAGCTGTAAAGTTTTAAAAGAAGGAAACTCCGCACGCAGACACCCCCCTCCGCAACTTGCTACCCCCCAATGTGACGGCAGTCCCCTTCCCCTATGTTCACCAGAACGACCCGTCGTGATATAACTTCCAAGCAGGAGCAGCGTGTGTTTGTGCATGTGACACAGATTATGTGTCGTACAGGTGGGCATTTAAACAGCCCCCTGCATGTGTGTGTTTCTTCACTTCAACCACAACAGTTTATGTTTTCCTTTTCGTCCCACATAGCCCCTGTGACTGTGGTCATTTCTTTTACTGCTCCTGTAATGCAGCCAGTGTTGGCTAATAAACCTTGTGTCTAAACTGCCACTGAGCTTTGCAACGGCTTTGAGAGAGCCAGAGATGTCTGAGCTGAGAAAATTAGATGACACTTTTATGTACTTCTGTAGCCTCTCACAAGTTTTATAAAGAAGGCAGGTATGTGCACTAACACGCTCTTTGGCATTGTTATGACATAGACGGCAGCCTCTCTGACCCTAGGGGGAGATGTTGAGTAGATTGTGACTGCTGTTCTGTTTGGGATTTTATTAAGCCAGTGATATGAGGTCAAAAATATATATTTTATTACACTGCTGCCCTCACATGAAGAAGTGAAATGGAGACCTTTTTTTAAAAAACAGTTGTTCTGTTATTCTTTATTTTGTTTGATTTGCTTTTAGCTTTTGCTTCACTTCATTTAGTTTTGTCCTTTTTTGTCTACTCGGTTTACTTTTCTTTTTCATTTTTTGTTTGTTTTTTATTTTGCTTAGTTTTTTGCTTACTAACTTTTTAGCTTTTGCTTCATTTTGTTTTGTTTGTTTTGCCTGTTTTTGTTTTACTTTTATCTTTTGCTTCATTTTGTTTTGTTTTTGTTCTGTTTTTTACTTTTTACAGCGCTTTTGCTTAGTTTATTTTAATTTAGTTTACTTTTTTTTCTTTTATGTGTTTTATTTTGTTTTACTCTGCTTTCTTTGTGTTTAGCTTAGTTTAACTTTTGCATTGCTTAGTTTAATTTGGTTTTTGTTTGTTTTGTTTTGGATTTGCTTAGTTTTATTGTTGTGCTTACTTTAGTTTCGTTTTTGATCTTTTGGGGGGTTTTTTCCCCTTGTTGTTTTGTATTGTTTGTCACATATTCACCTCAAATATTCAAGACTCACACTTCCATGGTAAGCTGTTTTCAATAAGAGCTTCAGCACAAGAAAAGGAAGAGGGAAAGAAGGGGGCAAAAAGTGTTTTGTAACTGTGTCTGGATTGCATTTCAAATGCTTCCCGCTGCTTTGCTCAGTTTTAGGTGCTGGTACATTTCCTGAGAGGGTACAGAACATTAGATAAGCTCACCACATTCCAGCCCATTTAAATCTGCAATTTCAAATAAAGAGAAAGGAGACGAGAGAAGAAAAGTGGCCTGGGTCACAGTAAAGCATGAACAAAAACGCTGTTCATACATCTTGATGTTTTGTTTTGTGGATGCAAGTTAAAGAACATTAGCCACAATAATCTGTGCCTTGCCAGCAAAAACTGTTTGGCTTCACAGAAATTGTTTCAATAAACATAGCTGCTTTTTTTTTTACCAACCAGCTTTCATCACTTGTCATAAACAAAAGGAGAACTCTGTGGAAAAGTGCATGTTTTACTTTGTATTTCACTGAAACTGTCTGGACTCTATGCCCACCTACAGTCTGTGTCCAATCTGCAGGGTATGGTTTATGTTAAACATCACTTTTTTCCATTAATGGTTAATAGCACACACAAAAAGTACAACAGTCCTATAATCCACGTTAGATGACAATAATATTTTTGGCTGAGAAAGTCTTACATCATCTGTTGTGCAGGAAAAGCATAAACCTTTCTGCGTAGTTCACACTTTTGAAGATTCATTGAGGAGCTAATAGAAGAATAGTGTTTTACTCCTAGTGACAAATTCACGACTGTTATTCTTGCTTTGTAAACAGTAAAGTTTGATTCGTTGGTTGTTTGCAGACACAGTAACGGTTTTGTGTTAATAAAAGCTGTGATATATGTGTTGAGTCAATAATAGATCAGTAAATGTCCACTCATGTTACTCAAGAGAGAAGAATAACCAAATAATACAAATAAACTAGTCGTCATTGTTGGACTGCATTTGAGAGGAGATAAAGTGGCATTGCTCCTAAAGAGAAAAGGAGAGTAAGGACTTGCACTTGCTAATTTGTTAGCATGTTTTCATGAACCTTTTGAAATATGCGGTGTCTATTTTGGTTAGTGGAAAGTCGTACTCTCTTTGCAGAATGGCCAGTTCATTTCCCATGCTGGAATAAATGTATTTATCCTGTTTGTAATAAATCAAGTAATTGCTAGTGGATGAACAGGAGCGGGAAATACTACTACTACCACTAATAACATTACCTTAAAAACACCAGCTGGTATGTTATAAATTTTAGCGTTCAGCACAAAGGTTATTGTAGTTTACCATAAGTGTATGAACAATCCTGAATTCATGACAATTTGTAACTTTACTTTCATGCGAAAACAAGGATCTGATTCGTCAGTCTCATTTTCACGGAACTGGGCTTTGATGTTCAGTATTTTCTGACAGAAAATCTATTTGAAATCACTAATGAAACATTAATAAATAAAATAACGTTATGTCATGGCAGTGATTTTTTGAAACAGAACGCGGCAGTTTAATTGTTTTGTTCTTATGTGGGTCCTGGATGTGCGCGGTTCGTGGCTTTGCTAGCACAGATGTATTTGCAGACATCACACAGGTCTGACATGACTTAGTAAAACAGCAGAAATGACCTCTGACTCACTCTGCCTTCAGCTCTGACAGCTTTATTTGCTGTCCTCGAGCTATTTATTATCACCAACTCAGACTGTTAGCTTCCCACTGCTTCCTTTTACCAAGAGATACATAAATATATTTAATTTAGCTGTATTTTTTTTGTCTCTTTATAGTTTGTAAAGTGTTATTGAAACAGATGTGTATTATTTGATATGGTCTGGTCTGATGGATTGTTGCGGTTGCAGTGAATTAACCGAGAGAAAACTAAATGTTCTTTTCCCATGTCTAAACTCTTGCCTTCATTCTTTTTCCTCTAAACAGTCTGAATCCACGGTGACCCTCACCTGTGCGGATGGGAAATGGAACAAGCAGGTGACCTGTGAACCTGTGGACTGCGGGCGGCCTGACAAGTACCATGTGCACCCGGCTGTCTTTGAGTTCTCTGAGGGTACCACCTACGGCAAGAAGTGCACTTTTCAGTGCCGGGAGCCGGCCCAGCTTGTGGGTGGGTAGACCTTGACAGATCTTAAATCAAAAGGCCCTAGGGATTGAGAGGTCAGCTGTGTAAAATGGCAAATGTGGTTTTGACACCAACTCAAAAAATAAATAACAGTGTTGTATATGACATCAAATTGAAGTAGGTTAACTTTGGATCTGCACAAGTCAACTTGTTCTGTACCTTTGTCCTTTTGTCTCTGCAGGCAGTAATAACTTGCTGACGTGTATGGAGGATGGCATGTGGTCTTTCCCCGAAGCTCTGTGTGAGCTGCGCTGTCCGGTCCCTCCTCCTGTACCCAACGCTGTCCTGCAGACCAAACGCTGCAATGCCACAGGCCTCAAAGTTGGGTCTTTTTGCAAGTACAAGTGCAAGCCTGGCTACCATGTGCCCCACATAGACAAGCCCAAAAGGTAAGAGACCACTAAAAAAACTTGGACACATAATTATGACTTACATTAATTAACATGGTAACATTTTCAATAAGGTCCCATTTGAGTTAATGCATACACTCACATTAACAATTACCGTATTTATTAATCGTTGTTAACATTAGTTATTATTGTTAGTTCAAGTCCATTAAATAATATTAACAGATACAACTTTTAATTTTAATCATGTATTAGTAATTATTAAAATAAACATTAACATTAGAAGATTACTTTTTCATTGTTAACTAATGTAGTGGTAACACTTTAGTATGGGGAACACATATTCACTATTAACTATGACTTTTGCCTCAATAAACTCCTAATTTACAAAGTTTTGTAGTGTTTGGTTTAGGTTAAGATTAAGGGGTGTAGAATATAAGGTATGCAGAATAAGGCATTGTTATGTGCTTTATAAGTACTAATAAACAGCCAATATCCTAGTAATATGCATGCTAATAAGCAACTAGTTAATAGCGAGAATTGAAAAAAAAAAAAAATAGAACCTTATTGTAAAGTGTTACCATTAACTTCATTGCATTGCGGATTAAGTTAATCATGTTGTGGCAATTGAATACTCAGGGCTGTATCATTTGTTTGAAAGCTTGTATAAATTTGTAGTCATTTACCCTGTCAATTACTCACATGTCCACGTGTAGCCAGACATTAGACTATAGTCATAAATCTGGTGCACTTTAAATGTCAAATTCAGATTATTCTGGCCAAAAACAACCCATTTAGACAGGAAGTGATTGTGTTATCAACATTTAAATAAACCAACCACTGTTAGTTTGTTTTTTACGTGCCATTTAACTAAAAAATAAGTGTTATGGTGAGAATTTCTGTCCATTCAAAAGTAATAAGTACCGCATATTTAATTCAGAAAAGAGAGCAATATACCAGGGTTTTTCAAACTGTGGGACGCAGAGTGGGAAAAGGCGGGCCGCGCAAAGTCACCTGGCTGCAGTAGATTTGCTTTTCAGTGAGTGACACGAGCACAAACAGTTTAGTCTAGGGCTGCACGATATACCAACATTGAATAGAAATAGTATTAGAATAGAATTAAAATAATATTGCTTAGTACGATTTTTTAAATCACAAAGGCATCATTTATATAAATATCATTATATCATTAACATCATTATATAAATATGCACTGTGTGTTTTAAAGGGCATGCGCGCGACTTGTAATAACGGTGAGGGTCTCAGAGAGACTCATTATTAAGCGGCTGGTCCGCATTATCAATGAGAAGAAACCCGTTCACTCCATTCACTGTGCTGTATTCTGCATGAGATTGCATTACACCAGAGATTCCAAATGTCATGAAAGGCCGTTTCAGGTCTGTTCATTCATCTCTGTCGTCTGTTCAACTCCTTGCTGTTGTCTTTCAGAAACATATAAAGAGTGTGTTGTTTTTGTTCCTTTATGTGCATTTGGCTACCTACCATTTTTATTTTTTATTTTTTATTTTTATGAAAGATCAAAAGGATAAACAATGCAGATTACAGCCATCTTTGATCATAATTACCAGGGGTGTCAGTAATTCTTACCACAACTGTACATAGGACAAGATGCTTTGAAGACGGGTGGATAGATTTACTTTGTCAAACAAAACAACTATATTTCTGGACAGACTGATAAAATCCTGCGAACCCTGACTTCCACTAGTGGAAAGGCTGCCAATTTGATTAGAGCTTGTCATTTGCTTGTCTAAGTGCTTGCCAGTTGTATGTGCAGTATTCATCAGACATTCAATGAACAGACTGTGGGTGGTCCATGAACCTTTTATTGTGAGAGCAGTCAATTATTAAAAGCTGTTTTAAGGCTGGGTTCACTCAGATCCGGTCCTGGAGGGCCACTGCCCTGCAGAGTTTAGCTCAAACCCTGATCAAACTTACCTAAAAGTGATTTTATTGTAATTCTGAAGACCTCGATTAGCTTTCTGAGGTGTGTTTGATCAGAGTTGGCATTCTGGGCAAGATTTGAGGAACCTTGCACTACGACTTTTAAAATCTGAACAGATTTTAAGATTTGAAAACACTAGGTTTCAAACACTAGGTTAATAGTTACATAGAAAAAATAAGCATATTTAAAAGAAACAACAACTAATAAAAATGATAAATACATACTACTAAAATTAACATCATTATCTTCAACAGAAGATAAATTCAAAATATTAATATAAACTTGAGTATCTCAGTGATCCTAAAATAACACTGTCACACACTATCAGACTTTCAAGTCTTCCGAACACAACAAACTCTTGCAGAAACATGTGGCCAAAATGTACAGACTGGCTATGACTTTCAGCAACTAGTGTTGACTCCTCCGGACTGCAGATTTGGGCAAATGTCATTTAGTGTATTTCAGCCTGTATGCTTTAAAAAAAATATGGCACAGAATTCTGCTGAATCTATTCATCTTTGTGTTAATGAATGTGTCGTAGGTCAGTGCCTGTGACATACCACAGACGTGCGTTTAAGCGGCAGTGTACGGAGGATGGAACCTGGCAGTCGGGTGAGTGTGTGGCAGTCACATGTGAGCCACCTCCTCCCATTTTCCACGGTACCTACAAGTGCACAAACGGCTTTCAGTTCAACAGCGACTGCTGGATCGACTGCAACAGGGCTAACCACACGGTGAGACAGCACAGCCGCTGCAAGCAGGTCTGTCGTGTTCTCTCTCTCTTCTCCTCGTTTTCTCTTTTCTTCCATCAACGTCTCAGTCCATCACCTCCCATTACAGTCTGCGGCGCTTTCCATTTTCCATCATGTGCACCTCAATCACTTTTAAGCATTACAGTATTTCTGTGTCGTCCCTCTGGCTGTTCATCAGCAGCATGACTTGTAGACTGACAGATCTTACATGTGCTTTGTTTATTTCGTCAGTTTCACAGCTTCTAATACTTGGACCAATAGAACTGTAAAGGTCATGCCTATCCTTGGCCTCCACCCTTTCATTAAACCACATATGTTTGTTGTGATGGTTAGTGAGCTTCCTTTATGATGATTAATAGAAATGTTGGTCTTTGCTTTAGGGTCCTTCCACCAATGTAATCCGATGCAGAAAGGACGGGAACTGGACCGGCTCCTTCCGTCTCTGCCCCAATCTGACAGGCCAGTGTTCCCTCCCGCAGAATCTCAGCCCAAATATCCATCTCAGCTGCAAGGATGGACACAGCATAGGTCTCTGCCTTCCTGGTTTTTACTTCTTGAGCACAAAACATGCATTGCATATACATATGCACTGCATTCTCAAAATTGCCACAAAGGGCCACTGTAACTACAACAACATATTTTTTAATTGATTTCATATGAATTTTCACACTCTGTTGTCTCTGAATCAGAAAATGCTATAGCTAAACCCATCTGTCACATAGTCTAGGAAAGTTAATTTTGGTAATAACTCAACTTTGACTAAATGTGACCCTGGACCACAAAACCAGTCATAAGGGTAAATTTTTTGAAAATGAGATTTATACAAAGCTGAATAAATAAGCTTTCCATTGAATGTATGGCTTGTTATGATAGGACAATATTTGGCCGAGATACAACTATTTGAAAATCTAGAACCTGAGGGTGCAAACAAATCTAAATATTGATAAAATAGCCTTTAAAGTTGTTCAAATGAAGCCCTTAGCAATGCATATTATTACTAATAATAAATTGTTTATATATTTACAGTAGGAAATTTACTAAATATCTTCATGAAACATGATCTTTACTTAATATCCTAATGATTTTTGGCATAAAAGGAAAATCGATCATTTTGACCCATACAATGTATTGTTGGCTTTTGCCAGAAATATACCTGTGCAACTTATGACTGGTTTTGTGGTCATAAGTTGTATGTAGTATGCAAATATGTAGTTATTGTAAAACAGCCTTTTTGGGGCAGTATAATAACCATGAACATAAACTCATTTAGTCAATTTTATCATTCAGGTCAACTACTGTCTTGGGTTTTTTAGAGAATTTGACCATTTTATTTAAACTGTGTGCATGTTTGTAGCTAGCTACTGCACTTTTCAAAATATTTTTAAATTAAATTATTACATTTATTACATTATACATTAAAATGATCGAAAGTGAGAGTAAAGACATTTGTAATGTTAAAAAAGATTTCTATGCATCTCTATGTAAAATGTATCACAGTTTCCCAAAAAATATTAAGCTGCACAATTTTTTTCAGCATCAGTAACAATAAGAAATGTTTCTTGAGCACCAAATCAGCCTATTAGAAGGATTTCTGAAATATCTTGTGACACTGAAGAATAAATGGATTATATTATATTAATATTTTATAAATATATTAAAATGGAAGACAATTGTTTAAAATTGTAATATTTCACAATATTCTTTTTTACTTGTTTTTATTTTTTATTTTTATCAGAGACCCCAAAGTTTGGGTGGTGTACCTGAATAAAATGGGAAAGACATTTGAAGAATTTGAAGGTTTGTTTTGATGAATAACACATCTTTGTTTCCTGTGATGCCCAACAGGAAAGGAGTGTGAAGTGGCCTGCAGAGATGCTAGTAGCAGTGTGGTCCTCTTACCCAGCAACATGAGCGTGATGAAAGACCACTGGTGGAACCCACCCAAAGTTAAGGTGAGAGCACAGACATTGTAAGATTTGGGTGGGCTCGCTTTTCTTAACTATCATAAATGTTTTGTCTTCTTAGTTTTATCTCAGATTGCAAACTCTGCCATATTTTTGATGAACATTACACTAAATATGTTTGGTGAATGTTTAAGACCTGGTCATAATACAAGCTGAACCTTCAAACATGTCTCTAATTCAGTAACTTTATTTAACACTATGCAGTGTGGTTTAATGCACAATTATAGCGTAACTTCTCAGAAATAATCTACTGTGTTCACTAAAAATAGTCAATATAAACACCTTAAGATGTAAACACCCCATCGTAGTCGGCAGTTGTTACTTAAAGCTTTGAGATTAATGTTCAGATTGATAATTAACAACAAAAATGGGCATGATAAATTGCTCCATGCTGTTATAAAAACCAATGCATTATTATGTTTACCTAACTGAAATGGACTGGACCACACACACATGCTCATTTACAGAGGTGACATTTGCCCTTTCCCCTCTGCATTAGAATGCAAGGGGGTATTCCAGTAAGCAGGGCTAACTTATGATATAAACCCTGAACTCTCAGTTGATTAACTCAAATCTTTTTTACTTTATTGGTTATCGGTTCCAAAAACATGGCTGGACTCGGGAGTAAGTTCAGTCAACTCAAAGTATGTTCACGGTGAACACACAAAGACATTCTTAACAGAGTACCAAATCCAGAAATCATCATTGCTGCGTCCCAATTCGCCTACTTATACTATGCCCTAAAAGTATGTACTCTTTTTGTGAAGAAAAAGTACATACTTTTGAGTGTGTAGCAGAAGCTTTGGGGCATACTACTTCATCATCTTTAACGAACAGCTCTGTTGCTTAGTTACATGCATCCTCTCACCATTTAAAGTGCCCTGTCAATCATCATGTCACAGTTAAAATCATCCACATTCCACATGCTCAGTTGGGGCCACTACATTTTTCTTAATTTTTTCAACTAAATATCCAATTAAATCTAATTATTAAACAAAATTAACCATATAAACTAAATTACGTATCTAATTACTGATCTAAAGCCCACACTGTCACTGTATGATAATTGAAATGAACTGATGACATCACCGTTTTCTCCGGAATGGCTATACGGCTGAATAAAATTATGTTGCATTATTTTGCTGTTTAACACTGTAAAGCTGCTTTGAAACAATCTGCATTGTTAAAAGCGCTATATAAATAAAGTTGACTTGACTTGACATTCAATTTAATTAAATTTCCTACCGTTTCAGAGAGAAATGTTGTAGCACATTGATCTGCCAGTTGTGGGTCTTTCATGTGGAGACTCATGTGTTTGCCATTTGAATATAATGATGCTTTTAAAAGTTTAAAAATGGCTAAACGTATCATTACAAAAGTTCACAATGCTGTTGCAGATGAAATATAATGTGGATAACATTGAATAAGTATCTTTTCGTCAAGTTAGATACTGATAATGAATCACTCAAACTCATTTATCTAAACCTCTTTACTTAACCATCAGAGTCGCACATCTGCCGTGTTTATAGTTTTTTAGCAGTTTTTATCTGTGTTTGTAGTTCTAATCAAATCCTTGTCCAACTCGCAATGGGTTGTGTGCAATATTAGCCGTTAGAGTGTGTACGGATCTGCACTTCGGATTCTAATCGGAAAAAGTAGACCATCTTAGGTATCTTTAGAATACTCATTTTAACATACTATGATTTAGGACACACTAAATCTACTTTCGAATACTATTTAGGACGTATAGTATACGAATTGGGATGCAGCACATATTTCTTCTTTTTTCTTTTTTTGGTTTAATGGCGTTCTACATTCTTAGTGCATATCGCCACCTACTGGGTGGTTGTGCAATATTTTTTCAATCTTTTAATCTTTAATAACTTTTTACAGTGAACATGAATTATATTGTTTGATTCAAAATATATAAATTAAAAACTAAAGATTATTGTAAATAAAAGATTGCTTGCAAAGAAAATATAGCTGTATAAGTTTTTTTTGTTGAGCCAGTTTGCTTCCACATGTGTTATTAGGTGAGCTATATTGCATATGTGCATTTACATTTATGCATTTAGCAGACGCTTTTATCCAAAGCGACTTACAACTTGGGGGTACATGAAGCGATTGATCATGAAGAGTCGAGAAGCGCAATAAGAGCCTGAAATCCTGAGACCATGTACATTGCTCAGTGTAGCACAGGCTAGAGTAGGGAGGGAAGAAGGAAGAGAAAGAGGAAAGGAAAGTGTTTTTTTTTGTTTTGTTTTTATGAGGTTAAGTGCTCACGGAAGAGCTGAGTTTTAAGTTGACTTTTGAATGATGTCAATGATTCTACGTTTCGGATGGTGTTGGAAAGATCGTTCCACCAGCTGGGAACGTTGAATGAAAATGTTCTGGAAAGGGATTTTTTCCCCCTCTGTGATGGTACCACAAGCCGTCGTTCCTTTGCTGAGCGAAGGCTTCTGGTGGGTGTGTGGATTTGTAGAATGGAGTCAAAGTAAGCAGGAGCTGAGCGCGTGGTGGCTCTGTATGCAAGCGTCAGCACCTTAAACTTGATGTATTTTTAATAGAAAAACATTATTAAGACCCCTTTGAATGCAGACCCACATTGTATGAAATAAAATTAAATTACAGTAAAATAAAATATATAATAGTGATTAATTATGTATGTGTGTGAATACTGTTAAATTAAATATTGTGTGAAATCTGTCACACCCACTGGAGCCTCATCAATAGGGCACGCATGCACTGAATTCCTCTTCTCCAGTTATGTTCAGAGAATACAGTGTTTTCCACAGGATTTTGTGAGATATGGTGGGACATCGGTCCCTCTAGGGAGGTCTGGGTGCATGCCACACCGGAAGAAAGTTTTGTACATTTTTAAGTTAAATTCATCCATCTGGTGCACTTTGAGATTCCAAAATGAAGAGCTCCAAACCATATTCAGTGTGCAAATTGAACAAATAAAAAGGGGACTCAACACTCTTTTTAGTTGTGATATAGTGTCTCAGTCTACATTACATTCACACTGGTGTTTTAGGAAGCCAAACAATTAGAATATAATAATAATAATAACTTTAGATTGTTATTCCAATGACAGTAATAGCCATATATTGTAAAACAATAAATGAAAATGGATATTTCCTAAGTATTATTGTATTCTACATTAGGGCATATATTTTGTCCTAATTTCTACACTTGCAAGAGAATAAACCCTTAAAGGGCATAGGCTATTGCAGGTTAAAAAAAAAATCCAAATGAATATATAACATTGTATGAAAATACCATATGAAAAGGTAATGCAGGATTTTAAATGTTTTAAAAGGACATAAGAGCACAAATTTAGTAGATAAAGTGGCCGTTTGTAAAAAGCGTTTTTTTTTTTTCAACATCACGTCATATTACGTCACGAGAGGGAGTCGTTCACCGAGCTCTGCGTTGGCTCAGTGCAGAATAGGTTGGTATTCAGTACGAGTCTGTGTATTTTCGGTAGTTTTTCTATTCCAATTTATCATTGTCATGGTAAATTATTGTGTCCAGCCTGTCAGGTCATCAAGTCCACAGGTTTCCTAAAAAAAAGTTAGGAATTCTGCATGGTGGCGTTTTGTGCAGGTGAAGAGACAGGACTTCTCCATCTGCTTCGAAACACGTGGTGGTGTGTATAGTGCTTTAGACCGGAGGATTATCATCCCGGCGATATGATGGAGTCAAGCATTGTTATGCTCATGTAAGGCCGGCTACACACTGGCTGCGTGGCGTGAGCGTGGCGTTGTCTATGTCTTTACACACCAGAAACGTGTCTGACGTGGCGCTGCTGCTGCCAGGTGATCAGGGAGGGCTAAACAAAGGGTTGATCAGCAAAGACCACGTCGGCAGTATTGACGGCAAAATAGGCTACAGAATATTTAGTTCTGTATTGACAGGAGCAATATTTGAAAATGGAGAATATTTTTGTTTTCTTAATTACAATTATATCTGCATTTATGTCAAAACCTAGAGACTTTCAAACATCAAAATGTAATTTATTAATATGTATTTGTGTCAAAATGACAAACAGTTTTTCCTATTCTATTTTGCCTGGAAACGCTTCCAACACACTTGTGTGTCGTGAAAAATATGCGTCGGTTCTATTTCTAGCATGCACACGTTTTCGGTGGAAGCCGATATAAAAACGGACACGCCACGCAGCCAGTGTGTAGCTTGCCTAAAGGATTATATTAAATTAATAAACATCCACACGCGATGCTTCTTTACCATCGTGTTTACATTGATGAATACAAAGTATGTACATTAACACAAATGAATACAGTCTCACACTTTTTGGAAAAAAAGGTTTGTAATGGTAATGTAAATATTTTATTCATGCCATGTATGTACATTCAAGTTCACTCAAATACATACTCATAACGTCATATACATCCTCACACTATCAGTGAATCGGCACAAAATAAACCCATAATAAAGAATTAATGAATAAAGGATAAACACAATAACACTATACTGTCTGTGGTTCGGCCCCCGGCGGGAGATGTGGCGGTCACGGATCCGTCAGAGATGCAGCTTGGAGAAAATGTGAACTGTGCACAGTGACGTGAGTCTTGTTTTTTAAACATTTGCTAACTACCAAATCAGTCGTGATGAGAAACCGCTAACATTATATCACATAACGTTTAGTGTAGACGATATTAACGAGTGTGACTTTTCCTGATGGTCAAAGCCTATTAGTTTCTGTTATTGGTAAGTATCAATACTAGATGACAATAACGTTACCAGCTTTGCTATTGCCTGATACATGATAATAATCAGTACAGTATTGTAATCTGAGCACAGTGTTCATATTGTTAGCTAGCGTGTATATATCTATAAGCTAACACTGTTCTCTCACTGAGACACCTGCCTTGTTCTCCATTGTTTCTCCTCACACAAATACTCAATTTGTCTCCTCTAATCATTGTTCTGTCTAATCCTGGCCTGTCCCTAATTGTGTGTCATAATTGTATGGCTGTGGTCTGTCATATGAGTATTAATACACATTTATAATTTCCTCAGCGTCTGAACTGTCATTGCGATTCATTGTTTTCCTATCGCTGAAATTCACCGTACTCCCTCTCGTTACGTCACGTCCGGTTTTGGCATTTTTAGATGCGGAAGTAAAATTTTCTCACAAGAATGACTCCAAAAGCCTTAATAGTCTAGTTTACATTATTACATTATCTACATTATTTTTCTACACATTGACTCACTGGAGTCTCTAACCTGCAATATGCCCTTTAAGCTTTTATTTTGATGGAAGCTGCAGAGCATTTATTTATAATGTAGTTAATGAATGGGAAACACTGGAATAAGTTGCTTTGGCTACTTACTCACCCGGTAAGTTACCTCAGGTTTTGTAACCGAAGGTTGAAGGTTACCTGATTTCCGTTACCTGACCCACATAACTGATTTCTTGAATAGTCAACTTTATTTATATAGCGCTTTTAACAATGTAGATTGTTCCAAAGCAGCTTTACAGTGTTAAACAGGAAAATAATGCAGCATAATTTTATTAAGCTGTATAGCCATTTGATGTCATCAGTTCATTTCAATTTCCATACGGTGACAGTGTGGGCTTTAGAACCCTAATTAGATCAGTAATTTAGTTTATATGGTTAATTTAGTTTATTATTTCGATTTATTACGATGTTAGTTGAAAAATATAGTGTCCCTAACTGAGCACGCCAAGCCAGAGGCAACAGTGGCAAGGAAACCAAAACCCCATCAGGTGACCTAATGGAGAAAAATAAACCTTGGGAGAAACCAGGCTCAGTCGGGGTGCCAGTTCTCCTCTGGCCAATTAACAAACAGCGTATTATTATTATTATTATTATTATTATTATTCTGGCTGCTTTACAGGTCAGAGGTCATAATAGATCGGAATATTCGAAGGACCGGAGGCAACACGCTGGGGACGGGTATATTGAGGATGATGTTGATTAAATAATTATTAAAGTGCAATATTCGGGTTTATTGCGGATGACATATCGATTTAATTATTATTTAATTGTAATATTCGAACAATCGGAGTCAACACGCTGGAAACGGGTTTATTGCGGATGACATATCGATTTAAGTATTATTTAATTGTATTATTTAATTGTATTATTTAACTCTTGTGGGAATACCCCACAAGAGTATGACTGAAGGAAGGAGGAAGAAATGAGAGATGGAAGTTCTGCCCCAAAGAAAATAATTGTCGGACTCGCAAACAAATATCCCGTCTGTACAATAACAGCATGACCATGTGACTGCATTAATGTGTTTGGACATTGCCAATACTTGGGCACTTCCCCTCAGGAAGCTTTTGCCACGAAATATGTAGTAGACACAAACAAAAGCTTTAGACAGTAATAACGCATATTTCCTTTACTTATTTCCTGAGAGCATCACAGACTAGACCTGGAGGACTTTAGAAACAATAAGTATGATGAACAGGCAAACCAAATGTTATTCTCCACATCTTAAAAACTGTGGTCAGTGATGACCAAAGAATGCTTAACCTTTACCATGACGACATGGTGACTGTTTAAACCATTGTCATATTCCAGATGGTTGTGGGTTGTAGCATTCGAATGGGTCTTTTCTCTCACCAACACTTTCTTTCACAGTCCCCCAAGTCTCTAATACGAGAAAGACGTGATTTTATCTCAACAGTAAAATCTTTGCTTTGTGTCCTACTGACAGGCGGCGACTGCAAAACAGCTTGTGACTCGTTGAAACTCATGGAAAGAGTCAAATGTGTGGCTTATTCTTCTATATCTTCGTGGAAACTAGTGATTTCATACGACAGTATATCAATAGCTGCGGCTAGGGTCACAGAGGCCAGACAGGTCTCAAGGAATATCGATTTCCGCTTTTACTATGTAATTCATTTATATATGGACTACTGAATTACATTTTTGGGTGACGTCATGCCTGCCAGTGGTTATGAGGTTGTCTGGATTATTCATTCCATATTTGCATTTCCTCCTCTGTACTATTGTGGACATTCTTTGGTGTGGTCATGCTTTTCATTCTTTTTCGATGTGGTCTGTGCCATGTGGTTCTTTACTTGATTGTTTAAGCTGTAGTGGAGCTTTAGGAAGCACAAACAAATTTACCGCTCCCATCTGAGAGCGCTGCTATAGCTTCCTCCAGGCCTAATCCTCCACATTATAGGGTTTCTTGAGGATAATCAGCCTTGTAGGGGGATTGACCCGACAAAGTATTTTGAGTTTATTCATGGAATTTGATGGAGATCAAACCTGAGCATTTTATTTCCATCAATTTTAATATAATTTTATGAAACTTGGAAGAAAATCCTGATGTATGTACACATTTCTAAAGGCCCTGATATACTCATGGTCAAGTTATTTTTCATTCTTCACTTAGGTGTAAAAAGGAGTTTGAAATACCTCAGCAGCTGAATGAATACATATATCAGATCATATTCTGAATTTGGCAAAACTTTTTTCTCTTATGCTCCTACTATGGAATGAAATGCAGAGTATTTTGATGCTAGAAGTGCTCCCATCTTTAAATATTCTTAGAAACCTGTTGGAGGTGTATTTAAAAAAAGCATGTTCATGTTTTACATAATGTTATATTTTATGTTTACGGTGTATATATATATATATATATATATATATATATATATATATATATATATATATATATATATATATATATATATATATATATATATATATATATATATATATATATATATATATATACATGGGCGTCGGAAGCAAAAGAAAAGTGGGTGGGTCCTCAGAAATCTTTTGCTGGAGTAGATGCCAATTACATTAAGTACAAATATACCGCTTTGCTTGCTAAACGCCTAGTTCGGAAAGACAAAATTACGGAAATCGCCATATCATTTAGAGTGGCAGTAGTGTAGGGGTAAGACACACGGCATAAAATTTTGACACAAATCGACCCGCGGTTCGAGTCCGCCTTTCGCCGAACTCAATCTTCTCACTTTTCCCATCACATATGAGATCGAAAAGGCATTTATTTTCAATAAAAATTAAGAAAAAATTAGAAAAGTGGAAATAAAGCATCTAACATGTGTTTAATAATAAGTGTTTATCGATTAGGGTGAGGTAAACAGACGTGCTGAATGTTAGAGATGATAAAAGTGAGTGGGTCCAGTATCATTGATCGTAAAAAGTGGGTGGGTCTTGTCCCACCCACATACAATGGTTCCGACGCCCATGTATATATATATAATTGAGTCATTATAAAGAACTGTAATTATATGAGTGCTGGACAGGACTTTTTGTATTTTGTATTTCTCGTTTTGTGTGTCTTTTGGATTTATTTATTTATTTGTTGTGATTACTTTGTGCTGCCATTTTGGCCAGGACTCCCTGGTAGAAGAGATTTATATTTCAATGGGATTATTTCCTGGTAAAATAAAGAATAAATAAAAAATAAGCATAATATAATATGCATTTTCCTGTATGTTAATATGTGCTGTCCCAGCAGTCGCCACCAGTGTGTCCTTGAGCAAGGCACTTTACTCCACGTTGCTCCAGGGGGATTGTCTCTGTAATAAGTGCACTGTAAGTCGCTTTGGATAAAAGCGTCTGCCAAATGCATAAATGTAAATGCTGCTTTCCTCTTAATTAAACCGAGGTCCTGACTCTCTGCGGTCATTAAAAATCCCAAATTTGCCCATTGACCTCCGTCCATCATCATGGCCTTCTAATCATCCCCATACTGATTGTCTTCATCACTCGCTGGTGTGTGGTGGGCGTTCTGCCGCAATATTGCTGCCATCGCATCATTGAGGTGGATTCTGTACATTGGTTGTGGTTGAGGAGATTCCCCCCTTCCATATGTAAAGCATTTTGAGTACCAAGAAATGCGCTATATAAATGTAACAAATTATTGATTTATTATTATTAACAAAATAATCACACAACAGAAATTGCAGCAGTGGGAAAACAAAGGTTGGGAAGCACCTGATCATCATGGATATGTTTGCACAAGCTCTGCAATTTGCCACTCCAAGTTGTCACATTTATTTATGTAGCACATTATAGATGTATTTAAAGCAAGCAGCTTTACAGTATAAAATATGTCAGCTTTCCAGCGTGTTAATGTTTTTTATTTGCGTCTGACCATGACGGACTGAACAAAACAATTTAACCTGAGAAGTTTTCCACGTCAAAGAAGGTGGAGCACCAGAAAACACCTACCTATATAGCATAATCGCCATGGACCAATGGAATTGCGAAGGTGTTTAGCAGCCGAAGCAAACTTTTATGGAAATCTTGCTTTGGCAAGCTGTTTCGAACTCCAAACGAACTTACATTTGTTTGAAATGACGTCACACTCTTCGGTTTCACTTTAAGCATATTGAGGTGCAAGCTTAAGAGCCATCAGGAAATGTTGTGTCTTGACCGTATAGAACGGAAAATATGAAAGACCTTAAAAAATGAAAAGCAGCCTCTGATACAAAGTCTATTTAATGAAAGGCAGGTAGCACTCGTGTAGCTTGGGCCTGTGGAGAAACTATAAAAACAAGCACAAGTTCAGGAGCAGACGGTTTAAATTAAGCCTTGAGTAAACAAGCCGCTTGGGTCTTTGGTGTGACACTGAATACTAAGCGTGTGTATGTGTGTGGATGGCCACAGTTGGCCAGCAGGGCGAACGCCTGCTTTCTTGGAAATGTTCTGTTTACGCTCACCCTTTCCATTCCTCATTGCATCTGGAGTTCCCCCAGACCACGTCATTTCACCTCTTCAAACATCCTCTCTACCTGTGCTAACCCAGGAGGCTGAGCTGCCCGAGATCCACCGCCTCCCTTTCGCTCTCCTCAGCAGGGGTGGGAGCCGGGGTAGCACTCCTGGAGTTTAATGAGTCCCTTACTTAGCCAAACTCTTAAGACTGTAATCCTTCAAGCCAAGCTCTTTCATTGATTCCGAGCTGATTTAAGCATCACCGCCGGAACATTGGGCTCATAGAGGATTTTATTTGTTTGTGTTCTGTGTGTTAGGCAAAGAAATCTGTCAACAAACTGAGCAAAGGTTCTCCACATTCAAACTGAAATCCCTGCCAGCCTAAAGGCTTATTAGCAATTCTTGCTAAGGATTTGAACAAATGCCTGACCCTGTGTGCTGAACCTTAGCGTGTAACTCATCCTGCGCATGCTATAGACATCAGTGATACCTCAAATCATGAGGCAAGCTGTGCTGTTACTTTCTAGTAATCAAACTTAAGATTTTGGCTTGCTGGATAATAAAATGGTTGAAAAAATAGCTAATTCACTCCAATGTAACTAATGGATCTGAAACTGTTGAACTTTGTTAACTTTGTCATTCCATCATTTTCTCTTATGCAGAATATTGTATGCACCATGGGACTCAAGTGGTACCCTAACCCAGAGGCCCTCCATTGCATAAAGGGATGTGAGGTAAGACCTACCTCAATTTATGCACTGTTTTATTATTGTTATTATTACATTTTATTAGGATATTATTTAATATTATTGTTTATTTTCAACAACAACAACACAATTTTTTTTTATAATTGAATTGGTATGTGTACATTTTTTTCTTTATTATATTTATTTGTTTTTAATGTTTGTAATTTATCTTAATTATTAAATTAATTGTCTGTTCGCCAGCTAAGCTCTGTTGTAAATTTGCATGATAACAACATTATGCCCGTGATAGTTGCTTCAAGGTAATCTCCCAGCCACAGCTTTAAGCTCTATACAGTCATGGAGGTCTGTTCTCTGGAGCCTGACCTTGAACAGTTGTTTCTGCCATCTTCTCACGCTCTTTGAAGTCTAATACATAAATAAACATGCTGTGCTTAGTGTCTTCCTCTCCTTTGCTCTTTGGGCCAGTCTAGTCTAATCGGAGTCGGGTTTAACAGGGCCAACAAAAGCAGACAAGAGGGATATGTTACCACCTTTGTTTTTAAGGGCAATTTGTTTTCTTTTTGCATTTTAGAGGAACCTGGAAACCTCATTTAGAGGGTATCATGTTCCCAACTTCCTCAAGTCACTCAGTGAGAATAATAAAACAAACAGCTACCGTGTCTTCTTGCTGAAAAAGCGATTGAAAAATAATTTGCCATTGAAAAGAGTGAAACGACATATCTACATACAGTATATGTTCGACTTTTCTTGCCAAAGCCACCGCACTGCTACTCTGAAAGTGTTCTCCAGCTCAGTATGAAGATGTGCGATTAATCTGCACCTCACTCTCATTTATAACAAGTCTTGCTCTAATGTCGCAGTGAGATGACCAGTCCATTTTTTATTCGGGTCAGAGCTGCAGACTTTTGAACCCAACTCATCCTGACCCAGTTTCAATGGGTGTTAATTAGCAGCCCACTGAAAGCTTTTGGGTTGAGCCAGAGAGATGATTTCAAACTGGAAAAGGTCACAGGTGTGTTGGGCAACCTTTTGTGCCTGTCAAGATGGAAATGTGTAGTAACTCCCAAGGGAGACACATATAAGTTTAATAGGGCTTCGGTTTCCCCATTAAAAGCGGCCTCCACCATCCACAAGCCCAGGAATACTAACTCAATTTTTCCAGGGCAACATAATTGCAACAGACTCAAGTCTGTGTCTATTTTTACACAGTTGTGGATGTATGCAAGTATGAATGACTGGTTTCTGGTTTTAAATTAATTTTATTGATGGGAAGAACAGATTATTAGTTGACGAACCACATGATGAGTTTATTTATATAACATTATGTTCATCATTATAGATTTCATTAATTCATGTTATTGTTTTATACCAGCCGTTCATGGGTGATAATTACTGCGACGCCATCAACAACCGAGCGTTTTGCAACTATGATGGTGGAGACTGCTGTCATTCTACTGTTAAAACCAAAAAGGTATGTTTTTTTATTATTCTTTAGAAGTTTAATTAGTTTAATACTTTGTTTGCACTTCAAGAACTAGTAAATAAATATGTACAAAGCTGTAAAGTGTGTAATCTGCATTGTTACTACATATTCAGACAGGGCAAATACAGCTTGTGTTGTAATAATTATCTCCTTGGAGAGAAAACTTTTAAGGACACCCACACAAGTGAGGGAAACTCTGTGAACCCTATCCACAATGCATTGTAGACCTGTGAAACACGCACATATATGTTTGGGTGTTTTTCCAAAGCCATGGCAACAAAGGGTTGCATATAGCATTTCCATATGGACGTTCACCTCACTTTCCAACAAAGACAAAGATCCATGAGTTTAATCTCGAGGGTGGTAAATAGCCATAGAAAGGCTTTTTCTGCACGCTTGTGTACTGTTCTTTTTCCAATGGACTTGTCATCCTCTTTTACTTGATCCTCCCTTGCTTTTTCCTTGAGCAAGTTTTCCTGGCTGCCAGAGAAAGTGAACTTCTCTTTTGACAGACAAAGAATGAAGTAACTTCTCCAAAGTTACAACAGCGAACTCTGGATCGCTGTACCCACGCACAGTGCCAAAACAAAAACAAAAAGTTGGCATGTGTGATGACGCATTTCCCGGCAGAATACACAACTTGTTGTGAAAGGTCTAGAAACGGCAATTGGGATTGGACTCTTAACATTTATATACAGCTGTAAATCATATAGAAACGTATAAACTCAGGGGGCCGTTTGATTTGTCACGCCAGAGGATTACCCAAGCAAATAAGAAAACTAACTGCTCATCCTCCTCTTGGAGACTGAGCTGCTGACCAATACATTGTCAATCCTGAATTGTGTTAATAAGTGGTTGTGATAAAGGAGTTTCAGTTTCTTTGTAAGTTGAGAACATAAGACATTTTTACAATATTCTTGTATGAATTCTGAAAGGTAGCTGCCAAAAGCAAATAATTGTCTAAATTGCTCCTCCACAGGGTGTGTGGAGTGCAGAAGCACGATGTAATTTTTGTGTTTAAAGAGCCAATAAATGCTTAATTCCATCTTGGTCATGTCATTTTAAAGAGTTTTTGGGGATACTAATGAAAATGCTTTCATTATGTAATGGCTATCACATTAACCCAGATGACCCTGCACTAAGCTCCACCTCTCTTGGCTACTGTTGCTGACTCAGACAAGCTTTTCGGAGATTTCTGTGAATAGCTTGATTTTCAGTAAAATGTATTTATGAAGTGGTACAAATTGATTAGATACAGTATATGTGTACATATATAATTGTTTTTTTTTTTTTTATAATGCATCAAACAATAAACAGATAGACAGAAGAGATAGAACTTCAACAGGAAATAAATTACAAATATGAATTTACTTCAAGTAAAGTTTCACATACAAAAAGATAACATTATGGTGCATCAGTGGTATTACCAAAAAAAGAATATTATAATATTTAAGAGATGTGTCAATATCAATTAAGAAATGTGACAAAGTTAGAGAATTTTTTAATAAATTAATAAAACAAATTCCAAACAAATTAAAAAAATGTACAATGTTAATTGGAGTATTAGTTGTACCTTTAAAGTAACACATATCTTTTAACTGAAAGGATCTGGAAGAAAATGAGCAAGAATTGTCAACATCCATATATTTTGCCACAGTATCATTCACAGGATATTTTATGTAAGATGTACTTCTTTCATCTTAATGGGAATGCAATACTTGTGAGGTAATAACCAGGCTTCTTTCCAGTCTATAAACTCAAGAGATGCCCAGTAAAATTAGCTGGAACATTTTTTATTCTGAAGAATTTGTTGAATATGCTTATTACTTCATTTTTTTTTTTGTTAATATACATATTCCATCTAAGGTCAAATCAGGTTCTTTGGTATCACTCTTACTAAAACTTAAATTATATTTTACAAGTTGAGTTAGACCAGAGGGAACCACTTTGAGCACTGCATTAAAGGGTTAGGGAAAATTGTGAATAGATATAAAAAAAATTCATTAGACAAAAATTGAAAGAATTGTAATTATATTCCTGTTAAACCATGTATAGAGAAAAATAGATTTATTCCTAATCATTATATCTGAGTTGGTCCATAGTTTTATGTGGCGAAAAATTGTGAGTGTAACATAACTTCCATACAAGAAGAGCCTGCTGATGAAATTTAGACAGTGCAACTGGCAATCTATTAGGCAAGTAATTACATTTTAATATAAAAGAAAGGCCACCAATGTTTGTAAATATATGATTTGGGATTTTTTTTTTTTAAAACATTTAGAATTGTGATTTGTTAAACATCTTTTAATCCAATTCATCCTAAAGGTGTTCACTGTATCACTAAAGTCCACCTTCTTTCTGTCTTTTTGAAAGAGCTTTTTTTTAGCTTATGAGGTTTCTTTTTCCATATGAAGTCTAGAAAAAAATTGTTTATTCCTTTAACTGTAGAGTAATTAACAAAAAGAGAAAGAGAAGGCTATACAAAAAAAAAAATAATCCTTCTGATTTGGACAACGTCTCTTTCGATCCAAAGGTCAAATATGTTTTAGTGTTTTTTATACTACCAGAAGAACTAAGCTGTTGTCTAGCTGCTAAAGTTTTTATTAAATAAATACAAAATACCTTATAAGTAAAAGTATTGAGATTGCAGAATCATCATTTTTATGGAGCTTCATGATTGGATATTTTTCTTATGTGACCATAAATGAATTGTGACATTGCAAAGCATTTCTATCTGTATTTTTTTTTTTTAAGAAACTACGTAAGGCGATTGCTAATCAGAATTGAGAAAAACACTTCTCATAGTCAACTGAAAAGAGAAAAGGCTCATTCGAAAGTGATCACTTTAAGGAAACAGAACTGTTCCTAACATTTCTACAATACATTCACTATGGTACTGTGAACTAATTACTATCAACACTTCAATGATCTCAATCATTACATAAAAGGAAAGACGTTATTAACATTCATTTCCCTTGGAGATGTTCTGTCAGAGTCAATAAAGAATGGATCCAAAAGCAGAGGTTGACAGGATAACAACAGTCTTTAATGAGAATATAAACAAGGCAGTCTGTAGTTAAGGCACACAGAACTGGTAAAACAAACTGAGAAGGCAGCTGAGATGATCCTGTCTCGAAGAGGAGAGAGATCGGGACACCAGTAGAGGTGGAGGCAGTTCTTGAGAATAAATCACAGTCAGGAACAGAGGACTGCAAAGGTGCTCTTGCAGCAAATGCAGAACTCAGACTAAACTTAGGCGCAAGGCTGTATCAGACAAACAAGACCAGGTGAGCACTTCCAAAGCAAATCAGACATGAAGAAAGCAGCAGTCGTAACGCATGGCATGAAACAATGATCCAACAAGAGGCAGTAAGAACAAACACTAGATAAAGGGTAAGCACTCAAACAAAAGTGGGAACAGGTGTCATCGCAAGGCAGCGAGGCGCTGATTGCGATGACTAACAGGTGCAGGTAGACAGAGAGAAGATGAGCCTAACGAGCGAGTGAGAAAGTGTGTGTGTGTGTGTGTGTGTGTGTGTGTCTGAAACAATCAGGAAGGAGAGTGAGTGAAGAAAAGGATAGTGAGAAGCAAAGAGAAAGAACCTGACACATGACAGTACCCCTCACTCAACGAGCGCTCCCGAGGGAGGAGCCTGACGAGACCGGTAGAAGTCATCAATCAACGAGCGATCCAGGACGTTCCGGGCTGGAATCCACTGCCTCTCCTCAGGACCGTACCCCTCCCAATCCACCAAAAACTGGTGACCACGCCCCCGGGGACGGACGTCGAGAAGCTTGCGAACTCTATAGATAGAGGCCCCCTCGTCGATAGGAGGAGGAGGAAGGGAGGGACGGGTGGGCGCGCGAATGACAGGCTTAATGCAAGACACATGAAAAACCGGATGAACACGACGCATCTGACGGGACAGCTTGAGTTTAACAGTGACTGGACTGATAACCTTTACCACGGGAAAGGGCCCGACAAACCGAGGCATGAGCTTACGAGACGCCTCTTGAATGGGCAAATTGCGGGTGGAAAGCCACACTTTCTGACCGCAGACATATCTTGGAGATCTAACACGGTGCCGATTGGCGGCTCGATGAGTACGTGCCCTGGAATGACATAATGCAGATGTCACTCTCCTCCAGGTTCGCTTACATCTCTGAATGAAAGCTTCGACGGACGGAACCGAGGCCAGAGACTTTTGCGCCGAAAAAACAGGGGGTTGGTAACCGAGACAACTCTCAAACGGAGACAAACCAGTAGCGGACGACGGAAGGGAATTGTGAGCATTTTCGGCCCACGGCAGCTGGTCGCACCAAGAAGCAGGATTCTGTGATGTAAGACTATGCAACATGCGACCAAGAATCTGATTGGTCCTCTCGGCCTGCCCATTAGTCTGCGGATGGAATCCTGATGACAGACTGGGGGAAGCCCCTATCTGACGACAGAATTCCCTCCAGAACTGGGAGGTAAATTGGGGTCCCTTGTCAGACACTACGTCCGAAGGAAGACCATGGATCTTGAACACGTGATTAACCATAATTTGGGCAGTTTCTAGAGCAGATGGTAATTTAGGGAGCGGTATAAAATGCGCAGCCTTAGAAAAATGATCCACGACGGTGAGAATGACCGTATTACCAGCCGAAGAAGGCAACCCGGTAACAAACTCCAACGTGATGTGAGACCAGGGACGCGAAGGAATGGGAAGAGGTCTAAGAAGACCCGCCAGAGGACTATTGCTAGACTTAGTCTGGGTGCAGATAGAACAAGCTGCAACAAAATGCCGGATATCGTGCTCACGAGTGGGCCACCAAAATCTCTGACGAATGGTCGCTAGCGTTCCTCTAACCCCGGGATGCGCAACCAATTTAGACGAATGCCCCCAGCGAAGAACCGTAGGATGAGCGACTTCGGGCACGAATAATGTTCCTTCCGGAGCGCGGGGTGGACTAGGAACGTGCGAGACAGAACGCTTCACCATCTGTTCCACTCCCTAGACGGCTACCCCGACCACACATCGCTGAGGCAAAATCCCCTCAATGGTCGAGGCAACCTCTGACTGGCCGAACTGCCGAGAAAGAGCATCAGGCTTGAGGTTCTTAGAACCAGGTCTAAACGAAATAGAAAAATCAAAGCGGTCGAAAAACAATGCCCAGCGGGCTTGACGGGCGTTAAGGCGTTTAGCAGAGCGGATATACTCTAGATTGCGATGATCTGTCCAGACTATGAATGGTACTCTGGCCCCTTCAAGCCAGTGTCGCCACTCACCCAGCACCAGACGAATCGCCAAGAGTTCTCGGTTGCCAATGTCATAGTTCCGCTCCGTGGGTGAGAGACGATGAGAGTAGAACGCACACGGATGTACCTTGTCATCCTGGGAAGAGCGTTGCGACAAGATAGCTCCCACCCCAATGTCAGAGGCATCGACCTCGACGATGAACTGACGCCTAGGGTCAGGAGTGATCAAAACGGGCGCGGAGGTAAATAGATTCTTAAGTCGGTTAAACGCACCCTCAGCAGCCTCCGACCAAGCGAACCTGGCCTTGGAGGAGGTAAGGGCGGTAAGAGGAGCGGCAACCTGGCTAAAGCCTCGAATAAAGCGCCTATAAAAATTGGCAAATCCCAGAAACCGTTGAAGGGCGACACGAGAATCTGGGACAGGCCAATCAAGCACCGCACGGACCTTGTTAGGGTCCATGCTGATCCCCTCCGTAGAGATCACCGAACCGAGGAACGTAACCGATTGGGCGTGAAAGACGCATTTCTCTGCCTTAATGAATAGACGGTTCTCTAATAAACACTGCAGGACACGACGAACGTGTTGAACGTGAACCTGGAGGGACGGCGAGAAAATCAGAATGTCATCCAAGTAAACAGATACAAAAACGTTTAACATGTCTCGCAAGACATCATTAACCAAAGCCTGAAAAACCGTGGGAGCGTTGACCAGCCCGAAAGGAAGGACGCGATATTCAAAGTGCCCAACAGGAGTGTTAAACGCTTCTTCCACTCGTCCCCCTCCTTGATACGCACCAAATGGTAGGCGTTACGCAAGTCTAATTTGGTGAATATCTTTGCGCCCTGTAGGATCTCAAAGGCTGACGACATAAGGGATATCGGTTCTTGACTGTTATGTTGTTCAGCCCTCGATAGTCGATACAGGGACGCAAAGAACCATCCTTCTTCCGAACGACTGAAAACCGCCCGCAGATCATGGTACTCCTCCAGGACTCCAGACAAATCATCAGGCTCCTCCTGGAAGACAGAAACAGAACACACGGCAGAAACAGCAGAGACCAGACAATTCACATGACAGGACAAATTCCAACTATGAATAGACCCCTTAACCCAGTCAATCTGAGTATTATGCTGGATAAGCCAGGGATGCCCTAACACAATGGGGATAGGGAGACTTAAAAACATAAAAAGAAATAATCTCTTGGTGGTTACCGGAGACGATGAGACTCATGATGGTGACGCGGCGAACCGAAGAGAGCTCTCTGCCGTCCAGGGCAAATACAGTAGTGGAGTCAGTTAAGTTGACCAAGGGAATCTTGTGCTCACAAGCCCATCCCTCGTCGATAAAGTTGCCCTCCGCCCCCGAGTCGATGAGAGCAGGACCAGTAGCTGAAGAATCCGCTGAAGAATCCGCCCAACGGAGAACAGCAGAGATCATAGTGCGAGATCTGGGTGAGGAGGAAATGACAGAAGCGCTCACCAGTACTCCTCGGTCTACTGGTGAGCTCTGGCTTTTAACATGCATGATGCCACGGCGTGACCAGCCGTTCCACAGTAAAAACAGAGACGATTGAGTATCCGCCGTTGTCGTTCCTCTGAGGAGATGTGCATGCCCCCGACCTGCATAGGCTCAGCCTCAGACTGGTTACGAACGGGTACAGCAGCGGGGAAAGAAACATTGCATGGCTTTGAATAAGAAGAACGAACCCACCTCTGCTCGAAACATCTATCCAAGCGAATGGCCAGATCGATAAGCTGATCCAGCTGAGTCGGCGACCCCCGCGCATAAATCTCCTCCTTAAGGTCCATGTTTAACCCCTCCAGAAAAGGAGCGATTAGTGCAGGCTCGTTCCACTCACTAGTAGTCGCCAGTGTCCTGAACTCTATAGCGAAATTGGCCACAGACCTTCTGCCCTGACGTAGAACAGCAAGAAAACGTGAAGCCTCACAACCGAAGACAGATCTATCAAAAACCTTTATCATCTCGTCCTTAAAGAGCCCGTACCGACTGCAGCACGCCGATCTAACCTCCCAAACAGACGTTCCCCACTCGCATGCACGTCCCGTGAGAAGCGAGTGAACAAATGCAATGCGAGCCTGATCCTCCGCATACGTCTGGGGCTGCAGAGAAAAGACAACCGCACATTGTATGAGAAAGGCTCTGCACTCAGTGGCCTCACCGGTATAACAGGATGGGTTGTTGACTCGCGGTTCTGAGGGCAGCTGTCGGTTGGGTGTCACCGCAGGTTCTTGGTGATAGTGGAGAAAACGAGCTGACAGATCTGAAACTTGAGCAGAAAGACTCCTAACTGCTTGATGGGCTGCAGCCAACTCCTCTTCGTATCTGCCGAGCATCGCTCCTTGGAACTTGACAGCCGACCGGGCGGGCTCCTCCTCTGCTGGATCCATGGTTGGTTGGATCATTCTGTCAGAGTCAATAAAGAATGGATCCAAAAGCAGAGGTTGACAGGATAACAACAGTCTTTAATGAGAATATAAACAAGGCAGTCTGTAGTTAAGGCACACAGAACTGGTAAAACAAACTGAGAAGGCAGCTGAGATGATCCTGTCTCGAAGAGGAGAGAGATCGGGACACCAGTAGAGGTGGAGGCAGTTCTTGAGAATAAATCACAGTCAGGAACAGAGGACCGCAAAGGTGCTCTTGCAGCAAATGCAGAACTCAGACTAAACATAGGCGCAAGGCTGTATCAGACAAACAAGACCAGGTGAGCACTTCCAAAGCAAATCAGACATGAAGAAAGCAGCAGTCGTAACGCATGACATGAAACAATGATCCAACAAGAGGCTGGAAGAACAAACACTAGATAAAGGTTAAGCACTCAATCAAAAGTGGGAACAGGTATCATCGCAAGGCAGCGAGGCGCTGATTGCGATGACTAACAGGTGAAGGTAGACAGAGAGAAGATGAGCCTAACAAGCGAGTGAGAAAGTGTGTGTGTGTGTGTGTGTGTGTGTGTGTGTGTGCGTGCGTGCGTGCGTGCGTGCGTGCGTGCGTGCGTGCGTGCATGCGTGCGTGCGTGCGTGTGTCTGAAACAATCAGGAAGGAGAGTGAGTGAAGAAAAGGATAGTGAGAAGCAAAGAGAAAGAACCTGACACATGACATGATTATTTGGCAATAAGGGTGACAGTTTAAATATCATGAATTTAAGATTAAGATTTAAAAATTAAAACAATATTTTATCCTCATTGGGTGCATTGGGTACTGTATTATTTGGATAGTTTCTGTAAAGTTGTGTTTAATGATAGTTACATTTTAAATGAGCCAAACCTAGTTTGGCTAAAGTGAACAAAAGGAAACCAGCTGCAAGTAAACTCTTTTATTGTGCTTTTATTGTTCATAATGTAAGTGTACCTAAAAACTGGATACCATCTTTATGTTTATAGGGTCTGAGATCATGTGGGGTGTTTACATACAGTATACACATTATATCGGCTGCTTGAGGTGCTCAAATGAATTAGATGTGAAAATGTCACAAAACTGCCCAAACACAATTATTCTCCATAAACTTAATTTTTTTTTTCTAAATAAATAATACTTAAAGTCCCCAACAGGCAACAACATAGTCACATGACATAGAATCACGCCCACTCCCTCAGGAGTGAAGCAAAGCAAAAAGGTTGATCAAAATAATAATAATAATAATAATAATAATAATAATGAACAAATAAATACGTCCTTGGACGTAACACCCTGTAAAGGCAATTCTGATATTTGTTTCTAAACACATTATAAATGTTAGAAATGTATTGCTAAAACACATTACAAAGACTGTGAACTATGTAGTACTGAATTCAGAAGTTAGACCGTTAAACAGTTTTTCACCATTGCTGTGTTCAGGATTTTCTGGGCGTGGCTAAAACGGTGGCTCGATGACGCACTGGAGCCACCGAGCCTGGCTCCTCCCCTAACACGATCATAACTAGAGCACATTCGGATCAGTTCACCTGCTTAATCACGAGTTACTGTCAGTACTGTTAGTTACTATAGCCTACAACTTACAAAACAGCTTACAAAACAAAAACTGGATTAATCTTGTGAACAGACCTTGATGGAGAGCTAAGGATCACCACCAGCACATGCCTCTGCAGTGACTATACACCGAATCGTTTTACTAACTTTCACCAGAGACAACTGGGATTCACTGATAATCCGCTGCAGAATGGGGCCGAACCGACTGCCCCCCCGCCCCAGCCCACCGACATCTGGTGCGTCGTGATCAGTATGTGAGTGTTGTCTTGTGTGCTATGGCAGCTTTCCCGCGAATGGGCGTGGTTTCAGCGCAGACAGCGGACACACCCCCAGCGTTTGAGAACAGAGAATGCTGCTCATTTTTTAAAGTTTTTGATAAGCTATTTTATGTACTTAGCGGATTTTTTTATGATTCAAATTTGGCTGGGTGGTTAATAACACATTTATCTGTGGTGTGAGAAACTCAGAACACATGTTTAGTTTTGACTTTACAGGGACTTTAAAGTCACAGTAAAGACATTTGTAATGTTACAAAAATTGTTTGGTCTTTTTTGTTTGAGGAGCAGTACTGGGACATCATCAGCACGGCAGTGTAGCACAGCATCTCATTCCGCTTTATCAGGGAACAGGGTTACAGTCAAATAACCCAAATGTTCCCTTTCAAAATCTTCACTTAATGCTGCGCTAGCTTAGCACTCTTGGGAACGAGAATACCCACGCCGCCATGCATGATGGTGTCTGAACCCATAACCGTTGTGTAGGTGTGCACAAGAATGCAAGAAGCCTCAGACATTAGCTTGTGATGACGACTCAAGGACATGAGAGCCCGGAGTGGCATGAGCATCCAAACTATAAAATTGTATGAATGTGTGCAGAGAGGATCAACCTGCCGCATCACAAACACTTTGTAAGGTGGCACCCCTTGCTAATGCAGTAGAGGAGGCTACCCCCCTAGTGGAGTGAGACCTTAAACCTATTGGTGAAGCTTTACCGCGTGCCTCATAGGCAAGACCAATAGCATCCCTGACCAAATGTGACATGGTTTGTTTGGTGGCGGCAGAACCTCTGTTACGGCCCCCATGACAAACAAACAGTTGCTCTGACTTACGCCACTGGCTAGTGCTGTGGACGTAGGCCTGAAGAGCACAAACTGGACACAGTCTATGAAGTTTCTCCCGATCTGGCGTTTCGAATGATGGAGGGCAGAAGGTTTCAAGAGTGACAGGATGTAACGAAGTTTCCATTCCCCCATCTGTAATTTCTGTCTGGACAGTAAATCTACTCCCACATTCAACTGCCCCGGAATGTACACTGCCCTGATTGACAGGAACTTGTCCTGGGCCCAGAGAAAAATCTGCCTCGTTATTCTGTTCAGATTGCGAGAGCGCAGACCTCCCTGGTGATTTATGTAAGAACAGTTGCTGTGTTGTCCACCCGCACTAGGACATGACATCCCCTTAACTGGGGGAGAAAGTATTTCAGGGCCAGAAATACAGCCATCAACTCGAGGCTATTTATGTGCCCATCGAGCTGATGACCCTCCCATTCCCCTTGGGCTGGACAGTCACTTAATACTGCACCCCAGCCCGTCAGGGAGGCGTCTGTTGTTAACAATCTGCGACAACAAGGAGCTGTCCCCCCCGGGGTGGAGCGACCGAGGTTGTTTTCCCCCCGGAGCTCTCGTGAAATCAGTGCTGTGTTCCCGCCATCCAGTACGCTTCAGGCCTCACTGTTTTCCTGCGCACTCACGCCGCCTCTGTCGCCTCTACAAAGACCTGCGACTGGGCAGCGAATGCGTGCGCACAGCGAAAATCATTCTCGACTGCTCCCTGCCGGTCAGCTGCTTCAGGGGAACGAGGCTCGGTTGATACCCGAGGCCAGCCTCGAGAGGCTGGTTCCCTTAGTAGATTATCTCAGTGCATGGCCATGCCTTCCGAATATTTCTACATGGGCCTTGCGTACTGTAGAGCTGGGTTATAGACTTCAGTTCGGCTCCCCTCCCCCGAAGTTCAGCGGGGTGGTCTGGACTGTGGTCGGCCCAGAGCAGGTTTGGGTTATGGAACAGGAAGTACAATCCCTGTTAGTCAAGGAAGCATAGAATGTGTTCCTCTGACAGACAGGGAGTCCGGGTTCTACAGCCGGTACTTCATAGTTCCCAAGAAGGATGGGGGGTTGTGTCCAATAATAGATCTCAGGCACTTGAATTGTTCTCTGAGGAGATTCAGGTTCAAGATGCTCACAATCCCAGCCATCCTGAGTCAGATCCAGTTCGAGGACTGGTTCGTCACTATAGATCTGAAGAACGCATAGTTCCATATTTCCATCCTTCCATGTCACAGGAAGTTGCTGAGGTTCGCTTTCGGGGGCAAAGCGTACCAATATCTGGTTTTTCCCTTCGGCCTAGCCCTCTCCCCTCGCACCTTCACCAAGTGTATGGATGCAGCGCTGGCTCCGCTGAGACTCCAGGGCATCCGTATACTCAATTACATCACTGACTGGCTTATTCTGGCCAAGTCCTGCGAGATGGCGGTTCGATATAGAGATGTCGTTCTGGCCCACATCAGGTGCTTGGGGCTGAGACTCAACACGAAGAAGAGTGTGTTGACTTCCTCCCAGAGGACTACGTTCCTGGGGTTTGTATGGGACGATTCGGGCACAAATGTCTCCTGTGCGTGTGGAGTCCATACTGGCGATGGTCTCCAGAGTGAAGCTAGGCCGCAGCCTCACTGTGAAGCAATTTCAGAGACTGCTGGGGCTCATGGCAACAGCGTCCAACATTATACCTTTTGGCCTGTTACACATGAGACCCCTACAGTGGTGGCTGAGAGCCAAGGGGTTTTCCCTGAGGAGAAATCTGTTCCGTATGATCAGGGTAACGCGCAAATGCCTTCGTTCCCTCGTTATATGGAGGAAACCTTGGTTCCTGTCCCAAGGGCCGGTGCTGGGAGCATCATGTTGCCAGAAAACCATTTCAACAGATGCCTCCCTCACTGGTTGGGGCGCGGTCATGGCCGGCCGCTTTGCGAGAGGTCTGTGGGAGACCCAGCATTCTTCCTGGCATATCAACTGCCTAGAAATGCTGGCGTGACTGTCACAAGGTGACTGTCCACTGTGGTTCTCTCTCAGGCATCCATCTCTGTTAGGGCTGGACACCATGATGCAGACGTGGCCGAGGCTGCCGCGCTCTGCTCTGCTCCCGGGAGTTCTGGAGCAGGTCTGCCGGGAAGGGATCAGCCTACTTCTAGTGGCACCCTGCTGGCCGACCCGGGTATGGTTCTCAGATATTATAGCACTGCTAGACGGCCCTCCGTGGCAGGTCCGTCTGAGGAGGGATCTGCTCTCGCAGGCAGGGGGCTCAATATTTCACCCCCGGCCGGAGCTGTGGAACCTCTGGGTCTGGCCCCTGAGGGGGCTCGGTACCTAGAGGCTGGCCTGTCGGAAGGTGTGGTCGAGATCCTACTCAGCTCCAGAGCTCCTTCCACCAGGAGACTGTACAGCCTCAAGTGGAATGTGTTTTCCACTTGGTGTAGAGAGCATGAGGTGGACCCAGTTAACTGCCCAGTGACTTCAGTGCTGGATTCCTCCAAGATTGTTTCTCCACCGGTCTTACCCCGTCCACACTTAAGGTGTATGTGGCTGCCATTGGGGCTTTCCACTCGCCTGCAGGTGATGGACTTTTGGGGAAGCACCATCTGGTTGTGCAGTTCCTCCGTGGGGCTCGGAGGATGAGGCCTGAGGCTCGTTCCAGAGTCCCAACCTGGGACCTGGCAGTGGTACTCGAGGGGTTGGCCGAGGCCCCCTTCGAGCCACTGGAGTCGGCTGGGGCGAAGAACCTGACCCTTAAGGTGGCCTTTCTCCTTGCTATTAGCTCTCTCAGGAGAGTGGGGGATCTCCAGGCCTTGGCTGTTACGCCAACTTGCCTGGAGTTTGCCCCCGGCGGAGTTCAGGCCATCTTACATTCTAGACCGGGTTACGTGCCCAAGGTGCCGTCTCATGTGGCACGGTCCTTGGTTCTTCAGGCCTTCCATCCTCCTCCCCACCTGACGGCAGAAGAGGGAAGACTTCACCTGCTCTGCCCCATCAGAGCCGTAAGAATTTACTTAGAGATGTCTTCCCAGTGGAGAAAGTTAGACCAGTTGTTGATGTGCTTTGGCTCACCCAAGAAAGGGCTGCCTGCATCTACACAGACAATCAGCAATTGGATTGCCCAGGCTTATCAGGTGCACAATTTACCTTGACCTATGGCCGTGAGGGCTCATTCCTCCAGGGACATGGCCTCTTCGGTGGCCCTTCGTCTCGCTTCAGGAGATTTGCGAGGCAGCCGGGTGGGCCACCCCGCACACCTTCATAAGATTTTATAGTCTGCATCTCCAGGCGATGCCTGGTGCCAGAGTGCTAGCGTCCTAAGTGTGCCTGGTCTTCCAGCTTCACACTAGGACGGGCGTAATTTCGGTGTGGCATAGTGGGTAGTTCGTTCCCAGAGTGTCGTCACTCGACGACGCAGTGCGAGTTCCCTCGAAGGGGAACGCCTCGTGTTATGACTGTAACCCCTGTTCCCCGAGAAGGGAACGAGACACTGCGTCTCGTCGCCACACCTATCACGGGCAGAGCACCCGCTTCATCGCAAATAAGCTATTGTGTGTGTGTATCAGCGTCCCTTTGTATCTTCCGGTTATGCCGTCATCTACTACATCATGACGAAGCACCAATCAGGATTGGATAGATTTCATTCATGCTTCAGACGTGCTACGCTGGGGGCGTTCCCAGAGTGTCGTCACTCAACGACGCAGTGTCTCGTTCCCTTCTTGGGGAACAGGGGTTACAGTCGTAACCCAAGACGTTTTCTCCATGACTTTGACGCACACCAACACCGAGTGGTCTGAAAACAAAAAGACCTGAAGTAAAACAGCTGGGGCTCATCTATTTATAGCCTCGTGCAGCAGGTGCCCCGGTGCGTCACCAGCCGAGGATATAAATACCTCCGGGTCAATTTCATTGACGTGTAATGTGTTCATTGACACACTATTCACAGCTGGTCTTGATAAAGACGTTCTCAAAAGCGCTAAGCTAGCGCAGCATTAAGTAAAACTTTTGAAAGGGAGCAGCATGCATCATGTGACACTGAAGACTGGAGTAATTGTTACTGAAAATTAAAATGAGCTATTACAGGAATAAATTACATTAAAAAAAATATTAAAACAGTTATTTAGATTTCACAATATTCCTGTTTTTACTGTATTATTGGTCAAATAAATGCAGCATTTGTAAGCATAAGAGACTTCTTTCAAACACATTAAAATATCTTTGTCACCTCATATCGCACACGGAAGCTTATGGAAGCTTCTGTAACCAAAACAAATTCCTTGTGTGTGTAAGCACACCTGGCAATAAAGCTCATTCTGATTCTGATTCTGATTCTGATATTTTACACTACCCCACAACAGTGGTGTACATTCGAAAGTTAAGCTTGTCTGACAAAGTAGCAGATGGTTTCAATTGCAAAGATAAAACTGCTCAGTAGTGTTTCAATAAATATTACCTTCCAATAAATATTTACATTTACATTTAGTCATTTAGCAGACGCTTTTATCCAAAGCGATTTACAAATGAGAGCAATAGAAGCAACTAGGACAGTCAAGGGCAACAATATGCAAGTGCTGTAACAAGTCTCAGTTAATCTAGAACAGATTTTTTTTTTTTTTTTTAAATAGACAAACAAAAAATGTATAGGGTGATAAGTGCTATTCTTGATTGGTCAGGTGCTGCTGGAAAAGATGTGTTTTTAGATGTTTCTTGAAAATGGCTACAGACTCGGCCGCTCGAATTGATATAGGCAGGTCATTCCACCAAGTGGGAACGGTCCAGGAAAAGGTCCTTGAGAGTGATTTCATGCCTCTTTGGGATGGCACCACAAGGCTTCGTTCATTTACAGAACGTAAGCTTCTGGAGGGCATGTAAGTCTGAACAAGCGAGTTTAGGTATACTGGTGCAGAGCCAGTTGTTGCTTTGTAGGCGAGCACCAGTGCCTTGAATTTGATGCGAGCCGCATCAATTTTTGGTAGCCAGTGCAAATATATTTAAAGCAATAACTTTAGGATGCCTGTATACTATATATCTTAGTATATATCTTAGTATATATCTAGGCACGTTAGTATTTTCACCAAAAAACAAACAAAAAAAGATTAGTGGTGGAAAAAAATTTTTGTGGTGGGCCATTATCGGCGTTAACGAGCTGCGTTAACGCAAGACTCTTATCGGGCGATTAAAAAAAAATATCGCCGTTAATCTATTCTCAAAGTTGGGTTGGGAGCTGGGTTTATACTACGCAAGCTATGATGACTTTCACCTTGATATTTTAGCGCGGATGTACACCTAGCCAAATTGCACTGTAGGGGGCGAGAGAACGAGTCTTCGAACCTGTCTGTATGCCTACTAGTATTGTCAAAAATATCCATATTTCACTATGTATTGATACTGAAATATCTGAAACGATACAATACTCATTTTCTACAGTATCGATATCAGCTCCGCTCTCCTCTCCTCTCCGACCGACAGTGAGTTGACACACACCCGCCTCCTCTCATTCAGTCTGTTTAATCCTCTGAACATTGCGAACGGGTGTTCTGCTGGACTTTTGTTAGTATTGCTGTGACCGGTCTGAATTTTGCGCGGGGTTGCACATAATTCCCGCAGATTTCGCGCTCGCATCTGAAGCGCACACACACATACCGTAATAAAGCCGCCTCTGACATACAAGTGCAAAAATGAGATCCTTTTTCCAGCGTATTAATGGTCAAATACACTCAAAAATGTCTCAATGCCCATCTTGGTGAGTTTTAACGTAAACACAGTCGTAACCAGGTCACAGGAACAGTGTTTGGGATCCATGCGTGCGTCAGGTCTTAAAGGGACAGAAGTTATTTATTATTCAAACTACAAAAAGACAAACGATCACTTACGAGCACACATATTCTGAATGCCTTCGGCAGAATTCAAATGAGCCATTTTAATCTAGATTAATTTTGGAATTAATCTAGATTAATCTAGATTTTAAAAATGTATCTATGCCCACCACTAGTAAAAATGCTGTAAAGTGAGGATTCTTTAAAAAAATTATTCTATAAATAGATTTTTTTTATCAATTAACTTTTATTAACTAAATCAAAATAAATATTTGGTGTGATTGACCACCCTTAATGTTTAAAACAGCTTTTGTCCTAGGGAAACTTGCACATAGTTTTTCAGGTAGCTTTGCAAGTAAGCGTCTTTGAGACGTTGCAGTTCTTCCTGATTTAGTCTGTCTCATTTTTTACTGTTTCTTCATGTAATCCCAGATGGACTCTTATTATTACAATTAATGGCAAAAGGATTGTTTGGATAGTTCTTTCTTTGGCATACCTGTATTTTGGTTTTATTTTGTGTGGGGGCCACAAAGATATCATCTCGCACAGTGACCTGAAAGAAGACACTTACTGTAGATCTGGGGCATATCAGATCATAACAGGACTGTAATGATGTTTTGATTCTTTCCCCATTTTGGTGGTTTATTGGATTTAGAAAGAAAAAATTGGTATGCTCACTGAGACGCTTCCACTGGAATTCTATGTCCTTTTCAGGGGTCTTTGGTGGGCTGTTTTCGTAGTTTTTTTTGGAAAGACTATGTGTTTTTCAATCCAGTGTTCCAATAACTCCCAGTGTACATTGCTTGTATTTGTCAGAGCTCTTGTCAGCCAAGGTCTTTTCCTCCCAAATGCACCATCAATAGAGGATAACTGCCCTCACAAGCCCCACAGAGCAATTAGGAAAAACTAACCCAGGCCTCTGACGTGCTACAAGCAGACAGAAAAGCAACATTGACACAAAGCATCCTATTAGTTTGTTGGACTTGAGGATGACCAGGATTTGAATCTGTGCCTTGTAATGATGAGGTCTTCCATTTTAGAGGTGAGGTCATGACGGGAGAACTAAATTTGCTCCCAGTTGATGTGTTTAGTGGAGACGCTAAACAATTTTCTACCAAAGTTCTCCAGATATCTGTTGAACACAGATCTAAGGCATGCAATATAAATCCTTAACTGCAAAATTGCACCCTATACATGAAACTACATTGTAAGGCGCATTGTGTAAAGAGCACAGATGAGCAATATGGGAATGGGATTTCTGGATAATTGTTGTAGATCAGTTTTAGGATCTGAACTGATGCAGATCGCAACCCAAATGCAGACTACATTAACTTGCTAAAATGGTTTGTTTGTGCAGAGAAGACATTTATAAACCAAACACTCAAACTATAAAGACAATGTGCAGTTGAATAGGAATATATGATTGTTTGATTTTTAACAGTCTCAAACTGTTTCTGTGGTGTTTTGTGTTGCCACATAATATTCAGTGTAAATTTTGTATTTTGAAGCAAAATCAGTTGAGAACCACTGAACCTCACAGTTGTACAACCTGGCATACTTGTGTGACAAAACACATTTTTGAATGAGTTTCCTTTCATCTGTGTGGGCAATTGCTCAAATCTGCTTTTATTACTACTGAGGTTACAGGAGGAATCACAGTACCTCTACTACCGTCCCAATGACATCAATACAGAAAAGGTCAGATGTTGTGAGAACATTCAGCGGTTGCAGGGTTTGCTGAAGTAAAAGTGCACTGACAGCTCAGCTTACTGTCAAAAGCTTCCTGCAGACTTCTCAACCTCACTTCTTTCAAGCTTATGTCAGAATTTGTCTGACTTTTGTGAAATGCTGATATTTATACTATCCAGATGTCATGGTCTCAGGGGCATGAACTGAACATTAAAAGTAAGTTTGCTTGCATTGGCATCACCTAATGTCAGTTTAGAAGTCATTTATTTGGAAGCAAACAACATAGTAACTGTAGCTGGACACATTTGTACTCTAATACCTTCAGTATTAAACGTTGGCATCCTGCACTAATTTTAAAATATGTGTGCAGTAGGGGTGGCACGGTTCACAAAACCCACGGTTCGGTTAGTATCACGGTGTTAGGGTCACGGTTTTCGGTTCTGTACGGTTCTTGTTGTTGTTGTTTTTAATCGTTAACACTCCAGAAATTTACTTCAGCATATGATATATAGCTCAATCATCCACAATTTAGGATACAGTATTAAAAAATTGTTATATCATGTAGAAGTTGTTTCCTAACTGACTGTCTACCACGTCCGACACATTGGCGTAACATTTTTCATGTTAATCATATCAATTTTGATCAGAACAATGCACTGTGGCTTTAATTCAGCTGACCTGATTAACAAATTTCACCATGAAGTGTTCCGTGTGTTTCACAATCACCATATGACATCCAGCGCTGTGAAAAGAAAGAAAAAAATACACGAAAACACAACACTGCCAGAAGTTTTTGCGCGAAAAGGACACCCACTGTTTGAGGTAACATACGGGCACGAGGATACATTGCGCATGCGTCGAAACCGTGCGACTCACACGCTCCGAACCGAGATAAGCGAACTGAACGGTTCGTTTTTTTTCATGTACCGTGCCACCCCTAGTGTGCAGTGTGTTGAGGTGTGCTATTGTTTAATATTTCTATTTTAGAAGTTTTTCAGATATTATTTGAATCACTCCTTTTGGCTTTAGTACATTGACAATATACTGTAAAAGCCTTTTTTTATTTTCTTTATAATATCATGCTGAATATTTATCTCACACAAATACAGAGCTATCATTCTTTTTATGAAGGGGTTCCCTCGATAGGAGTGATCATATTTTAAGGTCTGTGTTGCGTTATTTTAGTATAATATGTTTAAATATTTTGAATTAGTTTTTATATTTTCCATTTCATTTTTGTTAAAATTGTAATAATATATTTGTGTTTTGTGTCATTTTTTATTAGGTTCTTTGTTTTATTTAAAAATATATATTAATTCATATTTTAGTTTTAGTTATGGCAACTGGATAAAGAATAAGTTACTAATGTTTATTTTATTTCAAGTAACAATTTTTTTTATGGTTTTAATTTTAGTTAACTATAATAACCCTGCTCCTTGGCAGCAAAAATTGGAAAACCTCTGATCTACTGTAAGATGCGTGATTTCAGCTGTAACTCAATTTTGATTAAATGATCAGTGACAATGATTTTCATTTGCTCTGTAGTGTTGGTTAATACTTAAAGAAAAAATGCACAGTATTTTCACGAAAGATTTTTTGTTTTGCAGTGTTTTGTTTGTTTTCCCTGGAAACAATTCAGGGATGGCTAAGGGCAACGAAAACATTTTGAAGACACATACACACGCACAGTTAACAACTGGAGAAGTGTTGGTTGGTTGTAATGAGGAGTGTGGCAATGGAGGGAATGTTGTCAGCCAGAGTTTGACGCACTATGAATGGACTAGATTTACAGTTGGGAAAATCCCCTACAGTGGATGGGGACACCAAAAGGAAAGGCCAGTGTAATTCACAGGGGCAATGAGAGGGCATTCCTTCCCTCAGTGCTCCGAACACAAGAGATCCCTTGTTCCTCTGTACGCATATATGCTCCAGCATTTTCTCCTTTTTCACTCTGCGCTCACACAATCCCAGTGCACTCACACTGATCTGACAGTGCACACATAGCTAACAGGGAATAAAAAGACTATACCACTTTCTGTTTGAAATCAAGGGTGAAAATAAGGTGAGATTGGCATACTGTCACCTTGATATTGGTTCATGCAACATAGATTAGATTAGATTAGATTCAACTTTATTGTCATTACACAAGTACAAGGCAACGAAATGCAGTTTAGGTCTAACCAGAAGTGCAATAGCAGCAAGTGCAGGATATATACAGTGGTTGCGTAAGTGCAGGACATGGAAATGTACTGAATATATATAAATATGTATAAATAGAGAGATGGTTATTACTATAAACAGAACTGAATTTACAGGTGAATATGTACAGTGAATAAATATACAGATGGCTATTACTATAAACAGAATTTACAAGTGAATATGTCCTATGAATATAATATACAGATGGCTATTACTTTAAACAGAATTGTACAGATAGAGGTATACAATAATATGTTAGGCTAATATGAGGCTAATATGAGCAGTGGATTAAGGTAGTGCAATAAATTATGGACAGAGCTATCCGAAAGAAAGTGTAAAAGTGCAGTGGAAAGTGGTTGCATATTACAGTTAGAAGTACGGTGCAAAATGCAAATGTAAACATTTGGTACTATAAATACAGTCGGCAGTGCAAATGAGCATAATCCAGTTAAGATATGGTGGTGCAAAATGCATAAGTAAACAGTTGTTACTGTAATAAACAGTCGGTAGTGCAAATAACAAAGTGAAGGCAGATGTGAGGTAGGAGAGTTAGCAGTTTATGAGGGAAGTGGATCAACGGGGGTTTGAGTTCAGTAAAGAGACAGCTCTGGGGAAAAAACTGTTCTTAAGTCTACTGGTTCTGGTCCGGAGGATCCTGAAACGCCTGCCAGAGGGCAGGAGAGGAAACAGTCTGTGGGCTGGGTGAGAGGAGTCCTTGAGGATGCTGCGAGCTCGATGCAGACAGCGTTTCCTCTGGATGTGCTCGATGGCAGGTAGTGGAGTCCCTGTGATGCACTGGGCAGTTTTCACCACCCACTGCAGTGCCTTGCGCTCCGCAACAGAGCAGCTCCCATACCATACTGCCACACAGTTGGTCAGGATGCTTTCTATTGCGCAGCAATAGAAGTTCACCAGGATAGCCGAGGAGAGCTGATTCTTCCTCAGTGTCCTCAGGAAGAAGAGGCGCTGGTGAGCCTTCTTGACCAGGCTGGAGGTGTTGGTCGTCCACGACATGTCCGCCGAGATGTGGATCCCCAGGAACTTGAAACTGGAGACACGCTCAACGGCCATTCCATTGATGTGGATGGTGTCGTGTGTGCCTCTTGACTCTTTCCTGAAGTCCACGATGAGCTCCTTCGTTTTGGTGGTGTTGAGGAGCAGGTTATTATCAGCGCACCATGTGGCCAGGTGCTGGATCTCTTCCCTGTAGGCAGTCTCATCGTTGTTGCTGATGAGACCAATCACCGTAGTGTCGTCCGCAAACTTGACGATGGAATTAGATCCATACACAGGCTTGCAGTCAGAGGTGAAGAGGGAGTAGAGAAACGGACTTAGCACACAGCCCTGTGGTACACCAGTGTTGAGTGTGATGGACGTGGAGCAGGTGGATCCTGATCGAACATTCTGGGGTCTGTCAGTTAGGAAGTCCAAAATCCAGTTACACATTGAAGTGTTGATGCCCAGGTCTCCAAGTTTGGCAATTAACTTGGATGGGATGACAGTGTTGAATGCTGAGCTGAAGTCAACAAACAGCATGCGTGCATAAGTGTTTTTATTGTCCAGATGGGTGAGCACAGAGTGCAGTGCCATGGAAACTGCATCCTCTGTGCTCCTATTGCTGCGATAGGCAAACTGGTGTGAGTCCAATGTGGATGGTAGAGAGTCTTTTAGGTGTTCCAGGACCAGCCGCTCAAAGCACTTCATAACGATGGGTGTGAGTGCTACAGGGCGGTAGTCATTAGGGCACCTCGGGCTAGAGTGTTTCGGCACTGGCACAATGGAAGTGCGTTTAAAGCATGTTGGTATAGCTTCTTGGGCAAGAGACAGGTTGAAAATGTCTGTAAAAACCCCAGCGAGCTGCTCCGCACATGCCCTGAGAACACGACCAGGGATGTTGTCTGGTCCAGCAGCCTTGTGCGCGCTGATCCGGCTCAGTGCCTTGCAGACATCTGTGGAGGAGAGTGTGATTGGTGGGTGGTCAGCTGAGGGTTTGAGCTTGGCTGCAGTTTCTCTGTTGTCTCTTTCAAAACGAGCATAAAAGTAATTTAGCTCGTTCAGGAAGTTGACATCAGTTGCTGCGGGGGTGGACCGGGTGGGTTTGTAATCACTGATGGCCTGAATGCCCTGCCACATGCGTCGAGGGTCAAAGTTGGAAAAGTGTCCCTCTATCTTTTGCTTGTAGCAGTGCTTGGCCTTTTTGATGCCCCTCTTCAGGTTTGCTCTGGATGTGCTGTAGGCCTGTGCATCACCTGATTGGTGTATCAGTGTTGCGTGACTTCAGCAGGAGTCGCACTTCCCTGTTCATCCAAGGCTTCTGATTTGGGTATGTGGTGATCTGTTTCTGGGTTGTAACACTGTCAATGGTGGTATTGATATGATCCAATACAGAGTAGGTGAATGAGTCAATGTCCGTGTGAGCGCCACTGGTGGCTTGAGAAGCAGACATACTCCAGTCTGTGTTTAGAAACCTTTCCTGGAGTGTGGAATCTGCCCCCGCAGGCCACACTTTGATGGTCTTCACTGATGGCTTCACACGGTTGATGAGGGGTGCATATTTGGGTGTTAGAAACAAAGAGACGTGGTCTGACTGTCCCAGGTGGGGGAGGGGTGTTGCAACGTAAGCTTCAGCCATGTTTGTGTAAACATGGTCTAAGGTTTTGTTTCCTCTGGTGTGGCAGGAAACATGCTGGTGAAACTTGGCATGACTTTTAAGTTTGAGTGATTAAAGTCACCTGCAACAATAAACGCAGCTTCCGGGTGATCAGTATGTTGTTTACTGATGGCTGCGTGAAGTTCTTTCATAGCAAGCTTGGCATCAGCATCCGGGGGAATATAGGCTGCCGTGATAATGGTGGAAGTGAACTCCCGCGGTAGATAAAACGGTCTACATTTAACCATGAGAAACTCAAGGTTAGCTGAACAATGACTCCCAACAATAGCAGAGTTTGTGCACCAAGCTTTGTTAATGTAAATGCACAATCCACCACCTCTGGTCTTACCGGAGCCATGTAACGTTCTATCCGCCCGGAGTGTGTGGCGTCCCGCTAGCTCAATAGCGGTGTCCGGTATTCCGCTGTTTAACCAGGTTTCCGTGAATATTAGGACGTTACAGATCAAAAGTTTCTTACTGTGTGTGATGCTGAGTCAAATCTCCTCCATTTTGTTCACAGCGATCGTACATTAGCAAGGAAAATGCTGGGTAAAGAGAGCCGGTGCGGTGATAGCATTAGCTTAGCACGCCGTTCTCCGCGCTTCCCACGCCTTTGTTTACGATCACGCCGCCGCCTTCTAGCACTTCCGCCCGGCCGGGTAGAGTGCACAGCCTCGGGTGTCCTAGCAATCTCAGAAAGGAGTTGAAGATTGTCCATAAAACTGTCGGAAATTCGCAAACCAATATCCAAAAGCTCACAACGGGTGTACGATGTAAAGGCACAACTGTTCTGTACGAACAGACCCGAGATGAACAAGAAAAATACAGCAAAATTGCAGAATCTGGAGAGAACCTGAGCCTCGCGATCTACACGCTCCGCCATCTTGGAACATAGAAGCTCGGGTGTGGATCAGATTCTCAAAAAGGAGTTCTATTTCTTAGATAGTTGTGGACACATGGGGTGTTCTCACTGACAAACAGGAACTGCAAACTATTTGGTTAATTCTGACCAAAAACAGTATTTTTATGTTCTAGCTCCAATGTTCCGCATCCTTTTTCCCCAAATGTAGAACAGTTAGAACTAAATAAAAGGATAACGATGTTCTTTATAGAATGAGAGCACATTGTGCTTTGTTCAGCTACATCATTAAACACATGCATGCACTCAGCTTTCAAATTCAAATTTCAAATTCAAAATTGCTTTATTGGCATGAATGTAAATCATACAATATTGCCAAAGCTAGGAATATATGAACATAAATAATTACATAGTTAAACATAAATAACATAAAATACTGCTAAATAACTTCCCCAGATTACTGCTCACACAAATGCCTCTGAAATTATTAGGGTTATAAGTCCTTGGCTCCAGATGTCAGGAAAACAGCCTGAGCCGAGTACAGTGTTGAATAGTTTGAGCACAGCCGTCTGCAGTTCAGGTGTGCTGTGCTTCAGCATTTCACCCAGAATGCTGTCAGGACCACAAGATCTTTTACTTTTTTGGCTTTTGAGTTTGTTTGTCAATTCTTTGTGTGTAATTGGGAAGTCAAGTGGATTTTGATTATTTTTAATTGTTTCTTCATAAGTTTGTAGATTTTGTTTGATCAGATTATAATTGTCATTGAGTTGTTTGATGGGATTTCTTTATATAATTTTCCAAAATGCTTTGTCCAAATTTCTCCATCTTGTATTGGTAGGTCTTGTGGTTTAGTTGTGCTCAGATTATTCCACATATCCCAGAACTGATTGTGATTGATTGAGTGTTCTATTTCCTGTAAACTTTTGGTCAGATGGTGTTGCTTTTTCACTCTAATTGTGTCTTTGTATTGTTTTAGTTTTGAACAGTATTCAGATCTTATGTCTGTGTTGTTTGGTTCTTTATGTTTCAGATGTGATAATTTTCTAAGTTGTTTTCTTAATGTTTTGCAGTCTGAGTCGAACCAATTTTCATCTTTTGGTGTTTGTTTTTTTTTTTTGTATATTTTTTGCCTTTCTTTTTCAATTCACTTTTATATGCTTCTTTTTTAAATATGTAATTGATTTCATTTGTAGCCAAATTAACACCATCTTTAGTTGTTTTGAATTTTGTAGTAATAAATGTATTTATCATATTTTTTAGTTCTTCCGAATTTAGGGCTTGAATAAATTTGTTTTCTGTCTTGAGCCCATCTGTATCTCTGCTGGACCTGATGCATTTTGCAGGTTTCCAGCCTGTTTTGTTCTGGTATATTGTGTGTTTTGATATAAATGTTAGTTTGGTTATGGTCAGAAAGCGGAGTTTGCTGTTTGACAGTGAATGCATTGAAGGAGGATGGGTCCATGTCACTGATGGCATAGTCAACCACACTAGCTCCAAGAGCTGAACAACACGTGAACCTCCCTAAAGAGTCCCCTCTGATCCTGCCGTTGAGTATGTACAGGCCCGAGGCTCGAAAGAGGTGCACTAACTCTCTACCGTTTTTATTCACTGTTTGGTTATGGTTGTTTCTTGGTGGGAGATTTTTTGTGAGACTCAGGGGGTTGTGGCCAAACACATATTCATTGCCCTTTGGATCTATGTTATCCGGTTCAGATCCAGTTCTTGCATTAAAGTCTCCACACAGCAGCACATTTCCCTGAGCCTGGAAATGGCTGGTTTCTGTGTGGATGTTGTTCATGTATTCCTCATCATGGTAAGGGGAATCCACTGGGGGAATGTAGATGGCAGAGATATGTGTCTGTGTTTGAAATGCCAACTTGGTTATTTAGTTTTATCCAGCAATGAAACTTTCCAACTGTAATAGCAGAAATGTGTTTGGCCAGATCCTCCCTGTACCACACCAGAATTCCTCCTGAGTCTCGTCCACGATGGACTGTACTAAATTTAGCTGAGGGTACAATTATTTCATAGTAGCCTGAGGGACAGTAGGTAAGGTTTCAGTCAAGATTGTAATATCGGCATCTTTGATATTTTTAAGAAATTCTGGGTCTGTGCTTTTAGAACCAAATGTCGAAGAATGAAGATCCTGAATATTCCAACAACTTGAACTAATTTGCACTAATATTCATTTGAAATGAACGCATCAGTATTTTTAAAGATAAACCTATTTGGTAAGACAGAGAGAAAATAACTAATATAATTTAACTAATAATATAACATGTGAAGCTAATGTAGCTCTTTGTGAAAACGTACATTGCAGAAATATTACATTAGTACACTTTTTTTTTTTCTTCTTTCTTTAAAAGAGCACTGTGTTGTGAATGTAGCTCTTATCTGTTCAGGAGCTGGTTGCACAGTGTGTGCAGCATCTCTCTGATCTGGCTCAGCTCACTGGCAGGGGTGGAGGTGGAGGGTGGAGCAGGAGGCCGGGCTGCAGCTTCAGTGTAGCTCTGTGCTCTCGGTTGCAGGCATTTCTCTTGGTGTGGGTGTGTGGGGTTTTTTGGTTTCTTCTTCCTGATGGGGGCATGATGGTCAGCAGGTGGATGTGAAGTTGGTGACTGCAGGTTTACAGGGGTGTAGTGAGCCATAGGTGGTTGTGGGTGTGTTGGACGACGTGGGATGCTCGTCCAGCCGATGTCTTTCCTCACCGGGGTCGGAGGGGTGTGTCTGGGCATGTAGGGGTGAATGGGCCGGTGGTGTTCTGGTGTCGGTAGCAGGTGTCTCGGTGATGTTGGGCTACGGCCTAGTGCTGCATCTTTTAGGGTCTTTGCAAAAATACGCACTGCATCTTTGTGTAGGTGGAGGCCATCATATAGGTGTTGGAGGCCGATGTAGTGGTGGTGGACCAGGTGTACGTTTGGGAGTGCAGAACATCTACGGGAAATTTCAGCATTGATGCTGTAGATGATGTGTGGTGGTGTGTCGTGTCGTGGGAGAAGTGTAGAGATTACAATTCGGGATTCTGGGACATTTTTGCTGGTGATTTCTGACATTTTCCTGATAGCTTCAGCAGTGTTGTTGCGCAGCGAGTGAAGGTCATTAGTCCCGGTGTGGATTATGACACATGAGGGGGCATGGCCTGTTGTGCTGCATCGTTTTGCAGTGACTTTTTGATGTGGGAAGAGTTTCTGTGGGTCCACAAACTTCCCATTAGAGTCCATGAGGAGGAGAATATCTGGATCAGGTTCTGTAGGGTGGGCAGGTGAGGTTTGTGTTTCTGCAGGTGTCTGTGTGTTTGTGGTAGGTTCGCTGTCTGTAGTAGGAGCTGTACTGCAGTGAAGTGTGTTGTCTTTTCTGTTTTCCTGTAACTGCTCTCTGATTTCTTGCAGCTGTTTGGAGATGTTCTCTTCTTTTTTCTCTTTGTCCTCCTCTAGCTTGCATATCTGCACGCGGAGAGTTTGGTTTTCTTCTTGCAGTTCTCTGAAAGCTCTTGTGAGCTCAGTGATGGAGGAGTTGGTGTCTTTCTTCAGCTGTCTGAGTTCATCTTTGAGCTCTTGGATGTAAATGCTTGTGTTGTGTGTGTCTGAGAGTTTGACTTGAGTGTGTTCTCTGAATTCAGTGAAGTCCAGTTCCAGCAAAGCTAAACTGTCTCTCAGTCGACGGTCGAATGGGGGAGGTGAAAGAATCGCTGGGCTGTCCTCCTCCTCAGAGTCTATGCCGTCTGCATGAGGCTCGTCTCTCTCCTCCTCTACTCTGGCCTTCAGCAGAGGGAAGATCTCCTCGAATGAGTTCAGGCTTGCCTCATTGCCTTGCAGGACGAAGGTGCCTTTAGTATAGTAGGTTATAGTGAGAATGGGGTTGTCGGTGTCCAGCATTTCATCTTTAAATATAGTTAGTCTTCCACCTCGGCCTATTCCTTCTTTAAATATGTGCTTGTATTCCTCACAGATGGCTGATTTCCATGCAGCAATCAGAGTAGTGTAGAAGATAAGGTTGTTCTTGATTCTTTTCCCGTTGAGTTGAATGTAGTCAGCATACAGAAGATCAGGGTTGTCTCTGAGAGTTTTCTCCTTGTGTTTTTTCCGGGCCTGTACACTTCTGCACTTCTCTGGGTAAGACACCTCCCTGCACTCTGTGTGTGCCAGGGTCGCCATGGTGATCAGACTGGGCACTGAGCCAAAACTGCAGCTAGCTTTAGCTTTTAGCTTGTAATAATCGTGGATTTTACTAGAATAACATCAAAATATAAAGTTTTTGTCCAAGTTATTTGGCAGATAGAGCTCACTGTTTAGTAACTGGAGATCAACAATTTTGTGATGTTTTTCAGCTGTAGTTCCTTTAAAAAAATCAGTTAGCGTTTTGGAGGGAAATCAGCAGTTAGGTGATCTAGCAGTGGTGAGTGATGATCCAGCAGCCAGATGCTAATCCACAGGTTCCAGTCTTCTTTCTTTAATTAAAAAGTATTTTCTAGAAGAAAAATTAGTCTTTACCCGAATCCAAGTTGTTCCTCTGTTGTTTTCACTTGTTTGTTGTTGTTATCTCATTCTCTGTCTCACTTTTTGGCTTAATCTTTAAAACATTTTCAGGAGCTCATATTTAGAGTTTCTGATCAGACTCTCTCTCTCTCTCTCTCTCTCTCTCTCTCTCTCTCTCTCTCTCTCTCTCTCTCTCTCTCTCTCACACTCACACACACACACACACACACACACACACACCTTGCTTTCACCATATCTAATTTGCCAAAACTGCAAGAATAATGATGACTGATGTTTGATAGATAACATATCTCACCACAGTATCAACCAAGGTCAAATGTAAGGAATTTTGTTGTTTTCATTTATGTTTGAAACAAACTTAGTTTCCATTGTTTTTTGTTCTTTGAACTGTTTGTATTCCTTGATGTTTCCATTTACTCATTTACAGATTATATTTATATAATATTTGTTGAAATATTGTCATCAGAGATTTGAATGATAGTGGCAGCTTTCAACTGGAAAAGAATAGCAGCAAGCGTTGAGAATATACTTTGGCTGTAAATACAGCTTCTTAATGACTTAATAGGATAGTTCATGCAAAAATTTAAATGAAATTTACTCACCTTCATGTAGTTCAAATGTAGCCTGACTTGTGGAACACACACACACAACGATCGCTGTCAATGGGGACCAATGTTTTTTGGAACATTCTTCAAAACATCTTTTAAAGTACCCCTATTATGGATTTTTGAAAATTACCTGTCATATAGCTCTAAGTGAATGAAAACATCCTGCAAAAGTCCACTGTATATAAAGTTATTGTCTCTCAAAAGAAAGAGTCGACTCTGAGTCAATTAAACAAAATGTTTTTTAAACAAATCCCGAGCCATTTTGTTGTGATGTCAAGACGAAACATTAGCATATTGCCCATGCAGACACCAGGGAAAACTTGAACCCCCTCAAACACTGCAGCTGATTCCTTTGGACACTGGATAGCATCATGTCGAGAAGACGCTGTGCTCTACAATGTGTTTATTGTGTTTCATATTGTGTAGGTATCTGGCTAACCGGCTAACTCACATTATTACTGTCTTACTGAAATACTACTGTAAATTAGCTGTGGGCTGCAGTATTACCTAAAACTGTATCTATTAATGCAGATTGTCTGTTATTCTTACTACTATGAGTAAAGATAAAGGATGGAGCAAGATTTGTTTTGCAAACTTTAATGTTACATCAGTCATTTACGTTAGTGCTGGGCTAATGTATGTGCTGTTATTGATACAGCATGTCCCGCATGTCCAACGCAATAAATTAGAAACACACACACGGGTTTGTTGATACGCACACTTGTTAATGCTGATAGGTACCGTTGAAACATCTGAAACATAATGTACCTCAAACCGAGTAGCAGAAACGTCCTGTTCAAGGTTCGGGTTGAATAACTAGTTCTTCCAATGTTTCATCATCGGTTCGGACTCACGCTGGGACTGGTGGGACTGGTGTAAAATGTATGTCATCGTTACTGTCTTACCAGTATGTACAATCGCTGAGCTTTTGGAAGCCTCCAGACTGAGCTGGTGTTAAGTTATGGTAATGGGTGTTTGCTTCCAAAATACGTGCTGTATACGGTAGACCAATTACAACAGACTGAGCCGCCTGACCAATCAGAGCAGAGTAGGCTCACGGAAAGGAGGGATTTAGAGAGACTGATTCATCCATCGAATCATTTAACATTGTGGTGATGTGTAATGTGTATTACGAGAAATCTACGAGCAACCGTTTTTTTTTACTTTAATGCATGTAAACCTGTTGTTGGAGACCTCCAAAACAAAATTAGGAAACTTTAAAATAGCATAATAGGGGCACTTTAAAATCCATAGAAGAAAGAAAATCAGAATCTCTGAAATATAATTAATAAAACACCTTCTGCCATCATGATGCTGTATTATGGCAATTGTGCTCATCAGCTTACTTGATGTTTTGTCTGTGCCAGGTGATTCCATTTCCGATGTCATGTGACATCCGAGAAGACTGTGCATGTCGAGACCCCGATGCCCAGGAGAACAACAAAGGATTCCGCCACCGGTCCATTGGCTGAGCTTTGTACCCCCTGTGGCACCCAGTGGGCCTGCTGGGAAACCATTCTTCTCTACATGCTGCTTATAAGAGGGCCTTTCCACTCACACCGCACTCCAACATGCCCTTGTTTCCTCATCAAACAGCAACAACTTAAGAGGGTATGACACTCAAAAACAAACAACCAACCAAACACATCAACAACAGGTTTTGCAAAGGATATGAAGTGAAAGTTTTATGAATGACTTATGGCAATAGCAACCATAGATGTTGTCAAACTAAGGCTCAAATAAGCCTGGACTGACAGTTTTGTTGTTTTATGTTTGCTTTCATTGATCATTATTTGTAAAGCGCAACCATGGCAATGTTGTTTTCATGTAGAGCCAGAGGAAAAAAGGGGGGAAAGGAAAAAATGCAGCTGTTAATGTTTGACTGTTGTCAGAATGGGATGATTCCAATTAAGTCAAATCAAGATCACCAAACTAAAGTGAATCAATGAACGAGAGGACCGCTGATGTTTTCATGATGCCCCTTAACGTCTGACCTCCAAGACTGTTATGACAGTTTAACCATTCGATGTGTCCTCTTAAATCAAATGTTCTCAGTGTTCTTATATTTATCAATTCACATATCAAAGAGAAAATATACAAGTGGACCTTAATATCAAATCCAAATTTGTGTCCTCTGAATCCTCTGAATGTTTGAGCTGCTCTTACTCACAAAAAAATTGTGTATGAAACTTTGAGGGATAATGGGAATGTTTCACAGCATAGGAAGATATACGAGTGCAGCTGCTGTGGCCCTAAATCACAAAATCCTGTATATCAGCAAGAAATGCACAAATCTGATGCCGAAAAATCATCAGAGGAGGTGTTGATCCAGTGAGTTACATCCCCAGCAGAGAGGGAGAGAGAGATTGTGAAAGAAGTTGTGTTAGCACAGCTGTTGCTGCTAGTTTTGCTGCTGTGGCCATTCAAGCCAATTCTGTCTATGGACAGTTTGTAGTTTAATGTAAGTGCAGTCTGCCGTAGATTTGACCTCAGGTCAAAATGCAGTTAGATCAACTTTAAAGGAAAAACATTAATATACTGATTTATGCATGTAGATCTACTAACAGGTTCCCCTCTGAAGATTTTTTTTATTTATTTTTTACAGACGTTAGGGCTGTCAAAGTTAATGCACTAAATGACATAATGGTTTCAGTCTGTTCTCTGAGATTTTCGAAAAACTTTGGAACATTCTGAGCTAATTGAAATGGATTGCGTGTTCCCAGCAGAGCAAGTTATTCTCAGTAAATGACAAAATATGTTCTTTATGGATAATTAATTTATAAATAAATCCTAGATGAAGCGTTTATAAAATGTTGTTGCATTCTTGGTGAAATTGAATCATCAAAGTGAAATTCATCCTTACCCTGGTATAATTAAGTCCATAAAGTGCTATTCAATTTTCATTGTTTTGCATTTCCTATCTGCGCATTTGCTACAGTTTTATAAATATAATGAATATTAATGTTTAGATTGAATATAGAATTTCTTTTTGAGGTGAGTAAGGAGCGTGGTTTCATACATTTAGCCCTGTCCGTTGCCATTATGTTAATATTCCATCCACATTGTCAAACTCAAATAGACATTCTTTGGAACTGAATGCTTTAATGCTGTGCATTATAACTATGAAGAAAATGATGAGATTAATAATTTTAATAGATTGACAGCCCTACTAGAAACACAATGGCCACTGAGATGATTGACTAAAAGAGTTATACAATTATGTACAGGCTGACATGGAACATAAAATACATAATTAATAATTCAAATAGAATGGACAGCCAGTCAGCTTTGATGAAGAACCATTCAAAAGTAATGTCATGTTATAACAAAAAAATGTTATTTATTGACGCAAAGAATGTAATTTAGGCTTTAGTGTTGAATATTAAGCATTTAGCATTCACAAGGTGTTTGTGTTAACTCAATCTGATGGAGCATTATATTATGCATTACATATGTGTGCGTGCATGCGTGCGTGCGTGCGTACGTACGTACGTGTGTGTGTGTGTGTGTGTGTGTGTAATGCATAATATACAGTGAGGAAAATAAGTATTTGAACACCCTGCTATTTTGCAAGTTCTCCCACTTAGAAATCATGGAGGGGTCTGAAATTGTCATCGTAGGTGCATGTCCATTGTGAGAGACATAATCTAAAAAAAAATCCAGAAATCACAATGTATGATTTTTTTAAACTATTTATTTGTATGATACAGCTGCAAATAAGTATTTGAACACCTGAGAAAATCAATGTTAATATTTGGTACAGTAGCCTTTGTTTGCAATTACAGAGGTCAAACGTTTCCTGTAGTTTTTCAGCAGGTTTGCACACACTGCAGGAGAGATTTTGGCCCACTCCTCCCCAGGTTTCTGGCCTGTCGCTGAGAAACACGGAGTTTGAGCTCCCTCCAAAGATTCTCTATTGGGTTTAGGTCTGGAGACTGGCTAGACCACGCCAGAACCTTGATATGCTTCTTACAGAGCCAATCCTTGGTTATCCTGGCTGTGTGCTTCAGGTCATTGTCATGTTGGAAGACCCAACCTCAACCCATCTTCAATGCTCTAACTTAGGGAAGGAGGTTGTTCACCAAAATCTCGCAATACATGGCCCCGGTCATCCTCTCCTTAATACAGTGCAGTCGCGCTGTCCCATGTGCAGAAAAACACCCCCAAAGCATGATGCTACCACCCCCATGCTTCACAGTAGGGATGGTGTTCTTGGGATGGTACTCATCATTCTTCTTCCTCCAAACACGTTTAGTGGAATTATGACCAAAAAGTTCTAGTTTGGTCTCATCTGACCACATGACTTTCTCCCATGACTCCTCTGGATCATCCAAATGGTCATTGGCAAACTTAAGACAGGCCTTGACATGTGCTGGTTTAAGCAGGGGAAACTTCCGTGCCATGCATGATTTCAAACCATGACATCTTAGTGTATTACCAACAGTAACCTTGGAAACGGTGGTCCCAGCTCTTTTCAGGTCATTGACCAGCTCCTCCCGTGTAGTTCTGGGCTGATTTATCACCTTTCTTAGGATCATTGAGACCCCACGAGGTGAGATCTTGCATGGAGCCCCAGTCCGAGGGAGATTGACAGTCATGTTTAGCTTCTTCTATTTTCTAATGATTGCTCCAACAGTGGACCTTTTTTCACCAAGCTGCTTGGCAATTTCCCCGTAGCCCTTTCCAGCCTTGTGGAGGTGTACAATTTTGTCTCTAGTGTCTTTGGATAGCTCTTTGGTCTTGGCCATGTTAATAGTTGGATTCTTACTGATTGTATGTGATTGTATGGGGTGGACAGGTGTCTTTATGCAGCTAACAACCTCAAACAGGTGCATCTAATTTAGGATAATAAATGGAGTGGAGGTGGACATTTTAAAAGCAGACTAACAGGTCTTTGAGGGTCAGAATTCTAGCTGATAGACAGGTGTTCAAATACTTATTTGCAGCTGTATCATACAAATAAATAGTTAAAAAATCATATATTGTGATTTCTGGATTTTTTTTTTTTTTGATTATGTCTCTCACAGTGGACATGCACCTACGATGACAATTTCAGACCCCTCCATGATTTCTAAGTGGGAGAACTTGCAAAATAGCAGGGTGTTCAAATACTTATTTTCCTAACTGTATATAATCCCCCGTCAGATTGAGTTAACACAAATTGTTATCATAATTATTGTTATCATAATTGTTATATATATTATATATTATATGTTATATATATTAATTTATATATATATATTATAAAGAAAAGAGGAGTTAAACTATGTAGAAAATAGATTAGTTGTCCTCCTCTGCAGTCCATTTTCATCTTGGTTTTTATAACAGAAATATCTCATTGTGATTATGTCATCAGTGCTCCCCTTCTTTGAGGTGCTCATTATTTTTGAGAAGAAAAAAAAATATTTCACAACAAAATCATCAGTGGATAATGGCAGTGTATGTACCAACTGGCTTGTAGTTCAACGCAATACCAAATATGCTATTTTTTAGAAAGTGTGATAACAGGCATTAAGTTTTATATTTGTATGCAAACCAGTGTCAAACTGGAGATTACAGTCCATGGTGTGGTAGTTTATGGCAGTCAGTATGACCCCATAAAACACATGATCTTTTAATATCCACACATTGGTATGCAAACTACTTTTAGAAAGTATAACCATCTAAGAAACATGAATTTGACTTTGAAGCATTTTAGCCACCCTCACGCTTTCCCTGAGCTCTTAAAAACACATCTAAATGGCATCTTTCTCATTACATTAGCAATGTAGCATGGAAACAACAACTTGTGATAACATTTAGCAGGCTACTTATCAAACCAGGATATCCCAACATGGTTGTGTCAGCCCATAATGAGAGGTTATTTCTATGGAATTAATGTCTGAAGATAAATATTATGTTTTGCAGAAGCAAAGAGTTTTAGGTAGGAAGGGCTTTGTGTCTATATTTATATGTGGTGGTTTCATTTAACTGCATCTCTGTCAATTAATATGTTTGACCACAGTTGCTGCACTTGTCTTTGTACAGTTTTTTTTTGTAGATGAAATAGAAGAAAAAAAGAAAGAAAAGAAAGAAAGAAAAAAAAGTTTACCATAAAAAAGCTGCTATGGTCAGACAGGTTATCATAATTGTTAAATTAAATAGTCGTTTAGTGTATGACATCATTGAATAGTACTTTATACTGTGTGTTGTTATTTTCTTCTCTTTTCAATAACTTTGGTTGAAACATTGTGAATAAAAGAGAGATGTGTGTAGTCCAGTTAAAAATGCAGACATTAAAAACACAGCTACCATCAAAGCATATCCAAAGGAAAAAATCTGGCCTGCGAGAGACATGGCAACAATAAACATGAGATGACTGAGCAGGTCATCACACTCAATGATGACTTATTTATTCATGTACACAAGCAGCTCTGTTGTCATTTCTTTCGATTTAAAGATCATGTCATATTTAGTCTCTATTGATGTCTTTGTTCCTAGTATTAAACTGTATGCTATTATTGTATAGTAAATGCTAAAATACTGCTGCTTTTATTCAATTATCACTTGGAAAGAGTGCCTAGAACAAATACCAATATATGTGCAATCTTATGAACCAGTATCACAACCGGTTTCAGACATCACTGAAAATGGACCATTACTGAGCTTTACATACAGTTCTATACTGGGGTTTTGTACACAAACAGTGATCAACTTTTCTGTCCTTTTTTTCTGGAAATGTTAAGAAAAGCTCAATGCATTCTAGCGCAACGTTACCTTTTTTCTTCTGAAGCCATGAAAAACAAGATCAAATCAAATGAAGTTTGGTGAAACAGTCTACTGTAAACATAACAGGATCTTTTTTCTTTTTTTTGTTGTTGCTGTACCTCATGCCTGTAATGTTTGCTGCTTACTTATTCAGTATTTTAGTAATTTAAATCTCTTAGCAATATACAATTTTGTAAATAATAGAATTATTTATTAAGAATGTTGTCTTTTTTATTTATATTTACACAGTTCATCTAAGTTATTTTTATATGTCTCCAGTGTTACTTGGTGTGATCAAAAGTCTTCTTTTTTTCCCTTACTGTTTATTTCTCTGTTGGTTCCTCTGTTTCGTTTAGAAAGCAATGGTCCGGTGTAAAAAAAGAATACCTGTTTTCCCAGCCACTCAATTTGTATGAGTAATAAATAAAAGTCTCTAATGCACAAGGACAATTTTATAGAAATGTCACCTTTGGAAAATCCTACAAAGCGTTCCTTTGCCATATTGAGTTCCACCCGTGTTTTAGATTCCATATGTTTGTATATTCTGGGAAATTGGTCAGAGAGGTTCCCTTTCCAATTGCTGAGTAGATACATTGAACCGGTCTGGAGCCATGAGGCTTGTGTGGTTTTGTGTAAATAGTAGAATAGGTGAAAGAAACTGAAAGACTGCTTGTGGTGGCTCAGCTGCTGATGTTTGGCCACGTATAGAAAAGCCTCATGTATAGATTCCTTCTATAATCCTATGTGTGTCCCTACATTTTCATCCTCACCACAGAAAGAGGCACATCCTCATGTCCATACATACAAATATAGTTGTACCTCATGTCCTAAACACTATCTCCCTAGTGTTGTGTTTCCTGGAAGAATAGCCCGTTTGCAGTGTGCCGTATATTGCGTTTTATTATTTGTAGAGCAAAATCCCCCAAGGTCACTTTGCATCCTGAGATTAGCGTCTCAAACTTTTGCCATAATTTCACTTTTCATTTTATAGTTTCTGTATGTCCACACAGCTGTGTTTTGTACAGAGCACTCAGTAACATGACTGCACATTTTTGACGCCAATATTAATCTGGCTCAGCAAGCATGTTTTCCTCAAATCTCATACCCTGAAGATTACAGTTGCATGATCAAAACCATGTTCCAAAGTCTGAGATGTAAAAATTTGATGCTGTGCTACTTTCATCCAAGTAGTATAGCAAATTCAGATGTATTTATCTTAAAGTTTATTGAAATGAGAGAATACCCCATATGTGTCATTTGAATATTCATTTTGTGTGTTGTTTTTATTGTTCTTTTCAAAACCTACATATCTAAATCAAGTATGTTACATGCTATTTGATATATATTTTTCCTGAGAATGTTTCTTTTCAATCCATATTGTGTCAATGTTTGGTCTCCAAATTTGCAAATTCTTCTGCGACTGCACTGACATTAAAAATCAAGACCAGACACAATGACAAACCTGTTTATTGTTTCTGGTGTATCTCAAATACAACTCTAAAAGGCTTGACCTCTTACACTGATGGTCTCCATAAGCACTAGTTAGACTCAATAAACGACTCTGCTCAGTATACAAACTTAATGCACTGTTTTGGGCACTTACCACAATATTATTTTAATAACCAAATGATTTGTACCATTTGTTATTTTTCATGAGTATCTCTGATATGAGCAGTTTTCCACTGTTGTTTATTTATATATATATATATATATATATATATATATATATATATATATATATATATATATATATATAATATTGTGATATTGTCACAGAGCAGACTAGTGTACTGTATATTTTCATGAACTCCTCAAGCATTATTAAGAGTAAGTACATCAATGTTATTTTTCCTGTATTATTTAGAAAATAAACACTGGTTGATGAAATTACTTGTGTTTGATTGCTTTATAAAACCTGATGCATATGCTTACATGCGTAAGCTTTTTGCCAATAATATTGCTCTTTTTGTAAGTATATTTCTGAAATATTCTTTAAACATTGTAATATGAAGTATGGGAGAGCAGGGTTACAGCAATTAGGGGAGAATTGGGTTATTTGTGCCAGGGGGGAAGTAGTTCCACCCATTGTTTCTAGAAAACCATAGAAGAAATTGGTCATGTGACCACATCATTTTGAAAAGCCATCCATTTTACTCATCCTCTAAAGAAGAGAGACATGTGGCATGAGAGGTTAGCACATTTTAGCACAAAATTTTTTTTTTTCCTTTCAAAGTAAAATTTCTATGATCAATGTTTTTTTATTGTAGTGTCTGAACAATTATAGACTAGTTTGAAAACATTTCACACATGTTTTAGTGCTTTAGCAGGCTACACAATGAGCCTATACAGTTAACATGCTGGATCATGCTATCATGCTAGTTTTTCAAACTTGTGGGTCTGGGGTGATTTGTGCCAAAGGGCCTGGGTTAAGTTGTGCCAAAGTTGAAAGAAGTCTGTGGATGGAAAGCCCACCTTTACATCGAAAATGTATACAATTACAATTACAATCGAAAATTCTTTACAATGAAGGTGTCATCCCTAGAGGTGATGTGCTCAAGAAACTACCCATACCCCAAAAACTTGGTGGTACAGCCAGAAGGGAGCAGACATTTATAAATGTCCCTGCAGCGTTGACAAGTGGGATGTTAAATAGTAGGCCAGATCCAGACCACCTAGATCTACATACTATATAATATAATCTGGAGATAATCCGGAGAAGTGAGGAGATGGGCATGCCTCATCAGTGTTTGACACACCTGCCATTTGTTTAATTTAGCTAACACTGATTTTAGTTTTGTTAATAAAGATAAATATTATTCCGTTTTTAAGAGGCCTAAGTCACAATAGGATGTTTAGAAATGAGCCTCACTTTATTCTTATATGTTACATAATTGAGAGGCAGCTTTCTATGTATGTCAACAGACATTTATTGCCAAAGGCTTTTTGCCTGAAATTATTCACAATTATCAAATATTATGTATTTAAGTTTTTTGTGTTTTCCCAAAAACTACAAAATATGACTTATTCCAACAGTTTAATAGGGTGACATTAAATTTGTACCATTTGTTATTTCTCTGATATGAGCAGTTTGCCACTGTTGTTTATATATATATATTATATATATATAATGTGATATTGTCACAGAGCAGACTAGTGTACTGTATATTTTCATGAACTCCTCAAGCATTATTAAGAGTAAGTATATACATCAATGTTATTTTTCCTGTATTATTTAGAAAATAAACACTGGTTGATGAAATTACTTGTGTTTGATTGCTTTATAAAACCTGATGCAGGTACATGCGTAAGCTTTTTGCCAAAAATATTGCTCTTCCTGTAAGTACATTTCTGAAATATTCTTTAAACATTGTAATATGAAGTATGGGAGAGCAGGGTTACAGCAATTACTGGGTTTTGCTTTTTTTTCCAAAAATATGTTTAGCATTAAGCTTTGACATTTTACCTTAAATATCCTTAGCCATTACAAGTCAATTAAATGTATAATGTTATAAAATTGTATATACTTAAACTCAGTGTTGGGGAAAGTTAATTTTAAAATACAATATTCTGTTATTCCGTGGCAATGTTCGGTTATTTTGTAACATGTGTTATTTTACTTTTGCATTACTTTTTGTCATCTGGGTTGGGTTTACTTGCTTGTTTTTAACACAAAAAAAAGGTTTTGGCAAATGTAAAGGCCGTTTCGCACCAAAAGTGAAATTAATAAGCCTTGGGCTGAAATTCACAAATTCACACCTGTACAGTAGAGGGCGCAGCTCAAACAAACCTTTCAGTGGTGCTGTCATTCTGGATCACAGAAGAATAGGAGGTAGGAGAAGAAAGTTCCCATTCAGTCGGTCAACTCGGTACAACACATGACTATGGGATATCGCGCTCTAGCGCCATCTGCTGAAGACACCTTTATTCACGCCTGAAAGGCCAATGACGCATGACGACGTGGGCGGGGTCCCTTGCCCACAGTATATAAATGCAGTCGTATGCGTCATTTCCCTTGTTCTTCAGCTCTTCACCGTGCTGCTAGAACGCCATCACGCCAGTCCTCACAAGGAGGTAGCCCACGGTGGTGAAATCTTGTGGAAAGGCACAGAAAGGAGAAAGTTTTAAGCACAAGTTTAGCATTGCTAACAGGAGCTAAAAAAAATTCTCAGAGAAAAAAAAAAGAAAAAAACAGAAAAGAGAGAATGTCTAAGCACAGCAAGGGTGCTCGCCCCTGTCCAATGACATGTGGGTATATGCTGTCAGAGAGAGATACTCACGAGCACTGCCCGGTGTGTTTGGGGATTGTCCATGCTAAGCTGGCTCTCTCCAACCCCGGGGCATGTGTGCACTGCCAGCAGCTCCGTCACTCGACACTCGAGCGACGCGTTGCTTTTGTTGAGCGTGTGCTCGGTGGGGCAGTGGCTAGAGATGGTCCACTTCTGTCCTCTGGGATTGGTCCGGATGCGACTATATCCGTTTTTGAGGAGGTTACGGGATCCTGGGCCGAGCATATGGAGGCTAAGGATGGTCTGGGTGCGTTTGTTCCTCTAGTCGCTTCGGAAGGTAATCAGCGGTTTGTGGAGGATGACTCTGTCTCGCTTGAAACGGGCGAGGAATTCTCCAACGAAAGTTTTCAAGCGGAGCAGATCCTCGCTTCCTCCTCGCCCATCGAGGCGGCAGATGGGAGTGAGGTAGTGGGTGATTCTTTTATTGAGCTGTGTCAGAGAGCGGCGGGAAAGCTGTCCGTAGAATGGCCAGTCTCTCCCCCGATTCAGAAAAGCTCGCGCTTCGGGGGGTTCTATTTGTCTCCGGTTCAAACAGTGGTTAGAACACATCTGCCACTTTACCCAGATTGTTTGGCGGAGCTTACAGCTTCATGGCCGAAACCCATGTCCCCTCCTCCTCCGGTGCCGGGGGCGAATAAGTTCACCGAATTCGAAGGAGCGGGGGCACCTGGGTTAGTGTCTGCTCCCCCGATGGAGCATCCGCTTGCTGCGTATCTAGCTCCAGTGCAGAATAGTGGGATCGCAGGTATTCCGACTCTCCCAACGGGGCCATGCAGGTTCTCGTATAAACAGCTCAGCAGGATCTATAGTGATCAGGCTTGCACGGCCAGAGCTTTAAATACTATGTCCTTGCTGCAAACATATCAGGCCATCTGTTTGGGGGAACTGAGCGATGCCTTATTAGGAGGTGGGCTATGTGAGGGGCTTATGAGAGAAGTTCGGTCTACAGCCGACTATATACTGCGTGCAACGCATTGCTCGTTGGTATCGTTGGGCCATGCGATGGCCAGTACAGTGGTCGCTCAGCGCCATCTGTGGCTAACGCTGGCGAACTTGCCTGAACGGGACCGGAATGCTTTTCTCGGTGCACCGATCTCCCCTACGGGCCTTTTTGGAGAAGGCCTGGACACTTTTCAGGCACGATTTGAGAGCTCCAAGAAGCAGGCGGAATCGCTGAAGGGGTCAATGCCTATAAAGCTCAGCGGACCGACGCAGTCGGGGGCACAGCCTGGTTTTAGAGCGTCTTTTTGGCCGCCACCTGCTAAGAGGCCGGCTGCAGCAACAGCGCCGAGACCTGCTTGGGAGGCTGGGCGAAAGCACGCACATCCTAAACAGCAGGCGGGGTTGCAAAAGAAGGGGCCGCCCCCGGCGAAAGGGAAATATTTATCCGCAGGAAAGAAGGGTCAGTCGGGTCCCTAGCTCGCAGACGAGGGAGGAATGTCGGTCCGGGGGCAGCCGCTTTTCTCTCTCGCCGAAAAAAGAATCCTGCAAGAGAGCGGGTTCACCTTTAAATGTATCAATAAAGAAACTTTGTGTTCAGCATACATTGCCTCAGGGGTTGATTTGTCAGAACAATCATACGTTGTCTCAGGGGGTGATTTGTCAAAACAATCAGAATGTGTTGGAACCACTAAAATCACAAAAAGGGACGGGGGTTCCCCAGGTCATACCAGGGATCCTCGCTGTCAGCCTCGAGCGGTGGCGCGCATGCGCACTAATACCGTGGGTTCTTCGAACGATTCAGTGGGGTTATCGGCTGCAGTTCATTTCGCGCCCCCCCAGGTTCGGAGGTATAATTACGACGTCAGTGTCGAAAGAGGCTTCCTCTGTGTTGAGGGAAAAGATTCGGGTTCTCCTGGGAAAAGGGGCAATTCAGGTGGTTCCACAGTGGAGAACGGAGGAAGGGTTTTACAGCCGTTATTTCCTTCTCCCCAAGAAAAGTGGGGGTTTGCGCCCTATCCTAGATCTACGGCAATTGAACAAACACCTCAGACGTTACAAGTTCAAAATGCTGACTGTACGTCACCTGCTATTCACTCTGCGTCCCCGAGAGTGGTTTACATCGGTGGATTTGACCGATGCATATTTTCACGTCACAATCCCAGAACACAGGAAATTCCTGAGGTTCTCCTTCGAGGGAACTGCATACGAATTTCAGGTCCTGCCGTTCGGGCTATCACTCGCGCCCCGCATATTCACGAAATGTGCAGAGGCAGCGTTGGCTCCACTGCGTCAGCAGGGCATGAGAGTGTTCGCCTATTTGGACGACCTACTTCTGGCCACAGACAGCAGGGAACAAGCAGTGTTACAGACACAAGCACTTATCTCCCATCTGCGAGCTCTGGGGTTTTTAATAAATCTCAAAAAGAGCTCCCTGGTTCCGTGTCAGCGGATTTCATATCTCGGTTTAGAGATAGATTCAGTACAGAACACAGCTATGCTGTCAGTATGGAGGGCCAAAGTTTTTCACGGCTGCCTGAGTCGGTTTCGGCGGGGCATGCGAGTGAGTTTTCGGACAGTGCTGAGACTGCTAGGGCTCATGGCCTCAATGATAGCAGTCATTCGGCTGGGTCTCCTCTTTATGCGCGCGTTCCAGAGATGGGCGCTGGGCACTGGCCTGAATGCCGCAAGGCATTTAAACAGGCAAGTGACGATAACGCCGTCATGCGTTCGTGCTCTGATCCCCTGGGGATCCCCCGGTCTGTTGACAGAGGGGATTCCCCTGGGGAGAGCTACGTCATGTGTAGTGGTGACGACAGATGCGTCACTGCTTGGATGGGGAGCCCTGTGTCAGGGGAACTCCATGAGAGGAGAATGGTCGGCAGCGCAAAAAGAGCGTCATATAAATTGCCTGGAGTTGCAGGCGGTTCATCTGGCACTGAAACATTTTGCTCGGCATTTGCAGGGCAAACACGTGTTAGTCAGAACGGACAACACGACAGTATTGTCGTATATAAACAGACAGGGAGGTACTCGCTCGCTTCCTCTGTTACAACTGACACAGACACTCCTGATGTGGGCCAGCGAGCATTTGGCGTCGCTCCGGGCAGTATATGTCCCGGGCCATCTGAATGTTGGAGCAGACCTACTTTCCAGAGGGGGACCACAGGTCAGAGAGTGGCGCTTGCACCCTCGAATAGTGGCGCAGATCTGGGCTCGGTTCGGCAGGGCCGAGGTGGATCTTTTTGCGTCCGCGGAGAACACGCACTGCCCGCTGTTTTTCTCAATAACAGACAGCAGCGCCCCGCTGGGGGTGGATGCCCTGTCACATGTATGGCCCAAGACTCTACTGTTTGCGTTTCCCCCAGTGGAACTGATACAGCCCACTCTAGACAGAGTGCGCCAGGAGGGGCTGTCACTGATTTTAGTGGCCCCTCGCTGGACGGCGAGGACATGGTACGCGAGTATCATGTCGCTGCTGGTAGGGACACCGTGGTGTCTTCCTCTATGCAGGGACCTGTTGTCCCAGGCAGAGGGACAGGTTCTGCACCCTCGGCCGGAACTGTGGGCTCTATGGGCCTACCCGCTGAGAGGGAGAATCTAATGGCAGCAGGGCTCCCAAGCAATGTCGTGGCCACAATACAGAGCGCTAGGGCGCCATCGACAAGGGGGCTTTATGCATTGAAGTGGCGCATATTTGAACAGTGGTGCGGTCGGAGGTTTTTATCGCCATACCAATGTCCGATTGCGGAGATATTGACTTTTCTCCAGGAACTGTTGGAGGAAGGGCGTGCCCATTCCACGCTGAAGGTCTACTTGGCCGCCATTTCGGCCTGTCATGAGGGCATTGGTGGTGCTGCGCCGAGCGCGCACCTGCTGGCTGCTCGGTTCCTTAAAGGGGCGCGACGGCTAAAACCCGTTACAAAGTCAATGGTGCCGTCATGGGACCTGACTTTGGTTTTGGAAGCTATGGGTGAACCTCCGTTTGAGCCCTTAGAAGCTCTTGATCTAAGAATGCTGTCTTATAAAGCAGCTCTACTGTTGGCACTGGCGTCAGCAAAGCGCGTTGGTGACCTCCATGCGCTGTCAGTACATCCCTCGTGCATCCAGTTTGCGCTGGATTGGTCAAGAGTGGTGTTGCGTCCGAATGCGGCGTCTACACCAAAAGTCATGTCAGGAGCGTATAGTGCGCTCTCATTTGAGCTGCCCGCTCTATCGAACCTTTCGATTGATTCGGAGGAGGAGAGGAGACTCCATGCGTTGTGCCCTGTGCGAGTTTTACGCAGGTACATCGAGCAGACGCAGGCTGTGCGTACATCTGACCAACTTTTTGTGTGTTTTGCAAAACCAGTTCGTGGGAAACCCTTGTCTAAACAGCGTCTTTCACATTGGATTGTGGAGGCGATTGCAATTGCATACAAAAGTAAAGGGCTAGCTCTGCCTGCAGGAGTACGCGCGCATTCCACAAGAGGCATGGCAACGTCATGGGCGTTGTTTAGAGGGGTGTCTGTAGAGGACATCTGTGCGGCGGCCAGTTGGGCATCGCCGCACACGTTTGTTCGGTTTTACCGACTTGATGTTACTGCTACGTCAGTTGCTCGGTCCGTGCTTACGGCAGGAGCTTTAAGCCAGGGCTCATCGCTCCCTTGAGAAAAAAAAGGAAAAAAGGGGGATAAAAGGTGTGGCGGTGCTGGCATTTGTGTTCTAGTTCAGCGACTTGCGGGGCGTGAATATATGTCCCATAGTCATGTGTTGTACCGAGTTGACCGACTGAATGGGAACGTTGAGTTATGCATATAACAACTGTTCCCAGAAGGAGGGAAACGAGGTACAACACTTCTGGGCCCCACACAGTCGGGGCTCGGTGAAGAAGCTGCACTGAACAAGGGAAATGACGCATACGACTGCATTTATATACTGTGGGCAAGGGACCCCGCCCACGTTGTCATGCGTCATTGGCCTTTCAGGCGTGAATAAAGGTGTCTTCAGCAGATGGCGCTAGAGCGCGATATCCCATAGTCATGTGTTGTACCTTGTTTCCCTCCTTCTGGGAACAGTTGTTATATGCATAACTCAACGTTCAACACTCTCAGCAATAATAACTAGGGATGGGAGAAAAGGTCGATGCATCGCGATTCGTTATCCAATGATTCAGAATCGATTCTTAAAAATTCAGAATCGATTCTGTGTTCAATTCAAACGGCCACTTCACCACTGTGCGCACGCACGGTCACCGGCCAAACAGAAAAACCTGTTGATAGGTGAACGTTCGTATGCTGGTGAATTGGCTTTGTTTAAGATAAAATGGACAAACTGTGACCTGTTCAGGGGCATCGCACCCGTGGGGACACTTTTCCCGGTGAGAGGGTTCAACACCTGCACGTTTTATGCAGTTTTTCCACAGTTTTGCACAAATGCCTTATAGCAGTCGCTCCTCCGTTTCTCTGGCCGCTCTGTGTCTGTGCTCGCTGCGGCTGCCTCCCCATTTCAAAAATGTATTTTGCTTATTAAATGCAAAGTTTTTAATTTCAAAAGCATTTCTAAATTAAGTTCATATTTCCAACAAATGAAATTCTGAGCCAAAATAATGATGTGGTGCTCAAGTAGGCTATAAGGCGCTTTCCTTGCCATTTATGCTTAATAACACTCCTATGTCTCCGATGCGGTGGCCGGGACATAAACCTACCAACATCCGTGGCATAATTTTTGGAATTACTTATCGAATATTGCTGAACTACTGCACAATGTTTCAGACGAATGGAAAATTCTGAACAAAGACTTCGCTTTGGTGAGTGATTCGTTACATGTCTCTAACTGTTGCAGCTCGGCAAGTTTTCTCATGTGAGATGTTATGCACGCACACTGAATTTGGCTTCTCAGCGAGCGCTAAAGTTGTTTTTCTTCTGCATTAGCCGTTTGAATTTTGTATTTTTTTGTGGATCTAACCAAAGTAAACATTTTTGTTGCTTTAAAGACATTTTCTGTTAAAATGTTCTAAAGAAACTGAAAAATTATCACACTTAGTTGTAAATTGAGAACTGTTTATTCTTAATGATTGTTCTTTGCAATTGTATGGTTTCATTAGAGCTTGTTAATCTTGAATATAACTTTGTTAATAAAATAAAAGTATTGAAAGAAAATCTTGATAACCATTTTTAATATGGCAATACTGTCAAACAGATATTCTAACTAAACAAAACACATATTAGCTACAATTTTGGTTAAAATGTAAAGTTCAAGTATTTGCACAGCAGGATTAGTTACCGAAAATGTATGTTTTGGGAATCGAATCGTTACTCCCAGAATCGGAATCAGATCGAATCATTAAGTGCCTTAAGATTCCTACCCCTAATAATAACGTCTCGAGTTACTTGACTATAACCCTGTTCCCTGAAAAAGTGGAAACTAGATGCTGCACTCATGGCGCTATGGGAAAACATCTTTGTTTCAACGGTTGTGAAGTATGTGTGGAAAACATGGTAAGGAACTTGCCTTTAAATAACCTCTGATGGAAATGGCATCCCTCACCCAGTGTGACATTGTTGGTGACGGCCGACCCTAAAGTGTTGCTCTGACTCATGCCACTGGCTAGTGCGGTGGACGTAAGTTTGAAGAGCACGGACTGGACACAGTCCTCAAGTTTCTCCTTCTCCTGCTCCTGCGTAGTGGAATTCGGAGGACAGAAGGCTTTAAGAATGACCAAAAAAGTTCACAACCCCTGCTCTAGAGATTCAAAGGTGGTCTCAACCAGCCCCTCGAGGACTAAGTCCCACAAAGGGATCTTTGGCACAAACAGCTTTTTGATATCAATCTATTTTTATTTTATTCTTGAACTAATAATAATAATAATAAAATAAATGGAAGCACTTTGCTCAATTAGCCACCTAAAAACATCTCACTCAAATGGAGAACAAATACTTCTCCAGTATATAGTCCACAACAACAGTTGATTATAAAAGACTGCCACCCTTTATTCAAACACTACAAAAATAAAAATAAATAAATAAATAAATACAAATAAATACAGGTAATTCAGTACTTAAAGCTACCAACAGGTTTAAAGTTAAAACAATTTAAACAGCAGCATTCAGCATGCTAAACAAATAAATACAAAACTATCCCTCACAGTGCAGCTATGTGCAAATTACAGTAGTAATAACAAAAAGGCATTGAAAGACATATGTATAACATTCCAAATAAATAACATAACATCGACAAACAGTTTAAACTTTACCTTATTAATAATCTTTCATAGCGCAAAAGTATTATAATTCTAACGGCTCCAATACAGAGCGGCACAAAGCAGAGTAGTCTCTTACACTCCAAGGCTGCATTTATTTGATCACAATTACAGTAAAATATTTATATTGTAAAATATTAGCTGTTTTTTTCTAATATATGCTGAAATTTCAGCAGCAATTACTCCCAAAAATTACTCTCAAAAATGGAAATGATGTCATTAATTACTCACCCTCATGTCGTTCTACGCCTGAAAGACGTCGGAACACAAATGAAGATGTTTTTAATGAAATCTGAGAGCTTTCTGTCCCTCCATTGTGAGCAATGCAATTTAGCCATTCAAGGTTCGAAATACAGTGGGGAGAACAAGTATTTGATACACTGCCAATTTTGCAGGTTTGCCCACTTACAAAGCATGTAGAAGTCTGTAATTTTTATCATGGGTCTTCAACTGTGAGTGACGGAATCTAAAACAAAAATCCAGAAAATATTTGTATGATTTTTAAGTAAATAATTTGCATTTTATTGAATGACATAAGTATTTGATACATCAGAAAAGCAGAACTTAATATTTGATACAGAAACCTTTGTTTGCAATTACAGAGGTCATACGTTTCCTGTAGTTCTTGACCAGGTTTGCACACACTGCAGCAGGGATTTTGGCCCACTCCTCCATACAGACCTTCTCCAGATCCTTCAGCTTTCAGGGCTGTCGCTGGGCAATACAGACTTTCAGCTCCCTCCAAAGATTTTCTATTGGGTTCAGGTCTGGAGACTTGCTAGGCCACTCCCAGACCTTGAGATGCTTCTTATAGAGCCACTCCTTAGTTGTCCTGGCTGTGTGTTTCGGGTCGTTGTTATGCTGGAAGACCCAGCCTCGACCCATCTTCAATGCTCGTACTGAGGGAATGAGGTTGTTGGCCAAGATCTCCCGACACCCAAAGAATGATGTTTCCACCTCCATGCTTCACAGTTGGGATGGTGTTCTAGGGGTTGTACTCATCCTTCTTCTTCCTCCAAACACGGCAAGTGGAGTTTAGACCAAAAAGCTCTATTTTTGTCTCATCAGACCACATGACCTTCTCCCATTCCTCCTCTGGATCATCCAGATGGTCACTGGCAAACTTCAGATGGGCCTGGTCATGCGCTGGCTTGAGCAGGGGGACCTTGCGTGCACTGCAGGATTTTAATCCATGACGGCGTAGTGTGTTACTAATGGTTTTCTTTGAGACTGTGGTCCCAGCTCTCTTCAGGTCATTGACCAGGTCCTGCCGTGTAGTTCTGGGCTGATCCCTCACCTTCCTCATGATCATTGATGCTCCACGAGGTGAGATCTTGCATGGTGCCCCACCGAGGGAGATTGACCGTCATCTTGAACTTCTTCCATTTTCTAATAATTGGGCCAACAGTTGTTGCCTTCTCACCTAGCTACTTGCCTATTGCCCTGTAGCCCATCCCAGCCTTGTGCAGGTCTACAATTTTATCCCTGATGTCCTTACACAGCTCTCTGGTCTTGGCCATTGTGGAGAGGTTGGAGTCTGTTTGATTGAGTGTGTGGACAGGTTTTACAGACCTCTACATGCTTTGTAAGTAGGAAAACCTGCAAAAACTGCAGTGTATCAAATACTTGTTCTCCCCACTGTACATCATTAAAGTAATACATGCAACTCCAGTGTTGTTGTTTTTTAGAACTGACACCTTTCTTGCACATTGTGTTTACATGATAACTTTAGAATTTAGCTAAATGAATGAGTTGAATTCATTATTACTTTTAGGTTCTTCATATATGTAATGATGTGGCAGCTTCAGTTTTGCATGCTTCTGGATTTTTGTACATCAGTAAAAGTCTAACGAACACATCACCACAAACTCTTCATTGCACACAGGTTTGTGGTTATCAGTTGAAAAAACAACGCACTACCATTCAAAAGTTTAGGGTCAGTTATTTATTTATTATTTTATTTAGAAATGAATACTGTTATTCAGCAAGGACACATTCAATTGATCAAATGTGACAGAAAGGGAAAAAAAATGCTGTTCTTTTGAACTTTATATCCATCAAAGAATACTGAAAATGCTTTCCACAAAAAAAAAAAATAATAATAATATATATATATATATATATATATATATATATATATATATATATATATATATATATATATATATATATATATATATATATATACAGGTCCTTCTCAAAAAATTAGCATATTGTGATAAAGTTCATTATTTTCCATAATGTAATGATACAAATTTAACTTTCATATATTTTAGATTCATTGCACACCAACTGAAATATTTCAGGTCTTTTATTGTTTTAATACTGATGATTTTGGCATACAGCTCATGAAAACCCAAAATCTCAATAAATTAGCATATCATGAAAAGGTTCTCTAAACGAGCTATTAACCTCATCTGAATCAACTAATTACACCTGCAAAAGATTCCTGAGGCTTTTACAAACTCCCAGCCTGGTTCATTACTCAAAACCGCAATCATGGGTAAGACTGCCGACCTGACTGCTGTCCAGAAGGCCATCATTGACAACCTCAAGCAAGAGGGTAAGACACAGAAAGAAATTTCAGAACTAATAGGCTGTTCCCAGAGTGCTGTATCTAGGCACCTCAGTGGGAAGTCTGTGGGAAGGAAAAAGTGTGGCAAAAAACGCTGCACAACGAGAAGAGGTGACTGGACCCTGAGGAAGATTGTGGAGATGGACCGATTCCAGACCTTGGGGGACCTGCGGAAGCAGTGGACTGAGTCTGGAGTAGAAACATCCAGAGCCACCGTGCACAGGCGTGTGAAGGAAATGGGCTACAGGTGCCGCATTCCCCAGGTCAAGCCACTTTTGACCCAGAAATAGCGGCAGAAGCGCCTGACCTGGGCTACAGAGAAGCAGCACTGGACTGTTGCTCAGTGGTCCAAAGTACTTTTTTCGGATGAAAGCAAATTTTGCATGTCATTCGGAAATCAAGGTGTCAGAGTCTGGAGGAAGACTGGGGAGAAGGAAATGTCAAAATTCCTGAAGTCCAGTGTCAAGTACCCACAGTCAGTGATGGTCTGGGGTGCCATGTCAGCTGCTGGTGTTGGTCCACTGTGTTTTATCAAGGGCAGGGTCAGTGCAGCTAGCTATCAGGAGATTTTGGAGCACTTCATGCTTCCATCTGCTGAAAAGCTTTATGGAGATGATTTCATTGTTCAGCACGACCTGGCACCTGCTCACAGTGCCAAAACCACTGGTAAATGGTTTACTGACCATGGTATTACTGTGCTCAATTGGCCTGCCAACTCTCCTGACCTGAACCCCATAGAGAATCTGTGGGATATTGTGAAGAGAAAGTTGAGAGACGCAAGACCCAACACCCTGGATGAGCTTAAGGCCGCTATCGAAGCATCCTGGGCCTCCATAACACCTCAGCAGTGCCACAGGCTGATTGCCTCCATGCCACGCCGCATTGAAGCAGTCAAGGATTCCCGACCAAGTATTGAGTGCATAACTGAACATAATTATTTGAAGGTTGACTTTTTTTGTATTAAAAACACTTTTCTTTTATTGGTCGGATGAAATATGCTAATTTATTGAGATAAATTTCAGTTGGTGTGCCTGAAATATTTCAGTTGGTGTGCAATGAATCTAAAATATATGAAAGTAAAATTTTTATCATTACATTATGGAAAATAATGAACTTTATCACAATATGCTAATTTTTTTAGAAGGACCTGTATATATATATAATGTGTGTGTGTGTGTGTGTGTGTGTGATCTTATTGTAATGATTCATTTATGTATGTTTCATATAAAAACTACATATTTTCTTTATTAAAATACCATATTACTTCAGCTTCACGTATTAAAATAGCATTTGAAATATATTTAAATTTACTGATCAAATAAATGCACTCATGGTGAGCATAAGAGGCTTAAGATGTAAGCGGGATAAACATATTTTCCCCAGCCACATCAGCCAACTGTGTTTGTGTTTTCCTGCAATCGGAGGCCACTCTGAGTAAGCAGTAAAATTGGCTTGAGCGAGACAACTGTGGCTTTGTGGTTTTAAGAGCAGCCAGTTTAGTCCCAGCCTACGAGGTCACCCAGAGGCCCGACTGCAGATGAGAGGACGTCTGAAATCAGAGCAGGTGTCCGTCTTTCACTGAGGGATTTTCCCCCGGCTTCCACAAAAGAGGAAAAACTGAAGCTCAGTTTTGGAAATGCACTTGACCTCAGGCAATGGTGGTGAACAATTATACCGAGTAGTGGAGCTATTTTTTTAGCTCTATTCTGGGATCAATCGGAGGAACTGGTGAAATTGCATCTGCTAAAGACTGGTGGTTAGTGTGAAAATACATCTGTAAACAAGCCCACAGGATATGAGAATAAGTAGCTGTTTCTTTATTTGCATCAGGTTGTTTATCTAACTGGAACCTCATGAGGATTTTACACATGTAGTCCACATTATGACTGCTGTGCAACAGTGGCATTGTCTAACTTTTCACTACCCAGAAAGGATCCTGATATTTGTATAATGGTAAATAATCCGTTATAGACACATGGGTAGAAAAGTCCTGCACTAGTAATGGAACTAGTCTCTAAATAATACATCCATCCATCGTTCTATCCATCTATCTAATAGATTCTATGTCCTAAAAACCTTCCAACTAATTTTCCATTCATGCTTAACAAACCAACATCAAAGTTTGTTCAAAGACTTTACACATCTAGTTAAAAATTGCCTTGGAAACTTTTATCATCATAATTTTTTGCTATTTTTCAAATGTCTTTATACTTTATTGTTTTTTTATTTTACAGTATTAAAATATACAAACTCCTAGATATTAATAAAAATCAATAACATATATTTTAATCAAGGAGTGAAAAACTATTTCAGTATTAATTATGTTTATTTCCCATTTTTATTCCCATTTATATTCAAATTCAAATTGTTCATCAGTTGAGGCTTAATTTACACCATTGATTTTTCTCCCCCTTATTTTCCAGTTTGGTTTATTTGAGTTTGGGTGCACAGTGTTTTAGAGCTGAAATATTTAGAAAGACTGCTGTAAGTATACGATGCTGAGAATGTTAGTTCCCATTCAGTCGGTCACTCTCGAAACCACGTCGGGGTACCGACGAATAGCAATCTCGCTCGCGAGAGCCAATCTACTTCGAGTGAAAATAAACGAGCCAATGCACATTGGCATGCAATGATTGCACCAGGTGTTCATGCCACGCAGCGCGGGTATAAATGAGACACAGGTGCTTGCATCAAATCAACCTTTTGCTTCGGAGCCGAGTGGTATCTGGTTATGCTAGACATCACTCACCTACTTCACAGTCCTGACTGGAAGCCTGCCCTTTTGGAAGCGTTCTTCAGTCAGTGTTGGTGTGATGGCACAGCAGCGGGTCGTGTGGTCTTGCGATCATCTCTCTTTTTTTGCTCGTGAGAGCAAACACAAGGGCTGTTCTCACAGCTGGTTCGGTGCTCTTGGTGGAGAGCGCTAAAAAGCTGTTCTTACGGCTGGTAGAGAGCGTCTGGTGAGAGAGAGCGTGCACGTCAGGCTGCACTATTTCCCTGACTGTGTCGCCGCGACCCTTCCCCCTGCATGCTTCAGCACCAAGGAGAGCGATCCTCTAAAAGAGCAACACCGAAAGAGCTTGCGTCTTTTTCAAGATGACATTCTTTCTGTGCGTTTCTGGGTGTGGTGGTTACCTGTCACAGAGGGATGGTCACCAGCGCTGTATCTCGTGTTTGGGCGTTCAGCACGCTGAAGAAGCGCTGGTGGATGACTCATGTTCTCACTGCGGGAACATGACCATCTCAGAGTTGCGGCCTAGACTCCATCTCGCAAGGGGTGGATCCCCCGTGCCTCTGCCTCGATCTAACCCCCTACAAAGGGTTTCTTCAGGCAGTAGCGCGGGTGATTTGAGGGTGACGGTGAGCGCGCTTCCCCCAGGGACCCAACCCCCGGGGAACCCTCACTCCTCTCGCACTCTGCAGCCAGTAGAGCTTCCGTTGGAACGTGCTGGGCCATCCACAAGATGTGCACCAACCGTATCCTTCGGGGCTCCCCCCGATGATCAGATGTCCATCGCTGCATCGGAGGGAGGGTCAGAATTCTCCGGAGATGATGTGTCGGCGCAGGGGGCTCCTTCGGGAAGATTTGCTGTGCCCGATACCGATCCGGAAATGATGGCCATGCTTTCCCGGGCCGCCGAGAGAGTCGGGCTCGTGTGGAACCCTCCACCGTGTCCCGAACCCTCAAGGTTGGATGATTGGTATCTCGGGGTGGACCGCGCTGGTTCTCAGCGCCCCACCCCGGTTCCTTTCTTCCCGGAGGTGCACGAGGAGCTCACTAGATCGTGGACGGCACCTTTTACTGCCAGAAACCGGCCTAGTGGATCCTCCTCCATCACCACCCTCGATGGCGGACCTGCAAAGGGATACACGCAGGTTCCTCCCGTGGAACGGGCCGTTGCTATGCAACTGTGCCCTAACTCCACTTCCAGGGGAACCCGTGTCTCCCCTCCCGGGCCTGTAGATACTCTTCCAATCTGATCGGGAAGGCCTACCAGGCTTGTGGAGAGGCAGGCTCCGCCTTACACGCTATGGCGTTGTTGCAGGTCCATCAGGCCCAGGCACTGAAGACCTTGCACGAGGGTGGTCACGATCCCGCAGTTCTCCAAGAACTGAGAACCGCAACGGACTTTGCGCTTCGTGTGACGAAGGTGACGGCGCGGGCAGTGGGTCGTGCGATGTCCACTATGGTGGTCCAGGAGCGCCATCTCTGGCTGTGTCTGGCTGACATGCGGGAAACCGACAAGATCAGGTTCCTTAATTCCCCCATGTCCCAGACCGGCCTCTTCAGCTACACGGTCCAGAACTTCACCCAACAGTTCACGGCCGCACATAAGCAGACTGAGGCGATCAGTCACATCCTGCCTCAGCGGTCAGCTGCTGTCTCCACCCCGCCTCCGGCAGCGCCTCAGCCTGCTCCTGCCAAGAAGAGGGGTGGCAAGGGTAAGGGCAAGCGGCCCTGAGACGGGCGACCCGGAGATGGGGAGGATTGCTCTTCAGGAGACGGTGACCGCACCGCTACATCCCCCGGAGGAGGGCCGGGTGGAGAATCTTGTGTTCCGTTTTATTTCTGTTCCGCCGCTGGTCCCAGCACCAGCGGTACCCAAATTTTCAATAAAAGAGCAATTTCCTCTGTCTCTGGGTCCCAAGGGGGCATGGAGAGTGATGGCCGGTCAAACGCCGGACCACACTCATCCTCCCCCCTCGCCAGCAGGCAGCAGTGGACATTCTCCTCGCGTCCCTCCTGCCCACAGGTGGAATCAGGTAAGTGTTGCACAGCACACTCTCACCCCGCTGTGGGCCACCTCCACGAGACAGCCGCCCCAGCCTGGTACCTGCATTCCACCTCGCTGCCCCACGGTGGGTACGCCAGTGGTCCCTATGGTCCCGCTTGCACGGTCTCTGCGAGCCTGGCTAGAGCTCCGCAGTCCGTCTCGTTGGCTCATTCGGACCATCAGGCTCGGCTATGCGATTCAGTTCGCCTGGCGCCCCCCCCAGGTTCAGGGGCGTCCACTTCACTTCAGTGAAATCTGCAGATGCCCATGTCCTGCGTGCAGAGATATCAGTCCTACTCGCGAAGGATGCGATAGAGCCGGTCCCTCCAGCCGATATGAAGACCGGCTTCTACATCCCGTACTTCATAGTACCCAAGAAAACCGGTGGGTTATGACCTATCTTGGACCTGCGAGTCCTGAATCGGAGCCTCCAAAAGCTACCGTTCAAGATGCTCACGCAGAAACGCATTTTCGCATCCGTCCCCAAGTTTGGTTTGCAGCGATCGACCTGAAGGACGCGTACTTTCATGTCTCGATTCTTCCTCAACACAGGCCGTTCCTGCGCTTTGCGTTCGAGGGTCGAGCATATCAGTACAAAGTCCTGCCCTTCGGGCTGGCCCTGTCCCCCCGTGTCTTCACGAAGGTCATGGAGGGGGCCCTTGTGCCCATGAGAGAACAGGGCGTTCGCATCCTCAACTATCTCGACGACTGGCTCATTCTAGCGCAGTCCAGGGATCAGTTGTGCGAACACAGGGACCTGGTGCTCAGACACCTCAGCCAGTTGGGTCTTCGGGTCAACTGGGAGAAGAGCAAACTCGCCCCCGTGCAGAGGATCTCTTTTCTCTGTATGGAGTTGGATTCGGTCGAACAGACTGCGCGCCTCACAGAGGAGCGCGTCCAGTCGATGCTGAACTGCCTGAACACGTTTCAGGGCAGGATGGCGGTTCCACTGAAACATTTTCAGAGGCTCCTGGGGCATATGGCAGCCGCTGCGGCAGTAACTGTGCTCGGCCTGCTTCATATGAGACCGCTTCAGCGTTGGCTACACGGCCGAGTCCCAAGATGGGCGTGGCAACGCGGCACTCACCGGGTGAGCATCACACTGGCCTGCCGCCAATCCTTCAGCCCATGGTCAGACCCCTCATTCCTTTGGGCCGGAGTGCCCCTGGAACAGGTGTCCAGGCATGCTGTGATTTTCACGGATGCCTCTGCCATGGGCTGGGGAGCTACGTACAACGGGCATGCAGTGTCAGGGTGCATCTTGCTCTGAGCCACCACAAAGGACGGTTACGGGGCAAAGATGTACTGGTTTGCACGGGCAACACTGCGACCGTTGCGTTTATCAACCGACAAGGTGGTCTGCGCTCACGTCGCATGTCGCAACTCGCCCGCCATCTCCTCCTCTGGAGTCAGAAGTGTCTGAGGTCGCTTCGGGCCATTCATGTCCCTGGTGTGCGCAACCGTGTGGCCGATGAGCTTTCACGAGCTGTGCTCCCAGGGGAGTGGCGACTCCACCCCCAGGTGGTCCAGCTGATTTGGAGACAGTTCGGGATGGCACAGGTCGACCTGTTTGCCTCTCCAGAAACGTCCCATTGCCAGTGGTTCTATTCACTGACTGAGGGCATGCTCGGCACGGATGCACTGGCGCACATCTGGCCCCAGGGGCTGCGCAAATATGCGTTACCCCAGTGAGCCTACTCGCACAGACACTGTGCAAGGTCAGGGAGGACGAGGAGAAGGTCCTGCTAGTGGCGCCGTACTGGCCCAACCGGACCTGGTTCCCAGAACTTATGCTCCTCGCGACAGCCCCTCCTTGGCCGATTCCTCTGAGGAAGGATCTTATAACTCAGAGACGGGGCACCCTGTGGCACCCGCGTCCAGACCTGTGGAAGCTTCATGTTTGGCCCCTGGACGGGACGCGTAGGTTCTAGGTGACTTACCCCAAGGGGTAGTTAACACCATCACTTCGGCGCGAGCACCGTCTACAAGACAGGCCTACGCCCTGAAGTGGAACCTGTTTGTCGAGTGGTGTTCTTCTCGCCGAGAAGACCCCCGAAGATGCTCGATCGCGTCTGTGCTTTCCTTCCTGCAGCAAGGGTTGGAGCGTAGGCTGTCCCCCTCCACCCTCAAAGTCTATGTTGCTGCGATATCCGCCTATCATGACCACGTAGATGGTAAGACGGTTGGTAAGCACGGCCTGGTCGTCAGGTTCTTTAGGGGGGCGAGACGGTTAAATCCTCCTCGTCCCCCCTCCATACCCTCTTGGGATCTTGCTCTGGTGCTCCGAGCACTTCAGAATGCCCCATTTGAGCCTTTGCAGTCAGCAGAGCTAAAGCTTCTCTCTATGAAGACTTTGCTGTTGGCTGCATTGGCCTCCATCAAGAGGGTAGGGGACCTGCAGGCATTTTCGGTCGACGATTCATGCCTAGAGTTCGGGCCGGGCAACGCCCACGTGGTACTAAGACCCCGGCCTGGCTATGTGCCCAAGGTTCCTACCACTCCCTTCAGGGACCAGGTGGTGAACCTGCAAGCACTGCCCCCGGAGGAGGCAGACCCAGCCCTAGCTTTGCTCTGTCCTGTCCGCGCCCTGCGGATCTCAATAGAACTCAAAGCTTTAGGACCTCAGATCAGCTCTTTGTCTGTCACGGAGGCCAGCAGTAGGGAAAGGCCGTCTCCAAGCAGAGGATGGCCCACTGGATAGTGGATGCGATCACCTTGGCTTACCAAGCACAAGGTGTGCCCTGTCCGCTCAGGGTGCGAGCACACTCTACTAGAAGTGTTGCATCCTCCTGTGCGCTGGCACGTGGCGCCTCGCTGTCAGACATCTGTAGAGCTGCGGGCTCGGCGACACCTAACACGTTCACTAGATTCTATAGCCTACGTGTAGAGCCGGTTTCCTCCTGTGTTCTCATCTCAAACGGGTAGAAACACTGAGGGGCCCGGCTCTTGTCGGCTTGCTGCACTACGGCGTTATTTTCTCCAGAAGCAAACTCTGTGAGTCCTCCATCACCCTCGGTGCCGGACGTGGCGGAGCGTCTGGCATCAGGCCCCTTGCCGCTGAATCCTTGAGAACCGGTATTGGGCTTGGGTTATATGAGTGACCCTGCGGGGATCCCATATATCTGTCCATGGTCGCTCCTACGGGAAGCCCATGTCTTTCCCTTGGGAGAGCCTTCCCATCAATGGGATTGAGCCCCCTCTCTCTGTCGCGGGCTACGGCTCAGCCTGTACTCTTACATAACTCCTTCCGGGTACGATGTGGGCTCCGCAGCGTTCCCCTTAAGTAGGGCACACTTTCCCAGTGTTATCCAATAATCACTGAGCGGGTTATGCGGAACAGCAGTGATGGTCTTCCCGGTGTGAGCCCCGTCTCATCAGAAGTAAAGAGCTCAGGCGGCTCACACAGGGCACTGGAGGGGGGCAGAGGACATGGCGCTTTGGTAGGGATTCCTATTCATCGGTACTCCGACGTGGCATTGAGAGTGACCGACTGAATGGGAACGTCTCGGTTACGGATGTAACCGTCCCGTCCTGTCGCCATGTCCTCTGTACCATGCTGCGGTGCTGGCTACCTACTGGGCTCCTCAGCAAAAGGCTGATTTGATGCAAGCACCTGTGCCTCATTTATACCCATGCTGCGTGGCATGAACACCTGGTGCAATCATTGCATGCCAATGTGCATTGGCTCGTTTAGTTTCACTCGAAGTAGATTGTCTCTCGCGAGCGAGATTTCTATTCGTCGGTACTCTGATGTGGCGTCTCCGTTCCCTCCTTCAGGGAACGAGGGTTACATACATAACCGAGACGATTCTTGTGATCCTTATACTGTATGGAAACATTAATGCATTGAGGCTGTGTCTTAAATTAATACACATTCTCTGGTGAAAACATAAACTATATATGTGATGGTTAGAGGTATTAAAGGTTGTGAAAATGAAAAGCAAGAAAAGAAAAAAAAGACTATAGCACCAGCTTAGCCCCATTTTTGTATGAGTGAAATGTTTATTGTACAATACCCAGGGCCTATATATGATATTTTATGGGCCTATGCTTAGACCCGCAGAATTCGCTGCTGATGAAAAATAGACCAAATACAACGCAGGTCTGCTGTGAGGACTTCAACGGATTGTGTTACTTTCCAGAATTCTTCTGGCACTCGATGAAGACACAGGGCCATTATCCCTGCATAGTTGCTTAAATAGTTCTCCCCGTATAATTTTAGCATTAACGTTAAAGCAAAAATGAGCCCTACCAGCTCATATTTTTCCAACATCATGACCACCTCATCACTCGCTGCTCTCCTTAATCCCCATAGACATGTTTAGCCCTGTGAGACCCTTCAAAAAAAGCAAATAGTAGAAACTATCACACCCAGGCAGTCATGAATTTCAAATGTCATCCAGGTTTTGTTTTTTTGTTTTGTTTTTCTACAGGCAACAAAACTGCATCATCTGTTTATGTTGGAAGACTAAAATGATTAATGTTCAGGAAGAATGACAATTATGTCATCATTTACTAACCCATATGCCATTCCAAATCTGTATGACTTTATTCCATGGAACGCACAATGTAAGCAGAATGTCTGAACTGCTGTCTTAAATGGATGGGGTCCAGAGACCTTCAAAGGAAAATTTGGGTGCTATCCCTATAAGCTTTTCATAAATTAATCATTAAACTTCCCTGAAACTTTTCAGAGCTAATCTATCGGGATCACTTACAGCAATTAGATTTTCCAACATCCGTTTGCCTTTCTTTACACATCTTTAAAATCACAAACATGAAACAATGACAAAGTGAGTGAAACATATTGAAACATATAATGAAACATTAACATATATGCACAATATATACCTCTTATTAGTGAGCAGCAAGGGTTCTTTATTTAATGTACGTCAATACAGACAAATTTGATCCCTTTTATCAGTACCTAGGGATGGTAATGGGGCAAAGGGGTGCTTTTTAACTGCTCTTGACTATGCCACTCCAATTTTATTTGGGTAGGATATCCCAGATCACTTAAGGGTTTCCTGCACGGCTATTCATTTCAATGAATATGCTTAAGGCAAAATTACTATAAACAAAGCATTACTTTTATTAAATACATTCTAGATTCTAGTCTAATTTTATTTCACTCAAAAGCTGGCCAAGCTTGGTCATAAAAGATGGTAGTACAGGTAAATATTAGCCTGGTCTTACCAGACTCTCGTACATTTCATTTGTACATAGAGTCTGGCCACCCTCCATTGACAAGCATTTACTTCCTTGAAGGCGAGAACTCTGTTGAAGTTTAAAACTATTGGATCTGCCAAGAGTCACTCTGGATCTGCCTAACCAATCGCTAACGTTTGGTCGTGACTTATGTCACGTGCCGTTCGCCTTTAATTCTCACATTAACTGTGCACACCACCTCACTGTCAGTGATAAAACCTTGTGCATTCGGATTGTGATTTATTCATGGTGGAGAGGAGAGTTTTGTGATCGGAACGCGCTGCACTCGTGGTGCATATCTTGTGCAATCATAACATGTATATGCTGTAAAAAAAGTCATATGCTTGGTATGATAAGAATAAATGCTGCCGTAAATAACAGCCCAATTAAAATGTGTATGTGCTTTTCTTCTTTTCTTTTTTGAGCGGTGATTAAATATTTTGCTTTTGTAAATACTCGCCAGCATTTAAAGAAATACAAGTCTAGAAATGCATCCAAATTATAGCGCACACAACCGCACGGTGCTCTGCAGGGGTCTAAAAAGGATATAAACAGTGAATTTTGAAGTGATATATTCTTGAAAACTCAGAGATGTGGATTTGGAGAGCAATTACATTACCACACGACCTTGGTGTTTGTCAAAAGCAGTCGGTAATTCAGCCTGGGTTTTTTTCACGGGTGGTGGGAGATGGACGGCTTCAGCCAACTCCGCCACTAACGGAGCGAGCTGAAAAAGACTTTTCCCGGACCACAACATCATGGCCACCAACAAAACTCAGCAGTGATTGTTCTTGCTCCGTGTAACAGAGTTTGTTTGTTCAGGGAAGAAGGAGGCGGGAACCGGCAAATGTTTAACAACTTTTAATCAAATAATATAAAAAATTAAAGTAAAAGCGGCAGACCCTCACGAACGACTGCCGTGCACATACATAACAAAATGTAAACAAAACACAACTTAAAATCCAGGCCTGGTCCTCTCTCGTCCTTCACCGGTGTCGCTCGTCCTTATATGCCTCCGTGCTCCCTCGTGAGAGGACTCGAGACTGGTGTCTCATTCTCAATCACGCACACCGGTCTCGCTCGCTCGTCCACCTCGCCACACTCCGGCTTTACTTCTGGACATTGGTCAGCGGTGCCACACACTCGCATATTTCACCGCCGCCATTACTGAACTACAACTCAAACTAGCGCACAACATCAACGTCATCGCTCTCAGCCACTCTAACTCTGTTCGCTGATTGGACCGGTAAAAAATTGTTCGGGAGAAAACCTAAGCATATACAGCAGTCCCAGACGGAGTACTGAAGGAAAATGAAAATTGAGCGGAAGTACGTAGGAGGGCAGAGCCAGGCTAGGTAACTATAGGAGGTAACATAACACTTCCAAAGAAAACACACATAAAATTAATAAATACAATAAACCCCAAAATAAATTAAAATGTCCCTACACAGCACACTAATGCACAAAATAAACCCTCAAACACACCATTTTCACACCACACTTGTACAAATCAGAGTGAATATCTGTCCAAGTTATAGTGCACAAGACAAACCATTTAAAAAAGTACACTTGACTAGTCATGGGCCAACAACAAACAAACAAAAAAACAAGACAGAATATTAACAACAATAATCACAAAACCATACTTTTTTTGATAAACCAAAAACATCAAGGTGAGGAAAACAGTGATCAGTTGCACAGGAAATAACTCTAAAAAGAAAAGAAAACAGTAAATAAAAAGAAAATACACAATGTCATGAAAACGTTCTCAGGTTACGTATGTAACCTATGTTCCCTGAGAACAGGGAACGAGACACTGTGTCCTAAGACACTTTGGGGAAACGCCTCAGCGTGACAGGTGTCTGAAACTACTATCAAATCATGGCAATCCTATTGACTAGCGACAGCCCATGATGTCATCAATGTGCGACCAGGAAGTATATAAGGGTGCCTTGCAACCATGACATTCACCTTATCGTCTGAAGGGTTCTGTTTGGTAGGCAGGCCCCGAGGCACGGCAAAGAGACGCAATGTCTCGTTCCCTGTTCTCAGGGAACATAGGTTACATACATAACCTGAGAACGTTCCCTTTCGAAGGGAACTCACACTGCATCCTAAGACGCTTTGGGGAACGACAGGGCCGGCGTTTGCTATAGGCAAGCTAGGCGGTTGCCTAGGGCGACAAATGTGTTGGGGGCGCGCGCAGGCGCCCTCTAGTGGCGCCCTTTAACTTACTTCCCATTAAGCATAGAATTAAAACAAGCGAAATAAAACATACTGTTTATTAAACATGATCATCCTTGGGCGCCCCCTCAGCCGCACGTTTAATTACTTAACCTGATTATTAGATTGAATTGATAGTGAGTATTGTCGAGCACAGGCGTTCAGGCGTTAGGTCAGGCAAGTGCTCATCACTGGCGCGTTCTTCAAAAATGTGGTCTAAACCCTCAAGTGCACAGGGACGGAAAAAGAGAAAGGCACACGATCAAAAGAAAGCCCAGTATAGAGGTAAGTCTTCTCATCTCAGCCATAAAGCTGTCAAACTAAATAAATTTACTTCGTATTATCGATATTATCAACTAATATTGGACGGCATTGGACGTTTTATTGCTGTCACTAAGCTATCACTAGCTAGCTAGTTATCTACATATTACTACGCATTTCACTGACAATAAGGAAATCCAGACGAGCCAAATTTTAATGCTGCGTCAATTTTGAAGGTGAATAGAAATGCCAGAAACAACTGTTCATCTTTTATTATTTAAGAAAGGGATAGAGCTACAAGAACTTATATATTTTTATTTTTGTAGTGGTAAGTACAGTGTATCCATAATAGCTCTTTTGTTTGTAGAGGGTATAGTTAATCCAGTTTATGGGTCATAATTTGTGTATCATTTAAGTCATAATTAGCTTTTTAAGTCTTGGAGTAACTATAGGAGCATTTTTGTTTATATAGTTTTTATAAATACTTAACCCATTTGTGCCCAATTTTTTTCTGAATGGCATGTTCTGCATTTATTTTCCCCAGGTTTTTGTATTTTTTCTTGAAAATCGTATTTGAATCTGTGGCAACTATAGTTGCCGGTGGGCAAATATGTTGTATGCACCCCTTCAATGTCAAATATGTATAAGAGGAGAACATTTAGCATCTAACTCAAAATAACTGCTTTCAACAGATCAATCTTTATTCATAATCAAATTTATTATGTTTGACTAAGTATACTAAAAACTATAGATCTATTGTAAGATTTGTTTTGTTTGGATGATTCTAGAGACCTTCATGATTACGTTGATATATATATGTCAACTAAAAATACTTATTAGGAACATGAAAATATCCTTTCTTTGGGAGGGTTTGCCTTCGTTGTGCTCCCTGGAAGTAGGAGTAGGAAGTTGGCTGTCTCATGTGACAGGAAGTTAATACTTTTTTTTTTTCTTGAATCCTTTATTTGGTTGTATGCTTGTGTGTCATTAAGATATAAAACATGGATAATATCTAGAAAAATACTTACAGAAGGAAAATGACACCTATACACTGGCAACTATTTGCCGGTGGGTTTTAACAATTAAGGGGGGGGGGGCGCAAAACTCAATCTTGCCTAGGGCAACCAAAGAGCTAGAGCCGGCCCTGGGGAACGATATACCCACACCGCCATACTGAGGGGAGTGCATGCCCACTGGCAGTGACAATGTCACGATTCATGAATGCATTGCTTTCTTTTTGTCTCGTGCCTCTGTTGTGTTTGTGTGATGTGTTGCGTGTATCTGTGGGTGTGGTCGGAGCAATTATGCTCATTCAGCTCATCATCAGCGCCAGCTGCAACTCATCATCACTTGCTTAAATACTCACCGTTTTCTCCTCTCCTTTGTCAGATCGTTATCGATGTTTTGTGCTGTCTGGTGTCCTGATTCCTGTGTTCCCGTTCCTGTTCCGTGATCGTGTGGTGTATGCTCTGGGATTCATGTTCGTTGTTTCTGTTCTTCGTTTCACGCCGGAATTACCCTTCATCACCTTCACTTCACTCATCACCAGGACAGACACTTGCTGTTGATCATCGAGGTCCCTGCGTTACCTGCCAGTGTTGTTGTTTTGTCTTATGTTTCGTCAGTGTCACCATTAAAGAGTTTATTCTGACCTGCAATTGCTTCCTCGTTCTATGATCATGACAGACAACTGTCAGAACAAGCAACTTCAAATGAAATTCCTGAACCACTTCCCCTCAGGTCACACTGGGCTGTCAGTGACAGCATTCCCTGTGGTCATAGTCCAAGCTATAAGCCTCAAGAGGAACCTTTATGCACTTCACATGAGGTCCTACCCAGACTGCTCAAAGGCCTGGAACCAACCACTTCAACAGAAGGGGTCCCCTTAAGGGAATGTGGCTATGGGACCTGAGGGAGCCCCAGCCAAGGTTATAATTGTCGTTAACTGAAATAAAAATAAAAACGAGGCATTACAAAAAAACTATAACTAACAAAAACGTCTCAGGTTATGACTATAACCCTTGTTCCCTGAGAAAGGGAACGAGAACTGCGTCAGAGACACATTGGGATATTCCCCTTTAGCATTTAGCATTTAATGAAATCAGTCACCGATCCTGATTGGTGCTGCATCATGACGTAGCGTGTGACGGCAAGCCCGGAAGCTACAAATGAACGCAGGCCCATAGTAATGACAGCTCTTTTGCGATGAAGCAGGCGCTCCTATGAGGTGAGGTGTGGCAGCAAGATGCAGTTCTCGTTCCCTTTCTCAGGGAACAAGGGTTATAGTCATAACCCGAGATGTTCCCTTTCGAGGGAACTCGAACTGCGTCAGAGACACTTTGGGAACGAATACCCACTAGGTCACACCGAACCACGCCCATCCTAGTGTGAAGCTGGGAACCAGGCACAACCTAGAGTGCGAGCACCCTGGAGCCAGGCGTCGCAGGGAGATCCAGAGTGTAAAATCTGATGAAGGTGTGAGGAGTGGCCCACCCCGCTGCCTTGCAGATATCAAGCAGAGAGGCACCAGAAAGGAGGGCCACAGAGGAGGCAACGCCCCTCGTGGAGTGAGCCCTCACGGCTATGTGTTGAGACTGTTTACATAGTTGTGCCCATATGTATTTTGTTGTGCCCATTTGAGAGACTAATCAGAAACCACATCTGCTCTGTTCTCCCTCCCTCACTGGACCCACTGCAGTTTGCATACCGCAAAAACCGCTCCACTGATGATGCCATTTCATCCACTATACACACTGCTCTCTCCCACCTGGAAAAGAGGAACACATATGTGAGAATGCTGTTTGTAGACTACAGCTCAGCATTCAACACCATTGTGCCCTCCATACTTGACATGAAACTCCGGGCTCTAGGCTTAAACAGCTTGTTATGCAGCTGGATCCTGGACTTCCTGTCAAACAGACGCCAGGTGGTCAGAATGGGCAGCAACATCTCCTCATCACTGACTCTCAACACTGGAACCCCTCAGGGCTGTGTTCTCAGCCCACTCCTGTACTCCTTGTACACACATGACTGTGTGGCAACCCACAGCTCCAATACCATCATCAAGTTTGCTGACGATACGACGGTGGTAGGTCTCATCACTGACAATGATGAAATGGCCTACAGAGAGGAGGTGCACACTCTGACATGGTGGTGTCAGGAGCACAACCTCTCCCTCAACTTCAGCAAGACCAAGGAGCTGGTGGTCGACTTCAGGAGGAATGAGAGAGAACACCGCCCCATCACCATCGATGGAGCACCGGTGGAGAGAGTCAGCAGCTTCAAATTCCTCGGTGTCCACATCACAGAGGAACTCTCATGGTCCGTCCACACCGAGGCCGTTGTGAAGAAGGCTCATCAGCGCCTTTTCTTCCTGTGACGGCTGAGGTGGTTTGGAATGAACCGCCACATCCTCACACGCTTCTACAGCAGCACCATAGAGAGCCTGCTGACTGGCTGCATCACCACCTGGTACGGCAACAGTACCGCCCGCAGCCGCAAAGCCCTGCAAAGGGTAGTGCGCACGGCCAGCTGCATCATCGGAGGTGAGCTTCCCTCCCTCCAGGACATTTATGCCAGGCGGTGTGTGAAGAGAGCTCAGAGGATCATCAGAGACTCTAGCCACCCGAACCATGGGCTGCTCTCACTGCTGCCATCAGGCAGGCGGTACCGCAGCATCAGAACACGCACCAGCCGACTCCAGAACAGCTTCTTCCCACAAGCAATTAGTCTCCTTAACTCTTGATCCATCAGTTCATAACACACACTGGACAGAATATCACTCAGCACAACCCACTGTAGATACACACACATTATATACACATGTATTTATCATATAGCATCTATTGTACATTGGATCTCTATTGTGATTAATATTGTATACTGTACATTGCATATTATTATTATTATAGCTTAATGTATATTGTTTAATGTATGTTTAGTGTACATTGTTTAAAGTATATGTATATTGTAAGTATGTGTATATTGTTTAAAGCTGTGAGAACTACACTCACATTGTGTAAATTATTTATTGTTTATTGTAGAGTATACTGTGCTGTGAGTAATTGTGGGCGCATCAGATGTGTAATCTGATGTTGCTTTAAATGTTGTACATGTCATGTCATGACTGCTATGTTGCTCGGAACTGCACCTAAGAATTTCACCTACTGTCGCACTTGTGTATATGGTTGTGTGACAATAAAGTGATTTGATTTGATTTTTTTTTTATATATATATATATGTACATTTTATGTACTTGTTTTTTTTTATGAATATTTTCTAAAATTGTATGATGTTTTTGTTGAGTTATTATTACACAATACTTTTTCTGACCTTTTTGAATCTTGCCCCTGACAAATAACCCAAATTACAAAAAAAGACTAACACTAAAACACTAATAAGCTAAAACTAAGCATTTTCAAACTAGCAAACCCACTTTAAAAACTAATTAAAACTAAACTGAATTTGAAAACAAAAAGTCAAAACCAAATCAAAATAAAAACTAATGAAAAATGCAAAACTATAATAACCTTGGCCCCAGCCAAATCACTACTTAACATATTCACACGAATGCCACCAGGAAGGCCTGGCCTGGTGCCACTTATATTGGACACTTCGGTTTGGCCAACCCTGTCTGTTCAGAAACAGAGCCTATGGACACTGCCTCGGTGAGGCATCCAGACGGAGGGACAAGTCCTCATCGTCAGTGAGGAACCTGGGTGTGCTTTTTGATACCAATCTTTCGTTTGAAAGCCATGTTTCAAGTATCTGTAAAATTGCATTCTACCATCTTAAAAATATATCTACATTACGGCACATGCTCTCAATGCAACATGCTTAACAGCTCATGACCTCAAGGCTAGATCATTGTAATGCTCTACTGGGTGGTTGCCCTGCTCACTTAATAAACAAATTCCAGCTGGTCCAAAACGCAGCAGCTCGAGTTCTTACTAGAACCAGGAAATATGACCATACTAGCCCTGTTCTGTCAACACTGCACTAGCTCCCTATTAAACATTGCATACATTTTAAAATCTTGCTTTTTACTTACAAAGCACTAAATGGTTTAGCTCCCCAGTACTTGAGCGAACTCTTAACACATTATACTCCATCACGTCTACTGCGGTCTCAAAATTCTGACCAGTTAATAATACCTAGAATATCGAAATCAACAGCAGGCGGTCGGTCCATTTCCTATTTAGCACCTAAACTCTGGAACAATCTTCCTAGCATTGTTTGGGAAGCAGACAGTTTAAATCTAGACTAAAAACACATCTCTTAACTATGGCATACACATAAAACACTTTTTCAATTAAATGATTGTTAGGCTGCATTAACTCGGTCAGACGGAACCGGGAACACTTCCCATAACACCTGATGTACTCGTTACATCAGAAGAATGGCATCTACGCTAATGTTAGTCTCGCTGTTTTATCCCGAGGTCTACTGCAGTCAGCTGGATCTGGGCCATATCCAGTTCAGATGGTGGACCTGCGCCCAGACAAGACCAACGCATGACCCTGAAGTGTCTGCAGAGACCGTGTCAATTAGACTCCCCCTGAAATTGCTTCATCGACATGGCATCCTCAATAAACCCGTCTCCGGCGTGATGACTCCGACTGTTTGAATATTTCTATTGAATAATTGTTAAGTCGATATGTCATCCTCAATAAAACCCATCTCCGGCGTGTTGCCTCCAATCTTTCGAATATTGCACTTTAATAATTTTTTCATCAATACGGCATCCTCAATAAACCCGTCTCCGGCATGATAACTCAGATATTTCGATTATTCCTATTTAATAATTGTTTAATCGACACATCATCCTCAATAAACCCGTCTCCGTTGCATCAGATCTTTCGAATATTCCGATCTATTATGACCTCTGACCTGTAAAGCTGTCAGAATAATAATCATACGCTGTTTGTTAATTGGCCAGAGGAGAACTGGCACCACGACTGAGCCTGGTTTCTCCAAGGTTTATTTTTCTTCATTAGGTCACCTTATGGGGTTTTGGTTTCCTTGCCACTGTCTCCTCTGGCTTGGCTTGCTCAGTTGGGGACACTAAATTTTTCAACTAAATATCCAAATAAATCGAATTATTAAACTAAATTAACCATATAAACTAAATTACTAATCTAATTACTGATCTATAGCCCACATTATCACTGTATGATAATTGAAATGATAACATCACCGTATTCTCCAGAACCGTTATACGGCTGAATAAAATTCTGTTGCATTATTTTCCTGTTTAACACTGTGAAGCTGCTTTGAAACAATCTGCATTGTTAAAAGCGCTATATAAATAAAGTTGACTTGACTTGACTTGACTGAAAACTGCCAGTACCCCTCAGACCGGATCTCAGAGACGGGTATCCTGGGGAGCAATACTCAGTGTAGCACTTTACAACCCTTGCTAGCGAGGGGAGTCTAACTGCTCAATCCAAGGATCTAAAAAAGGATCTTATGTTCAAAGCACTAAGGAGGCCGGACAGGCCTACGGACTGATTTAACAGGGAGGCCTCACGAGAAGCCTGCGATCGTATGACCAGACTCAAGCAGCTGCGTGCTCACAAACGACCCTCAGTGAAGGGAGCACGAGCCTGACCTGGTAGGTAAACCAAGCTGTAGGCTAAATCCCATAGGTTACCTTTTGCAGGGAACCAGTAGCAGAAAAGTTACAAATTTGTCGTGCTAGAGTTGCACTCACCTTCAGGTGCTGCCTGCTAAGGCCAGATCAACAGATAGCAAGCGTCCACTAGCTGTCAGAGTCATGTCAGCTGTTTAGTGCCCAACTTCAGGAACTCGTCTTCAGGGAGGCCTGGTGGGGCCAACTACCTGATAGCCAGCTGTCAGTGAGGCCTGGTGAGGCCTACCAACTGATAGCAAGTTATGTTAGCTACAAAGCATCCAAACTCAGGAACTCGCCTTCAGGGAGGCCTGGTGAGGCCTACTAACTGATAGCAAGCCTTGAGTGAGGCCTACCAACTGATAGCAAGTCATGCAAGCTGCTTGAGTATCTAGACTCGGGAACTCGCCTTCAGGGAGGCCTGGTGAGGCCTACTAACTGATAGCAATCCTTCAAGGAGGCCTAGTGAGGCCTACTACCTGCTAGCAATATATGCTAACTGCCAAAGTGACTGTGACCCGGGAACTTACCTCCAGAGAGGCCTGGTGAGGCCTACTACCTGATAGCAAGCCTTCAAGGAGGCCTGGTGAGGCCTACCAACTGATAGCAAGTCATGCTAGCTGCGCGAGTATCTGGACTCGGGAACTCGCCTTCAGAGAGGCCTGTTGAGGCCTACTACCTGATAGCAAGCCTTCAGGGAGGCCTGGTGAGGCCTACTACCTGATAGCAAGCCTTCAGGGAGGCCTGGTGAGGCCTACTACCTGATAGCAAACCTTCAGGGAGGCCGGGTGAGGCCTACTATCTGATAGCAAGTCATGCTAGCTGCCAGACTATCCGAACTCCGGAACTTGCCTTCAGGTGGCCTGGTGAGGCCTACTACCTAATAGCAAGTATAACTGGCTGCTATGAACCCAGACTTTCTGTGCTCAGTCTCAGGATGGCCTGATACGGCCGATCGGCTGACAGTAAGTCTGCTGACTGACAAAATAAATACCCACACTGCTGGGGACTCGTCCTCAGGGAGGCCTGGTAGGGCCTACTAGCTGATAACAAGTCTTCTGTTACATAAAACCAACATTATTGGGAAGCATATCACACCAACACATATATTGGGGCCACCCACAGGAGGCCTCTCGAGGCTAGCTAGCTACCATCTGTGTGCATGGTGTCAGCTCATGGCAAAGCTCTGGCATCAAGGGGGCGTATTTCTACCACCAGCATGAAATGAATGTTCGAATTTTCCGCTCAACCCAAGCCATAATGTTTTCTTTCCACCTGCATTACCATTTTCACCCCAGAATGCAGAAAGCCTTGGCTGAACGACTCTCACATGAGAGGAGGCTGACATTAGGGATGCTAAAGAACCCACATTCACGTAGTGAAGGGCCAGAGGCGACAATGCATCAGCAAAGCGCCTCCATCATCCCTAGTAAAGCCTAGGCCAGCTACCAGCATAGATCTACCTGAGGCTCAGAGGAGCAACAACCTCAAGAGAAAAATACCCATAAGAGAGTCTGCACAGACCACTCAACCTGAACACACAGAGCTCAGGGGGGGCGATGTACTCAGGCCACAATTGTCAAACGGACCCATGGGCCAGACACAAGATCTCTCTCAAGCTCCAGCGTCAGTCTCTAGTAAAACATAAACATACTTTAGAAGAGACAAACTACTCTACCCTGAGGTGGATAATGAAACCGAAGACTAGACAAAGTGGAATAAAACCTTAGCTTAGCTTAGCACTCCGCTAGTATTCCAGTGGAAATAAGCGGCGGCCTCAAATTACTCTCGTCATGAGAGGAAGCCTAAGCTTTACATAATTACATTCCAAATGAGCGGTGACCCACCCCGTGAATCCACAAAGGGGAAAGCCAACATATACTCACATACAAAGCCCATGACTGGTGCTTGATTCTAGCCACCTAACAGGGGGAACTTCAGGGCCCTACATTCTCCTACCTTTCTAACAGTGACATAACCCCTTAACTCTATAAAGGGAACGAAGGTCTGTAAAGAAATACATTTTAGTGTTATTTACACACAAAATGAAAGCAGACCAACTCATCTCACCTGCGGCGTGTAGAGCGAAGGCTCACCACACAGTTCTCATATGACCGCAGTGTCTACCGCCCTTGCATGCCTGAAAGCGGCACTCTCACTAACCAAGCCAAGGCGGGCCATCAGAACATCGTTCCACTCATATTAGGCCCAACCTCAGGCCTGATGTAAGAAGTGCCTGGGGAGTTATGGAAGAAAGGAGAGTTATTTTACGGCCTCACCGACGCTGACTGCGTTTGTTCTGGATCAAACGAGTGTTAAGAGAAATTAAGAGTGTTATTAATTAAAGAAAAATTTACTGAAGAAGTGTTTGCAGTTTCATCAGCAGAAGCCAGCTTCAAGTCTCACAAGTAGTTCATAGGCCGCGCTCCGTCTACCAGCCTACCCGCCTACCCCTATCGTACATACAATTTCTGAACAGTTATACTGTTTTCAAGGTCTAACTACGTCATTACTGCAAGTTGAATGATTCTTATTGGCTCAGAGAAAATGCACAGTCACAGTAAATTTCCACACAAGGATAGATAGCAGAGCATATCACTAAACTAGGTAGACTAGTTGTCGCCCCATCACTAGAATTAGATCATTGTTGACCTCGGAGGTTGCTGAAAGGCGTCTTCAGGTCTGGTGTCATGTGCAGAAAATGTCCATCTTCAATATTGGGCCTGCATCGATCATGCAACGCACACACACAAAAGCTCCCTAGAATCACAGCTCTCCCAAGGTTGGAGAGTCTTAACTATCAACAATGCACTTCCCCAAAACATGCTGATAACATGTGCTTTTCTCTCAGTGAGAGGTACAGACAACAGACAATTCTTTAGGGTTTCAGTAAAAGGAAATATAAAATTAAATAAAATTAAATGAAAGACAAATCCACATTTCATCTCTGGAAGCCGGGCTAAATGAGCAATCACTGTTACTACATCACAGTGTGTGATGCCTCCAAAATCCAAACACACGGCAGCATGTTCTGAAATCAAGTGTTTTTGCGAAACATCACACACCACCAGGACATATCCTCAGTCACCACTCAGAGACCAAATACAAACTTTAGAAAATATAGGAAGGAAGAAGGAGTCCTATTAATTAATCAAAATCATAACTGGAAAGAACAATTAAAGTCATAATAGTTATATAGGAGGATGAATATTAATTGAGGTTTTGATTATGAATTTAAGTAGGATATATATGTATATATACATAATTATATTGAAGCGGCAGTAGATTCCAGCATCTTTCACCTTATACTCGAGTAGCGATTCAAACAGAACAGTCCCTGAAGACGAAAAGAGGAATGACATGGTTGCAAGGCACCCTTATATAGTCAAGTCAAGTCAACTTTATTTAGATAGCTCTTTTAACAATGCAGATTGTTTCAAAGCAGCTTCACGGTGTTAAATAGGAAAATAATGCAACAGAATATTATTTAGCTGAATAGCCATTCCGGAGAAAACTGTGGTGTCATCAGTTCATTTCAATTATCATACAATGACAGTGTGGGCTTTAGATCAGTAATTAGATCAGTAATTTAGTTTATATGGTTGATTTAGTTTAATAATTAGATTTATTTGGATATTTAGTTGAAAAATGTCCTAATATATAACTTCCTAATATACTTCCTGGTCGCACATTGATGACATCATGGGCTGTCGCCAGTCAATAGGTTCCCTTTCGAAAGGGAACTCTCGCTGCGTCTAGCTGACGCTATGGGGAACGCCCTCGGCGTGACTGGTGTCTGAAGCTACTATCGAATCACGGCAAAGTCTTTGACCGACGTCAGCCCATGACGTCATCAACGTGCGACCCGGAAGTATAAAAGGGCGCCGTGCCAACACATACACATCTTTTTCGTCTTCAGGGACTGTTTGTTTGAAGCGGTATCTGCGGATCTGATAAAGTAGAATTACTAACTAAGGAAAAGGATGAAACGCACAGAGAAGAGGCAGAGCTTTAGGAAGTGTGTCGACCCGTGTCAGAGGTTTCTGACACCGGGAGACACATTCTCTGTGCGTTTATTGCCTGGGCGAAGAGCATGCACAGGCAGTTCTCGAGGGAACTGCCTGTGCAAACTGTGAGCAATTCCCAGTTAGAACGCTCCGTTCTCGTCTGGCCCTCTTCTCGAGGGAAGAGGGCGCAACATCTGGGGCTGCCGACGTGAGTCCCGCTCGCGCTGAGGCGGAGCGGCGGCGCACGTCATGGGGTTCCCAGCTGGAGCTCGCGTATCGTCTGGAGAGAGGTGTGGTACTCTCGGACGATCAAATGGCTGACGAGAGCGACCTGCAGGTCGATGTGGAGAACGAGGGTTCTCCGCCGAGACCTGCAGCGGGTGCTCTTCGGGACGGGCAGGAGATGGCTGAGGAGGATGATGAGAACGACCAGGACCTGCCTGGACCCTCTCAGCCACCCTGTCCCGCGGACGCTGAGTTGCTGGATGCTATGGAGCGCGCCACGGACAGGCTGAGGCTGCCCTGGCGGCGCACTGGGGGAGAGGTCGCTCGTGGACGGCTCGACGATCGATTTCTCCCCGGTCATGCACCAGCACCTCAGATGAGCCTTCCATTCCTTCCGGACCTGCATACTGAGGTCCAGGCGGCATGGAAGAACCCGTTCTCTGCCCGCATTCACCGACATCAGCGGGCAAGCTTCGCTGATGTCGAGGGAGTGGGTAAGCACGGGTATGTGTCGATGCCTCGCATAGACGAGACGTTTGCGAACTATCTCGTCTCTGGGCAGGTGTCGACACTGAGAGCTCCATCTCTGCCATCCAAACCGCTGAAAACTACCTCGCGGTTGAATGGCAGGGCATACGCGGCAGCAGGTCAGGCTGGTGCGACCCTGCACACGATGGCGGTGTTGCAGGCGTACCAGGCGGACCTGCTGGAGGATCTCGACCAGGGGGCCGGGCTGTCCCCTGAGGCGGTTGCTGAGCTGCGCTGCACCACAGATTTGTCTCTCCGGGCCACCAAGCAGACTGCTTCTGCTATCGGCCGCTCTATGGCGGCTATGGTGGTTACGGAGAGGCATCTGTGGTTGGGCCTGGCTGATATCGGGGAGAAAGAAAAGGGTTTTCTCCTCGATTCGCCGGTTTCGCCTACTGAACTTTTCGGCACCTCCGTGGAGGCGGTGGTTGGAAAGTTCAGGGAGGCGAAGGCGCGCTCAGCGGCATTTAAAACATGCATACCGCTGAGATCCGCGCCCCCACCCAGGCAGGCGGGACCTGGTCCTTCACGGTCTGAGGACCGTAGGCAGGACCAGAGGGCTAGCGTCTCCTCTCGTGCCCCCCCCTCCTTGGAGGAGTAGGGCACAGAGGAGACGGGATTGCCACGGGAAAAAGGATCTAAGGGAGGTGATCCAGGACAAACGTTCTCAACGAAGGTGTTGGTGATGGATCACTTCCCTTGAGGGCAGTTACATAAAAAAAGGATAGCCCTCTCCTTTTTCCTTTTTAATGTCTTTTTATGACTTTTTACCCAGGCGCTTCTTACATCAGGCCTGAGGCGGGCCTATGATGAGTAGTACAATGTTCTGATGGCCCGCCCGGAAAGTGAGAACGCCCCTTTCAGGCATTCAAGGGCGTTAGAACATGGTGGTGAGAACTGCACAATGAGTCTTCGCTCAGCATGCCGCAGGTGAGAGTGGTCATTTTTGTGTGTTATACTAAAAATATGTATTTCTTACAGACCCCAGGTTCCTGTATAGAGTTGGGTATTCATCAGAGAGAACTGTCTTTCCCCTGCTTAGTGGGGCTATGTATGTGAGCGTGTGTTGGCTTTCCCTGGTTGGTCAAGATGGCGCCAGATAGGCCACCGCTTATGGTTATCAGAAGATGGGCCTCCTCTCATTTTGAGAGTAGTGTTTAGGCCGCCGCTCTTTTCTTTGAAATGTTTGCGGATTACTAGGCGGTAGCACACTTTTCTGTTAGAATGTAGTGTTTGTCTACCGCCTAGGGTTACTATGTGTCTTCGGTTCCCTAAGCCACTGCAGGTTGGATTAGTTTGTCTCTGTTATGACTGAGCGCTACGGCGTCAGTTGATATGTGGATGAAGGAGGCGCGTTGCTGAGGCACCGTCACCTTTTTTTGTTGTACTTAGATCGGAGGCCTCCTCTCATTGAGAGTCGTTGGTTTAAATAGCAGTCAGTTTGTTTGTCTGGCAGTTATTTCTCGTTTTTGCGAAACTCGTACAGCTTGTAGGCTTCTACAAGCCTCCCTGGAACGGGTCCCCATAGAAATGGGTAGCTATCATGTGTTAGGCCTCAGCAGGCCTCCATGAAAACGAGCCGTAGGGTCTAATATTACTACAACCCACATTTTTCAAATATGGCTGTCCCAGTTAGCAGGAAGGATTGCACCGTTCTCAAGAGTAAACGGTGACAGTGGTAGGCCTTATCAGGCCTCTAGTAAGGCAGGTGACAATGCTTAAGCATCAAGGTACTACTAGCCTAGCTGGCTATCAGGTTAAATAGGGGTAAATACGCTCTCCTGAAGGTCGGCTGTCAATTGTAGGCCTCAGTAGGCCTCTTGAACAAGGCGCTTTTTCAGTTGGAAGACCTCAAACAGGCCTCACTGGAGGTATGTACCGATGTGCGCATCAGGACAGCTAGCCTGGAGGCTATCAGGTTGTATGCCTCATCAGGCCTCCCCGAAGGCCCGCTGGTAGGTGTAAGGCCTTACTAGGCCTCCTTGAGGGTGAGCTCTCAGGTTGTGATCACTACCAGAGGCAGGTTGTAGGCCTCATCAGGCCTCCCTGAAAGGCCTGCTGTTAACTCTAAGACCTTACTAGGCTTTCCTGAGGGTGAGTTCCCAGATTGTGGTCACTCTCAGAGGCAGGTTGTAGGCCTCATCAGGCCTCCCTGAAAGCCTGCTGTTAATTCTAGGCCTTAATAGGCCTCCCTGACTCGAACAAGGTAAGGCCCATCAGGCCTCCCTAAGGTGTTCCTGGGATCCAGTCATCTGAAACAGTTAGCACGCATTGCAAACAGGTAGCAGACCTCTCCAGGCCTCCCTAAAGGCTGGTTATCAGGTAGTAGGCCTTAATAGGCCTCCCTTGAGGGCGAGTTCCTTAATCAGGATGCTCGAAAAGCCTGCGTAGCTTGACTGTCGAGTCCCAGATGGTGGTCACTCGAACGAGGTAGTAGGCCCCATCAGGCCTCCCTAAGGTGTTCCTGGGACCCAGTCATTTAGCACGTATTGCAAACAGGTAGTAGGCCTCTCCAGGCCTCCCTAAAGGCTGGTTATCAGGTAGTAGGCCTTAATAGGCCTCCCTTGAGGACGGGTTCCTTAAACAGGATGCCCGACTAGCCTGCGTAGCTTGACTGTCAAGTAGTAGGCCTCCATTAGGCCTCCTTGAGAAAACAAGGGTAACCTCAGCAGGCGGTATTGCTGTCAGGTAGTAGGCCTCACTAGGCCTCCCTGAGGACGGAGTCCCGAGCCTGGATGCTTGGGTTTCTAGCATGGCTTGCGGTTAGGTAGTAGGCCTCTATAGGCCTCCCTGGAATACCCGCTATCAAGTAGTAGGCCCACAGGGCCTCCTTGAAGGTGAAGTTCCTGAGCTAGGCACTTTGATTACCAGTTCTCTGTGAGAACTTGTGGTAGTTGGGCCTACAGCTGGGGGTTACTTGCCAGGCATTCTCAGCTGCTCCCCTCAATGAGGGTCGTCTATGAGTGCTCAGCCGCCTGAGCCTGGTCAGACGGTCGTAGGCCTCTCATGAGGCCTCCCTGTAAGATCAGTCATTGGGCCCTTTCGGCCTCCCTACTGCTTTGAAACACAAGCACCTGGTAGATCCTTGATTTGAGAAGGCAGACTCCCCTCGATAGCAAGGGTTGAAAAGCACTACGCTGAGTATTGCTCTCTTGGATAACCCGTCTCTGAGTTCCGGGCTAAGTAAGACTGCCTGTGTTTTAGTCCCTTAGCTTGGACGCCCTTTGGGCACCATCCAGAGGCTCTGTTTTGAACAGACAGGGTTGGCTAAACCGAAGTGTCCATAACACTTAGGGCACCAGGTCAGGCCTCCCTGGTGGCACTCGGGAGAACTTTTTCCCGAGTAGTGACTGGCTGGGGTTCCTTCGGGTCCCCTAGACACATTCCCTTGAAGGGACCCCTTCATTGGAAGTAGTGGTCCCGGGCCTTCGAGCTGTCTAGATGGAACTCCACGCAGTGCGTTAGGGTTCCGTTTAGTTGTATAGCTTGGGTTATGACCGTAGGGAGTGCTGTCACTGTCAGCCCAGGACCTGAGGGGGAATCGCTCAGGTTTTTCTATGAATTACTTGAGTTGACAGTTGTCACTGCCAATGGGCAGACACTCCCCTCAGCATGGCGGCGTTGGTATATCGTTCCCCATAGCGTCAGCTAGACGCAGCGAGAGTTCCCTTTCGAAAGGGAATGTCTAAGGTTACGTATGTAACCTCTGTTCCCTGAGAACAGCGAACGAGCGCTGCGTCGCGTTGCCATGCTTCAGGGCCTATCTGCCATACAGTCCCTTCAGACGAGAAGATGTGTATGTGTTGGCACGGCGCCCTTTTATACTTCCGGGTCGCACGTTGATGACGTCATGGGCTGACGTCGGTCAAAGACTTTGCCGTGATTCGATAGTAGCTTCAGACACCAGTCACGCCGAGGGCGTTCCCCATAGCGTCAGCTAGACGCAGTGCTCGTTCCCTGTTCTCAGGGAACAGAGGTTACATACGTAACCTTAGACGATTGCCGTGATTCGATAGTAGTTTCAGACACCTGTCACGCTGAGGCGTTTCCCCAAAGCATCTTAGGACGCGTGCGAGTTCCCTTCGAAAGGGAACAATACCTCATCCTTATTAAAAACAACTGTAATTGTTGTATCTAAAGAGATAATTGAGAAACATTGAAAACTAACATTGCATCATGACATTAGTTTCAGATAGAAACCACTGTCCATATATTTATTACAATCAACAATGTTAAAATATGCTAGCTATCCCAGCTAAATAAAATAAAACCTTGGTTGCCTTTTGGCTGATTTCAGAAGCCACGGGTAGTACAACAGCCATACACGTTCTAATACAGGAATACTAATTTACTTAATTTGTCCTTTGTGTGACCCCGTACTGGACCACAAAACCAGTCATAAGTCGCACGGATATTTGTAAACACATTTTATGGGTCAAAATTATCAAATTTTCTTTTATGCCAAAAATCATTAGGATATTAAGTAAAGATCATGTTCCATAGAGATATTTTGTAAATTTCCTACCGTAAATATATCAAACATTTATTAGTAGTAGTAATATGCATTAAGGACAAATTTAAAGGCAATTTTCTCAATATTTAGATTTTTTTGCACCCTCAGATTCCAGATTTAGTTGTATCTCAGCCAAAAACAAACCATACAATGGAAAGCTTTCAGATGATGTATTCATTTCAATTTAAAAAAATTGACCCTTATGACTGGTTTTGTGGTCCAGGGTCACATTTGTCTTAAAGGATTAGTTCACTTCAAAATGAAAATGGTTCAGTTCTCCTCTGACCAACGAACAGTGCATGATTATGATTTAGGCAGCATTACAGGTCAGAAGTTAGATTAGATCGGAACATTCAGAATATTTATTCAGTTCCAACCAGCATGAGGGCATTTTTCTCTATATAAAAAGTAATTTGTCTTGATGCATACAAAAGGTGTGCTATTAATCATTTCACATATTTAAATTATCTGCTTTAATAAATCGTAAACACTTACATGCAATATGCTGTACTGATCATTCAGCATCCACTCCATTAGGGCATTTAAAACACACATCTAAAAATCAACTAAACAGAAAGAGGCAACCAAATGATTACACACAGCTGGCATTATCCCGTACTGTTTGCAAAGTCATTGTGGCCAACACATCAAAATGGTCACAAAACAACTTAAATGACCACTAAAAACACTGCTCAAAGCCATAACACCCATTAAAATAGACCTTCCAACAACCAACTGCATGCCAAACAATTCAGGCACTGCAACTACTACACTCATAGGAAGTGGTGTATTTAAAGGCAAATCGCATCTTCTACGGATACCCACAGCAGCATCCCCTATTGACTTGGCTGCATACACCCCTGCCTTTAATGGTCAACGTCCCGGTGAACAACCCGAGGGAAATCACTCTTGCCAAGGTCTAATAAGGGAGCTAACCTCTGCTATACTAATACACAAATTCTTTCCCACAGACTGGGGTAGATGAAAAGGTTTTGGGTGTTGGCCTGCTGTCCTTCGAGTGGAACGTCTAAGGGTCCTTTGTCACTTCTGGCTGACCAACTGACTGGTCTAAGGGGCACTCTACAGGAATATCTACATTAGTAACTAAATCAGACTCCTGCTCTTGTGTGGTTGCTAGGAACTGCACTCCCGTGGGTTCTCTTATACTTCTGATGGGGGAAAGGTCCAAGCTAACACAATGGCCTAATAACTGAGGACTAGAATCCACTTGGGCACCTACTCTAGTATGGACCAAAGCTACTTGTGGCTGACTTCCCACTTCTGGTTCCTCAGGACGCGCTTCCCTACTAAGACTAAAAGAGGAAGATGAAACACTCCTAATGGGTACCCAATTTGAATCTAACCAAATGGATTATTATCATGTTAATTATTGTGCCTTTTAGCTCCAGCAGCAGGGGTGCCGTTTACCCCAAATACCGTACTTTTACATATTAAGTAATTGAAACTTAACTGTTGCTTTAACTACCTTGAACACAACTTAAAATCATTAAAATACCTTTGTCTTAAAATATATTCAATAATTTAATAATATCTACAACATAAAAAAAACATTAACCTATATATTAAATCAAATTAGCGCAGATTCAACTTTCGTTGCTGTCTGTGATCGTGTCAAGGATCAGCCAAATTTCCACATGTAGTTGTTAAGTGCTGAGCTGAAAGTGCCATATTGTTGTTTAAAAGAAAGTAAAGTCAAATGCACCTTTTACACCTTCATTTTGTACCCTACAACAAGTCAAAAATTAAGATTCAAATGGGCTGTTTATTATAAATGTTTCCTATATGTTTAGAGTTTAAGCTGTAAAAAACAAAATGTATCTTACAGCACAGGGGGAAGTCCGTATACATTTAATGACGATTTGGGACAAATATAATGTAAATTACATTTACATTTACATTTAGTCATTTAGCAGACGCATTTATCCAAAGCGACTTACAAATGAGAGTAATAGAAGCAACTAGAACAGTCAAGGGCAACAGTATGCAAGTGCTGTAACAAGACTCTTTTTTTTATTCTTTTTAATTCTTTAAAGGGGTCATAGAATGGTACATGCACTTTTACAAGTTGATTATACGGAAATGTGTGTTGGCAGTGCCTGTACACAACCATCCTATAATGATAAAAATACATCCAGTGTTTTTTTTTTAATCTCCTTATATATTTTCCCCTGTCTCAAATCGAGCCGTCTGACCGTGTGACGTTACACGGTGTACGCCCCTCCTAAGATTGTTGATTGACAGCAGCGTTTCAACACAGACCCACCCTGAGCGAGCTGTCATCTGTCCGCCATTGTTGATACTCTGGAACAGAATGGCGTCTAAGCGATTGTGGTGTTGTGTTGTTGTTGTGTGTAATAACGAACACAGCAGTCATTTTGATGTTCCTACATCCGAACTGCTGAAGACCCAGTGGCTGCTGAGTTTTGTTTTAGAAGGGAATATTCCCCCCGATCAACGTCAATGTTTGCGCGAATCATTTCTCAGCAGACTGCTTTATAAACGAGCGTCAGTATAAAGCAGGTTTTGCTAATAAGCTGCTCTTGAAAAAAGGATCGTGTTCCTGCTGCACCTCAGGAAGATGTGAGTGTAACGTTTTATTAACCTTTATATTAATCTTTGCAAATCGCTTCACGATGAATGAGGCTAAAGTTTACAGGGTAAGTTACATTACGGCATGCTTTCTGTGTATGATGTTCTCAATATAATTCATAATCCCACGTTTATAATGAACCAAACTGTGTACTCGGGTGATAAAGTTAACGTGGTAACACTACACTAAGCTTACTTTTGTACATGGTTTATAACGGTGTCTGTTACTGATTAAGAAGTAATGTAAAAAAAAAAATCTTATAACATAACATCAATCTGTCAATTAACTAACACATCAGTAAACACATAGCAACTACACTACTCTGCCAGTACAAAGATAGATCAAAGTGACATGACGTTAACCAACCATTCAGAAACGTCCTGTTCGAACTTCGATGGGTTCGTCATCTGTTCCTGGTCCGACTCCGGTTCAAAATGATAAGGTTGCTCAGATGTTTCCTCAGAGACTCCCGTTGCCATTATTTCTCGAAAATATACCCTCAAATGTTGTCAAGGCAACACTCCACGTGTGTTGTGGTGTTGTGTCGGGTCGAACCGAACGCCCCGCAGAGCAGAGGGGGCGGGGTGAGCAAAGCTCATTATCATTTAAAGTCACATGCACTGAAATGACTTGCTGAAAACTGAGCTGGTTTTGACCAGGTAAAATGAGTGTTTTCTTACAATACTAATGAGAATTTTTAATTAAAGTATATTACAAACTTTTCATTTAGACACTAAAGAATCATATTAACTTGTACAAAAATGTCATTTTATGACCCCTTTAACAAGAATTTTTTATTTATTTATTTTTTTTTAATATAAATTAGACATAGAAAATGAATAGAATGATAAGTGCTATTCTTGATTGGTCAGGTGCTGCTGGAAGAGATGTGTCTTTAGCTGTTTTTTGAAAACTACAGACTCGGCCGCACTAATTGAGATAGGCAGATCATTCCACCAAGTGGGGGCGGTCCAGGAAAAGGTCCGTGACAGTGATTTCATGCCTCTCTGGTATGGCACCACAAGGCGTCGTTCACTGGCAGAACGTAAGCTCCTGGAGGGTGTGTAAGTCTGAACAAGCGAGTTTAGGTATATTGGTGCAGAGCCAGTGGTTGCTTTGAAGGCGAGCACCAGTGCCTTGAATTTGATGCGAGCGGCTATTGGCAGCCAGTGCAGACTGATGAAGAGAGGCGTGACGTGCACTCTCTTCGGCTCGTTAAAGACCACCCTTGCCGCTGCATTCTGGATCAGTTGCAAGGGTTTGATAGTTGCTGCCGGAAGGCCCACTAGAAGAGCATTACAGTAGTCCAGTCTGGAGAGAACAAGAGCTTGGACCAGGAGTTGTGTGGCCTGCTCTGATAGGAAGGGTCTAATCTTCCTAATGTTGTATAATGCAAATCTGCAGGACCGGGTTGTTGCAGTAATGTGGTCAGTGAATTTTAGCTGATCATCAATCACAACTCCAAGGTTCCTGGCTGTCCTGAACGGAGTTATGGTTGATGATCCTAGCTGAATGGAGAGTTTGTGATGAAGTGCTGGGTTGGCTGAGACCACAAGCAGTTCTGTCTTTGCAAGGTTGAGTTGCAGGTGATGTTCCTTCATCCAGGCAGAAATGTCTGTTAGACAGGCAGCGATACGAACACCAACCGTGGGATCATCTGGTTCAAATGAGAAGTAGAATTGAGTGTCGTCGGCATAGCAGTGATAGGAGAAGCCATGTTTCTGAATGACAGATCCCAGTGATGACATGTAGATGGAGAAGAGAAGTGGTCCAAGCACTGAGCCCTGGGGAACTCCAGTGGCTAGATGATGTGACTTAGACACTTCACCTCTCCATGACACCCTGAAGGACCTACCTGAGAGGTAAGACTTGAACCACTGGAGAGCAGTTCCTGAGATGCCCATCTTCATGAGAGTTGCCAGGAGGATCTGGTGATTAACTATGTCAAAAGCAGCAGACAAATCCAGTAAGATAAGTACTGTGGATTTGGAAGCTGCTCTTGCCTGTCTTAGTGCCTCCGTAACCGAGAGCAGGGCAGTCTCAGTTGAGTGGCCACTTTTGAAGCCGGATGATGTCCAGGAGGTTGTTCTGTTCAAGAAACGTAGAGAGCTGATTAAACACAACTCGCTCAAGTATCTTTGCAATGAAAGGCAGAAGGGGTACCGGTCTGTAATTTTCTAAAAGTGCTGGGTTCAGAGAGGATTTCTTAAGCAGTGGGGTTACCCGAGCCTGCTTAAATGCTGTGGGGAAGGTCCCGGTGTGCAGAGAGGTGTTGACAATGTGAGTGAGTGCAGGAGTAACAGAAGAAGAAGTGGCCAGAAGGAGGTGAGTGAGGATAGGGTCAAGCGGACAGGTAGTGGGATGATTGGAAAGGATGAATTTGGAGACTTCAGCTTCAGAGAGCAGAGAGAAAGAGGGTAACGTGTGTGTGATCGTTGTTGAGATGTGCATGTCGGTTTGTGGTGTGGAGAATTGGCTGCTGATGGAGGAGGTTTTGTTTGTGAAAAATTATGCAGAGTCATCAGCTGTAAGAGTTGATGAAGGAGGGGGGGGGGGGAGGACAAAGGAGCGAAGAGAATGTTCTGAAAAGTGCACGAGAGTCAGAGCAGTTGTTGATTTTGTTGTGGTAATATGTAGTTTTAGCAGCGGAGACGTTAGTAGATAAAGAAGCGAGAAGAGACTGATACAGGGTTAGGTCAGTAGCGTTTTTAGTTTAGTGCCACTTCCTCTCTGCCGCCCGCAGTTCAGAGCGATGTTAGCAGAGAACATCAGACAGCCAGGGGCAGAGGGGGTGGTGCGGGCTGGCCTGGATGAAACGGGACAGAAGTTGTCTAAGCAAGATGTTAGAGTGGAGCAAAGAGTGTCAGTAGCACTGTTAGTGTCTAGTTCTGAGAACTGAGCAGGTGGAGGGGGTGAGGATGAAACCATAGTGGATAGACATTAATAGAAAAATATGTTAGTGGTGCTCTGTGGTAAGATTTTGAACAGTTTAGGAGCTGTGCATCTCCGGAGTGCATAATCTGTACATTGAAGGGATGGATTCTGGAAACCACTGCCACTTCAATGTATATTTTGAGTGATTTATAATCAAGTTATTAATCAATATTTATCCTTCTAAATATTCAATGAATTGAATGACTTCTTCAAGCTAATGGAAAAGCTTTTACTTTTCTATATTCAAATGATAGGGAATAATGGTGATTTTGGTGGTATTGTCTGTACCTCTTGCTGAGAGAAAGTACAACTTATATGTTTTAGGAAACTTTTCTGTTTAAAGCTGAGCTCAACCAATTCCAACCTTGAAAAGGCTGTGTATGTGTGCTAATATTCTGTGTTGCAAATAAGTATTGGTGTGGTGGACAATTTCTAGCTTTCTTAGCTTTTTTAATTACCACTTTCAAGGAAAGGGTGGAAAGACATCATTAAAATGTCCATGTGACACAGTGGTTCAACCTTAATTTTATGAATCGTCAAGAATACTTTTTGTGCGCAAAAATAAGGACTTTATTCAACAATCTCTCGTCTGTGCCAGTCTCCTATGCTGTTGATGTAGTAAATACAGAGCAGCGCTTTCAAGAACAGCGGCTTACCATTGACCGACGCTGTTCACGTGAAATGAGTAGGAGACTTGCACAGACAAGAAGAGATTGTTGAATAAAGTCATTATTTTTGTTTGTTTTTTACGCACAAAAAGTATTCTCATCGCTTCATAACATTAAGGTTGAACCACTGTATTCACATGGACTATTTTACCAATGTTTTTCCTAGCTTTCTGGGCCTTAAAAAGTGGTAAATAAATTGATGTCTATGGAGGGGTCAGATAGCTCTCGGATTAATTTTTTGTTAATTTTTGTTCCCAAGATGAACGAAGGTCTTATGGCTTTGAAACGACATGAGGGTGAGTAATTAAGACAAAATGACAGAATTGTCATTTTTGGGTGAACTAACCCCTTAATGATTTCTATAGACTAGTGATTCTCAAAGTATGGTACGAGTACCACTAGTGGTACTCAGGCTGCCTCTAGTGGTACGCAGAGGAATCACTAAATAAATTAACACATACATTTTTTATTGAATCCTTATTTGAGTAAAGTTTTTGTTTTACATTTAAGTACAGTACAGTTTTAATTTAACTTAACAACACATTTTAAACATTATTTAATTATTTGATGTACCTGTATGTAAGCACAGTGCAGTGTTAATGCACAAACAGTGTATTTAGAATGTTAAAGTGGCTGACAACAATAAATATTCTTAGGAATAAACTGCCTTGTTTTTGAACTCTGCAGAGCTGTAGCTGAATAGTTACGCCTACTATGCTACTGTATTTTAAAGTTGGTCATTATGGTGGTACTTGGAGAGCCAAATATTTTCTGAGGTGGTACTTGGTATAAAAAGTTTGAGAACCACTGCTATAGACCTGTCGATTATCTTGCCTGAAAAAAACATAAACATTACGAATAACATCTACAGTAACAATTATTTACATAGGCCTACATATATCATAGAAACTAATCACGTGCGACTGATGCCGGTACCTTTGTTGGTAGGGAATAGATGTGCTGTTTTTTTGTTAGTGTACACAGGAACACTGTGACTTTTAAACTGTGAGTGATGGGATGGAATAAATAAATTTGAATAAAGCTTTAAATACTATACAAATACAGCAAGTAAATGTAAGCATGCAATTAATACTGAAATGATTGTTCATACTGGAATTATATTTGTTTAACATTTAGTTTATAATCAGTTTATAATAAATAGTTTTTTATAGGTTAACAAATCTAGTCCATGGACAGGATCAAATGAAGCTGCCACTGTCCCAGCAAAAGGTTTTGCAGTGCTGATCATGTTGCATATTATAGCATTGTTATATGTTATTATTATTATTATTATTATTATTATTATTATTATTATTATTATTATTATTATTATTATTATGCCCATAGATCATTGAACCAAAGTTAGTTGACTCTACGGGATAATGTTGGTTAAATTCGAATGTGAAAAGACAAGAAACATTAACAGAGCCAGTTTTGACATATGAGGTATATTTACGAGTGAATGTGTGCACATTTTCAAATAAAAATAATTTAGATTACTTTATAATACATTCTAAAAATTACTATTTTAACCATTTCATGTCAACAAATGTCAACTTCAACAAAAGTCAGCCAGTTAATAGCAAGGACTAGGACTGTCTTTGAATCTTGAGTCAATGAATCATTCATTTAGCTGATTGATTAAAAAACTGTACTGTGTATTGCTTGCTTGTGGTTTTCTGGAGATTCTCCTTTGGTTTTGTTTGGAACTGCTTTAATTGGCGGAGCATAAAAAAAGTAACTGGTAACTGATCACCAGTGAGAGTGCCCTGTGATTACTCCACCCCGGACTGTCATTCCATCAAAGACTACATTAGCCTTTGCCCAGACTCATCAGCACTCATTGTTTGCACCTGTGTCTCATTTACCTCATTACCTCTGCTTATATCCAGCCTGTTCACCCTGGCATTCACTGCAAGGTTTTGTATGTGTTACTCTGCATCTCTGAGTGTTTCCCTGGTTCTTGTCTTTTGCTTTTTGGATTTCTTGCCTGTTTCTTGGATTACCCTTTTGCCTCTGTCCCCTGCCTTGTTTGCTTGTTTTGGATTGCCTGTAACGGGACAAGCCTGTAATGCCTGTAGTCTGGATTGTCCCTCTAATAAAAGCTGCATTTGGATCTCCAACCCAAAGTCTTGGAGCAGTTTCGTAACAGAAAACCTCGCCATGCACAGATCCAGCAGCCGAGTGAGACCCAGATCCACTGTGGATCCAGCACTTCCGTCTTCGCAAAGGTAATCGACCTCTCTTCTTAAATATTGCTAATTTCTCCAAACTCCCAGACTATGCTCTCATAGATTTATTTTGTCATGGACTCAATGAACATGATTAATCAAGGCTCATCCGTGATGGTCCTCGAGGGTCACTCTTTTTTTGGACTATGCTTTGTTGTTGGCTGGGTCCTCCTTCACTGTTGGGGAGATCGAGGAGGACACTTCCCCTAAAAAACATTTTTTGGGGAGTGGCACCATGCATCAGGCTCCGATGGCCACGAAGCTTGGCACACAACAGACCCCAGCATATCCAGTCATGATGGTTGCTAGTCCGGTGTTTCCAGTACCTTCGCTTCCTGTGGTTCATACACCTCTCCACATCATGGCCACTGAGTCTGTGCCTTCGGACAAGACGGCTGCCGCGCCTGTGTCTCCGGATAAGATGGCCGCCACGCCAGAGCTCTCTGCCAAGATTCTCCCAAGAAAGTTTTCTTGGGGGGGGGTATAGGTCTACGGAGGTCGTCACCTGAGTTCCCTATCTGCCTTGGTACTACCACGGAGGTCATCTCTGAATTCCCTGTCTTCCCTGTCACAACCGCAGAGGTCATACCAGAACTTTCGGTCTGCCTCTATGCGACCGCAGAGGTCGTATCTGGACTTCCTGTTTGCCTCAGCGTGACCGCAGAGGTCATACATGAACTTCCTTCCCACCCTGAAATGAACACAAAGGTCAACCTGAAACACCCTGTCCCGTTGTGTCCATGGAGGACTCCCTCAAGCTCCCTGCCTTTTCTGACATGGTTCCTGAGACTAATGTTAACCTTTCTGTGCCCTATGTTTCAGTTTCCCCTGATCAGCCATGGTGGTCTCCAGTTTTCTTAGATTTACTTTGGTGGTCGTCTGCTCCGCCGTGGGGGTCTTCAAGCCCGTCTAGTCCACTGTGGTGGTCGTCTGCTCCGCCGTGGGGGTCTTTAAGCCCATCTGCGCTGTGGTGGTCATCTGCTCTGCCGTGGGGGTCTTCAAGACCATCGGCACTGCTGTGGTGGTCGTCTGCTCTGCCATGGTGGTCTCCAGCAGAGATGCTCACAAGTCTCTGAGCTCGAGTCCAAGTCAAGTCTCAAGTCTCTGGGCTCGAGTCCAAGTCAAGTCTCAAGTCTCTGGGCTCGAGTCCAAGTCAAGTCTCAAGTCTCTGAGCTAGAGTCCAAGTCAAGTCTCAAGTCTCTTTATTATAATAAGTCTCTGGTTATAATAAGTGTTGCATCACATACGGCGACCCATCCAGGCTGTGTAGAACACTGCAAAGCTATATATAAGGAATTCAAAGCATGTAATAAGTTATTTTGACACCTTTCTCTATTAACATACCATATCAGCTCATTAAACCTGCAGATGTCGATCAATGAATATGAAAAGACAAAAAGTAAGATGCTTATCTAATAGCTAACAATTTTATGTGCAACAAAGCACATCTGAAACCACAAAGTTCTGGTACTCAGGGTATCACAAAAACATTGCAAAATGTATTAAGCAATAACACACTTTTTTCCACTTAAAGAGAGCACACACTCAAGCAAACACACAGAAACACTCTCTCACAGTCACACACACACGCACTCAAGTGCACACACACTACCCACACGTGGTTTACGGGGACTCTCCATAGGTGTAATGGTTTTACTAATGTACAAATGGTATAATCTATCCACCTACACTAACCCTACCCCTAAACCTACCAATCACAGAAAACTTTTGGCCTTTTTTGAATTTCAAAAAGCACCATTTAGTATGATTTTTTTAAGCAGTTTGGATTATCAACCATGATTAGGTTTTATTTTAATACCCATGTTGAAATATAATCTTAGTGACTGTCCTTTTCATGACAGATTTATCTAAACATAGCATTAAATAATCAAGACATCACTAACAGGTTAAGTAGAATTTATATATATATAGTGCATATATTTAGTGAAAGAGTTGATTTCTCTAATGAATTAACAGCTGTGGACTGAATGGCTTCTGACTCTGAGGTAAATGATGCGAGTGACATTGTTCTCAAGCTGTTTGACATCTTTGCGCGATTGAAACACTGATTGAGCAATTACACAACATATAATACGTTTCAGTAAGTGTTATTCTCAACATACCTTAAGATATTAATTCATGTTTATTCTTCTGGAAGAGATGATCGCGTTCACTCGCGCGCGCACCGCGGCCGCTTGAATTGATGCGCCTATACAGTGATCAGTCGTCACATTTTAGAGCGTCAAAACGGCATTTATCGTTTGAATTTCGTGATAAAATGAACTGAATACTTTATATTCTTTATACACATTTGTGTCCTCATAAACCATATACAAGAACACTTTTAAAACTTATGATGAGTGGCACAGCAGCGGCAGGTGCAGTCGACATGATTGCTCGTTGTCCTCTCATGTGTGGCCGCGCGCAGCAGATACGTAGTACGTCACTTGTTACGCGGAAGGTTATATAGGTACCGGAGGGAGGGGAATAACATCGAGCTCATCAGATGTTTCCTAAAAATAAACATTGTTCACGAGTCCCGCAGCTCGAGTCCGAGTCGAGTCTGAAGTCTTTTGAGGACAAGTCTCAAGTCGAGTCTGAAGTCACTGTGTGTGCGACTTAAGTCGCACTCGAGTCCGAGTCTCAAACTCGAGTCCCCATCTCTGGTCTCCAGCAATGCTGAGGTGGTCTTCAGCCCTTCTGCCCTGGCCCCCTGCTCAGCCTGCTCCGCCCTGCTGCCTGTGCCACCCTGGTCATCTGCCCTGGCTTCCTGCTCTGCCTCCGTCTCCAGGCCCTCTTCCGCTCCATGGGCCTGACTTCATCTCCACCTCCCTCCTGAACAATTTTAGGGGCGTCTGAAAGCCACTCCTTTGAGGGGGGGGGGGGCTATGTCACAATTACCAGTGAGAGTGCCCCATGATTACCACCAGAGGGCACTCCACCCCGGACTGTCAATTCCATCAAAGACTACATTACCCATTATCCTTTGCCCGGACTCATCACCACTCATTGTTTACACCTGTGTCTTATTTACCTCATTACCTCTGCTTATATCCAGCCTGTTCACCCTATCATATCTGAGCGTTTCCCTGCTTCTTGTCTCTTGGTTTTTGGATTTCTTGCCTGTTTCTTGGATTACCCTTTTGCCTCTGTCCCCTGCCTTGTTTGCTTGTTTGGATTGCCTATCTGGATATTGATCTATTGCCTGTATTTTGGATTATGTGTCTGTTTGCATTTGGATTATGTGATTGTCCCTCTAATAACTTCATTTGGATCTTCAAACCAAAGTTGCGGAGCAGTTTCGTAACAGTACTATTGTGTCTAATATGTAATTTAGACAATATTGACTTATTTGACCTATTGTATCAGCAATATTTATAACAGGCCTGCTTTGTGTGTCTGTGTATCTATGTTTTCCTACACAAATCTGTCTTCATCTCCTAGATCACAGATGAAAGAGGAGATCGGAATTGGCAGCTTTGTTTTGCAAGTTTGCTTTCCCAGTACTTGGGCTGAGTCCATTCCCCTGAGAGCACTCTGACAGCATGTGCTGCCAAAAAAGCTCTTGAATGCTGCCTGACTGTCACTCTTATCTGCACCATGACATCACACAATAGAGGAAATATGACATGTGCAGATCTGAGGTCAGCTGGGTGAAGATTTAGCAGGGAAATGAACTGCTCCTGCACCAGTTGCATTACTCAGTGAAGAAACAACAAAAGACTTGCTGCATGGGTAATATTTGAATCAGGTGACTCACTCAAAGTAGGGCATTGGGTCAGGGCCAGTACAAAACATAGTTTTGTGAACACACGCATGCTGTCAGTATCAGAGGTGCGAGACACAGCTGTTTAGAATTATTGTGGAATTTTGTTTGGGAGAGAAAAAATGTTCTAGAAAGCAGGAAATTCTTGTTTTGCTTCTCATTGGAAACCTCATGGTTATCCTCTCATGAGTAAGCTAGAGGTTACCCGAGAAACAGCTCTGTGAAGCTAATATGCCATACAACACTATTAATCAACTTTAAATATGTACAATTCGGACCAGTGTAAATTCGTCCTCTGAGCATAACTACTGTATGAAAAATACAATACTACTATACTATAAAAAGTTTAAAATATCTAAAATAAAATTAGAGCAAACTTTTGATATAGTTAGTGTTCGACAACTGTATTTACTAACAAGTGTCATTCAAACTCACTGTATTCACTGGCCTAATGCTTAGCGAGTCAGACTTGTAAGAGACTTTGATTCTCAGTACCGGCAGGAAAATGTAGGTGGGGGGAGTGAATGAACAGCATTCTCTTCCACCCTAAATACCCACAACTGAGTTGCTCTAGACCAAGGCACCTAACCCCCAATTGCAACCATGATACAATGGTGCTATCATCCTCTCAGATATCAGGTCAAAAACTCTTTGGCTTAATTTTAGGGATTCAGTACAATTCCCTTAAATAATTGGAAATATTTCAATATCAAAAACAACCTCTGGTCTAATTGATACAGTATATCTCAATATATGGTCGATGATATATGATACGGATATGCACAACTGTTCAAAGATGCATTTATGATGTTGCAAAATATTTAATTTTAGCTGTTCTTTTAAAATGTATATTCATCAAGGAATCCAAAAAAAAACTGTTTTCAACACTGATAATAATATTATAAGGACATACATACACTCTCCAAAAAAAAAAAAGAGTACAAAATTTTACCTTTTAAGGTACAAGTGGCCGTCACTGGGGTGGTACCCTTAAGGGTACATTTTTGTACCTCTAAGTCAAGGGTAGGCAAGTTCGGTCCTAGAGAGCTGATGTCCTGGACAGTTTAGCTCCAACCCTACTAAGCCACCACAGTATAAACTCGTGGCTCCCAGCATGCATTTCAGCATTAAGTATGTCACCATTGTTGAGATTCATATGCTGATTCTTGATATCTGTGTGCATCTAAACTTTTTTCTCCCTAGAATTATTTAAAAATCAAAATTCAGAATGCCTGATCTGTGAGAAAGTATTTTTGGTCAATATTATTTATTGATATTTTTAGTCAGTGATGAGCTTAGTCAACCATTTTTATTCATGACAATTTCTGTTTATGACTTCTTTTGATTTGAACAGATTTTGTGTTTTGTTAACACTGTAACAAAAACCACAAACTCACATAATAATCTAAGAGTCAAACTGCCCAACTAAAGAAAACACTCATCACCATAATGGTGACCAAATATTTTCAATAAAACCAACATCTAAACCTCTGTTAATTCTCAATAAGAGCTTCTATAGATGTCTTTCAGGGTTGGAGTCAAACTCTGCAGGACAGCGACCGAACTTGCCAGCCAATGGTTTAATTGTACCCTAGGACCAACTGTGTACCTTTAAAGGTACAGTTATACGTTTTGTTCTTCAAGGAACAAAATTGTACCTCCACTGTACCTTTTTTTCTGAAAGTGTAAGGAATGTTTCTCGAGCACCAAATCAGCAGTTTAGAATGATTTTTGAAGGATCATGTGACACTTAAGACTGGAGTAAATGGTTGCTGAAAATTCAGCTTTGACATTCCAGGAATACATTACATTTTAAAATATATTAATATACAAAACTGTATTTTTGATCAAATAAATGCAGCCTTGCTAAATATGCATACGAGCATATAGCAAGAGTATATATATATTTTTTAATCTTACTGAGGCCAAATTTTGAACAGTAGTGTAAATGACTTACAGTTAATATATGCAATGAAAATAAAATAACTTATTAAAACTGGACTGCACAAATATTACCTTAAGCCCTCAATACGCCTTGGCTTTCTTTGACACATAACACACATTAGAAAACAGAAAATAGACGTGTTTTAAAAACGTGTCATTAAAAGTTACTGAGTATAGGTAAAATAAGTCAGTATAAAACCAACCAATAACCACTGACATCTTATTTTGTATGTTTGTTTCTGTTATTTGTTTGTTGTTCTTTTTATCTCTTGTTTTCTCTCCTTACACCCAAAGTCCAGTAAATATTTCTGTAAAACTCTGTTGCCTTACCATATCACTTCTGTACCCTTCTTTTGCCTGCAAATCTGCAGTCAGTCTGAAATGACTTTTGGAGGCACCAGGAATGTGTCAGCATGGTCTATGAGATTGTTTTTATGTTGTTGTTGTTTTTTTGCCATATATGTTGTTTTTTTTGGATGCTGCCCTGAACATAAATAATATACAACCCACATAGTGGAATACACCATTAACATTTATTTTCCTTGGCTCTTCTCTGGACTCAGGTTAGAGACTGAGGAAATACAAACCAGCCTCAGTTTTTTTAGAAAAGAGGTTAAGCTGTCTATAATTGTCCATATTTTTCTAATCAATTCATGGCACTGTTTGAAGGAGACTGACTTAAGCATACTTTGGGGGTGAATGATGCAAAATGAAAACTTTGGAGTATTTCAAACATTGGCAGAGGCTTTTGAAAGTGGACTATTTACAGCAGGAAAAATGAAAGACATAATAGGAAACATTTGAGGCACTGAAAGAAGGCATCCAAACAGCAAAAAGAACTGTACGATTCTGCTAGTAGCTATGAAGGGCCGCCCATATGTTAAAAAAATTAAATAATATTTAGGATTGATCTTCAGTGATATCAGGAGTCTATATGGCTGTATAAGTTAAATAACAGGCTATATCTTGGGTAACACGTTTACACTGTTTCTCTGTGTGGGCTGTAATGTTCTCAGTGTCCTCAGCAGCAGTAGATCACTGTCAAACATAAATTGAACACTGACCCACTGATTTGGATGGCAGCCAAATGACCCCAAAATGATCTATTGATGGACTTCTTTCTGGATTATGAAGTAATGAAATGATGGCATAAACCCTGTCCTCCTGGAATTCAGTGTTGGCAGTCCACAGTTCTACACTATGTAACTTGCCCTAATTTCTGTAAAATATGCATTGTATTTACATGTACTTATACAACAGTTCAGTCTTCAAATTTGAGCTGCGAACATTTATGGGCAATGGGATGTTTCGAGATCCATATCCCTCCGCTTGTCTGTATTTGTGCTGTTTCAGACAAGAGTGTGTGAGTGATATGGAGCTGAGATTTTACTTTTTAAGTAGGGGAGAGCGGGGCACAACCTAAAAGTATACAAGAAAGAAGTATAGCCTACACTGTATTAATGAAACAAAACCACATAATTGTACTAGACGTGTGAAATTAATGTCGGAAAAAATAAATACTCTGAACCCAAGTGGATTTACACAAACTGAGAAAGTCAAAAAGCGCTAGGTTGTGCCGCACTCCCCTCTACATTAATTTCACACTCATATGAGGTCCGTACCTGCTGAAGCTTCATGAAACAGACCCAGAGGAACTTTTCATTGCAATCGGATCACTTTTTCAACAGTATTTAAATGTTGCATATGTATTTTTGCGCATGAAAGAACAGCGGATGGAGATAGAAAAAGAAAAAGGGTGGGTGCCTTTAAGGGATGAAGACTCCTGGCTCATCGCCCATTCTCCAATCTGCTGATGATGAAGCCTGTGATGAGGAAGGAACCGGGATCCATTTTTAGCGATGAGTTCATCCTTTACGGCAGGAAAAAAAGAAAAAGAGTGCAGCCATAAAAAGTGCAGTCCGTGTGCTCCTGACGTTCTGTCTGCTGGTACCTGACAGCACGTCGCATCTGCACTTATCTGAATTTAGCCATCAATCAAGGATGAACACATACTGCACAAGAAGACGTTAATTAAAATAATGACGGACCTTAGGGAACAGTGAGGAATGCTGAAAGTTTAATGCGTTTCTGAATGTGAACCCCTTCCAGAAGGATCTACACGTCTCCTGTTGCATTTCTGAATGAAAAAAAAGTAGGCCTATTACATTTTATAATGAGCCAAGTAATGAACTAAAGCTGAAAGAAGCAATCATCAATCAAATTATCAATCCCCTTCAGCCTACAAGCTCAGTATTGTTCATATTCTAAAAGTGGTGTCTTTTTAATGACACTTAACTTTTAAACAAATTCAAATACATTAATTACAATCGTTTTATGTAGCTAATGTAACTTATCATCTTGTTCACTGTTGTAGCACCACCTTCTGTCCAAATGAAAAGAAACTTTGAATGTTTTTCAGACTATGTCCTTATGTATTTCCTCATATTTCCCTTTAAGATCAACGATTTCATGCACAATTTCAAGTCAATTGAAGTTCCATAAGTTAGAGCCATTTTAATGTTTATCATTATCATGACTCTACCAGTTGACTGAGCTCTAATAAATGTTTTGCATTTGTAATACTGTACATACATGCACCAATTACAATTACTTTTTAATGATCAATTTTAACTAAATAATCCACACCCAATATTATTTATTGGTGTCTGTCAGCCATATTGAATTCAAAGTTCAGCATGTTCTTGATAATTGTTTACACAGGCACTTCAGACTTCATGGGTGCCAGATTTGGTGGAGATCTGACGGAAAACCTAGGACCAGCCTGTAAAAGTGTGTAAAAAAAAAAAAATATATATATATATATAAAAATATTGCAGAAAACTTTTCCAGGCAGAAAGAAATGAAGGTATGTGGGATGTCTAGATCATGAGCCAAGGAATCTGTGCATATAAAAGATATTTGGTCTGAATTTCACGTTTCTGTCCTTATGTTGTGTTAAGGCATGACAAAATACATAATAATTATAATAATAATTATAATATAATAATAATTATTATTATAATAATAATAAATAATAATCCTAGCAAAAACAAACCAGTTCATGCTTGTACCCCTAAATATATGTGTAGCCTAAGTTTTTACATTTCTTTACTTAATTTACAATGAATACAAACATTTCCATGTCCAACATCCTCAAGAGTTTTCATACTGAACATCTGTTTGTTGCCACAATTTTAGAAGGCATTTGTTCTTGCGTCATTACAGGTGTACTACAGCTGAACAGTATGACTGTAGCACCATCTATGGGTGTGACTGAAAATCTCCTGTGTTAAATATGGGTAGGCCTAACACTTTTGAATAATGGTCCTTCGTCAAACTATACATGCAGGACAAATGAGAAGTACTATATTAACACTTCAACTACTGTTAACTAATATGGATTATTAGAATATCTAAGTAATAACTTTAGGACTGAGATAGGTAATCAATAATTACTGAAAGAATTTAGCCTCAAGAACCAATAACTATGACAAATGATAAAGAATGACTAATTAATTACTAATCACAACATTAACATGTCTGAGATTTATATGTGATATGATATGATATGGTATGATATGATTTTATTTATTTATCTTTATAGTCAGACTAAGACTTTTTGTTCTTGCGTTGCAACCCGTTCTCACTCCCAAAGCGTCGAAAAACGAAGCATGGTCAAGTGCTTTCCGCGTCACAATAAAGACGCTAAAGGCACCCCTAGGCGTCAATATATCGACGCGCTGAGTGCTCCATTCATTTCAATTAGTGGTGGGAAGTTCGGATCATTTTACGGACTCGGACCTTTGAATCTCGTTCAGCAAAATGAACGAATCTTTTTTCAAGTAATTTCGTTCATTTCAGCAGAATCTAATTAAAATATTACATTTTTCATTTTTCAGCACATTTAGTAGCCTACTTTTGGAATAAAAAAATGAACTGTAAGCTAATGCAGCCATGGCCAAAATTTGAGAAATAAATTATTAATTAATTGCTTAGCTTGATTCAGTCTATGTATGCAGTCTGTTAGTTCACCTCACCTCCCGATCCAAATCGTTCTTCTTCTTTTTTTTTCAAATCGTTTACCTCTCGTGTCTGTCTTCAGGTTCGAGCCGTTAGTTCCGTCATGTCTGATGCTCTGATCTGGCCGTGGCAGCCGTGTAATACACATGCGTCCGGAAACAGATTTGATCAGTTCATCTCGAGTCTCGGGTTTGAGTCATTCGTCCCAAGTCCCAGTCATCAAGTCCCAAATCCCAAATCACTTTATTTGTCACTCTACCATATGCACAAGTGCAACAGTAGGTGAAATTCTTAAAGTCACAGTCATCATTCGTTCATCAAGTCCCAGTCATCAAGTCACAGTCACCGGAAACAGATTTGATCAGTTCATTTCGAGTCTTTGAGTGGTTCCTTCAAGTCCTCATAGGCTGAATGCAGAAACAAAAATCAGTTCATCTCTCGAGTCAGTCTTCAGGTCCTAGTCTCGTTCTTTTGTCACGTGACCGCTTCCCGGGTTCAGTGTCTCGAAACATATACAACATTACAGTCGTATTATTGACTGTATATTATTTTTTGTTTAGGAATTCTCAACAAACTCAAACAAATTCTCAACAAATTCAAAAAGAATTCTCTATCTGCAACAAACATCTGAAAAATAACAAAGTGACATATTGTTCCTGTCAGTCTATTTTTATTGTTAAATGTTTCTTGTGCCCCTGTGGTGTTTTTTTAATTATTATTTAAATTATATAAAAAAAATAATTATATATATATGATGATGATGATATGGCTTTGCTATTTACTGAAGATTAGAACCCACTGTAAACAAGTCTCAATCTTTGCTTTATCAAAGTGATTTCCCCATCATACAGATAAAGTTTAAAGCATTAACCAACTCTTTAATAATATCAAATCAAATCAATCAAATCACTTTATTGTCACAGAACCATATACACAAGTGCAACAGTTGGTGAAATTCTTAGGTGCAGTTCCGAGCAACATAGCAGTCATGACATGACATGTACAACATTTAAAGCAACATCAGATTACACATCTGATGCGCCCACAATTACTCACAGCACAGTAAACTCTACAATAGACAATAAATAATTTACACAATGTGAGTGTAGTTCTCACAGCTTTAAACAATATACACATACTTACAATATACATATACTTTAAACAATGTACACTAAACATACATTAAACAATATACATTAAGCTATAATAATAATATACAATGTACAGTATACAATATTAATCACAATAGAGTTCCAATGTACAATAGATGCTATATGATACATAAATGTGTATATAATGTGTGTGTATCTACAGTGGGTTGTGCTGAGTGATATTCTGTCCAGTGTGTGTTATGAACTGATGGATCAGGAGTTAAGTAGTCTAATTGCTTGTGGGAAGAAGCTGTTCTGGAGTCGGCTGGTGCGTGTTCTGATGCTGCGGTACCGCCTGCCTGATAGCAGCAGTGAGAGCAGCCCATGGTTCGGGTGGCTAGAGTCTCTGATGATCCTCTGAGCTCTCTTCACACACCGCCTGGCATAAATGTCCTGGAGGTAGGGAAGCTCATGCAGCTGGCTGTGCGCACTACCCTTTGCAGGGCTTTGCGGCTGCGGGCGGTACTGTTGCCGTACCAGGTGGTGATGCAGCCAGTCAGCAGGCTCTCTATGGTGCTGGTGTAGAAGCGTGTGAGGATGTGGCGGTTCATTCCAAACCTCCTCAGCCGTCGCAGGAAGAAAAGGCGCTGATGAGCCTTCTTCACAACGGCCTCGGTGTGGACGGACCATGAGAGTTCTTCTGTGATGTGGACACTGAGGAACTTGAAGCTGCTGACTCTCTCCAACGGTGCTCCATTGATGGTTATGGGGCGGTGTTCTCTCTCATTCCTCCTGAAGTCGACCACCAGCTCCTTGGTCTTGCTGACGTTGAGGGAGAGGTTGTTCTCCTGACACCATCGTGTCAGAGTATGCACCTCCTCTCTGTAGGCCGTTTCATCATTGTCAGTGATGAGACCTACCACCGTCGTATCGTCAGAAAACTTGATGATGGTATTGGAGCTGTGGGTTGCCACACAGTCATGTGTGTACAAGGAGTACAGGAGTGGGCTGAGAACACAGCCCTGAGGGGCTCCAGTGTTGAGAGTCAGTGATGAGGAGATGTTACTGCCCATTCTGACCACCTGGCGTCTGTTTGACAGGAAGTCCAGGATCCAGCTGCATAGCAAGCTGTTTAAGCCTAGAGCCTGGAGTTTCCCGTCAAGTATGGAGGGCACAATGGTGTTGAATGCTGAGCTGTAGTCTACAAACAGCATTCTCACATATGTGTTCCTCTTTTCCAGGTGGGAGAGAGCAGTGTGTATTGTTGATGAAATGGCATCATCAGTGGAGCGGTTTGTGCGGTATGCAAACTGCAGTGGGTCCAGTGAGGGAGGGAGAACAGAGCAGATGTGGTTTCTGATTAGTCTCTCAAAGCATTTACTGATGATGGGGGTCAGAGCAACAGGACGCCAGTCGTTTAAGCAGGTGGTTTTTGACTGCTTCGGTACAGGCACAATGGTGGACGTTTTGAAGCATGTGGGGACCACGGACAGGGAGAGGGACAGGTTAAAAATGTCCGTGAAAACTCCAGCCAGTTGGTTCGCGCACGCTCTGATGACGCGGCCCGGAATGCCATCTGGACCCGCGGCTTTACGGATGTTCACCAGCCGGAAGGATCGGGTTACATCCGCTACAGATACAGAGAGTGAACTAACCTCTGCATCTTCAGCCACGAGCTCTCTCTCCGCGAGGGCGGTGTTAGTTCCCTCAAAGCGAGCATAAAAGGTGTTGAGCTCGTCCGGGAGAGAGGCAGCGGTATTCACGGTGGAGTTTGTGTTCCCTTCATAGTCCGTGATGGTGTTAATTCCCCGCCACATGCTTCTGGAGTCGGTGGTGTTGAACTGTCCTTCAATCTTGTCCCTGTACTGGCGTTTTGCTGCTCTGATGGTTTTCCGGAGGGCATAACTTGCTTGTTTATGCTCCTCCGCATTACCGGAGTTAAAAGTGGAGGTCCGCGCATTGAGTGCCGCGCGAACATCCCCATTTAGCCACGGCTTCTGGTTTGGGTACAGCCGAATTGTTTTGGTCGGAACAACGTCTTCTACGCACTTCCTGATGAAACACGTTACGCTATCAGCGTAGACCTCAATGTCGTCATCAGAGGCCGACCGGAACATCTCCCAGTCCGCGTGATCAAAACAGTCTTGTAGCATAGAGTCTGATTGGTCCAACCAGCACTGGATGGTTCTGAGGGCGGGTGCTTCCTGTTTCAGTCTCTGCCTGTAAGCGGGCAGAAGGAGAATGGAAGAGTGATCCGAATTGCCAAATGGTGGGCGCGGGAGGGACATGTAGCCATCCCGGAAGGTAGAGTAACAGTGATCCAAGACACGGTTCCCTCGCGTGTTGAAGTTAACATGTTGGTGGTATTTAGGTGCAATGCGCTTGAAGTTGGCTTTGTTAAAGTCCCCAGTCACAATAAACGCAGCCTTAGGATGTGCGGTATCCTGCTCACTCACTGTCCTATACAGTTCCTTTAGTGCCCGGTCTGTGTCGGCTTGTGGGGGAATATACACAGCTGTGATGATGACCGCTGTGAATTCCTGTGAACAGAAAGACTTGATAGAATGTACGTTCCTCTGATCACACCAGGATCTGTTGATCATAAAACATACACATATATTTTCTCTGTCCATTCGGTGCACGGAGAACCCCGTGGTTTCGATGGCCAAATCTGGAATCTCAGCAGACATCCAAGTTTCTGTAAGGCAGATAATGCAGCAGTCCCTCGTCTCTCGTTGGAAAGAGATCCGTGCTCTCAGCTCGCAGAGTTTGTTGTCCAGAGACTGAACATTAGCCAGTAAAATACTGGGAAGCGGGGATCGGTTTGCGCGGCGTCTTACTCTGATGAGCACGCCGGCTCTGCTTCCCCTTCTCCGGCTGCGTTTCCGCGGTCGGACTGCCCAGATAAAGGGCTCCGCTGCCGTGTTTGTAAACAGCTGGTCGTCACTGAAGAATTTAAAGTCCGGTTTTCGGTGTGCGATTGCCGAACCAATGTCCAAAAGTGTCTGTCTGTCGTACGCAGTAAGGCAGACAACATCCAAGACAAAAAACACAAAAACTATAAACAGAACAAACAAAAAACTGCAATGTAGTAACGGAGCTCGCGACGCAGCAGCCATCCTCGGCGCCATCTTGAATCCCATCTTAATATAATTCTGTTATAGAAAATAACCATCATGACAGATATTCACAAATATATAAAGTGTAAGAAATAAAAAAAAGGTACAATTTGAGGTCAGAAACGCATCACGCATCAAAAAAAAGTTATATGTGAATTATTAACTAATTTCTGCATGCAATACAGCTGTCATGTCACGTGACAAAAGAACGAGACTAGGACCCGAAGACTGACTCGAGATGAACTAATCATTTCTGTTTCTGCATTCAGCCTATGGGGACTTGAACGAAGAACGACTCAAAAGACTCGAGATGAACTGATCAAATCTGTTTCCGCTGGTACAGACTGCATATCCGTGCCCTAATATGGGGCTGGGACTTGATGAACGAACGACTCGAGAAATGAACTAATCATTCTGATTTCTGTAGTAGCCTGAGATGTTGCGCAATGTGCATGCGCGGGTCAATACAAAATGAACGAATCGCTCTCTGAGACGACTCGTCGTTCCCGAGTCATATTAAGGATTCGTTCAAAATGAACGAATCGTTCATGAACGACACATCACTAATTTCAATGAGAAACCTTCGGCGTCAGACACAGACGCGTTGGGCATGGGAAAGTTATCGTCATGCTGATCATATATTGGGTTATGATTTTGCCATTATGACATGTTGGACTGTGATTCTCAATTTAATCAGCCGGCATCATTTTATTTACGCTATCTAGACACGTTTTAACATGTAACCCAACCCTATTCCATCCCTAAACCTACCCATTTGTGTGGTATAAAACGCAGATATAACAGGCAGAGTCGACTGCATGCACAATTAATTAAAAAAATACAAATATTCCGAGGCCAAGCGATTGATTTGTGTGAAGGAAATTCCCAAAAGCGATCAGCGTCTCCATCCGCAGAAGATCACGAACACGTAAAATTTCAAATATTGCCGCCCGTTACGTCAGTTTTCATAGGGAAATTTCATTGGCTCTCGTATGTCTCGTGACCAATTGCGTCATTACGTCAGCTTTGATTGTAAAATGTCATTGGTTCTCGTGTGTCTTGTGACAGATTGCGTCATGCTAAAGAGGCGTGTGTATTATTTGAATGAGATATGAATGAGTGCGTTAACGGAGCGGCAGGATCAGATTAAAACATTAAGATCAACTCTGTTCTTTACATGAAGACATCGTGTGACTTCAGAAGACTTGGAATGCAACATGAGTTAATACTTTTATACTGTTTTTGGTCAGTTTTTGCAATAAATACCTGTGACTGTACTTGTATTTGCCTGTTGTGTGTTTTATATTGTTTAGGAGTGGGTAGGTTTAGGGTAGGAGTTGGGTTAGCTGCTCCAAAATATAAAAGTAACCTTTAAATATGAATAAAATATTAATAAAATCATGTATGCTTTTTACAAATGTAAAGAATAAAATGCGTCTTGATCTGACGCATTGGGTAAACAACTGAAATCAATGGAGCAAAATAGTGACGCCTAGGGGTGACTTTAACGTCTTCGTTGCGACGCGGAAGGCACTTGACCATGCTTTGTTTTTCGATGCCCTGGGAGTGAGAACAGGTTGTGCATGACTATCTATGTTTACAACAATCAACATCCAATGAACAACAACATACACTCAATCCACACAATACAATTTACCATCACACAAATTTCACACATTATCCAACATTATCCATCATCCAACCAAAATTCAACCCTTGAATTTATTTTTTTACCATTTTTTTTACAGAGCGGTGCTTATTCCAACCAAAATAAAACGTCTCTCTGACGTTGGAGCTTGATATCAAAAAAAGTTTAGATTAAAGTTTGGGTTTAGACGTCAACTCGATTTTCATTTTCAACCAAAATATACGTCTGACTGACGTTATATTAGTCCAACATCTTCCTGATGTCACATTGACATACTGTGCCTGCTGGGTATATTTGATATTTGATGTTTCTTATTGTATTTTGATGTGTATTAGTGTCTTATTCAACTCTAAGATTTCCTGATGCAGAAAAGAGTGCTTCAGCCTCACTCTGTTGAATCTTGGAGCCTTGTACCGCCGGTTTGATGGCAATAATACAAACTCATTATGCAGGACATGATTAGGGTCAGAGACTATATTATTAGCCAGACTTAACAAATTGTTGTAATAAGCTAAATCATATAACTTCTCAAGAGGCTGACCTACAATCCTTGAACACATTTTTATTTGATTAAACAACTTTGTTTTTAGCATAACAGACAAACTCTTATACCACATGGAATTGCAATATCGCAGTATACTCATAATCACAGACATAAAGAATAACATAAGAATCTGCTTTCTTACTACAAACTACCTAAGACAACAAGAGTCACAGTCTGTGTTTTAGTTCTTTCACAGAGAGTATCAATATGATCTTTCCAAGATAATATATCATCTATCATCACTCCTATACTTGTATGTTTTAATCAGATTTTTTCATTATGAATAACAACAGGCATTATATGAGTATCAGATGTAGACCCAAATATAATCTCCTCAGTTTAACTCATATTAATGACAAGATCATTATTCTCACATCACTGTACCAATTTAGATGTGAGCAATTGTTTTTGTTTTTTTCAGAGGCCGTTCGCCTCTGTTTCTCACATGGAAGTCCATGAAAGTAAATATGCAGCCACCTCAGTGATAAAACCTTGTGCATTCGGATTGTGATTTATTCCCGGTGGAGGGGAGAGTTTTGTTATCGGGAACACGCTGGTCACGTGGTCCATAACATGATTGTATACTGTAAATAAAATATCATATGCTTGGTATGATAAGAATAAATGCTGCCGTAAATAACGGCCCAATTAAAATGTTTACGTGCTTTTCTTCCTTTTATTTTTTGAGCGGTGATGAAATATATTGCTCTTGAAAATACTTGCCAGCATTTAAAGAAATACAAGCATAGAAATGTATCCAAATTGCAGCGAAGCACAACTGTACGGTACTCTGCAGTGGTCAAAAAGTTATATATTCTTGAAAACTCAGAGATGTGGATTCGGACAGCAATTAAATGACCACACAACCATGGTATATGTCTAAAACAGTAGGTAATTCGTACAGTAATACATTTTTACGAGGGTGGTGGGAGACGGACGGCAATAAAATCACTGACTATCCCCTGTAAATTATGACAATGCCTTCCGACCGCACAATAAACAATTACCGGGGCTTCAGCCAACTCCTTCACCACTAACGGAGCGAGCTGGAAAATCTAACTTTTCCCTGGACACAACATCATGGCCACCAACAAAGCTCAGCAAAGATTGTTCTTGCTCCGGCTTTAACTTCTGGATATTCGGCAGCAGTGCCACAACGGAATAAATGGCTTCGCTCGCATCTTCCTCCGCCGCCATTACTGAACTACAACTCAAACTAGCGCACGACATCAACGTCATTGTTCTCAGCCGCTCCCTCTGTTCGCTGATTGGACCGGTAAAAATTTGTTCGGAGAAAACCTAAGAATATACCGTAGTCCCAGACGGAGTACTGAAGGAAAATGAAAATTGAGCGGAAGTACGTAGGAGGGCGGAGCCAGGCTATTGCTCGACTACCCTGGCTACAAATTAGATTTGCTGCCACTACAGTGTGTCTAGATTTCTATGCTAATGAGATCCTGCACTGTTGTGGTAATCAAACAATAGATTTTTTTTTGTTTATTATTGAGTTGTCTTTAATTGAGTTGTCTACAATTTATTGTGTTTAAATCTAAACATGCATTGCAGCATGAATAAATTATGCATCTGAATTGTGACTAAAATATTTGATCCTCAATATTTTTTTGATTGTCACCATTGTTGAGATTCATACGCGGATTCTTGATGTTTCTGTAAAGCCAGATTAAAACCTTTTGTCTATAAATCTATTATTTAATTACCACAACAGTGCATGATAACAAAGCTATTACAATAAATACTGGACAATCATTAATAGCCACTTCTTCAGCCAGAGCACAAGCCTCTGAATGAGATCAGTGATTTTGCCACTACATGATGATGTCATCATCATCAATGAATAGCCAACACCACCTAATACATTTTTTTTCTTGACCTTTTGTTCCATAACAAATGTGTTTCACAAACACAGTTAAATCAGCCAGAGAAATACTGATGTCACAGAGTCAAGGGTCAAGAGCCCAACTAAAGCATACACTTATCTCCATCATGGTGACTTCCAACAGAACTATTATTTTAATTAAAACAGAAATAAAGTCAATCTGGTTATAAGTTAGTTCAAATATTATTGTTAGGTTTAGTAACTTGCGATTTTGTGACATCTGAAGTTCATTTTCTACTAAAAATGACACATTCATACTCAAAGTGATCTATCGAATGTTACCGTCATTGTGTACCATGAAGTCTATTGTATTATTTACTTAGCTCAAAGTAAAGTTTGCACAAATAAAATCATGGTTTGATTCTATATATATATATATTATTTGAGTTAAAAGTTTGTTAAATAAATAAAAATAAAAACTACAAATTACTGTGTTTCACATACAACAATTAACTTTAAATTGCTTTGCAGTATTATTCTATAATCAATTTTACAGCAATTAACAATATTTTTACAGGATTTTTTTGCCAGTAAATTCCTGTAAACAATTACAAGTTAATTTTTACAATTATATGGAAATTAAATTTAACTTATTTTTTTCGAATTATTTTTAATTGAATGAAATTAACCTGTTTTAAACAAGGGCAGTGAATTTGAAAATTAAGAATACAAAATAAGTAGGATTAAATGACACATTAAAATCAGTGAAATTAACCAGATAAAAACATGTAACATTTACAACGGGTCAGAACACAAGAGTTCTAGTAACTAAAAAAAATAACTGTAGAGGGTACTTGATCTTTTAATTTAGGTTTACTCTTGACTTAGTATAACTACCATAGATGTTACCATTGTTGTGTTTTGCATGCTGAATGTTGAAGTCTGTGTGTGACTCAAGCATGATCAACTTAAATATATTGTTATAATTATAGAGGTATCCTATAAACCTAATTTAAAGTTCCATAGGTGTATATGACATAAGTGTTAGCAATAAAATTGTGAACGATCATTATATGACATAAAGGGAAATATTACATATTTTATTATTAATATTTAAATACAGTGAGGAAAATAAGTATTTAAGTCGTCAAACTGCCCAACTAAAGAAAACACTCATCACTATGATGGTGACATAAAATAAAAATAAAAATCTTAATCAGCTGAACAAAAGATCTTAAATTGGGAGACATGTGACCTTACTCAGTTAATTGAGTTAAGTGAACTTGAGTTTAGTAAACTCAAAAAAGCTGTGCAGCAAGTTGCCTTACAATTTTAAGTTATGTCAACTTTTCTTTTTTTTTACAGTGTATATATATATATATATATAATATATAATAATATATATATATTATTTATGATTATGGCATAGCTTATTATTTATATATATTATTTATGATTATGGCATAGCTTTCTGCCCAGCCAATTGGGTTAATATTAGTAATAATTAAACAAAAAAATGTACAGTATGTTTTTAGTAGTGTGCTGTATTTTTTACAGTACAATTGTAATTAATTGTAAATTTACAGTATTTTTTTAACAGGGTAGAGTAAAAAAGATGTATGCATCTATATGTAGAAATATGTAATATTAGCAATTTAACGCAATGAATACATTCATTTCTTTCATTTCTTCTTAATTATTAATATAAAGTTAAGGACAAATGTGACATCTTAGTTGTCATTTTCATTTTGTTTTGTATTTTGTAATTGACAATTATGGAAATATTTTTAGCAACACATTTTTTAGTTTTGACACATCTTTAAATAGACTTAACAACCTCCATGTGCAAACATCCTGCTCATAGTAAAGACATCTGGATTGTGTACGTCATCACCGTCACTCACATGACCTATGCGTCTGCGTCTGAAACAGAGTCCTATCTGAGTCCTTTCCTTCACCTACAGGGTCAGTAATGAGGCTATGACTCATCAGCGCAGATCATTTGTGGTCACTGAACATCTGCTTTTGGTATACTCATTGCACATATAAGACTCTCATATGGACTGCCTTACTAATTAGGATGTATAGTTTTTTTTTTTTTGCATCTACAAGGGTAAATCCTACAGACTAAATGTTTTGCAACGTCTGTGTCATTCCTACAGAGCCGCACAGGGAAATAACTCTTAGATGCTATACTTGGTAAACATGTGGTGTAAACACACTGGTGCACTGTGTCATAAAAGTATGCATACAGCGAATAGTTGTTCTTGTGCTGACACAGCTGCATGTATCACAGAAATATTTGTATCAGAGGCAGTGTAAAATCAAAAGCGTTCATTATACATTAGGCAAAACATGGTTTTCACGTTCCTCTAATTATGTTGCTGTTTTCTTACACACGGATAATTTCCTTTAATTTGTTTTCGTACAACATTAGCTTCAAGTTAAAAGGAGTGTGTTCCACACCTTCAGCAGCTGCATGAGCGGGTCAAACCCAGCCCAAAGTAATAGGAAGCACTGTGTTCCTGCACCAAATATTTGCCTCCATCTCTGCTTTCATCGACCAGAGACATGCAGTGAATAAAACAGATTGTAATTTAGTTATTTTCAGAATTATTTATTATTTAGATGAAAAAGAATACACAATATTGTGAATATCACATTTGTAAAAGGTATGTACTTTAGTACCTTTTTAGAATCTTGTGTGTTTATGTGTGTGTAAATATATAAAACTTATTCATTTTATAAGTATATAAATGAAGAACTGAGGGAAGAGACAATTTCAAGAGTTGAAGCTGTTATAGCTGCAAAGGGTGGGCCAAGTCCATATTAAATGGATTAAGAATGGGATGTCATTAAAGTTCATGTGCATGTAAAGGCAGGCTTCCCAAAATGTTTGGAAAAATAGTGTATTTCAAATCAATAACGCTATAATAAAAACAATAATTTTAATTTCCAAAGACTGTATAAAAATGTCCAGTTGACCTCAATGCTTGAAAGACATTTTATTTGATGAGAATATGTTACATATAAAGGCAGCAGTGAGTGAAAAATGAACCCACAAATAAATACAAGAAATATTTATTATTACAGAAGGAAGGACATTGTTACGATGAAGGCAGGAGAAAACTGACACTGTATTTGACAAACGTGAGTCTCCCAATGAGCTAACTGGTAAATAAACTTGTAAATCAACACAGAACATGTACGGCTATGTACAACATGTGCTCCTGTATGTTAAGCCACTATTAAACATAAATTCGGACTTCTTTTTGTTGTTATTATGGTTTCTTTGACGTATGAACAACTGACTAACATCAACAACAACAAACAGAACAACATTATACTTTTAACATCACTATAACTGTTATTCCATATATCTTAGCCTCTGTTATTTACAACAGCAATCGCATTTTCTTACTGAGTCTTTGATGCATTAACATTTGACCTCTTTAATATACTGTTTTTGTTAAAGAAATGTTAATAAGAATAACTAACTGTATATTGCACTTGTGAAAAATAAGGGGTTAGAGCCACGGGGCCACTACAAAAGTAACAAATGTGGAAATGTTACCAAAGCCCTTCTGTCTGTAAAGATTCAACAGTAGTATTGAGAGAATATAAACATGCTGTCAACTGCAACTGAGATAAAAAAGGACATTGATGTTAACTAATATCATCTCACTTATAAACATAAAACTGTGATCTTTGTAAAGGTGGAGTATGTTGTGGTCTGTGCAGGAAAGTGAAATAATCTATCTTGGTAAAGCTAAACAAAACAGTACCAAAATTTATCTTTTTCCTATACCCATCATGCTTTGCACCCTCCAGGTACTGCCACTTGGTCAACAGGTGCCAAGGCGTTTTGGGCAAATTGATTCGAGTCAACACTCCCAGCATGTTCATAACAAATTTATCGCCATCTTATTGCCACAACTGTCCAACAGGGTGCAGCAATTTGTCCATGCAATGATCCAACGGGCTGAGCTCTCCAAGGTGCTTAGCTGACTTTCAATATAAAGCTGTGCATCAGTGGATAATGTGATTGTAGACACGTCCTGTTCTACTTAATCAATGTCAAGTCTCCAGCAATACTGATCTAAAAGGTTTCAACATATAGAGTTTGTTGCCATAGCTTTAAGATGGATCTGTGGCAGAGCTGGGTCTCTTTTGGTTGGTTAATTCCATGTAAATGTCAGAGCGGAGGAACCGAGGATACGAGTCTCTTTCCATTAGTCCAAAGATTCTGCTCTGAGCCAGGTCAAAGCAGTCTCCGCAGATGTTCTCCATGTTTTCCTTGATGTGCTCCCTGGTGTATGAGTCCAGATTAACCTTGGAAATAAAACAAGACTCTGCTTAGGACACTTTTCATATTTATTTTGGGTTGTTTTTTGGCCCATCTGCTCCCTGGAATACAAAATAAATAAATATCCTCACACAAATAAATCCTGTTCTTGCCTAGAACAACACCGTGAGACTTGTTTTTGCTAAAAACAAACAAACAAGTAAACTAAGTTCAATTCAAATTTCAATTCAAATTTATTTGTATAGCGCTTTTCACGATACATATCGTTTCAAAGCAGCTTCACAGAAAATGCATCTACATTACAATTTAAATTGATTTGTACATGTTATGCATTTCAGAAATGCACATATACAAAGCACACAGATTAGCTAACTATCTATTATTAATCAATATAATAACTATGGCACAGAAATAAGAATACATGTTGTTAATGAATAGGGTATATAGAGAGTATATAGTTTTGATTGTTCCTTTTGTCAACTCAAATGCATTATTCTGTGTATACTGCACACTTCTCCACACACATGACATTATGTACATTTCTATATAATTACTGCATGATTTCTGTATAAGTATAAGGTCATTTTTTGTGTTTAGGGTTAGGTCAATTTATTTATTAAAAAAATATATTTTATTATTATATTTATATAAAACTTTATTATTGTTTCTTTAAAAAAACGTTGCAAGACAGATTTTTTAAAAATGTTATTAATATGCAAACTTTTGCCTGTCAAATCAAAGTTTAAACATGCCATTGTGTGGCAAGCAAACCAGAAAAGAAAAAAAGAAAACTTGTAAAAACATTGTTGTTAACTGAAACTATGTTGAATTATATATATATATATATATATATATATATATATATATATATATATATATATATATATATATATATATATATATATATATATATATATATATTATACATATAACTAAAAGAGAATTAGAAATGTTGCCTTGGCTGAAATAAGCTTAAATTGAAGCACTAAAATTATAAGCTGGAAAGTAAACACAAATTGAAATGAAAACAACTCAAACCTAAATATTAATATTTAAAAATAACAAAAACTAATAAAAATTACAAAAGCACATAGCAAAATTACTACAAATTAAATTAAAATTAAAAAAAAAAAAAAAATACAAATAAATACTAAAATAATTAATTTGACCTTTTGTGTTCTTACCTCTTTGCAGGACTGTATGGAGATGTACTCAGTGAATATCTTCTTTGCTTTGGATGCCATTTTGGACAGCGATTTGATCCTCTTGAAGTCCCCACATGCCAGCCAGAAGTCCAGATTCTCTTCACTGAACTCTGTTTGCAGGAAGGAGCGGAAAACTACCAGGCCATCTGAAGAAGGAAAGAGAAAATTACTCTAACGCTTATTAGAAAACAGAATACGTATTAAAGAATCTGGGTTAAATCTGGATTTGGGTCCAGGAGCAGAGGTTAATGTGGATAAACGACATGGTTTAAAACAGCAGTAACAGCTGCTGAAGTGCAGAGATCAACACGGCTGTCATATCAAATGAGACATATCTTACATTTGTGAGAAAGCAGCGCATCAAGCGACTCTGCCCATTTGAGTGCTTCCTCTGGAGTCGGTCTGTGGATGAGCAGACAGAGCGGTCAACAAAGCCATGACTCACACTAATGATCCATTCACAGATAATTATAGCAAACAAAATAGGCCATCTATTCAAAAACTCCAAAACGTCACTGATGTTCTGATTGCCTACAACACTTACATCAAAGCCTAACCTATTCACCCATTCAGTGTTTCTGAATGACTGTCTTGATACATGAAACTATCACATGGACTCACTTGTCTGACTTAAGGACTTTCTCAAGCTTGCTGGTTGGATTGCTTCCATGTCTGTCGTTGGTCTTCTTCCGCAGAAAAGTCAGGCGGTTTTTCATGTCTTTGGCCCTGTGTGACAAGACAAAAGGCATAACATCATGTGATTTATTAGCCAACTGTTCACTCGAGTGCTACTGGGAGGAAATGTGTTCTGGTTACAGTCGTAAGCTTTATTTTAGGAGGAACATGGATAGTAAAGGCATTAATTATGCTCTCCACCAGTGAACCTGAGAATGGAAAACATTACGTTCATATCGCTTAAAGCAGAGCATTCCATAGTTGCATTCACCTAAAAAAGAAATAATATTTTGCATAAGCCTATTTTTATGATAATGTGCCACATTTGAATTAAAAAAATACTGGGTAACACTTTATTTTACAGTGTCATTGTTTCATAAGTTACATGTAGTTACTATAGTAATTTTAACTATAATTTATGCATAATTACATACAACTAACAATAAACCAAACCCATAAGTACATGTAGTTACTTAATATTACTCAGCACTTAAAAGTATAGTGTAACCGAATACTGTATAAATATTTTTATGTACATGAAAAACATGATAGATAAATAAATAAATAAAAAACAAGAAATATTTGTTTTTGCATAAAGAAAATTAATCTTATTTGTAGGACCATAAAGATTTTCACACAAAGATTTCCAAACAATGTGTAAATCTGCTAAGTTGTCAAGAAATTAATGATACGATGCAAACATGTAATGGTGCTATTTTCTTAACTGCAAAATTAAAAAATCTTATATTTTCTTTTGATTTTGGGGTTAAATATATCCCCAACATTTCTTTATAGTGTTACGAGATTCACTCAATAAAATTGCAAAAGTAGAAGAAGGAAAGTTGCTTGACTTACAGATTCTTGGACTTCTTCTTTTTGACACCAGTTTTTCCCATGTCACATTTACAGTTTGGTTTGCCACAAACCTGAGGAAGATTTACAAAACACATGTTTAATTAATTAAGCTACATTAAGGATTGTTGAGTGTGAATCATTATTGAAAGTATTGGGGATAACACATTACAAGGAACATGAGTTACGTAATCATACTTTTTCCCAAGTAACTAGTAAAGTAGTACATTACTTTGACTCCCTTAACTGTCACCGTCCCAGACGCTTGGAGCTCTTTTTTTAATTGCCTTTCTTCCTATCACATATTTTATTAATCATCATAAATTAGGAAATCATTCAAAAGCTTACGCCCTTAGTATTCATCCCGTGGAAACCATTTTTAAATTGGACATTATGTTACCATGGAAACAGTACTTTAATTCCTTTTAGCTGGCTCCTCCTCCCTAGTGGGAAGTGTCATGTTTCATATTACTAAATTTACTGCACTATTTTATATAAAGTTTACAAAACTTTTTCTAATCTTGACAAAACACATATCGTTTGAAAGGTCTGAGACTCAAGATTCCATATTTGGCTATTGTTTTGTGATAGAAGTGATATTGTGACAGAAATGTATTAATTTGTGACAAGAGAAATTCAATGGAATGTGGGTGACACCCGGGTGGCTAGGAACTTCTCATAGGAACTTAATTTTTTTGTAGTATCAACTTCAAATTTGGAACACAACTTGATTAGACAGATGGCTTTGATTTTATAGCATTTTTAAATTAAAATTTATTTTGTAAAATGTATATTTTTGTGTATAAATGTATAAATGCGTATTTTGCAGGCGACCTCTTATACTCGCGGGCGTTACGCACATGATGTCATAGACAGCCATTGGTCAATAGATTGGCGTGCTCAGACACTGCTCATGCTGAGGGCATTCCCCAAAGCGCCAACTCCAGACGCTGTGTCAAGGTTCCACTTTGAAAGGGAACAGTATTAATATGTTAAATAACACAAATATACTTTATGTATTTGATCTCACTTTATTAACCAATGTTTTTTCTTTGCTGCTCCAATTCAACTGTACGAATAAGCAAAAATTACTTTTTTTTAAATATTATATTTATTATAGTATTTTCAGATTTACAGACATATGGACAATACAATCACATGACAGAAAAAAACTAACAAAAACAAAAAAAAACACAACAACTCTCCTTCAGTTAGATTCACGTTTGCAGTTAACGACAACGCCAAACACAGGCAAGGGAAGATTTTAGCCCAGCATGACATGGATAGGGTGAGGTTGTTTAAATGGACCAAATGAGTTTAAGGGGAGCGACAATAATAAAAGAGAACATTTCGATTTTTAATTTTAATTAAGACAGACGTTAACAAAAATGACAATAAAATATATATATATATATTTTTAAATGACAATTTTAAATTGTTTCGTCCTTATTGATTTTTAACAGATGATTCGGAAGAGGATTCCAAGAAGCTTCAAATGTATCTATTTTACCAGAGATAATGTATCGAATATATAATGTAAAGAAAGTTCTGACAACCAGATCTTGAATAGTGGCTTCGAATTTTTCTTCCACACACAAAGTATAGTTTTTTTGGGCAATAATCATACCATACTGTATAGGCAATCGAGTAACATGATTAAGGTGCTGCAGGGAAGCTGACCAGCCAAGAATGGCAGTCGCAGGATCTACTGGAAGCTCACATGAATAAGCTTCAGAAAGAAACGTGTCGGTTACGTATGTAACCCTTGTTCCCTGAGGAGGGAACGGAGACGTACGTTAGTGACTAACGAATGGGGGTTTCGCTTAGAAGCCTATCATCTTCGAGAATTCAACAGCGCCCAATGGCAGTGCCAATGCCATGGGCATGCGGAATTTGCATGCGTAACTCCGCCCCACCCTGTGGGTATATAAGGAAGTACGCTGGCAACATCGCATTATGTTACTGCTGCAGGAGCCAAGACTGAACTCCGCATACCAGCAACACAGCTGACGTGGCAAAGGAAACGTACGTCTCCGTTCCCTCCTCAGGGAACGAGGGTTACATACGTAACCGAGACGTTCCCTTTCGTTCAGTCACTACGACGTACGTTAGTGACTAACGAATGGGGGTTCCAATACAACAACGCCACTCAGCTGTTATCCAGTGCCCTGCGTAAGTGTGAGTACCCTGTCGTAAGACTAGTACGGACGAAGGACTCCCACTTATCACAGGATTACCAAGGTACACTGGGAAGCATATCCCAGTGAGGGAATGCCAAGATGCCTACCCGTAGGGAGGACTTAAGAATACACATATGACCCGCAAAGGGCTGCATATGGAAGATCTCTAGGGTACCAGCCGAAGGTGGATTTTTAACCCTAGGGGCGGCAGGGACTTGCCAAGGGAAAGACACCTGCTCGCTGAGGAGGCTTACGGTGGAAATACTCGTGTGGGGGTCGCCGGAGGGGAACCATGCACACGGAGCACCTGGCCGGACACGAGGGTCTGGGCTCGAAAGGGCAGACTGAACTGATGTCGGCGTAAGCAGTGCTGGAGGAGCTCAGGGCTCTCGGGGAGCTCACCTGAGGGAAAATATCGCACGTATCCAGTCCTTGGAGTGGAATGGCGAGCAAGCGAAGACACCTGAGCCTGGCCCATTACCGGCCACCGTAGGGGCGAGTACATAGTCGGACACTGGCTCCACTCGGAGATTGTAGAATCTGGCGAATGTGTTTGGTGTCGCCCAGCCTGCAGCTCTGCAGATGTCTGTTAGCGAGGCGCCATGCGCTAAAACCCAAGAGGAGGCCACACTCCGGGTGGAGTGTGCCCTGACCCCAAGGGGACATGGTCGACCTTGCTGCTGGTAAGCCAAAACAATGGTGTCCACTATCCAGTGAGACAACCTCTGCTTTGAGAGAGCTCTTCCCTTCCGCTCTCCACCATAACAGACAAAGAGCTGGTCTGAGGTCCTGAAACACTGCGTGCTGTCTACATAGGCGCGGAGAGCGCGTACTGGACAGAGCAATGCCAAGGCTGGGTCTGCCTCCTCCAAAGGCAGCGCTTGCAGGTTCACCACCTGGTCTCGGAACGGAGTGGTGGGAACCTTGGGCACATATCCGGGCCGGGGTCTCAGGATCACGTGAGAGTTAGCCGGCCCGAACTCCAGGCACGCTTCGTCAACCGAAAATGCCTGCAGGTCCCCTACCCTCTTAAGAGAGGCCAATGCGGTCAGCAGAGCCGTCTTCATAGACAAGAATTTAATCTCAACCGACTGCAAAGGCTCAAAGGGAGGCCTCTGCAGAGCACTTAAGACTACTGAGAGGTCCCAAGAGGGAACGAGAGGAGAGCGAGGAGGATTCAGTCTCCTCGCCCCCCTCAGGAACCTGATGATCAGGTCGTGCTGACTTACCTTTTTGTCTCCCAGGAGATCGTGGTAGGCAGATATTGCGGCCACGTACACTTAAGGGTGGAAGGAGACAGCCTTCGTTCCACCCCCTCCTGGAGAAACGATAGCACAGACCCGATCGGGCATTTCCAGGGGTCTTCTTGGCGGGAAGAACACCATGTGACGAAGAGGTTCCACTTCAACGCATAGAGGTGTCGTGTAGACTCTGCCCTAGCGGAAGTGATGGTAGCGACCACCGCAGGTGGAGGGCTACTCAAACCAGCCGCGTCCCGTCCAGAAGCCACACGTGGAGCTTCCAGAGCGCTGGACGCGGGTGCCAAAGGGTGCCCCGTCTCTGAGTGAGAAGGTCTAGACTCAGAGGAATAGGCCAGGGAGGGGCTGTCGCAAGGAGTAGCAGTTCTGAGAACCAGGTCTGGCCGTGCCATACGGGGCGACCAACATGACCTGCTCCTTGTCCTCCCTGATCTTGCACAGAACCTGTGCGAGAAGGCTCACTGGGGGAAACGCATACTTGCGTAGGCCCTGCGGCCAGCTGTGCGCCAGTGCATCCGTGCCGACCATCGGTCAGGGAATAATACAGGGAGCAATGGGAAGAGTCCTGGGAGGCAACAGGTCACCTGTGCGTCGCCGAACCGTTCCCATATCAGCTGGACCGACTGGGGATGGAGTCTCCATTCTCCAGGAAGTGTCTGAAGCCGTGACAGCTCGTCGGCTGCACGGTTCAGGACTCCTGGGATGTGGACAGCATGAAGGGACCTCAGATGCTTCTGACTCCATAAAACGAGATGGTGGGCGAGTTGAGACATACGGCGGGAGCATAGACCGCCCTGGTGGTTGATGTACGCTACAACGGCCGTGTTGTCTGTCCTGACTAGTACATGTTGACCCTTCAGCAACGCTCGGAAGCGGTGCAGGGCGAACCGTACTGCCAGTAACTCGAGGCAATTGACATGCAGAAGGCTGCTTGTCCATTGCACATGGCACCCCAGCCCGTGGATGATGCATCTGTTGATACAACAAGATGCCTGGAAACTCGTTCTAAGGACACACCGGTCCGTAGAAACTTGAGGTTCGACCACGGGGTGAGAGTCTATAAGCAGGCCCGAGTCACTTGTACCCGGAGCGTGCCAGACCGCCATGCCCATCTCGGGACTTGATCGCGTAGCCAGTGCTGAAGCGGTCTCATATGTAGCAATCCGAGCGGCGTCACCGCGGCTGCAGATGCCATATGCCCCAGGAGCCTCTGAAATAGCTTCAGTGGGACCGCACTCTCGCCCTCGATTTGACGAAGGCAAGTCAGCAGAGACTATGTGCGCGCTCACTGGTAAGCAGCACGCACCTGCGACCGAGTTGGAAACCACACTGAGAAAGGAGATCCTCTGCACAGGGCAGAGTCGCTCTTCTCCCAGTCGACCCGAAGGCCCAGACGGGCTAAGTGCTGGAGCACTTGGACTCTGTGTCCGCAGACCTGCTTACGAGAGTGACCCAGTATGAGTCAGTCATCGAAGTAGTTCAGGATGCGAACCCCGTGCTGCCGAGAGGCGCAAGGGCTGCCTCGATAGACTACGTAGAGTCACGAGGGGACAGAGCTGCCCGAATGGGGGGACTGCGTACTGAATGTCCGCCCCTCGAAGCAAACCGTAGGAACGGTCCGCGTCGAGGAAGGAGACATGAAGTAAGCGTCCTTCAGGTCGATTGCTGCAACCAATCTACCGGACGAACGTGTCCAAAGAGGCGTTCGCTACCGACATCCTGAACGGAAGCCTGAGAAGGATCGGTTCAAGACGGGCAGATCCAGGATTGGCCATAACCCACCGGTTTCCTAGGGTACAATGAAGCAAGGGCTGAGAAGCCGGACTTCACTTCGGCTGGAGGGACAGGCTCGATCGCACCCTTCGCCAGTAGGGTGACAACCTCCGCACGCATGACAGGGGATAGGCCCCATCATAGCGGGCGGCCTCCCCAGAGCGGGGAGGAACCTGCGCGAACTGAATCGCGTAGCCGCGCCTGACGGTCTTCGTGACCCAGTGGAACAGTCCCGGAAGCTGAAGCCAGACTCCCAGGAACTGCACCAGCGGGGTCATTCGGACCACAGACGTACCCAGGGTGGGGCAGCGAGGCAGCGTTACCGGCCCGGACATGGGAGGCTGTTGGGCGTCCCGGTGCGGGGGCACGGTTAACTGCTGCGTCCTGACAGAGGAGACCAGGGAAGGACGCACGTTCCACTGGGGTCTGCTCTGAGAGGAGGCTGGTGAGAGAGAGGGACGAGAGTGGCGCGGCCCGGAGGCGGCACACACTGCCATCACCGGTCTCTGGGTCCTCAGAGATTAGTCCTCTTGAGCGTTTAGCCAGGCTGAGGAGCGGACTGGGCGACATCCTGCAACCACCTCCACAGTGCGGCCCGGAGAAGGCTGCTGCTGGGGCCGGACGGGAGGAGGGAGGGCGCCCTCGGCGGCGAGCGGACTGAGGCGACTGGGCCGGCGGCTGGTGCAGCAGCCAGCCACCGGGGCAGTACGTGTTACAGCCTCAGTCTGCTCTGGGGCGGCCGAGAACTGTTGGGCGCAGTTCTCAGCCGCGCCACCGAAGAGGGCAGCCTGGGATATGGGCGAGTTGAGGAGGCGGGCTCAGTCAACCCCCCCATATCACCAGGTAAGGCCAGGAAATTCTCCCGTACCACAGGTGTGGACATCGCCTGACCGAGGGAGCGTGTGGCGACCTTCACCACCCAGAGGGCGGGATCAGTGGCGGCACGCAGCTCAAAAAAGAGCCCTGGGTCAGCTCCACCCTTGTGCATGTGCAAAGGGGCGGCGGCCTACCCCATAGCACTGCAGGACCACGCCACCGAAGTAGACGAGCCCACAGGCTTAGGGAGGGTGCTTAGGACAGCCACACCACGTCAAAGCCCTCTGTGGACACCGTAGTGCGCAACAGAGTTGTTCAACAGTGGGGGGGGGGGGGGGGGGGGGGGCAGTGTACCCTAGGCTAAAATTCACAAAGTTTTGGGCATGCCCAAAAAAGATGACCAAGAGAGCCCTCCGTAGATTCACACTTATTGCAAAGAGGAGAGATAGTAGGATAGAAAGTACTGAGTTTAACCCTAGAGTAATGCAATCTATGCAACACTTTATACTGTATAAGTTGATGCCTAGCATTAATAGAAAAGGTGTATATATTTTTAAGACATTTTCCCCAGTCCTCCTCAGAGAGATCTGAATATCTAGTTCCTCTTCCCAATCATTTTTCAAACGGTTAGTGGAAATCTCTAGCTGACTCGTGAAAAAAACACATTTTGTAACTAATTTTGGGATGTTGGGGATGCAAGTAAGAAGTTTATGTAATTCATTATCAGTTGATAGTATTTCAAAGTTTGGCATAGAACGAACATAATTTCTAATTTGTAAGTATCTGAAGAAGTGTGATGCAGGTAGGTCATATTTCTCTTTTAATTGAGTGAATGTGGCGAAATTATTGTCAATATATAAATCTCTCAAGGTAAGGATTCCTTTTCTAGCCCAACCTGTGAACACTGGATCTAACAGTGAAGGTTTAAAAGCATGGTTATGACAGACTGGAGCAGAAAAGAAGGTATTTGGGAATGTCCCATTTAAATGTCTTCACAATCTGAAGCCAAATCCGAAGAGAATTGTTAATCATAAAGTGGGATCCTGCTGAAGCTTTAAATGTCTCAGGGGCAGCCAAAAGTAATGAAGACATAGACCAATTTGAATCGCCCCGCTCAATCATAAGCCATGAAGGTATATCAGCTGAAGGCCTGTCTGGGCGTGGGTCCTGCCAGTAAGTTAAGGCTCTACAATTGGCAGCCCAATAGTAATGTTGGACATTTGGTAAACCCAAACCCCCCAGCATCCTAGGCTTGCACACATAGTATTTTAGATATTCTATGTGCTTTGAAGCCCCAGACGAATGGCAGCACAATGGAATCTAAAGTTTTGAAGAACTTTTTGGGCAAATAAATCGGAAGATTCTGGAAAAGATACAGGAATCTAGGTAACGTCACCATCTTAATAGCATTCACACGCCCAACCTTCATTGACAGTGGTAGGGTCCTCCAGCATTTTATATTGTTCTTTAGATTTTCAAGCATTGTTAAATAATTAAGCTACCGAACGTTTCCAATAGATTTAGTAAGGGTGGGACAGACTGTTCTGGGTTGCTGAGATAAAGAATAATGTCATCTGCGTAGAGGGACATTTGGTGTTTAATTCCACCTAAATTCAAGGGTGAAATTAAAGGGCTCTTTTTAATTGCGAGGGCGAGAGGTTCAATTGCAATTGCAAAAAGCAAGAGCGAGAGAGGGCAGCCCTGACGAGTGCCTCTGTGTAATTGGAATTGTGGGGACTTGTTAAAATTAGTAAGAACTGAAGACGTGGGATAAGCGTATAACATCTTCACCCAAGAGGCAAAGGTGTCACCCATATCAAATTCTCTAATCACAGCTAAAATATAATCCCATTCAATTTGGTCAAATGCCTTTTCTGCGTCTAGGGAAAGAATTGCAACGCTAGCTTTAGATTCAAATCTGGTATATAAAATATTAATTAAACGCCTGACATTGGAAAAGGAGATACAGCCGGGAATAAAACCAGATTGGTCAGGGTGAATAATTTTCCCAATGCATTTATTTAATCTAGTAGCCAAAATCTCAAAAGAGTTCAAAAGAGCTATGGGTCGATATGATGAAGGGTCAGTTTCCTTTCGTTCAGTCACTACGACGTACGTTAGTGACTAACGAATGGGGGTTTCGCTTAGAAGCCAATTACCTTCGAGAATTCAACAGCGCCCAATGGCAGTGCCAATGCCATGGGCATGCGGAATTTGCATGCGTAACTCCGCCCCACCTCGTGGGTATATAAGGAAGTACGCTGGCAACATCGCATTATGTTTCTGCTTTGGAGCCAAGAGCATCTCTTCACTCCTACAAGCCTGAATTCTGAAGTCTTCTCTTCAGTCTTCGAAACGAGCGGTTCTCCAGGGTGTTGGTGTGACGGCGCATTCCAGCGGTCTCGCATTGCCTGCCTGCTGATCTGTGCAGTGATCTGCAACAGCTGTGTGTTTTTTCCCTGGGCGTTTCGGCACTCTGCAGAGCTTTCCTCTCACAAAAAGAGCTTGCGCGTGGCACGTCCTTTTCAAGACGGTTCGCCCGTGCACTTCCGGGTGCGATCGATCTCCGTTGCTGTCTATGGGCACTCACTGCTCGACGTGTTTGGGCTTCAGCACGTTCGGACAGTGTTTGTGGATGTGTCATGTTCCCACTGCGGGAACGTGACCATCGCGATGTCGCGGTCGAGACTCAGTGATCTCCGTGAGGAGAGAGAGTCCCCTCTGCCACACTCCCAATCCGAGATGCATGAGGAGATCACGCGGTCCTGGAAGCCCCCGGGCTTCCCGTGACCGTTCAGTGGCCTCCTCCGCCTTCTCTGCCCTCGATGGGGCCGCGGCCGACGGTACACTGGGGTTCCCCACTGTTGAACACTCTGTTGCGCACTACGGTGTCTCTGTTGCGCACTAACGCCAGGCTGGAGGTGGACAACTCAGAGATGGGTTCTAGTTCTTTCCAGGGGATGGTAGCAGGGCCTCTCCTTCCCCCGGTGGAGGGCCGGGGGAAAATCCTTCTGCTGCTGGCCCCCGGGCTAGCAGCGCTTGGAAAGAACTCATGTTCCTGTCTCTGAGGACCCAGAGACCGGTGATGGCAGTGTGCGCCGCCTCCGGGCCGCACCGCTCTCGTCCCTCTCTCTCGCCAGCTTCCTCTCAGAGCAGACCCCAGTGGAACGTGCGTCCTTCGCTGGTTACCTCCGTCCCACGTCTGGGCCAGTCACGCTGCCTCGCTGCCCCACCCGGGTTACGTCTGTGGTTCGAGTGACCCTGCTCGTCAGTTCCTGGAGCTGGCTTCAGTTTCCGGGACTGTCCACTGGGTCGCGAAGACCATCATGCTCGGCTACGCGATTCAGTTTGCGCAGGCTCCTCCCCACTCTGGGGAGTCCGCCTGCCATGATGAGGCCTAATGCCCCAGTCATGCGTGCAAAGGTTGTCACCCTACTGGCGAAGGGTGCGATCGAGCCTGTCCCTCCAGCCGAAGTGAAGTCCGGCTTCTCAGCCCTTGCTTCATTGTACCCGAGGAAACCGGTGGGTTATGGCCAATCCTGGATCTGCCCGTCTTGAACCGATCCCTTCACAGGCTTCCGTTCAGGATGTCGGTAGCGAACGCCTCCTCGGACGCGTTCGTCCGGTAGATTGGTTGCAGCGATCAACCTGAAGGACGCTTACTTTACGGATATGTGCCCAAGGTTCCCACCACTCCGTTCCGAGACCAGGTGGTGAACCTGCAAGCGCTGCCTTTGGAGGATGCAGACCCAACCTTGGCATTGCTCTGTCCAGTACGCGCTCTCCACGCCTATGTAGACAGCACGCAGTGTTTCAGGACCTCAGACCAGCTCTTTGTCTGTTATGGTGGAGAGCGGAAGGGAAGAGCTCTCTCTAAGCAGAGGTTGTCTCACTGGTTAGTGGACACCATTGTTTTGGCTTACCAGCAGCAAGGTCGACCATGTCCCCTTGGGGTTAGGGCACACTCCACCTGGAGTGTGGCCTCCTCTTGGGCTCTAGCGCATGGCGCCTCGCTAACAGACATCTGCAGAGCTGCAGGCTGGCCGACACCTAACACATTCGCCAGATTCTACAATCTCCGAGTGGAGCCAGTGTCCGACTAAGTACTCGCCCCTACGGGTGGCTGGTAATGGACCAGGCTCAGGTGTCTTCGCTTGCTCGCCATTCTACTCCACGGACTGGATACGTGCGATTATTCTCCTCAGGTGAGCTCCCCGAGAGCCCTGAGTTCCTCCAGCACTGTCGACGCCGACATCAGTTCAATCTGCCCTTTCGAGCCCAGACCCTCATGTCCGGCCAGGTGCCCCGTGTTCATGGTTCCCCTCCGGCGACCCCCACACGAGTATTTCCACCGTAAGCCTCCTCAATGAGCAGGTGTATTTCCCTTGGCAAGTCCCTGCCACCCCTAGGGTTAAAAATCCAACCTCTGGCTGGTACCCTAGAGTTCTTCCATATGCAGCCCTTAGCAGGTCATATGTGTATTCTCTAAGTCCTCCCCACGGGTAGGCATTTTGGCATATCCACACTGGAATATGCTTCCCAGTGTACCTTGGTATTCCTGTGATAAGTGGGAGTCCTTCGTCCGTACTAGTCTTACGACAGGGTACTCACACTTATGCAGGGCACTGGAAGACAGTTGAGTGGCGTTGTTATATTGGAACCCCCATTCGTTAGTCACTAACGTACGTCGTAGTGAATGAACGAAAGGGAACGTCTCGGTTACGTTAGTAACCCTCGTTCCTTGAGGAGGGAACGGAGACGTACGTTCCTTTGCCACGTCAGCTGTGCTGCTGGAATGCGGAGTTCAGTCTTGGCTCCTGCAGCAGTAACATAATGCGATGTTGCCAGCGTACTTCCTTATATACCCACGAGTTGGGGCGGAGTTACGCATGCAAATTCCGCATGCCCATGGCATTGGCACTGCCATTGGGCGCTGTTGAATTCTCGAAGGTAATTGGCTTCTAAGCGAAACCCCCATTCGTTAGTCACTAACGTACGTCTCCGTTCCCTCCTCAGGGAACGAGGGTTACATACGTAACCGAGACGTTTCTTCTTTACCTTTTTTAAGAATTAGGGAAATATTTGCATCATACAGGGACTCGGGGAGTTTGTGTTCACCAAATGAATGATTAAACATCCTCAACAACAAAGGAGAGAGCACATGTGCAAATCTTTTATAAAATGAAATCCCAAAACCATCTGGGCCAGGCGCCTTACCACTGGGCGAAGATTTAATAGCATCTAGTATTTCCTCTAGAGGTATATCCGCATTTAGCGCTGTCTGTTCTATGCAACCCAACTTTGGAAGACATAATGAATGGAGAAAATTAGTTAATGCTGAGGGGTCAGAACAGCCCTTTGATTTGTATAGTTTTTCATAAAATTCTGTAAATGTATCATTGATTTCACTGGGATTTGTTAGAATAACACAAGTCTTGTTTTTGATTTTATGAATTGCTCTTGTGGCTTGTATCCCCCTCAATTGGCGAGAAAGCAATTTGTCTGGTTTTTCCCCAAGTTCAAACTGCTTTTGCTTAACTTTTAACAGCATATCATTATATATTAAATTATATTCTAATTTAAGTGCAGTGATTTCATTGAGCACATTCGAATCTGCAGGATCTCTATAAGCATCCTCCAGCCGAGTGAGACAATTATCAATTTCTAAAAGGCGTTTAACCCGTTGCTTTTTTAGACTGGTCTCGTATGAAATAATAGGTCCTCTCGGGGCAGCCTTTAGGTTTTCCCATAATGTTGAATCTGAAATCTCGCCCGTGTTGTTAAATTTGAGAAACTCGGCAAGCAACTTTGTTAATTGTTTGCAAAAAGTGACATCCAAGAGCAGGGTAGGATTAAAACGCCAGTTATAGCTGGGCTTAATTTTTAAGAGATCTAGAGATATTGTCACTGGTGAATGATCAGAGATGATTCTATTGTGATGCTTCAATGATTTTACACAGGGAATAATTTTAGAGTCGACTAAAAAGAAATCTATCCTGGAGTATGATTTGTGAACTTGCGAAAAAAAAGTATACTGCATGTATGTAGGATATTTTAGTCTCCATATATAAATTAGATCAAGAGAAGTAATTAAATCAGTAAGAACAATGGCAGAGTTGGTCAAGGGTGTGCCAGGGCGAGAAGGAAATATATCTAGAGTAGGGTCCAACACTAAGTTAAAATCACCGCCTATTATCAGATGAGTATTCAGAGTGTTTGGTAAAAGATTAAAGACTCTGCGGAAAAAAGCAGGATCATCAAAATTAATCCGTACACATTGAGCAGTGTGATATGAAATGAGGAAAGTAGGCCAGTGACAATTAAATAGCGGCCATTAGGATTGCTAAAAGTTGATATGTGCTTAAAAGGGACTGATTTACGAAACAAAATAGCTACTCCTCTAGCCCTGGATGAGAAAGTAGATTGGAATACTTGTGAGACCCAATTGCACCTCAGTCGCCTTTGTTCAGAATGCCTAATATGTGTCTCTTGTAAAAATATTATGTCAAAAAGAGATGGACTTCAAATAAGAAAAAATTTTAGCTCTCTTAATCTGGTTATTTAATCCACGGACATTCCAGGTGGCAAGAGTAACATTGCCACCATTATGTGACGGCACTGTACTAGTCATGGACTAATCATACTAGCCCTGTACAATATCTAACATAATGCCAGCTACAAAGGGAATTTGAATGGATATTAACCAGTGAAGGAGATATACAGACACAAAACTCTAAACATGAGACGAAAAAAAACTAAACAAAGACAGAAACACCCACCGACCCCCATCCTTCAGCTTCCCCAAACAAAGCCAGGAAAAAAAACTCATAGGAACAGTGGAGCTGCTGGTCAGCAAAAGGATTAAGAAAAAAAAAAAGTAGCCTCTAACAGAGAAACCAGGAAAACCCTAACAGCCTCCAGCTAAGTAATTAACAAAAGAATTGCTCAATAAACCTTGCCTATAGAACATATAGCATACAACCAATGTAAAAATGTATATAATAAAAAATAAAATTATATATATATATATATATATATATATATATATATATATATATATATATATATATATATATATATATATATATATACAAACACATACACATACACAAAATAAAATAATAAACTTAAGCAACATACAATCTGAACAGATAAAAATGCAAATAGTCTGAGAAGGTCTTTTTCTTTCTTTCTTTTTTCTCTTCTTCTCTCTTACCTTCTCTTTTTTTCCTTTTTTGGTTGAAAACATGTTTACAACCTCATATAAAAGCAAGGCCGCCAATAAACAGAAGGAACGATGATTTAAGTCCTTCAATCATGGTAACAGCATCAAGGAACGTTCTAACAGATCAAGAAGGGTCTTGTTCAATGGTGGTGTTCACAAAAACCTCAGCCTCCGAAACCAAACCAAAGATTTTCTTGTTGGTAACCTGGGTGACCATCAGACGTGCAGGGAACAGCATTCCATATCGGATACCGGCATCCTTCAACTTCTTTTTCACTCTGTCAAATGCCCTACATTGTGAAAGTTCCTCTGCTGTGAGATCTGGGAAGATAGAGATTTGTACGCCGTCATATTTTAGAGGCGAGTGTTGCCGTGCGAGCCGCAGAATCGTCGCCTTGACCGGATAGTGATGTATCCTCGCGATCAGAATTCGGGGTCGCCCTCCTTTCGATGGTAAAGGCCCGGTGCGATGTGTGCGATCAACTTTAATCCCCCCAGGAAAGTTCTCGGCTCCCAGGAGGTTCGGGAAGAGTTTTTCCACAAACGTCGTCGGGAACGGCCCTCGACTCGAGATCATCCACTTTAGCACGTAGGGCCTTATTAGCTGCTAGGATTTCCTGACAGGAGGCCTCAAGGGCTGAGATGCGGCTTTCATGCTCAGCTTTGACACTCTCAAGGTCCGAGATACACGAGGTGGTTTCAGACATCGCTGTTTGTAGCTGCGATAGAGTCGCTTCCAACGAGTTAAATCTGTCGGTCATACTGTTATTCATAGTTTGTATGGCGGAGAGGATAGCTGTTAAGTCTGGGGCCGTGCTGCGGTCACGATCAGTCTCGTGTTCAATAGACGATGCATTCTTGGTCAGTTGTTCACCTGCACAGGTTGGTGAATCACCTTTCTTGGATTTAGCCTTTTTCATCTCACTGTTAGATATTGTTGAGCAAACTTTCGTAGTGAAAATGGTCAAAATATACAAATTTATAGAAACTTATTGAGGGAGCTCCCTAAATTTACGTCCACTCCATGTGGTGCTCTCTAGCGCCCCGCAAAAATTACTTTAGATAAACATCACATTTGTTTCATTTTTTGTTTTTATTGCTGAAGTAAAACTGTTAAACGTTATTCTCCTGTGTCACGAAAGGTTTGTTTCAGCTGCGCCTGAGGCTTATTCATTTTACTTTTTGGTGTAAAAGGTGTTTTACATTTGCCAAAAAAATTAACTTTTGTTATTAAAAACAAACAAGCAAGCCCAGCCCAGGGTTAAAAGTATATAACCAAAAGTAACGTAATACATTACTTTCCATAAAAAGTAACTAAGTAATGCTATTTGTTACTTTTCAAGGGAGTAACGCAATATTGTAATGCATTACTTTCAAAAGTAACTTTCCCCAACACTGAAGTTTTAACAAAAGACATATTTAGTTTTGATTTTTAAATTAATTAAATTAGTCTAGTCAAATAAAAAAAACATGGTATTCAGAATGCAGAATAAAAAATTGTATGCAGTATTTGAAATTTGATATTAACGAATTTGTACGCACCCTCCTTCCAGTGAAGAGCAGGCAGATCTGGTGGACAGATCCTCCATTCTTGGTGAGCTCTTTCCTCAAGGTCTGTGGGGACGGGATCGCCCAGCGCTCCGGAGGTTCTCGCTTGGCCTCTATGCAGTCGATGGCCTGATCTGAGATGAAGCGAGGAGACCGGGGCTCCTGCAGCAAACTACCCTCGCTGTGCGTCCGTCTGTGGAGGGACCTCTGCACACACAAGCCCCCACTCTGCTGCCCACTGCTAGGAGATGATTCCACCATACTCCTCCTCTTCAGAAATCCTTCATCGCTGTCCTCATCGTCTTCTTCTTCCTCCTCCTCATCATCATCAGTTGATGGTGAGGTCAAAGCATCTGCATTGAAGGAGCGATCCAGGCACAGCTTTGGAATAACTAGAGGGGAGGAAGATGACGATGAAGATGTGGGTCTGGCGCCAACACTAATGGTCTCAGAAGCGCTCTCGCCCTCCCCCTGCTCCCTTTTCTCCAGTTCTGACTCTTGCCCTCCTCCTTTCGCCTCCTTCTGTCTGTCCTTCCAAATCTCAGAGGTCTCCATGTATGGAGGTTTGCAAGAATCTCGAGGGGTCGGTGCGGTTTGGTTGGCATCTCCGGTGCTGCCATGCAGATCTTGGTAAGAGAGCTGCTGAGTTGTAGAGCTGCAGTTGGTTCTTCTCATAATGGGTGATGCAGAGGGGCATGATGGGGAACAGGGCTCAGACACACTGTGAGGGCTGAAGCCCAGCAGACCCAGATCAGTCTGTTCGGCTGCTTTTGGTTCCAGCATCTGTCAATACACAATTAAAATCAACATTTTACAAATAGCTCTGGATTTAACAATCTACTACTTTATGGCAAAAAAACCTGAAAAATTCCATTTAGCAAAAAAACATGCATAAAATTAATATTGTGTAAGACAACTGCATAACGCACTTCACTTGTACAGTTCCCGACACCTGTATATTCAATGGCAAAATCATTAGAGCACATTCTTAAATTTACGTACATAAAAATACTGTATTTTTATGTAAATGAAAAACATTTTTATTTCATTTGATTTAAGTTAATTAAAAAATAGGTAACACTTTACAATAAGGTCTCATTTGATAACATTAGTTCATGTATTAACTAATATGAACTAACCATGAGCAGTACATTTGTTACTGTATTTGTTAATCTTTGCTAACGTTAATTAATAACAAAAAATCAGCTGTTCGTGGTTTGTTCATGTTAGTTCACAGTGCATTAACTAATGTTAACAAGATTTTAATAATGTATTAGTAAATGTTGAAATTAACAAAGATAAAACACTTTAGAATAATGATCATTAGTTAACATTAGTTAACATGAACTAATAATGAACTGCACTTATAAAGCATTTATTTATCTTTGTTAATGTTAATTCAATGTTAACTAATGACCATTATTCTAAAGTGTTACCAAAAAATGCTTCATAATTGCAGTTAATTATTAGTTCATGTTAATTAATGTAGTTAACTAATATTAACTAATGACCCTTATTGTAAAGTGTTACCAAAAATATATATACCATATTATATTTACACTTTATAATTATATATTCATTTACATATATTAAGTAAATGAGGAAAACACAATTTCCCTTTCAGTCGGTCACGTTCGACGTACGTCGGAACTGACCGACGAATTGGGATCTGATTTCAGAGACCAATCTACTTCGAGTGTTTTAAAACGAGCCAATGAAGATTGGCATGCGATTCACGCATTCCACGCACCGCCCCGCAGCGCGGGTATAAATAAGGAAGTGGAATGCCTGATCATTGCTTTCTACTTCGGAGCCGAACAGTGAATGTTTCCTGTTTCCTACGAAGAGTGTTCGAGTCTCGTGAGAGGACTGCTTCTGCCAGTGTGACGGTGCGTTCATCGAGTGGCTGCTTCAACGGACATCAAAGTGTTGGTTCGCTGGGCGTTTCCGTTTTGAGTGCACACACAGGCTTGCACTATTGTACTGTGTGGTGCCGCGGTCATCTCCCTGAGTGCTTCAGCACATAAAAGAGCAGTTTCCTTTCTAAAAGAGCAACACGGTTTGACCCTGCGTCTTTTTCAAGATGTCATTCAAACCGTGTGTTTCTGGATGCGGTTGTTTCCTGTCCTCATTTGACGGCCACGATCTCTCTCACATTTAAACATGTGAGATCGCGTTCGTGGGTGATCCATGCTCTCTCAGGAGAGCATGGTCACGTCGACGCGCTGTTCGTCTCAAGCCTTTCTCGTAAGGGCTTGAGTGTTCAGCGCGCCGTGTGCCGTCGGGCGCCGGCTGACAGCGGGGGTTGCCACGGCAACCCAGCGCGTCACTCGGCGCTAGAGATGCGCGGTCGAGACTATGAAACCTCAAACGGGGTTGAGTCCCTTTGCCTATTCCCCGATTTAGTTTCTTTTTCTTGCAAAAGCAGAGAAGAACTACTTTGGTTAATAAGCCTTGGTGACCTGAGGATTACAGTAGTGCTTCCCCACCGGGTACGTCTCCGTGGGCCCCCACTCCTCTATCACATCATAAGCATGCTGAGACTGTGTTTGTGGGTGGTTCATGTTCTCTCATGAGAACATGACCACGTCGGTGCGGTGTTCGTCTTGCCTTTCATAGGGCTTGAACGTTCAGCGCACCGTGTGCCGTCGAGTTTGACGGCCACGTTCACTGTCTCACATGCCTGCTGGCAGCCTACAGATGGGATTGCTGGTCCTTTTAAAAAACAAGGGGACCTAGTGTTTCATTTGAGGCTCTGGCAGAGGACAGATGTCAATTGCTGCATTGGAGAGAGGGATGTTATGCGCTGGAAATGGTGAGGCTGAGTTCCCACTATAATAGTGTGTGTGCTCTTGCTGAATCAGATTCAGAGTTGACAGCCATGTACCCAAGAAAGGTGGTGGGTTACAGCCAATCTTGGACCTGCATATCCTGAATCGGGCCCTGCACAAGCTCCCGTTCCGGACGCTAACGCAGAAACGCATTTTCAAATGCATCCGTCCCCAAGATTGGTTCGCAGCGATCGACCTGAAGGATGTGTACTTTCATGTCTCTTCCTTCCTCGACACAGACCGTTCCTACGATTTGTGTTCGAGGGGAAGGCATATCAGTACAAGTCCTGCCCTTCGGGCTGTCCCTGTCGCCTCGCGTCTTCACGGAAGTCGCAGAGGCAGCCATTGTTCCGCTCAGAGAATGCGGCGTTGGCTTCCTCAACTTTCTCGACGACTGGCTCATTCTCACCAGTCTCGGGAGCAGTTGTGCGAACACAGGGACATGGTGCTCAGTCACCTCAGCCTGTTGGGCCTTCGGGTCAACCGAGAGAAGAGCAAACTCTGTCCCACACAGAAGATCTCTAGTCTCGGTATGGAGCTGGATTCGGTCAGCCAGACTGCGCGCCTTACGGAAGAGCGGGTCCAGTCGGTGTTGAACTGCTTGAATTCGTTCAAGAGCAGGACAGCGGTCCCACTGAAATCTTTCAGAGGCTCCTGGGGCATATGGCATCTGCAGCCGCGGTAACGCCGCTCGGATTGCTTCATATGAGACCGCTTCAACACTGGCTCCATGGCCGAGTCCCGAGGTGGGCGTGGCAGAGCGGCCAGTACCGGGTCCCAGTGACTCCTTACTGCCGCCGAACCTTCAGCCCGTGGACCGACGCTTTGTTTCTCCGGGCCGGTGTGCCCTTAGAACAAGTGTCCAGGCATTCTGTGCTCTTCACGGATGCCTCCTCCACGAGCTGGGGGGCCACGTACAACGGGCATGCAGTTTCAGGTCTTTGGACGGGACCTCAATTGCATTGGCATATCAATTGCCTCGAGTTGTTAATGGTACACTTGGCACTGCGCCGCCTCAAGGGTCCGCTACGTGGCAAGCATGTACTGGTCCGTACGGACAGCACTGCAGCCGTTGCGTACATCAACCGCCAGGGTGGTCTACGCTCCCGTTGCATGTTCCAACTCGCCCGCCACCTCCTCCTTTGGAGTCAGAAGCATCTGAGGTCGCTTCGGGCCATTCATGTCCCAGGTGCGCTCAACCGGACAGCCGACGAGCTCTCACGGCAGCCTGCACCTCCGGGAGAGTGGCGACTCCATCCCTGCACGGTCCAGCTGATATGGGACCTCTTCGGAGCCGCACAGGTAGACCTGTTTGCCTCTCTGGACTCGACCCATTGCCAGTGGTACTATTCCCTGACCGGGGGCACCCTCGGCACAGATGCACTGGCGCACAGCTGGCCCCGGGACCTGCGCAAATATGCGTTTTCCCCAGTGAGCCTTCTTACACAGACACTGTGCAAGGTCAGGGAGGACGAGGAGCAGGTCTTGTTAGTTGCACCCTATTGGCCCAACCGGACCTGGTTCCCCGAACTCACACTCCTCGCGACAGCCCCTCCCTGGCCGATTCCCTTGAGGAAGGACCTTCTTTCTCAGGGACGGGGCACTCTATGGCACCCGCATCCAGACCTCTGGAAACTCCATGTCTGGTCCCTGGACGGGACGCGGAGGTTCTAGGTGGTCTACCACAGGCAGTGGTGGACACCATCTCTTCTGCTAGAGCCCCCTCTACGAGGCGCCTCTACGCGTTGAAGTGGAACATGTTCGTTGAATGGTGCTCTTCCCGCCGGGAAGACCCCCGAAGGTGTTCGGTTGGTGTCGTGCTTTCTTCCTGCAAGATGGGCTGGAGCGAAGGCTGTCTCCCTCCACCCTCAAAGTGTACGTCGCTTCAATAGCGGCGTATCACGATGCAGTCGAAGGTAAGTCCTTGGGAAAGCACGACCTAATCGTCAGGTTCCTCAGAGGTGCGAGGAGGCTAAATCCGCCTCGTCCAAACTCGTTACCCTCTTGGGACTTGGCTCTAGTGCTCAGAGCACTCCAGAGCCCTCCCTTTGAGCCTTTGCAGTCTGTGGAGCTTAAAATCCTGTCAATGAAGACAGTGCTTCTGACGGCATTGGCCTCTATTAAGAGGGTAGGGGACCTGCATGCACTTTCGGTCAACGAATCGTGCCTAGAATTCGGGCCGGACAACTCTCACGTTGTCCTGAGACCCCGGCCTGGATATGTGCCCAAGGTTCCTACCACTCCCTTCCGGGACCAGGTGGTGAACCTGCAAGCGCTGCCTTCGGAGGAGGCAGACCCAGCCCTGGCTTTGTTATGTCCCGTCCCCGCTCTTCGCGCTTACGTTGACCGGACTCAAAGCTTTCGGACCTCAGAGCAACTCTTCGTCTGTTACGGAGGCCAGCAGAAGGGAAAGGCTGTCTCCAAGCAGAGGTTGGCCCACTGGATAGTGGAAGCCATCGTCTTGGGTTACCAGTCCCAAGACGTACCTTGCCCGTTCGGGGTGCGAGCACACTCAACAAGGAGTGTTGCTTCATCCTGGGCGCTGGCTCAAGGTGCCTCGCTGACAGATATTTGTAGAGCTGCGGGCTGGGCGACACCTAACACGTTCGCTAGATTCTATAGCCTCCGTGTAGAGCCGGTAACTTCCCGCATCCTCGCCTCCAGGGGCCAGTAGCGCTAAGTACCCGTTCTAAGTGTCGGCTTGCAACACCACTCCCGCCCTCTGGGCCGGATACGTGCGTCCATTTTTCTCCAGTTGTGTTCCCCGGAAACGGCTAACCCTGTCGAGCTCACGTGTGTGTAGGCTGGGTTCCATATGTAGCGGTCCCCTAACGGCTACCCCATATGTGTATTCTTCCACGGTACCTGCTACCCTACTTGGCTAGCCCCGTGTCTTTCCCTTGACAGAGGCCGCTCTGTCGTCTCTGGGCGTGTTCTTTCCCCCCTGGAACCAGGCTGTAACCACCCCAGAGACTGCCATATGTTGCACTACCCTGCCAGGTTAGTCCTTATGTGTTTTCCGCCACCAAGCCTTCTACTGAAGGACGTGGCTCCGCAGCGTACCGTCTCCGAGACGGGCACGCTTTCCCAGCGTTATCCAATAGTCACACTGGGAGGGTCTTGCAGAAACAGCAGTGACTGACCTCCCTGCTTGGAGCCCTGACTTCCGTACCATCTAAGACGGTCCAGTGCGCTCAAGCAGGACGCTGGAAGGGCCAGCGCCCTGGCGTTTTGGTAGAGATCCCAATTCGTCGGTCAGTTCCGACGTACGTCGAACGTGACCGACTGAAAGGGAACGTCTCGGTTACGTATGTAACCCTCGTTCCCTGAAGGAGGGAACGGAGACGTACGTTCCGTCGCCAGGTGCTGTGCTTCCGCTGGGAGGCCGAGTCACGAGTTCGGCTCCTCAGCAGAAAAAGCAATGATCAGGCATTCCACTTCCTTATTTATACCCGCGCTGCGGGGCGGTGTGTGGAATGCGTGAATCACATGCCAATCTTCATTGGCTCGTTTTAAAACACTCGAAGTAGATTGGTCTCTGAAATCAGATCCCAATTCGTCGGTCAGTTCCGACGTACGTCTCCGTTCCCTCCTTCAGGGAACGAGGGTTACATACGTAACCGAGACGATTGTCCATCATTCAAACTGAATTATAGCCTATGGTATAAAAATACTTTAAAAAAACATCTTCCATGAAAAAAACATCTACTTTTGAGTGTTTGAAGTTTTAGAGATTCCAGATATTACACATTATTAATTGCAATCAATTTCGACATGCTGTTTTCTCTACAACATATTTTTGCTGGGGGTGAAACTGATCACCAACAAAAATTAATAGAATGATATTTTTTCTCCAAATGCAATTATTACAGTAATTTGCAGGAGAAATAAGATATTTGTTTAGAAAATACTATTATTTTTTACAAAAACATAATTGGAGTCTCTAAAACACCAAACAGTGGAAACAGTATTGATACATTTTAATACCAATTATCTAAATAAATAAACAAAATGATCAACGAATAAAGAAATGAATGGATTAAGAAAGAAAGAAAGAAAGAAAGAAAGAAAGAAAGAAAGAAAGAAAGAAAGAAAGAAAGAAAGAAAGAAAGAAAGAAAGAAAGAAAGAAAGAAAGAAAGAAAGAAAGAAAGAAAGAAAGAAAGAAAGAAACTCTGCAACACTGCATTATATTGGATATTGATTTCTTATGCAGCACGGAGAATGGGAAGGCAGAGAGAGAAAATTAAAAAGCAGAAAAAAACGTGAAAATTGTATTTTACGTCTCCCTATTGTAGAGGAAAAGGTTAATGTATTCATGCGACCTACACATCTAATCAGCTCATAAAGTATTTTGCTGGCAGCACAACTGACTCACAAGCTCTGCTACTCAGCTCTTTAAAGACAGTGACAGCACAGCTAGAATGCCATAAGTCTATATGTATATGCTCACTCAAGTGTATTTGTCAAACACTATGTGCAAAAACAAAGATTATTAGATTATTTTACAACTTCAAACTAGTGATTTTCTGTCTTGTGTCATGTTAAGCTACAATGCAATTTTAAACTTGCATATTTCAAAACAAATTCCCACATACATCTCTAACATATCTTCTTAAATGCTAATAAAATCACAATGGTGCTAAAAAATTCCACCAGACACAGCAATAAGCTCAAGACATACAGAACATGCAGAAAAACATTGTAAATGACCTTACCTTCATAAAGATCCAATGTTTCACCCCTACAAGCAAGTAATGTAGTCCTCCATCATACTAGCATGCATTACAACAGCCCTTTTCTATCTCTCTACACTCTCTCTCTTTCGTTCTCCCTCTCTTTCACGCCGTCACATGCGCGTGTCTGTTTGTGCTAGTCTTATGATGATGTCTCTGCTCTCCTGATGTCACTTGCCCACCAAGTGGAGAAAGTGAGAGAGAGAGCATAAATAAGAAACAAACATTATGTTTAACTCGTATGTGCACTGTATGGAGTGTAGCGAGCTTCTGTCACAAAGTCTGCTGAAGTCAACAAGAAATCATTATTGACCATATTTACATTCTTAATCAAAATAGGACTTTTGTTGCACTTAGCCACTTTGAAGCCATCAATATGCTCATGTACTCCCACATTTTGATGAAAATTTGTTTTACACATATCTAAAATCTACAGAGAAAACGGGTGAAAAATATTGATGACATAGTTGCACTACACATTTTTATCCAATCAGATGCTCTCTAGAATGAGAATCATCCTGCAACCAACTAGCAAATAGCAAATCCTGGATTATGGCTTTGACTTATCTTTCTAAATTAACAAATGAATAAATTTACAACAGGAAGTTGGGTCAGGCATAACGAAAAAAAAAAAAAAAAAAAGAATTAATACATGTCTGACACAACTTCTTGTTTCAATGGGAAATCAACACAGGATGGAAACCTGAGCTCATCAAGCGATGCCATGGGGTCTTTAGTACATATTCATGGCTTTGTGTGTGTTAATTAAAATTAAGCAACATTTAGTGATTTTCTCCACCTTTAAATTAAAAATGTATTTTCAGCTGATGTCATCAAGACCTCTTATATTTCTGCCTCTGCTCTTCAACCATTAGACCATTCGTGAACCATTCGATTCTGATGGATAGAGTAATGTACCAACCTACATTTTTTTCTCATTGAATAAGCTGTTTTACTCAGAATATTATATTGAAGCAAAATAGGTTGTGAACACAGTTTCACGTGCAACACCACAAAACATTTTAAGTTAAATAAGAAATAAGCTCTCTGAATGCAATAATTTTGCAGATACTAGCACTGTTTATAAAGCCCTAGCCCTCCTGAGCGTTTATACTCCACAACTGCTGGAGAATTGCAGACATGCTGTGGTTAAATGCGAAATCTAAGGTGGGGGTTTTTTTGTGTGCTTGTGTTTGATTTAGTACCTGGTCAGGGCCTATTCTGTCTCTCAGGGCGAGTTGCTTGTCAATATTGTCTCTCAGACACTGGACGACCCTCCTCTTCTGCTCGGATGAAAAGGCTTCCAGACTGAACAGACACTCTGTCCTCTACAGAGACACACAAAGAGAGTGTCTAAGCCACATTAAGGGAGTGATTATGAAAGACGGTGTGTGTATGAGAGAAAGAAAATAATTACATATTACAGTCTTATTAATTTGAGGAAATAGAAGGAATGAAATATTTTTATAACACAAGGATGCTTTAAAATAACATTCTACCTCCAAAGAAACCTCAGTGCCATGCGCTATTATGCTGGAGCAGGGCATATGAGAGATGCAATCATACTCACTCGCACATTCATGTCAGTGTGTGTGTGTATGTGTGAGGTGTTGTCAGGGAGATGGGCAGATGGCTGGGTCGATGAATGTGTTTGCTTGAGTGAGTAGGCTACGTCTTTCAGGCACGTTTACTCTAGAGAGAAAGAGCAGCTCTAAAGGCTCTAATATGTGACGTAAGCCCCAGGCGCATGAGGCCCTCCATTTAACAGCCGCACAACATTTACATCCTGTAAATGTTTACCACAGGGCCATCCTGTTGGGTCAACGCTTTGATGGGAAACACATTACATTGTGCGTGATTTGTATTTTGTTGCATTGTTGCAGTGCACAAAGTTAATCATGATGAAGTCTTAAAATGTGTCGTGAGCAGAAATTTGTGCTGAACGAGTGGGTCGGTGGTTAGATGCAGGATCTCACCTCTATCCAGTAGGAGATGTACAGCCGCAGTTTGTCTGCAGGAACTGGAGAGAAGGAGACAGAAGTGTGAATTTCTTCATCCCGAGGCTGTCAGGGTGGTGTTTTTTTTTTTTTTTTTTACATTTCCTGATTCTGGGAGATGTGAACACCCACATGTACCCAGATATATGTCACCCATATGTGCACTGCATACACTGCTATTCAAGTTCACAACAAAAATTACAAGAATTTATGTTTCGATTTTTATCTATAAAAACGAAAACTATTAAAAATAATTTTGTTAATTCTAATAAACTGAAATAAAATATAAATATTAGATGAGAAAACTAATCTTAAAAAAACATAAACGAAAATGATAAATGTTGCCGTAATTGCTTTTTATTGTCAATGTGTGTACATCTTGTAATGAAACATAAAAAACAAGACCTTCACCAACTTCCTAGGTTTTCTATGAGAACCTGAAGCCTTATGTTTATGTGAAAGTCAGGACGTTTTTGCCAGTAAAATCAAAGGGATGTGACATTTAAGTGTGCTCCCGAGAGCCTCTCTTCCATTCACTGACACTTATAATAAGCATTATAAGTGTCAGTGAATGGAAGAGAGGCTCTTGGGAGCACACTTAAATGTAAATGTATAATGTATAAGCATACAATGTTCAGGTCAGGATAATGCCAAAAGAGCCATTCTGTACTGTAATGTTAATGTATCATGCAAAGAAAAGGGAGTAATTCAAACTTTTATAGTCTATAGTCTCAAATATACTTCATAATCAAGCTATCATAACAGAGTAATTTTAATTACCTCATCGGTCTACATGATGCCGGTGAATTGCAGAGCTTGTGCAAACATATCCGCATTGCTATGATTAGATGCTTTTTCAACTGCTGCTTTCACACCGTCATATTTGTTGTGCAATTTTACATATTCATCTAACCGTCACTCTCCGCAGCATGGATTGCATCTGGATGTTCGCTAACATTATATCGCTGCAAAGGTTCTTCCAACTTCGTTTTACTCTTAAGCGAAAAACCCAAAAACCTTGCTGTGAGTATATTAGGACATTCAGTCCTGTACTGTACATGTGTACGAGTGCAGCAGCTCACTTAATGGCCACCAGTGTTGTTAATAACAAGGGTCTGAATTCTACATATAGCCACTTTAATACTAAAATTACACTGATATAACAACACTATATATATATATATATATATATATATATATATATATATATATATATATATATATATATATATATATATATATTTTTTTTTTTTTTTTTTTTTTTTTTTTTTTTTTCTGGGTAAAGGATGGTCAACTAAAATGTGATTGGTCTATTTTGGTCCTGTTCTGGAAAATAACTATAGTCATGGGAAGAAAAACTTTATTCAAATTATTCAAATGATCAATTATTCAAACTACATTTATATAAACATACATACTGACAGTATATCATTTTCATATCTAAATGTGTCTGCTTTGAATACACATTTTACATATTGACATATTAATATTGTGATATTAATTTGGTTCCTCTATAAATATGTTTGCCTGTCTGTTCCAATAATGGAATATAAATGGAATTCCAATAAAGTGGCTTTAAATTCATATCCAAAAGGAAAAAGGTCACAGACTGATGGCTATTTCAGAAACCGAGATGTCAAATAAAGATTCAAGATAGAAATGCCCTCTGTGCCACATGCTGCAGTATTTCTGTTCTCAGGAAGGTAAAGAATACACTTTCCCGCCCACCCTGCCTATGAGCCATACCGGAGACATGGCCATTGTTCCTAGCAGACACATAGAGAGAAGAGAGCTGTGCTCTCATCACACGCACATACTCATTCCCACAGTCTTGACGCCTCCTTCCTGACTATAGCTACTAACACACAGTTACAAAAAACACAGGGTGGACCTCCTTAACATCCCCTCTATTCTAAACAATCATCAGAGATATTATATACAGATAAACTGAATGATTGAGCCAGGCAGACAGAGAGATGGATAGACAGACTGACATTATTAAGTTAATTATATTATTATTATTATTATTTCTATTTGTATTATTGATCTGACTGTACTGACGCTGTTGTAAGAGAACTGAACTGAGCTGGACGATGACATATTTTTTTGCAGAACTGCTTTATAGATTAAATGAACTAATTTACAGTTTATCTCAATCACTTGGCTCAATTCTCAAATTAACTCTATAGCATGTCTGCAAAATGTAATTACTCACCCAAAACATTTAATTCATGCTTCAAAACCTAGTTATTGTGTCAGTAAATTGGCCAGTGCCACCAAAATAAAAGTGTTTTCATCATTGTGTCAATCCTGGTCAAAATATTTAGATGTTTTTTGCACATACAGTACTGTGCAAAAGTCTTAGGCACGTTAGTATTTTCACCCCCAAAAATGGTTTTAAGCCAGTTATTTATAACTTTTGTAATAGTGTGTCAGTAGGTTATATCAGTTTACATTTTCAAACATTAATTTTGCCATTAATTGTAATAATCCATTCCAGTGAGATTTTTGTATGCAGAAGGAGTCTGACAACAGAGCTATGATCCACACAGAGATCTGATCTCACCATCATCGAGTCCGTCTGGGATTACATGAAGAAACAGAAAAAACTGAGACTAAATCCAGAAGAACTGTGGCAGCGTCTCCAAGACGCTTGAAGAAACCTTCCTGTAAAGCTACAGTACTTAGACACTTGGGTAAAAATGCTGTAAAGTCAAGTCTACTTATGACATTCAAAAATAATGTCATAAGTAGACTGTTCATTTTTTTGATCAATTAACTTCTATTAACTAAATCAAATCAGTTTGTGTGACCACCCTTTGCGTTGAAAACAGCTTTTGTTTTGGGACACTTGCTCATAGTTTTTTAGGGAGCTTTGCAGGAAGGTTTCTTCAAGCGTCTTGGAGACGCTGCCACAGTTCTTCTGGATTTAGTCTCAGTTTTTTCTGTTTCTTCATGTAATCCCAGACGGACTCGATGATGGTGAGATCAGATCTCTGTGTGGATCATAGCTCTGTTGTCAGACTCCTTCTGCATACAAAAATCTCACTGGAATGGATTATTACAATTAATGGCAAAATTAATGTTTGAAAATGTAAACTGATATAACCTACTGACACAGACACACTATTACAAAAGTTATAAATAACTGGCTTAAAACCATTTTGGGGGTGAAAATACTAACGTGCCTAAGACTTTTGCACAGTACTGTATATTTCGTGTTTTTATATTTTTTTTATTGTTGACACTAACTGCTTTCTATTCTATACAATAATCTCAGTTTTGTCTAGCTGAATGCTCTTGTAGTAAAAAAAGACTGGGAAAAGTCAATAATGTAGTACACGAATGTAGTACACGAAAATTAACATTTGTATTTATACAGTACATTAATTAAGAAATGTGTTATATGTAAGCTAAAAATTCACTGTTGTTTGTTAATTTTTACACACTCTATTATGTCTTTCTCTAACACACACATATCTTCTTACACATCTTCCTATTGCTCTTCCATGACAAGAATTATCAGTTTACATGTAACACATTTCTACACAAATATTATGTAGTGTATAAATACAAATGCGTAAGTACAAATATGTACAAATGAGTACTGATGTAGCTGCTGCTGTTCAGGGTTGTGATGTTCCTTCCTCCATGTTCAAAAAAGGTGGTGATTGTGCAGCAAACTCCATTGCAACACATATATACATAGTATGTGTGTTGCAATTTAACAAACACGAATAGTTATAGAATATAACATGTCTGACAGATTGTGATCACTGAATGAATAAGTCATATAAGTTGTAAAGTGTTTGACAGTTTCATTTAAATTCAACTCATCAGTTTTGATCAACAAGCCATGTGCATTTAGTCATTTTAGTCCGCAGTTTTTTTTTTCATGACACGTGCCACAACAAATGCAATTTGCTTAACTCAATAAGACATCATAATCTAATTGTTCAGAGATCTGAACTTATTGTTATGAGAAAAAAAAGTGATTGAGAAAAACTGTAAGACTGTTTCGAAAAATGTGCCAAAGCAATTGAGAAAAACTGTAATAATTGATGATCTTTACAACGGAACTGAATCAACACTGAACTGACTTAAGCTGAAATGCATCATTTTCCTGGTATCACTGTAAAGCTGCTTTGAAACAATCTGTATTGTATAAAGCACTATATAAATAAAGGTGATGACTTGACAGACAGACTGACAGACTGACAGACAGATAGACAGATAGATAGATCTGATAGATTTGACATTTTGGTTTCTGTGATGCATTAAACATTGTTTGTTTGAATTCTGCAGATTTAAATATGTCAAATATTTGTCAAAAAAGCTAGAATACTTTGTGATGGATAAGAACCATCAAACAAACCAGCCATGATTTGCACCATATGCCATATTTTTTCCAATAAAAGTAAGTGTCTACTTTTTTATTTATTGAATGGTTTATAGCTTTTATAGAGTGGTATTATAGTAATGATAAAATAAAATAAAAACTTACAGTGTACTTACCTAAGAAAGTACTGGGTAATACACTCACCTAAAGGATTATTAGGAACACCTGTTCAATTTCTCATTAATGCAATTATCTAATCAACCAATCACATGGCAGTTGCTTCAATGCATTTAGGGGTGTGGTCCTGGTCAAGACAATCTCCTGAACTCCAAACTGAATGTCAGAATGGGAAAGAAAGGTGATTCAAGTAATTTTGAGCGTGGCATGGTTGTTGGTGCCAGACGGGCCGGTATTTCACAATTTCACTATCTGCTCAGGGGATTTCTGGGATTTTCACGCACAACCATTTCTAGGGTTTACAAAGAATGGTGTGAAAAGGGAAAAACATCCAGTATGCGGCAGTCCTGTGGGCAAAAAATGCCTTGTTGATGCTAGAGGTCAGAGGAGAATGGGCCGACTGATTCAAGCTGATAGAAGAGCAACTTTGACTGAAATAACCACTCGTTACAACCGAGGTACACAGCAAAGCATTTGTGAAGCCACAACACGCACAACCTTGAGGCGGATGGGCTACAACAGCAGAAGACCCCACCGGGTACCACTCATCTCCACTACAAATAGGAAAAAGAGGCTACAATTTGCACAAGCTCACCAAAGTTGGACAGTTGAAGACTGGAAAAATGTTGCCTGGTCTGATGAGTCTCGATTTCTGTTGAGACATTCAGATGGTAGAGTCAGAATTTGGCGTAAACAGAATGAGAACATGGATCCATCATGCCTTGTTACCACTGTGCAGGCTGGTGGTGGTGGTATAATGGTGTGGGGGATGTTTTCTTGGCACACTTTAGGCCCCTTAGTGCCAATTGGACATCGTTTAAATGCCACGGCCTACCTGAGCATTGTTTCTGACCATGTCCATCCCTTTATGACCACCATGTACCCATCCTCTGATGGCTACTTCCAGCAGGATAATGCACCATGTCACAAAATTGGTTTCTTAAACATGACAATGAGTTCACTGTACTAAAATGGCCCCCACAGTCACCAGATCTCAACCCAATAGAGCATCTTTGGGATGTGGTGGAACGGGAGCTTTGTGCCCTGGATGTGCATCCCACAAATCTCCATCAACTACAAGATGCTATCCTATCAATATGGGCCAACATTTCTAAAGAATGCTTTCAGCACCTTGTTGAATCAATGCCATGTAGAATAAAGGCGGGTCTGAAGGCGAAAGGGGGTTCAACACAGTATTAGTATGGTGTTCCTAATAATCCTTTAGGTGAGTGTATAAGGTAACTACTTGGGTTAAGGTTAGGTTTAGGGGTAGGTTCCGGGTTAGTACCCAGTTATTGTAAATTCCTATAATAAGTACATAGTATGTACATTAGGAACAGGTCTGTAAAATAAATTGGTACCATCAATTGTATGATGCACTTTTTTTTTTGTGGTGGGGCCATTGATATTAAAAAATTAAAATCAGGTAAAAATCAGCAGAATAAAAAAACTTACTTTTGAGCACTGTATCACTTAATAATAATACATATACACTATTTTTAACCATACACAATAAAATAAAAAAAAACACAATAAGCAGTGCTCTCAAAAACACTTATCATAGCAGGACAAAAACATGATTGCAATATTTATCTTCTCCACAGAGTTAAGTGAGAATTTTAATGCATACCATCCTGCAGCTGTATCTGATGGAGGTAGAGTGGACTCTGTAGTACATTACAGCGGCCTGGTTCATCTTCCCTGGTCAACAGCATCAGGTCTGTGTAGATGAATACTGTAGCCTATAGGGGGCGATACAGACAACAGTGAGTTGCACCACACTGAAGCATCCCTATCTGACCTTCTTGTGCCACTCTCACTCAGCTTCTGGCCACGTGAAGACAAAGATAATTCTTTAAAATGGAAAACATGAGACTCAATCTTAATTATGCATAGCGTTAATTTAAAATAGAGAGCAGATGTAGAATTACACAGAGAATGAACTCCTTTACTCAATAGTTTAAATATTATTATATAACCACAACACTTGTTAAAGTTGCAATGAATCAAGTAAAGTCAAGTTAAGGTTATTAGGCAGGAGAAAAGCTCTGATTCCCACACAGAAAGCAGCAGGCTGGTTGCACTGCTTTGCCTCGCATGGCGCCCATTGCCCAGGCTTGGAATTAGGCCATCTTAATAAAAGCAGCTGATCTAAATCACAGTCAAATACACACACTTTCGTTCTAGGACACTGGAGGAATGTGTTTAGTAATGTACAGCTCATCCTTCTTAAACACTCTGATCTTTAGAAACTCTTGACTGCATTACTCAAACAGGTCTCTCTGCAAAATTGAGGTCAGCTGGCATGCAGACGGGGGCCCTGTGAGAGAGCACAAAGGATGTGACAGACACTCAAAGGGAATTGCTATAGATACAAAGTCGGTTTTGGAGACCATTGTGGCACTCTGAGATTTATCTTTGCTCAATATTGCTCATGCTGAGGAAGCCAAGGTCATGTTATTCACAAACTGCATGTTTCCTTTAAAGCTGCAGCAGAAATAAATCTCAGATCAAGGTATCTACTTCCACATTATGTGGAGCACATATTTTGTGTCGGGCATTGCTGTCACAGAGACAAATATTCCTGTAGTTCCCAAACGATCGTTCAGTGAAATGGATCTAATTTGAAAGGTAGTGTTTCGTCTAGCTTGAGAAAACATTGGGGTCTCTGGACTAGCAGGCTTTTAGAGAGGTATCATGAGAACAAGCTTAAATCTGACCAAGCAAAATAGTCAATTCTCCTGAAACGGGACACCAGCTCTAGGTCACCTTCAGAGCTCACTAACAAGACATTACAGGAATCGTTTCTGCATATTTTCTCCAAGAAAAGACATTTCAGACAGTATATCTCAAGCTATATTTCTGGAACCTGATCAAGGTCTTGCTTAAAAGAATCTGAAAGTCATTAATTGTTCAACTAAATGCAAAAATGTAACATGTTTTGAACATGGCAATGGTCTGCAATGAATGTTGACAGATTCACCAGATATAAAATATTAAATATCTCCATCATACAAAGCCATCACATAGCATCGTTTTTTGGAAAAGAGGACATTCTGCTAAAGTTCTCTTTTAATGTTCCATGGTAGATATAAAACCATATTACAGACAAATTAATTTTCATTTTTGAAAAAAACTAGCCTATTCCTTTTAATATCTCAATTGTTTCTCCAACAGAGCAACTGAGCAAATTTGTGTTTGCTTCAAAAGAGCAACTTGTGTTTGCTTCAGATGTTTCTACTGAGAAACAGACCTTGATGTTGTAGGTCTAGTATGCATGTTAAGGGAGCTCCGTTATATATTCCCAACCTCTGAGCAACACATTTTCCTTTGGGGAGAATTAGTGGCGTTACCTTAAGAGCTACGTGTTTACTGTCATGAAGGATCATTTCCTCTGACAACATCAGGACTCTCTCAGGGCTGCACAGGTCCAGTGGCTGCAATGCAATTAAACACTCATTACAGCCTCAATATTTGCATCACGTCAGTCATGTCATTTACACAAGGGTGTATGTTAGTACAACACATCCCAGGCCCTGTCCCAAATGTATCCCTAAGCTCCCGTGATCTTCCTCCGAGTCCACAGTTCCATGACAGAATGCTGCTTTGACTGTCAGGTAGCAAAAGTTTTCATCGATGGTGCATATTGGCCGTGAAGGGGGTTGCTCGCGAGCACCTTTCTGAAACCGACAATGAAAAATTGGACACCCTACTGTCTTGTGGACTTTGTAAGTCCACAAGATCGCATGTGCACATGAAGTGTGCTATTTGGGACAGTGCCCCAGATAAAATACAATAATAGCACATTAGCCCATAAAGGGATAGTTTACCCAAACAATTTACGGTAGTCAAGTCAATGGCTACTGTAAACTGTTTGGTTTACCGATGGGTGCAGGTAGCTGACCCTGATATATTATACTCCAACTAAAACTATTTTAAGCAACCTTTTCATTTTAAACATTTTCACGACCACATATTAATTGAGAAAATTAATCAGCCATTGTTCATGATTGGTAATACAGTCACATAATAGCATACACTCCTTAATATAAACGGCTGACCTTTTAACTCTGTACTTATTTAAATATAACATAGATTCAATTAAATAAATCATAGATAAAGATTTAATTTAAAAACTTGGAAGATAAAAAGATAATGAATGTACCTGAACAAAAACAGGGAAGATGAGAATCTTAGGGGCCAGACTGACATATGTGCCATAGTTGGAGTGAGGCAGGTGGGACTGGACGATGGTGCAGTTCTGGTAGTTGGCAAAGCTCTGTCTGTAGGATGAGGGAGGCATTGTAGTGGTCTTACTGCTCATAGACCTGCACAAGGTGGCTTGTGCGTGCAGCACCCCATCCTGCAGGTAGTCTGGGCTCTGCTGCAGTCCTCTGCTAGTCTGATAGATTCTTCCTATGAATTGGCAAGAAATGTCATTAAACACTTACGAAAAGGACAAAAATTTACCAGATTTTTTTCTAACATTATAAATGTCTTTACTGTCAATGTCTTTAATTATTAATTCATATCAATTCAAATTCAATGCATGCCACTTAAATAAAACCTTTTTTTTTTTAAAGAAAATCTTCCCCCAAACTATGAATATGTAGGAATATGTTAATCATTCACTACCATGGTATATGTCAATATGCCTGATGGTATTGCCATCTGTCCTACTGCTACAGTTCTTTGTAGCACTAAGGGGCTCGCAATGACTGTGCTTGCACACTTTTTATGCTTCTTTTTTAAAGAGCATATGCAGCAATTTCACATTTCAAACTGATCTGAGATCAGCCATCATCACATCTTAATCTAAACATGTACAACAAAAACAGAAAACCTTCTCATAGACTGTCTTACCTAGAGTTCCCAGTGTGCCATTGGAATCAGAATACACTGGCTGCAATATCTGCAACATAAACATTCACAAACGTCACATATTAGCCCAGCCATCAGTCAGAATGAATAAAAAATGCACTTGCTTTCAGATTCCAACCTGGTTTCCAGGGCTGACAGGGGAGAGGATGATGTAGTTGTCACCGTTTGATGATGTCACACGGGTACCTTTGAGGGTCTGGGTGCGTGTTTTGTTGTCATTTTCTTCTCGTTTGCCAGTCCAAGACCACAATGACTCTCCTACTCCGTTTCCTGCGTTATCAGGGCCACTTCCTTTTTTACGACGACCCTGTTTGCGATTGGTGGGTCGAGAGAGTAAAGGTGGGGTTTTGTTTTGTGTCTTTACAGTTGAAGATAGAGAATCAAATCCGGAGGGTTTGTAGGAAGGTCTGTGGATAAGCCCCTCATAGTAAGGCTTCATAATAGGCACTGTCCTCCATACCACCACTGTGATCTCATTTCGACAATTCCTGCAGGAAGAAAGATAATTTTAACAATAAGGCATACAAAAGATTTCAAAAAGAACCATTAAAGAGATAGTCCATCCAAAAACAAAAATGATGTCAACTGTACAGTATTTTCTGCATATTGAGATAAATATTTCTATGTTCTGTATCACTCTGTGTTGTGTTTGTTTCCTTTTCTGTTCAGAAGATAACTGAGCCTTTAAATCTCCTTTGTAAAAGCGTTACGAGGCATAAACTTTAGATGATCTCACAAAAATAGTTAACTGACAACTACTAAATGTTTTATAACTATCTGAATAAATCATGAATTACAGAAGGAATACGTGTTAATAAAGCATGTATTAACACACTGAGTAACTATTACTATATGTCTAAATAATCCACTTGTTAAGTCGTCACGTAAGGAAGGTAACACTTTACAATAAGGTTCATTAGTTAACATTAGTTCCCTTTCAGTCGGTCACTACGACGTACGTCGGTTATACCGACGAATTGGGATCACTTCAGAGAGCCCCTATCAGCTTCGAGATTTAGAGAACGGGCCATTGGCGTGCGAGATTTGCATCTCGCACTCCACCCAGCGCGAGGGTATAAATATTGTAAAGTGTTACCTTCCTTACGTGACAACTTAACAAGTGGATTATTTTTGTGAGATCATCTAAAGTTATGACTATTTATGCCTCGTAATGCTTTTACAAAGGAGACCCACTGCCAGTGGTTCTATTCCCTGACCGAGGGAACCCTCGGCACGGATGCACTGGCACACAGATGGCCCTGGGGCTTACGCAAATATGTGTTTCCCCCAGTAAGCCTTCTTGCACAGACACTGTGCAAGGTCAGGGAGGACGAGGAGCAGCTCCTCTTGGTAGCTCTGTATTGGCCCAACAGGACTTGGTTCCCGGAACTAGTGCTCCTTGCGACAGCACCTCCCTGGCCCATTCCTCTGAGGAAGGACCTCCTAACTCAGAGACGGGGCACCCTATGGCACCCGCGTCCGGACCTCTGGAAACTCCATGTCTGGTCCCTGGACGGGACGCGGAGGTTCTAGGTGACCTACCGCAAGCGGTAGTTGACACCATCACTTCCGCCAGAGCCCCCTCTACGAGACGGCTGTGTGCGTTGAAGTGGAACCTGTTCGTCGATTGGTGCTCTTCTCGCCGAGAAGATCCCCGAAAGTGTTCGGTCAGATCTGTGCTCTCTTTTCTTCAAGACGGGTTGGAGCGAAGGCTGTCTCCCTCCACCCTCTAGGTATTTGTTGCCGCTATCGCCGCAAATCATGACCTGGTAAATGGTGAGTCCTTAGGCAAGCACGATCTGATCGTCAGGTTCCTGAGGAGACTAAATCCGCCTCGTCCTCCCTCTATACCCTCTTGGGACTTAACTCTGGTGCTGACCGCACTGCAGAGGGCGCCCTTCGAGCCTTTGCAGTCAGCTGAGCTGAAAATCTTGTCTCTAAAGACAATACTCCTGGTTGCATTGGCCTCGGTTAAGAGGGTAGGGGACCTGCAGGCATTTTCGGCTGACGAATCGTGCCTGGAATTCGGGCCAGGTAACTCTCAGGTAACCCTGAGACCCCGGCCTGGATATGTACCCAAGGTTCCCACTACTCCCTTTCGGGATCAAGTGGTGAGCCTTCCCATAGTCAGCAACACTGAAGTGCCCGTTCTAGTGTCGGCTTGCTGCGCCATTCCCTTCCCCATGGAACAGATATATTCTTATGTTCTCCAGTCGAGTTCCTCAGGAATTGGCGAACCCTGTTGAGTCCTCCGCAACACGCGGCAGTCGGATGTGGCGGAGTGTCCGACACAAGGTCTGGCACTTGTATGCATTGGTGGAACTTGTGTCAGGCTGGGTTCCGTATGTTGTGACCCCTACGGCGGTCCCATATGTGTATTCTCCACGGTACAGCTCCCTACGGCGAGCTTGTGTCTTTCCCTCGGCAGAGTCCCTCTGCCGTCTCAGTACGGTGTCGTTCCCCCGCCTACAACAGGCCGGGGCCACCCCTGGGACTTCCGTATGTTGCACTGCCCAAGGCCAGTCCATACGTGTATTCTCCACATGGTAACTCCCTCCGGGCATGATGTGGCTTCCGCAGCGTCCCTCCGGGCACGCTTTCCCAGTGTTATCCAATAAGTCTGCTGAGTGGGTCTTGCGGAGCAGCAGTGTGACTCTCCCTGCGTGAATTTCCCCGCCCGCATCAGAACGGGGTCTGAGGGGCTCTCGCGGGGCGCTGAAAGTGGTAGTAACTGTGGCGTTTTCCAAAGGGATCCCAATTCGTTGGTATAACTGACGTAGGTCGTAGTGACCGACTGAAAGGGAACGTCTCGATTACGTATGGTAACCCTCATTCCCTGAAGGAGGGAACGGAGACGTACGTCCCGTCGCCACTGTTGCTGTACCATCACTGCATGGCCGAGTCACTAGTTCGGCTCCTCGTCAGTGCATTGCTCTCGCTTCCTATTTATACCCGCGGTGCGGGGCGAGCGCGAGATGCAAATCTCGCACGCCAATGGCCCATTGACCCGTTCTCTAAATCTCGAAGCTGATAGGGGCTCTCTGAAGTGATCCCAATTTGTCGGTATAACCGACGTACGTCTCCGTTCCCTCCTTCAGGGAACGAAAGTTACCATACATAACCGAGACGTTAACTACACTAGTTAACATGAACTAATAATGAACTGCACTTATAAAGCATTTATTTATCTTTGTTATTGTAAATTTGAAAATGTACTAATACATTAGTAAAATCTTGTTAACATTAGTTAATGCACTGTGAACTAACATGAACAAACCATGAACAGATTAATTTTTATTAACTAACGTTAACAAAGATGAACAAATTTAGTAATAAATATACTGCTCATGGTTAGTTCATGTTAGTTAATACATTAACTAATGTTAACTAATGAAACCTTATTGTAAAGTGTTACCATAATGAGATGTATAAATGTACATTTAATAACTGGTTTGTAAATAATGTAATACTTAATTTAGAAATTATAAATTGATCATTAATAAAGTATGAAAATACAATTGTTAAAAACATTATAGATATGCTTATAAATCAAGGATAAATCATTTTTAGTTTATAAACTGCTTACTAATGTCTATTAATGATGGGACAATGCTTTATAAATTATGAATCAGCTATTTACGAATGCTTAACTAATGATTCATAGCATGCAGTTATTATAAGTGATTAAAAACAATTGTTGTGAAACATGTGGCTACAAAATGATCAACAAAAACATCCCTACGCACCTGATGGCATGAGCCAGGTCCACACACTTCCAGTGTTCAACCGGCTGGCCGTTCAGCTGCAATAATGTGTCCAGTTGTTGTAAGCCTGCCTGGTGAGCTGGACCCCCTAAATCCACACAATTCATCAGTCAGAAAAAAATTCACCTTTAGAGGTACTAGTGCTTGTCACTGGGGCAGTACCGTCAAAAGGACAACCTTGTTATTTATCTTGCCTTAAAAGGTGCATATTAGTACCTTTAGAGTAGTATTGTGTACCCTTGATGTACGAGTATGCACTTTTTTCTAAGAATGTGGCAATTTCATGGTATTTAAGTTCCTTGATTAGTTCTATGTTCTATGATTACGAGTCCATAATCAAAGAATTTAAAGAGATATTGAGAAATTATATTGATATTGATATATCCTGAGTGCTTAAAATTACCTGGATCAACAGCCTGCACCCGTACAGGTGAGTCAGAGCAGATGGTGAAGCCAAAACCATCTTTTCCTCTCAAAATGGTCACCTGTGAAAGAGAACATACATTTATACTATTCTTTTTTGCAAGTAAAGACATTTATAAATTAAAAAACAGTTATATTTCAAATAAATGCTGTGCTTTTGAAATTTCTATAGATCAAATAATCCTGAATAATATCATGGTTTCCACAAAAATATTAAGCAGCACAACTGATTTCAACATTGATAATAATAATAATAATAATAATAATAATAATAATAATAATAATAATAATAATAATAATAATAATAATAATAATAATAATAATAATAACAAATTATTGAGAACTAAACACTGAACAGCTTGGCAATCACAGGAATAAATTATTATAGCATTTTAAAATATTTCAAAATATATAAGACACTTCTATTAAAGAAATTAAAGAAAAAATCTTACTAACCCAAATATTTTAAACAGTAGTGTACATTAACACAAGAAAAAGACTGGAGCCATGAATCAAAAGTTGGGGTTCACTTTCAAATCCAATTAAATGAAAGTCATTAATATATAGCTCTCCTGAAAAAATACCTCTCTTTTAAACAGACTGAAATGAAAGTGACCTCAACCTTTACAGAACATTCAGGAAGACAAACCATCCACAGTCAGAGTACAGTGTAAGGCCCCACGGTAGCCGGGTCAGAGAGTGTGTCTGAGTGTGTGTGTGTGCCAGAAACAAACATCCCCCCCGGAGCACCACTGTACCCCAGAAGCACGAAGACCCAAATGCCACAGCACCAAAGAGTCAGGGATATTAAAAACTACAAGCTGAGAAATTAGTCAGGGTTGCTGGGTGATCATGGGGCTTTTCTTTTTCCCTGGCAAGAAAAGGAAATGACGGGGGGAGAAAAGTGCCATGGCACTGACAAACAGCAGAGACAGAATATTTGGACAGTAGAAGTTCAAAATGTCAACAGAACCTGGAGCCAAACTAAATAGGAAATGTTGAAGGGGAGGGGGGCGTCTCACATTTAACATGACATTGACCGCACAACAACAAAGAGGCTTGTTTAGGGAGGGAGAGAGAATAAAAAGAGAAAAAGTGATGACAGCTTTAGGACTTTCACTGCCGTTCCTCTTTTCTCCTCTGGGTCGATGTGGTTGCCCTCGTTATAAGCCCCATTAATTGCTGTGATGAAATAATTATCCACATCAAACTCCACAGAAACCTTTTTCACTCTTCCTGTTTGTTGTTCAAGTTCAAGTTAAAACAATGACACTCACCTGTGTGATCAGTGTAGTCAAAGTATTGGCATTACTGAATGAGGACTAGCTCTTGTTATGAGAATACTCATACATTACATCATAATCCAGTTTAAGATGTAAGCAGAAATGTTCTGTCCATCATTAAATCGAGTTTTAAGCAACAATTCAAGAGGATGAGCAGATAACCTGATTTTATGAGGTATTGTCCCAGTTTCCAAACAATTCACACAAAATATGTCCTGGTTTTGGCCGTTCAGCTCACTGACTAAGCACCCTCAATGTTCTATCTACAATCTTTGGTACTGTTAGTGGTTCTCAATAAGGAAAGCGTTTTGTCCATGCAAATTGATTTGCTGATATTTTCCTCTTCATGAATTCATTTATTTAGTTTATCAAGTCATTTATTTGGTTAATATTATATTATGAATTACATTTTAAGGTTTTATGATGATTTGTGGTTTCAGGATTCTAATGCTAAATGTATTAAATGCCTTTAAATTTACATGTAAACGTGAAAAATGTACAGATACATTTATTATTATTGATTACAATAAAACATTGTATATTATATTATATTATATTATATTATATTATATTATATTATTAATTATGGTTTCATGACTTATATATAAAACAGAAAAGGTGACTAAGAAGATGCATGGTTAAAATATGGTAACAATATTGTAATGCATCAACTAATCGATCAGACATTTTTTCGCATTTCAGTTAAATAAATCTTTTGTAAAATAATTTTTTATCATTATTACAGGCAAGCATGGATGGGCAACTCCAACAAAATCACAAAGACACCCTCCATTCCTTAACTTAAACATCTGTTCACTCTATTCATCAAGTCCTGTCAATCACAGCACAAAGATGTATAAGTGGCTGCTTACTTCACTCATGTGACTTCTCATCCGGCATCTCTCCTTGACCCAAACCCCACTTTTATTTCTAATATTTCTTCCATATATTGATTAACTTTCATTGATTAAGTTGTCTGTCCTGGGTAAGCTCAAGATGCATCTCATGCTTGAGGGTTTCCATTACGCACAGCAAAACCAAATCTGTTCACACTCATCATTCTCAATGATCAATCTATATAAAATAATGGAAAGGTTTGAACTCTTACTACTACTTTAGCTAACGCTTTTATCCAAAGCCACTTACAGTGCCAATTTGGAGCAACCTAGGGTTAAGTGCCTAGCCCAGTGGTGAAAGCTCATTGTGAAGTTCAAGCCTTCAACCAGCCCAGATCTTTAAACATTAGGCTAAACCACCACACAGTGAACTAAAAAAAAATATGCAACGCATCTATCCGAGCCTGAACATGCCATAACTGTTCCATACCAGTTTCAATACCACTACAAACAAACTAGTAAAAAAAAACAAAAGAACAAACCTGTGGCAAGTTTCGTTCGATGCAGAGCCGGCACAGACCGTGGATTGTATGCATCGCTCACCGCATATACGTCCACCTACATCTATGGCGCACTTTTCTGTGTCTTAAATAAAAGTAAAGTCACACAGGTGATGCTGCTTCCCTTCGCTGTCGCTCTAGTGCGGCTATGCATGCCCACTCATGGGAACTGCTCTGAGCAGAAGAATGACAGGAAACCACCTTCCACCCCCCCAGCCAGTGGCCAGGCAATATGTCTGCACTCGATAAGCCAACATGTTTCCTGAGTAGCTCTCAACAGTAGTGGCTAAACTCACTCTCTCTGCACAGTGAGACGGAGCTCACTCAGATAGGCTTGATTCAGTGTAAACACAAACATTAATTATGAGCCAGAAACATTAAAGTGCGCACAATGTTTGTTTAATAAGAAGCTGGGCAAGCATAAGCTGACAGACGTGGAGGACGTCCAGCCCTTGCACAACACCTAGATTCACGAAACCAGTGTTGAAATTTCCGAAATGCATTATTGCGATATAGACTCAAGCAGGTTCTTTGCAAAACCAACAAAATCATTTCACCAAATCACCAGAACCTATAGTTTGTTTATCTCTTACATCACCCTATTACTGATGTTCCAGATAAAAACAAGCCATCGCTAATCATACATCCATGGAAGGTCAACAACGAAATCTGAAAAATGGATTTTCGGGAAGGGAGGAAGGAAATGGAAGAATGATTAGCTGAATATTTGACCGGCCTCCCCATAAAAATCCAGGGAACCAGCAAGAGTGTCAGTGGAGCGGGAATCAAACAGGGATAAATCATAAACACTGTGCGGGATTGGGCTTCCTATTGCAGCAACTTTGTTGGCTTTTCCCGTTTCCCAGCTTTGTCTGAGGAGAACAGAGCGGGCGGAGAACAGTCCTGGGAAAAGTTGCTCGCTAAAGTGGATGGGAGGGTTTAATAAGCAAGTATGTGTGTGTTGCACATATCCAAAAGCACATCCACACACCTCCTCATATTTCTACTGTCCGTCACATTAGTGCACACCACAGAGTAGCTCCCAAGATGATGGAGTCACATTTCTGATGGCTACGATGGCTAAAAAACTCTTCTGACTACATGCAGCATCATTAGTTTGTACAGCTGTTAGCTTAGCATAGGTCTTCAACAATAGTTTCAGCCAAAGCTATTTACTCCTAAGCCAGCAATAGCAGAGGAATCGTGTTTAAAATCCGGTATTGTAAAAAAAAATTAAAAAAAATGTGTGTGTGTGTGTATCAGTATATATATATATATATATATATATATATATATATATATATATATATATATATATATATATATATATATATATATATATATATATATATATATATATATATATATATATATATATATATATATATTTATCTGTGCCTACTGAAGAATATTTACAAAGCATTACCTGTCAATATTGTCAAATATTTTTTCAACCTTTCTTTCATACAAACTGCACAACATTCAAAATATAAAAGGTAAGAATCCATAAATCCTAAATGACACCCTACACTGTAAAAAGTGAAATTCTACCTGATCTGAGCCCTAAAATAACTTTTTTTTATATAACATAACATTGTATAACATTTGGTTTATTTATTTCAAACATATTGTCTTTAATAATTAATTAATTTAGATGTTACATCATACATTTTAAGTTAAAAATGTAAAATGTTATGAATTACACTTACTGTAAATGACTGCATGTTCTCTGGACTTGTGGTCTCGGGTCCAGCTTCATAGTTGGATGCAGCAGCTTCTGAAAGATACACAAGAGAGTCCCACGAGTCCCAGTCTGACAGACTGCTTTTTGAGTACATCTTAGCCCTGGGTAGAAATCTCTCTACTCCAGAACTGGTTCAGAGAGAGGACAGCAGAATCCGGTCAACGCTGTCTGCAGGCTTCAGCTGAAAGTGAGTGTGTCTACACCATGAGAGATGAACTCAACCTGAATCCCTTCGACACAAAGCTGACTGCCCCAGAACAGAGAGAGAGAGAGAGAGAAAGAAATGTACTCCCCTAAAAGCATCCCCCCCACCCCGACATCCAGCGACAGGCTCCCCCACTTTGTAACCATAGAGATTACGCTCCCAGGAAGCAATGTCTTTTTAAACATTCTTCATGAAAACAGCATTCAAGAGGGACACAATGCAGCTGGCTCTCTCTATTAAAGTCAGCCCAGTGCCTTGACTCAAGCCCCCCTTCTCTCTCTCTCTCTCTCTCTCTCTCTCTCTCTCTCTCACTCTGTCTTGATCTTTCTCCTCCTACACCTCTCTCTCTCTCTAATCAAACTTAATCTCGGCTGAATTTCTCTGACGGCACACGTGTCATTCCGTCCACCCCAGGAGCAAAATCGCTCATTTTGTGAGCAATAATTAAGATGATCTCTTACAAGCGATGGACAAAAAATTCCTTTGATTTCTTTGATCCTTGGACAAAAAATTCCTAAATTGTACATGTTTTTTCATCACAAAGTTCACTACCGAGTGGCAGTGGGAGGGAGAGAAGATCTCTAAAGTGGATTTAAACTAACTTAGACACACTATGACGGTTTAGCCTTTTAATTCTCATCTAATTCCCATGGCTCATCGCAGTGCACAGTGTGTCGGCCTGCCCGGCCCCTGGCTCTTTGTTGCGGCTCTCCGCAGGGATGCAGTACGTTTCAACACCAAGCCCTCTATATCCCTCTTAGAAGTACAGGCAATGCTTGTTAATTTAACATAGTGTTTGGTGAGAAGTAAAACATGCAAACTCCATTTAGACCCACAGAGATTGGGATACATAAGTAACTTTCGCTTCAAGGAGCTTGTTTGGTTGTAGCAATGTCAAGAATATCTGTCATATGTTCTATATCCAAAAGCACATCCTCCTCATATTTCTACTGTCAGTCACATTTGTGTGCAGAGCAGCTTTTATTCCCAAGCTGATGGAGTCACATCTCTGATATAGCGGAAAAACTCCTTTGACTACATGCAGCACCAGCACCGTTAGCCGTTACAGCTGTTTGCTTAGCATTAAATATTTTAAAATACTTTCTAATGCTACAGCCTCTGTTATCATCTGATCTGCTGTTGTTTAAACTTTACAGTTCTTGCCTTGATAACTGAAATAAAAGTTTAAATTGAAGTAAAATTACTAAAATGATTACTCAAAAACTAAAGCTGAAAAAAACCCTCTATATCCCTCTTAGAAGTACTGGCCATGCTTATTAGTATAACATAGCATTATGTTGGTGAGAAGCAAAACATGAAAATTCCATGTAGTCTTGTAGGGATTTGAATACAAGCGAACTTCCACTGCAAAGAGCTTGTTTGGTTGTAGCAATGGCAAGAATATCTGTTATCATCTGATCTGCTGTTGCTGAGGAAAATCTGTCATGTGGAATTTGTCCGTCTTCATTGCTAAAGGCTATCAGAGAGTGGCTACGATCCAGATGCAAAAAATGCCATAGTGAAAAATGAATATACTATAAAATGTATTTAAAATACATTTATTTTATGCTAAGTATACTACAAATACATTTACATATTGATGTACTTAATATAAATACCCTGCAATTGTACTTTTGGTATACAAAATTGGTATACTTACTTGAAACAGCTAATTTTGCACTTGATATACTTTAATTATCCAGAAATAGTGCTGAGGTCCAACGAAAGATATACTGAAGTATATTTGATTGTGCTAAAGTGGAACTATTGCACGTATACTTTAGGTACACTTTAAATATCTTACATTTAAAGACTGATATTATACAGAGATCACACTATCCTTACTAATAGTGATATTAAAACACATTTTAGGCTTAATATCAAGAAATGTACATTGTGTAATAAATAGAATTACTCTGCATAAAGTTAAATTATAATATTTATATCAGTATATTTATATTTATATCGATATGTCAGTAAATATGTTAATGGATTTGTAGGAAATAAATGTATTTTAAATACATTTGTTTTTTTCACTAGGGCAGAAAAAGAGAGAGAAACTGCATTTAATCTCACCAGCGGTCTGTCTGATGCGACGTGAGGCCACTTTCAGATGTTTGCTCCTGCCCAGCTCTTCTCCCAGGAGATAATACCAACCCCTGATCTCCTGTCAGCAAAAAAATTGAAAAATACAATTACACAGAGAAAGCCATGGGAAGAAGATGCTCTTTCCTTCGCAATGTTTCACAATTGTAATATCTGTTGACTTGTTAATACATCCCTCATAGGGACAGTATTAAAATCAGGCCCTGTGGTTGTCTGCAGCACTCTGTTGTGTGTCTGTGTGTGGGTTTTTGAGACCTTTGTAGTTGTAAACAGCTGATGCCCATTTTACTATCCTGATCAGCCAGATGGCATCGTGTTATATAAAACATCCACCGGGCTTGATCTAATTTTTCCCAAAATATCACCCTCGGAGAAAGGATTTACTGTCTTAACACATGAGTATAACACTCTTGAATTTGAAAACAGGACATAATGTAAAGGAACAGGGATCTCAGATGGGATATTTCTTGTTTGTTCATGCAGGCGAGCACGCAGAATAAAGTCACTATGCCAGCTTGTTTGCGCTATGCTTCTCTTGGTAATTGTAGGTCATTTTTCAAGCCTCAATGAGCAGTCCCGTCGCCGCTACCCCCACTGTGTAATTAGATGATGGTGTGGTGGAAATGCTTTGACAAGTAGAGAATGAAATGAAGAGGAACATTTCTTTAGATAAATATAAAATATTTCCTAAAGCAAGTCAAAACTAAGTGGTGTTACAATGAAAGAACATTACATTATAGGTTTTTATTAGGGCTGTCAAATGATTAATCGCAATTTATCGCATCCAAAAGTTTGTTTTTGCTAAATATATGTGTGTGTGTACTATGTATAATTACTATGTATAATTGAATACACACGTATATATTTAAAATGTATATACTGTATATATATATATATATATATATTTTTATAATTTATATTATATATCATAAATGTAAATATTTTATATATAAAATAATTCTTAAATATATAGACATGCATGTGTGTGTGTTTATAATTATACACAGAACACACACATATATTATGTAAAAACATACTTTTATTTTGGATGTGATTAATCGTGATTAATCGATTGATCTAGTTTTTATACATTCTGCATTAATTACTTCAAAAGTGACAGTAAAGACATTTATAATGTTACTAAATTAAATATATTCAAATTGAAAATAGTTGTTCTGTAACCTCTTATGAATCAATGTTCTGTCATATTAGTAAAACTAAAAATCCAAATCACTTTCAAAGCACTGCAGGGTAAAATCACTATGGGTAAATGTTAAAGGTGGGGTAAGTGATATTTGCTGAACATTGTTGATATTTGAAATCAACCCAAACAAACACACCCCTTTCTTAATTGCTCCGCCTCCAAAGCTCACCCTCAAATCCTAACCGAGTTCGAGTCAGTCTCGAACCCCGATCACTGACATGCGAGGCGAGTGCACTTACAAGGACGCTAAATGCAATGCAAGAGTGGATATCTATTTATTACAGAAGCGCAAGAAAATAATGTTTTGTGGAAAATAAAGCAAAGATGATGATGAACGACAAGGAAGCACAAAATAAGCACAAACTATTGCAAATATTGCTCCGGAGCAGGTTATGTTCCAGGGTTAGTTTGCTTAAGAGGTATTCAGATGTGTTATATAATTAATATAGTTATATTAATATAACTAAATTTGTTATATAGTTACAGTAGTATAATATACAATATTATAAATTAATTTTAAATCACTATTATAACAAGGTAATGTTTAAATGTTAATTCAATTCAAATATATTTATTATTTATTTTATTGTCATCTCACACATCTGCATTCAATTAATTAGCATCAAACAAACAATATAATCCTAATTCTCAGTGAATAAAGATTACTTATTAAACGAAGAGATTGAAAAAAATGATTGCACAATCACCAAATAGGTGGCGATGTGCCCTAAGTAGGTTACGTAAATCGGCATTAAACAAAAGAAGAAGAGGAAGTAGAATGGCACGCTTTTTCTTAGCGTCTGTTTCCATTGTGAATCATCGATTCATGGCTCTGTTGAGAATGTCTTGGGTATTAACTGGGAACATACTCTGAGTTGTCTGAACTCGCTATTACCCCACCTTTAACAACGGGATATTCCTCTAACAATTCATTGGAGCAAATGCACACCTTTTGAAGGTGCAAGTTAAAGATGAAAACTTCATAAAGGCAAATATACTGTAACTGCACACTCACTTCAGCATTGTACCTTGACAAAGGCTTGTTGCCGAAATGTCGAAAAAAAATTAAATGCTGCAGTGAGTGTGCAGTTATATTTTGCCTTTAGAACAGGATATTTACCTTAGATGAGGTGATGAGGGAGTGGACACCAAAACTCATACAGCCCAGGAAGTCACTGCGCCTGTGGGCAAAATCACACTCTAAAAAAACAACAACAGGCGGGAATTTTTGAACTCCTGATGACGTCATGATGATATGCATATCAGTTAACCCAACTTAGATCATGTTCATTGCCCTGTGACACTGCTGGTGAAGATAACATTCATACTAGAACAATTGTACTTATGGTACACATATAACTAGCCTTTATCTACAACTTTATTAATGTAGACAATCAACATGTGAGTGAAAAAGGGTGAATTCCTACCTGGAAGTTCGATTGCGATTCCACACTGTTAACAACAACCTCTTCTTCTGATCGTCTTCATCCACATCTCTGCAACATAAATACAACACTTCAAAAGCTCATCCATCAATGTTCAGATTCATCCAAAAACACAATGGCCTTCTCCTCAAAAGACTTGAAAAAGACAGCCTTTTTTCAGCTAACAAAAGAGAGCCAGGAGACCCAGCCCTAAAGTCTGTTGAAAAGACTGATTGAGATATAGAGGCTGTCAGGCAAGGTGTTAGAGATCAAATGATGTTTAACATAAATTATTCTACTATATGATAAAACAACACTCTTCCACTTCCTCTTTTTAACCACAATATTACAAGTCTGTAGCTACAATAAAATTCTAAAAGAATCACTCACAACATAAACGTCTCGTTGAAAACAGGACTCTTGCAGTCTAGAATGGTCCTGGTCTTCCATCGCTTGGTGTGGTCAACATCTGGAGCAATGCTTATCTGGAATAAATAAACTATTAAGTGCACTAGTTTAGCATTGCTAGTGGATATATTCATCATATTAAGAGGGAAAATCAATCAACACTTGATTCAGAAATTGAGTAGACAGCTGCCAACACAACTGATGCTTTCTCATGCCTAAATCCTGCTCAGGCTGACATGAAAACGGGTTCATTTCAAGGGCATTCATCCACAGAGGATTATGTGACAAATAATGACAAAAAATAATAGCACATCATCACCAACAGTGACCGGGAAAGTTACTGCTGTCTCACTGCTGAGAGAAAAATGGGTTTAATTTATTTTTTGAGGCTGGCAGTCACATGACCTCATGTGTCAGTCAAAATACGGCTTGCGTGTGTCAAAATGCCCACCTTTACATATGAATCGCATGGTCTGTACTCTCTTCCCATAAGTCCCCTTGCCTCTAAAACTGTGAAGAAAAAAACACAATAGCATGAGGAAAAAATGCTGCATTACAAGTAATGAGTTATGCAATCAGATTACATTTTTCAACTAACTAGTAAAGTAACACATATCCGATAAAAAAGTATATAAAAAAATTGTCCATAAAAAAAAAATATATATATATAATAAAAATAAAATAAAATATAAAAAAATATAATAAAGCAAATTGACTGATGTATTTCCTGTCCACAAATTGAGAGAAATTGTGAGTGCAGAGCTGTTGTGTGTGCAGTGTAAACATATGGTTATTGTAGTTCTATGTTAGCATGTATTTAATCATCTCACTTACACAATATTAAGATTTTAATTTATATTAAGAATAGTATTTCTTAAAATGAATAAAAACAGTGAAATGCAAACATGCAATAATGAAATATGTTTAATTACAAAAATATATTTTGTTTATTCAATCTCACTTTTCAACCAGTGTCTTTGCAGCTGAACTTCCAATTCAAAAATAATAAACAAAAATGACCACATTTGTTTTTGTTTTTTAAATTTATTGCTAAAGTAAAAGTGTCGTTGGTCTGTGGTCTGATCAAACAGACAAGCTAATGTAGCTCAAATTGCTCAAGTTAATGCTGGTTTTGATAGAAAGGTTTATTTTTGATTGCTAAAGTAAATGTGTCTAACTTTCTTCTCCTGTGTCTATTCTTCTACAATCCAGAACAGCTGAAAGGTTTGTTTGAGCTGTGCCCTCAACAGTACAGGCATGAATTTGCATTTCTTTCAGCCTGAGGCTTATTCATTTCACTTTTTGGTGTGAAAAGGCCTTTATATTTGCCAAAAATATAACTTTTTTTGCTATTAAAAAACAAATGCAAGCCCAGCCCAGTTGAGAAAAAGTGACGTAAAAGTAACAACGCGTGCTTTCCATAAAAAGTAACTACGTAACGCAATTACTTTTCTGGGAGTAATTCAATAATGCATTACTTTTAGAAGTATCTTTCTCACTGATTATGAATGCATGAATGAAAGTTTCCTGTATTAAATAAGTTCAAGCATAAACTGTATTAATACAATTTGATTTGAACGTATGAGAAGCAGTCTTATTTTGAACAAACAAACTGTTAAACTTCAAAAGTACAAAGTACAAAATCTGTTCACAATGATGCTTACTTTGAACATAGAGCCACCCGCTTCCCGGAGTAACCGTCAGTTTGAGTTGACCTGTGGTTAGTGGGCGAAAAAATTAAATAAATGACCATTCAAAGGTTTGGGGTCAGTACATTTTATGTTGTTGAAAGAACACCAAGGCTGCCTTTATATATATATATATATATATATATATATATATATATATATATATATATATATATATATATATATATATATATAATATTGTAATAATATTTTGCAATATTACTGCTTTTACTGTTTGTATGTATATTACTGTTTATGTAAACAGTAAAAGCAGTAATATTGCAAAATATTATTACAATATAACCTGGAATTATAAAAACTGTCCTGTCCTGGAAAAGTCATGAAAAAATCTCAGTAACACTTTACAATAAGGTTTCATTTGTTAACATCAGTTAACTACAACATGAACCAACAATTAAAAATATTTCAAAACCATCTATTAATCTCAGTTAATGTTAATCTCAACATTTACTAATACATTATTAAAATAAAAAAAACAAAAGTTGTTTCAGTTAACATTAGTTAATGAACCGGAACTCTAACATTAACTAATAATGAACAGTTGTATTATTATTAATGTTAACAAAGATGAATAAGTACTGTAACTAATGTATTGCTAATTGTTAGTTACTAACTAACCTTAACTAATGGAACCTTATTGTAAAGTGTTATCATGAAAACATCCACGCATGTGGAGCTGAAAACCTCTCACAAATTCACAGGTGTGATGGAAAGTCCAAATTAGTAGACCATACCATATGATATGAGTCAAAAATCCTGACACAGCAGCTGGTGTTACATACTCTGTTTAACTAATATGTTCACTGACACACACATACTCCAGACCTGCAGCAAAGCCTGGTCATTAGATGATTTTCTGCCACAACACTGCCATGTGCAGTCAAACAAAACAGTCTTTTCAGCTAGATCAGTGGATCTCAAACTGTGATCCGTAGACCATTGGGGGTCCGTGAAGGACTTAAAGTGGCCCACAAATTGACTGAATGATAATATTTTAAAATATATTTAGTAAAAAACTCTTATTTTAAATGTAATAATATTTTACAATAATACAGTTTTCACTGTATTTTTGATCATACCTCAACATCAACTTTGGTGAATTTATTATTTTTAAAAACATAAAAAACCAACACCAAAGAGCTAACATTCATTCCATTTCATTAGTAAAAACTTTCATGCTAATTTCAATAAAATAAGAAGCAGTCTTGAAAAATTATGAATCTCTAAAAGTGAGGCAATTTTAGATTATTATAAACTTAGTATACTTTGTATAATATTTAATACGGAAGGTAACTCTTTGCGCAGTTTTGAAATGTTATTGAAGCATCTGACATTTTGTCCACACACAAAGCAGCTCAATAAAGACTCACCATGAGTTTGTAAAAGAAACGATGATCTCTGCCACTGTCTTAAACAGCTCAGTCTCACATTATGTGCATTCTGACAGTCCATGTTGTACAACCTCAGTCTGGCTGATTTTAAAAATGTCACATATCGCATGCATCACACATGAATTATCAGAAATCTAGTAAATTAATTCAGCCTCACAGCCATTCAAGAGCTTTACTGTGCTATGCATATGTTGCCACTGGAGGATAAAGGACAGCAGGAGAAAACAAGCATAAATTTCAACCGCCTTTCATTTTGAATAGCTGATAAGACAGAATGAGCTGTGATTGGTCAGAGAGCAGCATTGAACAAGTGAAAGGGGGTGTGAGGAGGGAGGAAGGGAAAGTCCACCTGCTGTCCTAATAATAAACAAAACCTTTCACTGGGGTTGCCCTTCATGCTGATTTAAAATCAGTTGCATCACTGGCACCCTTAATATATCATTTATATTTATTTGGAACAACAACAACAACAAAAAATGTAAAACGATATAAACACTTGGATCTGCAGAGCAATGAGCTCACCGTGGATTTGAACTTGAACAACATAGACAAAACATTAAATCAATATGTGATAAGTTTGGAAATCATCAAAGTCTTTAACTCCAGCTATACAATAAATGTTTCATCCCTGCTTTTCCAAAAATTCTGAAAATACATGATTGTTCTTGGAAAACAATAAAAGCAGTCTTAAGGGGAAGCCTTTGTTCTTGTCTGTTAAAGGACTTTAATCTTTGTGAGTCATTCATTGACACAACAGGAAATCACAGTCAAAGCCTCATTAATTCCTGGATGAAACTACCTTTCTCCAGAGGTTACATCTTTATTTCACAGGTTTTACTGTTGATCACAAGGGAAAAAAGAATAGCGACTGTGTAATCATGCACTAACTCCATGATGTAGCCATTATGTAGCTGTGAATAGTATGCATCCCTCTGCAAGAGCAAAACCATGTTTTGTCTTAAGCTCTGTTTCATGGCCTCCTTGCATGGGAGAGTCATGGAAAATGCATGCAACTCAACATCCACACAGATAAAAATAACAATAAACAGCTGGTGCAGAGCATGCAGGATTTCAGACAAATTAATTCAGCCATTATCTTATTCCCGAAAGCAAAAAAAAAAAAATTTGATCTTTGAGTTGAAATGGTTACATGTATGGTTAACTTTTTGTGAACCCAAAATCCCCAACGCGTTGTATATATACAACGATCAGGCATAACATTATGGTGAAGTGAATAACACTGATGATCTCTTCATCACGGCTCCTATTAGTGGATGGGATATATTAGGCAGCAAGTGAACATTTTGTCCTCAAAGTTGATGCGTTAGAAGCAGGAAAAATGGGAAAGCAAGTATTTGAGCGAGTTTGACAAGGGCCAAATTGTGATGGCTAGACGACTGGGTCAGATCATCTCCAAAACTGCAGCTCTTGGGTGTTCCCAGTCTGCAGTGGTCAGTATCTATCAAAAGCGGTCCAAGGAACGAACAGTAGTGAACCGGCGACAGGGTCATGGGCGGCCGAGGCTCATTGATGCACGTGGGGAGCGAGCGCTGGTCAACTCCATGTGGTCCGATCAAACAGATAAGCTACTGTAGCTCAAATTGCTCAAGAAGTCAATGCTGGTTCGAATAGAAAGGTTTCAGAATACACGGTGCATCGCAGTTTGTTGCGTATGGGGCTGCATAGCAGCAGATCAGTCAGGGTGCCCATGCTGATCCCTGTCCACCGCCAAAAGCGCCACAAACAGTGGGCATGTGAGCATCAGAACTGGACCACGGAGCAATGGAAGAAGGTGGCCTGGTCTGATGAATCACGCTTTCTTTTACATCACGTAGATGGTCGGGTGCTTCGCTTACCTGGGGAATACATGGCACCAGGATGCACTATGGGAAGAAGGCAAGCCGCCGGATGCAGTGTGATGCTTTGGGCAATGTTCTGCTGTGAAACTTGATTGCCTACAGTCAAATCACAGCTGTGCTGATATAGAGCCATATTGCAATGTATACAACTGTATGACGGCACAAGCGTGTAAATAAATAAGAAACAACAAAAGAGTGTCTTTAAAAAACCTATTTCGTGCAGAACTACTTCCTTCCACCACAGATACAAATCAGAAGTTGACAGTTGAGCCCAAGCCTCCGTTACTAATTCTAAAACGTCACTTTAGAACTAGCGATAAAGGAACACTGATTTGCTTCATTGTAGAGTAGAGTTTTATAATAGAGAGAGATCGACTAAGCGAGTGCATTACCTCAATCTAGATGATATTCTTCAGGGCTGCGTTTCCCAAAGGCATCGTAAGCCTAAATTGATCGTAGAGACCATTGGTGGCAATTGTCCTATGATAAACTTAGGCTTACGTTGCTTTTGGGAAATGCAGTCTTTTACTTTGCCCTTTTAACAGTTGTGGGGATGCTAGTCAATGCATTAATAAGTTATGTATTATTAGGTGTTGTTTAAAGTAAAAACAACGTCTATGTGTACACTCTTGTTTCAGTCCTTTTCAAATCTAATGGAGCAACACTATAACTTTCAAATTACAATCACAATCACTTCCTCTATACCAAATGTGGCATGTTATTTATATAAAATATTATTTATTGAAAAATAACATTTAAATAAACAATATTAGCCATTATACGGTATAAGAAGTTTGTACAATAGGAAATAAACACAAGCAAACAGTTCAGCCAAAAGTATTCTTATAATAACCTACAGGATTTCAGTTAAATAAAAATATATATTTTTAAATTTACTCTGGAACAAGTAATAGATTAATAAGACCAACAATTTCCCATTTGATATATCCCCCAAAATGAATTATACCCGTTTAAACACTATCTCAGGGCTCCAGACTGCGACCAAATGGTCGCATTTTGCGACTAAAATTTGAGAGTGTGCGACTGAATTTTACATCCAGTCGCACATGTGCGCCCAGTAAATTTGCCTGCTGTCGGTACTGGAGAAATTATGAAAATACACTTACTATTTATAATTGATAGACGTTATATCTGGCAAATTCTATCTTTGCCAGCCGTTTCTATATGAGATAATATTAAACCATCTGTCCATGATGCATTTTTGGAACAAGCTCTCTCACATGGAGCTACAGCGAACACAACACCACAGTCAGCTTAATGAGTGACGATGGCCAAGAGAACTAAACAAAAGTTTAGTCTGCTTAAACTTTAGGGATGTGCTGTGTAATATTAATCTAATTTTATTTTCAATTTCGGCTTCCAAGAATTATAAAAAAGATGATATGACGTAAAACTATTCCTATAGCCGTGTTCCGTCGAGCGCGACATCCTTCCCTTCACAGCCTTACGCTGTTTTTTCTCCCTAAACCTAAACTTAACGTCAGAATCAGTGATTGTTGTAAACTGCAGTCTCTACTGTTGCTAAACTGCGAGATGTGTTTGATAATAAAGAGCTATTAAATGCACAATAATCCGCGCAAGAGACGCGGTGAAAGGATGTTTCCAACTTCAAGGCGCCGTATGTGTGTGTGCTGCAAAATGGGCTGACTTGCACTTTATATTTTAATTTAGATTTGGTGTGCTCTTCTAAACCATCAAATAAACAACAAATAGCCTGTGTCAAAATGACCGGATTGGAGAGTAGTTACTTAAAAGGGCGTAAATAGTTTGGAGAAATAGGAGAATATGATATTATTAGTTCTGCATTCGGTCTTAAAAGGGCAGCGTCTAATAAACCTGCTGACGATTGAGCCATTAATTAGAATCAAACAAAAGGCAAATAGAAAATATTCACATCTCTTGAATAAATAACTTTAGCTTTTATAAGCATGAATCTATCAATTTATACTGTGAAAACCATGCAGTATTATTTTACATTTCAATATTTTATTAGATTTCTTTGCAGGCACCTGGTCTATTTATAAATATCTGACTATTTCTATCTATCATCTGACTATTTATATCTATCATCTGACTATTTCTTTCTATCTATCTGACTATTTCTATCTATCATCTGACTATTTCTTTCTATCTATCTGACTATTTCTATCTATCATCTGACTATTTCTATCTATCATCTATTTCTATCCATCTCATAGCAACCACCCAGAACACTGTGGCAACTGCCCAGAGTACCCTAGCAACCGCAGAACATCCTAGCAACTGCATAGCAACCACCCAGAACACCATAGCTACCACCCAAGTGTTCACCCTAGCAACCACCTGAGTACCCTAGCAACCACATAGCAAGACAATAGCAACCACCCCGAGTACCCTAGCAACCGCATAGCAAGACCTTAACAACCACCCCGAGTACCCTAGCAACCACATAGCAAGACCTTAGCAACCACCCCGAGTACCCTAGCAACCACCCTAGAAACCACCTGAGTACCCTAGCAACCACATAGCAAGACCTTGGCAACCACCCCGAGTACCCTAGAAACCACCCTAGCAACCACCTGAGTACCCTAGCAACCACATTGCAAGACCTTAGCAACCACCCCGAGTACCCTAGCAACCGCATAGCAACCACACTAGGCACCACCTGAGTACCCTACCAACCGCATAGCAACACCCTAGCAACCACATAAAGTACCTTAGCAACTACATAGCAACACCCTAGCAACCACCCCAAGTGCCCTAGCAACCACATAGCAACACCCTAGCAACCACCTGAGTACTCTAGCAACCGCATAGCAACACCCTAGCAACCACCCCAAGTACCCTAGCAATTGCATAGCAACCAGTCTAGCAACCACCTGAGTACCCTAGCAACCGCATAGCAGGCCTAAACTACTAACTAAAACTATTTCAAACTTTTAACTTTTCAAACTATTTAAAACTTTAAACGTCAAACTATTTCAAACTTTTCAAACTATTTCAAACTTTCTGGCTATACTTTTTTAAGCCAACTTAAAGTTTGTCTCGACAAACTTTTTAATCTAGTTGTCTGTTCTTATCATAGACTGTAAAAAAAATTATGGACGTAGTGTCCGTGACGTCACCCATAGGATTCTGATGAGCCGTTCTGAAGCTCAAAGTATGGACGAGATGGCCGTTGCCATCTTGGCAGCGCGTCATCGCGCGTCACTCCCGGATAACAGAAAATGGGCAAAAAGGCGGGACGTGGGCGGAGCTTAAGTGACGCAATGACTAACAGACAGCAGATAAATGGCTATCCACCTGTCACTTGAAGTGGCCACTCCCTTAATAATGCTTTAATGCTTTATATAATGTAAACAAATTAATTATAAAAAAATTCACCCCCCCTCACAGTTGTCATGAAGTGCAAAATTAGCCGTATAGACCAAAACCACAATTTGTACCAGGCTGTAAACATGTTTTTTTTTCCTGCTGTAAAGGCCATTTTAACATGGGGCTCAATGAGATTCTGCTCCCTTCTGGAGCCTGTCTCTAGCGGCCAGTCGATGAATTGCAGTTTAAGGCACTTCCATATTGGCTTCAAGAGAAACTGCGGGAGGTTGCCGCTTGTTTCTTATTCATAAATCGGTTGAAAATGACATGGACAGACGAACTAACGTTTGTGGAACGATTTCCTGCGGTTTGTCTCATTTTATAAATTGCATCACTGACAAAATGGATTTTAACTCACAACAAACAAATCCCTGCACAACACCATGCAGCAGCAAAAGTCGCATTAATGGTAAGTGTTAAATTCACTTGTATTTATGTATATTGATACACCGTTTACTATTTCATGAAACTATCAATGTTAACAAAACCCAAGTGCCACCGGCACCTACAGGCCTATTATGTGAAGTGTAGGCTGGCGAAATGGTTACGTGAAAGGACTTTATTATATTACCATTTTTGCATATTATGCAGCATTATGAATGAAGTCTCTTATGTTCATCAAGCCTGCATTTATTTGATAAAAAAAACAGAAATATTGTGAAATATTATTAAAATATTGGTTTTCTATTTTAAAATAATTTAAAATATAATTTATTCCTGTGAGCACAGCTGGATTTTCAGCATCATTACTCCACTCTTCAGTGTTACATGATCATTCAGAAATCATTCTAATATGAGGATTTAATGTCAATGATGGAAACTGTGATACTCTTTTCAAGATTCTTTGATTAATAAAAAGTTAAAAAGAACATAATGTAATAATATTTCACAATATTAGGCTACTGTTTTTTCTGTATTTTTGATTAAATAAATGCAGGCTTGATGAGCATAAGGATATATATATATATATATATATTGCCCCTTTCTTACATTTGAGCCCCTGCCCCTGAAGAACTCTCTGCCCGGCCCTGTCCTTGGCCACCCATGACCTTGCCACCGGTTCACCACTGTTCCTTCCTTGGACCACTTTTGATAGATAATGACAACTGCAGACCGGGAACACCCCACAAGAGCTGCAGTTTTGGAGTTGCTCTAACCCAGTCGTCTAGCCATCACAATTTGGCCCTTGTCAAACTAACTCAAATTCTCACGCTTGCCCATTTTTCCTGCTTCTAACACATCAACTTTGAGGACAAAATGTCCACTTGCTGCCTGCCTAATATATCCCATCCACTAACAGGAGCCGTGATGAAGAGATCATCAGTGTTTTCCACTTCACCTGTCCATGGTCATAATGTTATACATGATCAGTGTCACATATTTGAGGTCTAAATAACTATTCTCGCCAAAAAAACCCTCATCCCCCATGACACGCTGTGAAAATGCTGCAAGCGGAGTGCAAGCGGAGTGATACAAACAGTGAAACCTTAATACTGGCAGAATATCGCATGACTAGAAAAAGCCTCTCAGCCAATCAGAATCGACAACCTGAATGAACTGTTGTATTTATTTATTTGATCGAAACTACAGCAAAAACAGTGATACTGTGAAATATAATTGTAATATAAAATAGTTGTTTTCTATTTTAAAATGGTAAATTATTCTTGTGATGGCAAAGATACATTTTCTTCAGTGTCACATGATCCTTCAGAAATCATTCTAATATGCTGATTTGGCGCTCAAGAAAAATTTCTACTATTTTTAATGTTGAAAAAGCAGTTGTGCTGCTTAGTATTTTTGTGGAAAGCGTGATACACTTAATTTTCAGGAATCTTTGATAAATTGAAAGTTAAAAACGAACTGCATTTATTTGAAATATAAATATTTTGTAACATTATATAAATATCTTTACTGTCACTTTTAATCAATTTAATGCATCTTTGAATAACTGTATTTATTCATTTCAAAATCTTACTAATTTTGTAAGGTAGTGTACACTTATTTTTATTTATTTATTTTTGCCACAGTAAAGGTCCGTGGACAGACATACAGCATATATGATTTGATTCAAAAATATTTTATTATAAAAAGCCATTATACAATTTATTATACAATTTTACAGTCTGGAATGGATGGGAGTTTCTGAGTCTTTTAAAGACTGAATACCCCATGAATAATTTTATTTGAGCAGAAGGAAACGGAAACTGTTACTTCAAAGAAAGATTGCCTTGGTCTTAGCAGTTCAATACTGACATCTAGTGGCACACAGTGCACAACGTCAGTGGATGTTTAATTATCCTCACATCTCCATCAGAATGGTCTGGAAACAACAAAGCCAAATTCTAAATCATTAATGTGTAATCAGATAAATAATAATTTACCTTTTCCTTTAAAACCAGATGGGTGAATTTTCCTCCTCTTTTTGCGAGCAGGTTCTGTATCATTCTTTACAGCTGTTTTGACCACTGAAGCCACTTTAACTTGAGCTGATGAACTGTGGCTAACAGCTTTCCCCCAGTTCCTCTCAGCAGGCCTTCCAACGTTGAGACTGCAGGAATTGCAGGAGGAAACAACAATTTGAAAAAAACTCCATCAGCATAATCAATGTGACACACAGCTCCTTTGTTGTCTGCAATATTCATGCTATTTGCTCATGTGTTTAATATTACTTTGTGATTGTTAAAATAGTTAAATTATAAATAATTGCTAACATGAATTATAACATGCATCATGGTTTGATGTAACAGAGCTAATCAGTGAACGTTGGGTAAGGTTGCGAGGTTTGTTTTGATATGGTCACGCTGCATTAAACAAAAATGTTCCATTCATGTGCATTTTATGTGTTTATGTCACAAGACACACAAGTTATTTACTTTTCCTGCTGGCTTGCAGCCAATGGCCTTTTGTCCCTGACAGATGAGATGTGTCGCACTGAAGATCGTCTCTCTCTGCTGTCTGTGTGCATGGTTCCTTCTCTACACGGCTTCTTTGTTGACAGTCTCTTGGGAAGCAATGGATCCTGTAGCCAGAGGGATTCCCTGTGAAGTCTCTTCCTTTAGGCACAGCCAGAGGAGTTATATGTTTAGCGCACTCACTTCTGACATGAATTCTAATGACAGGGTGATAGACAAGAGAACCCGACAGGGGGCTCTCAAACAATCTTAATCCACTCAAAAAAGCTGATTAACTCCAATAATGAAGAAATCCTGACAATCATGCAAGAGCTGCCAGAGCTAAACTGACATAAATGCCACACTATTTTAACATGAATTTGATATATGAAGCTGGCATAGTTATTGTTTGACTGGTCTTATGCATGTTGTTAATTTGTTAATGGTTTAATAACATTTCAGAAAAGTGTGAATGATTAAGTTTAATTAAGGTTTTTTTTAGACATGCTGAAGGGAATAACTCCTGACAGCCCAGCAGGATATCAGGTGCTTGCAGCAGTGGGAGTTCAGAGGTCACGGTTCACCACCCAAAACGACATCTACCGAGTTAAAATTCAATTTAGATTTATTGAATTTAAGTGGCTTTTTATTACTTAAACAAAATTGACTAAATAAATTTTATACATCAAAGTATATATGATGTTCTAATCATTTTTTACATCTATTTTAAGATACATTTCATAAACAGTGCATGGCCTAAAAAATGTTTTGGCCATTTTTAGGCCAAACTAATAAATGTATGAATGTCATTGCATTAGATAGAATATAAAAGCAAGTGGCATTTAAATGAGACAAAGATTGCACACGTTCACTTTTCAAGCAAAACATTTCACAAAAAAAATGTGTTAAGCTTTAAATTATATCATATGTATAGTGTTATTTACACTGATATGCATAAATGTTAAAGGACCGTGTTCATTATGAACAACACCTGTGGTTACTCTGCTAGGACACCTGTGTGAACTTTATACATCCACTAAAAATCACTGCATGTCAGTTGAGGATGTTAGATTATTTATTATATAGTAACTAACTGCAAAAAAATAAAGTTAGTTCAGAGAAAATATCTAGCATCATGTGTATTCCACTTGGTTGGATAGATAGATAGATAGATAGATAGATAGATAGATAGATAGATAGATAGATAGATAGATAGATAGATAGATAGATAGATAGATAGATAGATAGATAGATAGATAGATAGATAGATAGATAGATAGATAGATAGATAGATAGATAGATAGATAGATAGATAGATAGATAGATAGATAGAAAAGCAGTTTTGGAGCCACATATTATTTTGTTAATAAACAGCAGTCAGCTTTCCAAATAACATAAACTTGACTCCACGACCAATTGAATATTAGTGTTGTGCAGTCGATTGTTTTTGTTTCTGCCAACACAAGCACGCGCACAAGAGGGGGGAAAAAAATCACATCTTTATCGTATAGCCTAATCATGAACTTGCAGCTTGAGCGCTTCAGTGCTCATAGACTAGCGGGTGAACCTCAACACCCCACAGTTCCTCACAATGTGCAGTAAAAAAGCACTACTGTTGTGCTTGAGATTAAAAGAAACTCCTTTTTTATTTATTTTTGTACAGCCTGAACAAATTGCAAGTATTTCAAGCAGCAGAATTAAGAAATAAAATTACGGTTATTACTTCCATGTACGGTCATTAGAAATAGCCTACATCTTAAACATGCACAAATTTACACTGCCACCAACTTAAATTACACCGCATATGTATAGGAATCTGTAAACTCTTAACGTTAACTGTATTTTGGGGTATACAGCTAACTTGGTAGGCGTTTCCAAACGGACCCGAAGCTTCCACAGCCGAAATGTAATTTACACTTACCTTTCTCTGATGTCCATATATTGCGAGTGTTGTCTGCTATAATCCATCTTCTCTATAAAAACAATAAAAAAATAAATATAAACACAAATTCCCAGCTATTGTGTTTTTTTGGGTGGGACATTCAAACTGCAGATACTCCCCCCATCCCGCTCTGAAGAGGAAGTATGTTTGCTTTGCTTTACACACGCGCTGAATGGATGTCTCCACCAATCCGAGAGCTGCATTTGAAACGCACAGAGTTTGACTACATTTTCAGAAATGCCTATAACTCGGAGGGCTGCGAAAGTATTTGCCCTGAGGGAGTAAACTCCTTACAGTAGTTTTGTTTATTCTTTTACTTCATTTTTGCTTGTTTCCTGTAATCCAAACTTTCCAGTAAACAAACAAATCTAAAAACATTTTGCTAACTTGTTTTGAAAAAGTATTTTAAATGTTGTAGAAAACTAGAAAACTAAAGAGCAGACAACTTTAAACAAACATTTTATTAGCTAGCGTTAATAGAAAAATGTTTGTTTGTAACAACATTCCCAGTTAGCTGGGCTATGACTTTTTACTTACAGATACATTTTCCGTATATCATTTTAGTGTCTGTGTGTAAACAAACACTATTAAAAACGTGCTATTTTTGTTTTAGCTCCATGTTTAGGCAGTGTTAGCATCCAACTACAGGATAACTGTTTCTTGATTTCCTTTACTAACAGACAGGGTTATTTTTCAAGTGAGGCACAGTAGTGTCATTAACTAGCTGAAGACATTATAGTTGCCATGTGTCTGGGAAGAATTTAACTTTTTTTCCACCCTCCCTCTGGACTGTTAGCCAAGTGTAGGCTATGTCAGTATCACAGTAAAGTCCCCCCAACCCCGTTTTTTATTTTGGCAGAGCTGTTTTCACCAATTGTCTGCACATTTCAGTGTTTTCTTTAGTGACCAACAGTCTAACAGTCAGTTTCTCCTGCTACTACTAAAGGGAGTTAGTTTATCGAAATTAAAAGGCGGAAACTGTCTTCCTTAGAGCAATTACACAAAATGTTTTCAGTTAACTAAAAATGGTCTTAGTCTGTTTATTTTGGTTACACCAGAGACAGTAACTGTGGTTACACCAACACAAAGTCATGTTACCACTTTGCACTAGTTATTGCTCAGCTATTAACAGTCCTACAAAATTAAGTGACACCTCAAAATGGCAGAACAATAGAGAGCTTGTCGCTAAACAAAGGCTTAACGGCACATGGGATGAGCCCCATTATAATGTGAGAATACTAATTTGTGTTAAACAGTTTGAAAATTGCTTGACCATCAGCACAACAGTGACTTCTTCAATTGGGGATAAACCTCTTAAAATATTGTTGTGAGGGAAAAAACATAACATAGCATTCTATATTTTAATTGCCAAAATACATTCTTACAAAAAAATTTAATCCAAAACAAAAAGCAAAATCAGAGAACAAGTTATTCTATGTAAAAACTTATTATATCCTTATAACAGGAAATGTCATATTTTGTGTCATACAGTACTGCAAACCTCCTCCCCCACTCTAAAGCACCCTTACTGTACTTCTATTGATAAAACAACTACATTATGTAGTGTTGAGCCACTTAACATAAACAAAGCCACATACTGTGAGTCAAGCACAACACACATACAGACTGTGACCATACACATGAATGACAACTACATTGCATGCCAATGTGGCAGCAGCTTCAAAATACTCTCTATTTATTAATTTATCAGTGCAGCTAAATGCACATCAAAATTGAGTGCTATAAAGAATATTGTGGCCTTTTTGAGAAAAAAAGCAGGTCTGATCTGCAGTCTACATCAACTACACAGAGTATTCATTGGTAATTAGGGAATTCCTCAACATCTAATTTCCTCAGTCAAAGCCAGCTTCCAACACTTGGAAATCTACCCTGACTGAGTAATCGAAATATTAATAATTCTATTAATTAGGTTTAATCTATTCTATTATTATGTTTAATTAATGTCGAACTAGACTCTTTAAGTATAATTACATCCATACAAAATCTTTTTCTAGATGTTTTTTTTAAAATAAATAAATTAATACTTTTATTCAGCAAGCATGCATTAAATTGATTAAAAGTGACAGTAAAGACATTATTTCTATTCACATATAATGCTATTTATCAAAGAATCCTAAACAGTTTTTAAAAATATGACATTGCACAACTGTTTTTAACATTATTAATGATGAGAAATGTTACATGAGCACCAAATCAGCATTTTAGAATGCCATCACATTTAAAAATATATTACAATAGAAAACTTTATTAAAAACTTTAATAAAAGTTATTTTAATATATATTTAACTATACTGTTTTTACTGTGTTTGATCAAATTAATGCATACTTGATAATCATAACAAATATAGTTAAGCATAATAAATATGTTAATTTTAACTTACAAATGACAAAGCAGTAATTGCTGTCACATTTTTTACTCCAGTGACTATTTCTTAAGCTCTGTATAAACACAAACCTAAAAGTCTTTAGGCTATAAAGTATATTAATAAAATAACGATAATAAAATATGCATGAACGCACTGTTATCTTCCACACAAAGACACTTTATTATCATCACAAAGCATTGGCCAGTCTATGACAGACCACAATGAGATACACATGGCAGCAGTAAGATACACACACACAAGTTATATGTAGAGTAAATATTTTTTATATACACCATATATACCATAAGCATATATTTTTACAATCAGTTCATTTTCAATGCATTAACTTAATTGTCAATACTTAGTAAATGTAAATGTCGACACAAGGTAACAGAAACACAACTCCCAGAGATAAACAACATATATACATTAACACAGTAATAGATTCTGTTCACCATATAATCAGTCAGAACTGCAGCTATATTAATTTAAACTCATGGTGGGGTTTTAAGAATGCTTGAATTTATTTATCAATAACACTTTAACTGCAGACAGATTGATTCACCAACAGTTCCACTTTGGTCGGACAGTTTCCACTGCTGCATCAACAAATAAATGAATTGCATTAACATAATTATGAGGCTTTTTTTCTCCATACCAGACACTTCATAATGTATATCCTAATGTATATACATTTCAGTCAGACAAGTCTTATTTGTTTGCTATAGGGAAAATACAAAGAGACATTACGGTCGAAACACTAGGATTAAATATTGTTCAAACTTTTAGGGAGAAAACATTCACACACAAAGTACCACATAACAAGTGCAAAAATCGTGACATTTACTTGTGTATCCACTATCCTGCATACTGGCGTGCAGACAGGAATATTCTGTATGCTTATATATGGCAGATACACGTTTAGCTCGTGTGACACTTCTATAATCAGTCGACATTGTCTAGTGTGTAAACACAAACACCACACAGCATTTTCAGTATAATTAATATTGCAGTGACTTTGAATGTTGACACAAGTCCACACTGGGTGTATTATTCAGAGGCCCATTACAATGTACAGACAGAAGGAGTGACTAAAGGAGTGACAGCTCTCCTGCATTCTTCATTTATCTTTCTGCCTTTCCTTTCAACCATTCCATCTGTTTTTGCTGTAACGCTAGGCATGCAGCAATCCCAGGATGCACTTGGTCAGAAAAAAAGCACAGGGAAAGAGAGGCAGTGGACAGAGAGAGAAGGAGGATGGCGAGGAAGGACATTTGGCTCTAAGAGTCAAACGAAGGATGTGAACTCTCATTGTGAGAAGGGCTTCCTTTGCTTGGACGGCTAAAAGACAGAAAAAAGGAACAGCAAATAAAACAAAAAAGGGGTAAATGCTTCTTGGGAAATTACAGAACACAGTAAGAACAAGAATGGCTTTGTTAATGTCAGGTATAGTATAATGGCTTAGTTTTGTTTATTTCAGTTTATATTAGCACTTGTGATTGTGGTGGCTATGACTGATATGAAGAAAAGATGTTTACCTTTCCTCTTTTCTGATCTTTTACAAATATGGAAATGTTATGGCTGCAATTGCAATTTCTCTTAATAATTATGATTCCTTAAAGGTGCACTATATGCAGTTTATTAACATAACATTAAAACTTGGCCCCTTCATGCATAAATACAAAAAAAAAAAAATGTATGTGAACTAACAGCTACGCTAATAATTAGATTACTGTCTGTAAATTGTGAGCGAGTTTAGCCATCTTCAATAGCTTGCTAATAAACAATTATCACATGATATCATAAAAACATAATTACAATGCCTAGTAATCTGCCTAGTTATATAGCAGTCAACAAGGCAATACCAACATCAGCAAATTGTTTTTGTGTTGAGACAGGAGAACTTAGTGGGGCGTCCCGAACTTCAGACAGAAAGTCCCGCCCTCACCTGCACTGCACTGAACCTTATTTTACCAAGTGCCCCTATCTTTGTTAATCTTGGAACATTCCAATCAACCAGTCAGATTTACAAGTTTAGAGTTTAAGTCAAAGTTAGACTTACAAACAGGGTTAGGTGTTTACAGAGGCGTTATTTATTTATTTTGGGGGGAGGGGGGTCCTGCATAGCGCACATTTAAGTTTCATTAGCAATTATTTTAGTTTGAAGAAGAAAATGCAATTCCATAGCCAAATGATAATTTCGAAAAAATCTAAATAATTTTGGTGTAACCAAAAATGGCTTAATTCAAACGTTTAATAAATTAATTTATGAAAAACACATTATCATATGGACAGACAAAGAGACACATTGATTTCTCTGTCTGATTCACTAAAAGAAACTGGCTTAAAAGGGCTGGCTTTATAAGGCCATATAAAACTCCAGGGGACTAAGATAAAACTTGTTTCTTGTTAAGAAAGAAAATATGGCAGCATAGAAGTTTATGAAAGTATCAGTGAAGCAGTAGGACAACTAATGTGGTTTTTATGAAAAACATGCAGGTCACTCTTATTGAGGGGTTGAGAACCTGTCAGATGTTGGTTAAAGCTTATTTGTTGCTAATAAAGGCAAAAACATGTCAGTGTCATCTATCATTCATGTGCATAAATGTTGAAGCAAACAGTGTAATAGGCTGGTTTATATTGACAGTCCCTGTGCATTTTACTAGACCTAGTGTTCTTCTTTCCTAAATACAGGATATATGCTGGTAATAGAATACAGTGGCACGTGTGAATGTGAATGGTACAATTATTAGATCAATATTACTGATGTCCATTCCTGACATTATATTTGTGGAAGAGAAAATACTTCTTCAAGTAAACGTGATATGTATGTGGACTGTGCTTGTTTTGATGTGTGCTTGTGTCATTGAGTGTGTGTGTGTGTGTGTGTGTGTGTGTGTGTGTGTGTGTGTGTGTGTGTGTGTGTGTGTGTGTGTGTGTGTGTGTGTGTGTGTGTGTGTGTGTGTGTGTGTGTGTGTGTGTGTGCGCATGCATGTGTATAGTGGCAGAGGGGTCAGTGGTTATCCTCTGTCTGCTGATCGCCATGTGTTAATGATCAGTGAGCGAGTCTCTGTTGGATCTGGTGGGGAAGGCTGGTGCTTTCCGACTTCAAATATGACAAAATAGATTGATGGATGCAGACACACAAACAGAGGGACAGACAGACAGACAACAGGGGAAAAGACACAATTAGGAACAAAACAAAAGAACATGAAGACAAAGACAGTAACAATGAACACTGAAAATTATATATAAATAGACTGCATGATAAACGAGGTGGATTCATCATGGACTGCAACATCTGTGGTGACATAAACTATTAATTAAACGTATAAGAATAACAAATCAGATAAAAATGTCTGACTCAGTAAAGAAAAAAAAAAAAGATTTTTAATGATTAATCCAAATCACATTATGAAATAGCCAGCTAAATTATTTTGCAGAGCCATAACTGAACATTTGGCAGGTAAATGAAATAACAAATACAGTGAGGAAAATAAGTATTTGAATACCCTGCTATTTTGCAAGTTCTCCCACTTGGAAATCATGGAGGGGTCTGAAATTGTCATCATAGGTGCATGTCCACTGTGAGAAACATAATCTAAAAAAAAATCCAGAAATCACAATATATGATTTTTTAACTATTTATTTGTATGATACAGCTGCAAATAAGTATTTGAACACCTGTCTATCAGCTAGAATTCTGATCCTCAAAGACCTGTTAGTCTGCCTTTAAAATGTCCACCTCCACTCCATTTATTATCCTAAATTAGATGCACCTGTTTGAAGTCGTTAGCTGCATAAAGACACCTGTCCACCCCATACAATCAGTAAGAATCCAACTACTAACATGGCCAAGACCAAAGAGCTGTCCAAAGACACTAGAGACAAAATTGTACACCTCCACAAGGCTGGAAAGGGCTACGGGGAAATTGCCAAGCAGCTTGGTGAAAAAAGGTCCACTGTTGGAGCAATCATTAGAAAATGGAAGAAGCTAAACATGACTGTCAATCTCCCTCGGACTGGGGCTCCATGCAAGATCTCACCTCGTGGGGTCTCAATGATCCTAAGAAAGGTGAGAAATCAGCCCAGAACTACACGGGAGGAGCTGGTCAATGACCTGAAAAGAGCTGGGACCACTGTTTCCAAGGTTACTGTTGGTAATACACTAAGACGTCATGGTTTGAAATCATGCATGGCACGGAAGGTTCCCCTGCTTAAACCAGCACATGTCAAGGCCCGTCTTAAGTTTGCCAATGACCATTTGGATGATCCAGAGGAGTCATGGGAGAAAGTCATGTGGTCAGATGAGACCAAAATAGAACTTTTGGTCATAATTCCACTAAACGTTTTTGGAGGAAGAAAAATGATAAGTACCATCCCAAGAACACCATCCCTACTGTGAAGCATGGGGGTGGTAGCATCACACTTTGGGGGTGTTTTTCTGCACATGGGACAGGGCGACTGCACTGTATTAAGGAGAGGATGACCGGGGCCATGTATTGCGAGATTTTGGAGAACAATCTCCTTCCCTCAGTTAGAGCATTGACGATGGGTCGAGGTTGGGTCTTCCAACATGACAATGACCCGAAGCACACAGCCAGGATAACCAAGGAGTGGCTCTGTAAGAAGCATATCAAGGTTCTGGCGTGGCCTAGCCAGTCTCCAGACCTAAAGCCAATAGAGAATCTTTGGAGGGAGCTCAAACTCCGTGTTTCTCAGCGACAGGCCAGAAACCTGACTGATCTAGAGAAGATCTGTGTGGAGGAGTGGGCCAAAATCCCTCCTGCAGTTTGTGCAAACCTGGTGAAAAACTACAGGAAACGTTTGACCTCTGTAATTGCAAACAAAGGCTACTGTACCAAATATTAACATTGATTTTCTCAGGTGTTCAAATACTTATTTGCAGCTGTATCATACAAATAAATAGTTAAAAAATCATACATTGTGATTTCTGGATTTTTTTTTTTAGATTATGTCTCTCACAGTGGACATGCACCTACGATGACAATTTCAGACCCCTCCATGATTTCTAAGTGGGAGAACTCGCAAAATAGCAGGGTATTCAAATACATATTTTCCTCACTGTAAATACTTTCTGTAAAAAAAAAAAAAAAACTTTTAAGAACACACATTATACAAAAACATACACATCATGTACAACCAAAAAAAGTATTAAAAACACCTAGATGTGTTATGGGATCTATTTGCCTCAAAACAACAAAACTATTTAAAATAAAATTTAAATGAAATAAGAATAAAATTATTAATAAGTTAAAAAAAAGGCAAATTAAACAAAGAAAATACATTAAAATCATGTTAACTTATGTCAACCTTAAATATAACTATGGCTAGAAACGTCTCGGTTACGTATGGTAACCCTCGTTCCCTGAAGGAGGGAACGGAGACGTACGTCGGATGTCACAGACAAATTGGGATCACTTCTGGGAGCCCCTATCAGCTTCGAGCTATATAGAACCGGCCAATGAACATTGGCGTGCGAGATTTGCATCTTGCGCTCCGCCCCGCGCGGCGGGTATAAACAGGAAGCGAGAGCGAATGCATGCTGTTTTTCACTGAGGAGCCGAACTTAGTGACTCGGCCATGCAGTGATGGTACAGAAACCCTTCAGGGAACGAGGGTTACCATATGTAACCGAGACGTTCCCTTTCAGTCGGTCACGTTCGACGTATGTTGGGATCCCTTTGGAAAACGCCATAGTTAGTACTACCACTTCCAGTGCCCAGCGATGAGCCCCTCAGACACCGTATATTAGCGGGCAGGGAAATTCGCGCAGGGAGAGTCAAAAAGCTGCTGTTCCGCAAGACCCATTCAGCTGACTTATTGGATAACGCTGGGAAATGTAGTATGGACTGGCCTTGGGCAGTACAACATACGGAAGTCCCAGGGGCCGTTCGCGGAGGGGACAACACCTTACTGGGACGGCAGAGGAACTCTGCCGAGGGAAAGACACAGGCTCGCCGTAGGGAGCCGTACCGTGGAAGAATACACACATGGGACGGCCGTGGGGGTCACAACATATGGAACCCAGCCTAACACCCGTTCCACCAATGCATACGAGTGTTAGACCTGGCGTCGGACGCTCAGCCACATCCGACTGCCGTGGGTAATGGAGGACTCAACAGGGTTCGCTGTTCTGGGGAACTCAACTGGAGCGGTAGCGCACGAATCCGGTCCGTAAGGAGGGGAATGGCGCAGCAAGCCGACACAAGAACGGGCACTTCGGTGTTACTGACTATGGGAAGTGAGCGCACAGGAAGATACCGGCTCTACACGGAGGCTATAGAATCTAGCGAACATGTTAGGTGTCGCCCAGCCCGCAGCTCTGCAAATATCTGTCAGCGAGGCACCACGAGCCAGCGCACAGGAAGAAGCAACACCCCTGGTGGAGTGGGCTCTTAACCCGAGCGGGCAGGACACGTCTTGGGATTCATACGCCAAGACGATGGCATCCACTATCCACTGGGCCATCCTCTGCTTGGAGACAGCCTTTCCCTTCTGCTGTCCTCCGTAACAGATGAAGAGCTGCTCTGAGGTCCTGAAGCTTTGCATTCTGTCCACGCAAGTCTGGAGAGCACGGATGGGACAGAGAAAAGCTAGGGCTGGGTCTGCCTCCTCCGAAGGCAGCGCTTGCAGGCTCACCACTTGGTCCCGGAAGGGAGTAGTGGGAACCTTGGGCACATATCCAGGCCCGGGGTCTCATGATCACATGAGAGTTACCAGGCCCGAATTCCAGGCACGATTTGTCGACTGAAAATGCCTGCAGGTCCCCTACCCTCTTGATGAAGGCCAATGCAGTCAGGAGTACTGTCTTCAACGACATAACTTTTAACTCTGCTGACTGCAAAGGCTCAAAGGGCGCTCTCTGCAGTGCGGTTAGCACCAGAGACAAGTCCCAAGAGGGTATAGAGGGAGGGCGAGGCGGATTTAGGGGCCAGCTGTGTGCCAGGGCATCCGAGCCGAGGGTCCCCTCGGTCAGGGAATAGAACCACTGGCAATGGGTCGTGTCTGGGGTGGCAAACAGGTCCGAAGTGACCTCAGATGCTTCTGACATAAGAGGAGATGGCGGACGAGTTGTGACATGAGACGGGAGCGTAGACCACCCTGTTTGTTGATGTACGCAACGGCTGCAGTGTTGTCTGTATGGACTAGAACATGCTTGCCTCTGAGCGGCACTTTGAAGTGACTGAGTGCAAGACGAACTGCTAACAACTCAAGGCAATTGATATGCCATTGCAGTTGTGGCCCCGTCCACAGACCCGAAACTGCAAGCCCGTTGTACTTGGCACCCCAGCCGGTGGATGAGGCATCCGTGGAGACAACAGCATGCCTCGACACTTGTTCTAGGGGAATTCCCATCTCGGGACTCAGTCGTGTAGCCAGCGTTGAAGCGGTCTCATATGAAGCAATCCCAACGGCGTTACTGCGGCTGCGGATGCCATATGCCCCAGGAGTCTCTGAAAGTGTTTCAGTGGTGCCGCTGTCCTGCCTTTGAACGAATTCAAGCAGTTCAACACTGACTGGACGCGCTCCTCGGTGCGCTGTCATGGCGACCGAGTCTATCTCCATACCGAGAAAAGAGATCCTTTGTGTGGGACAGAGTTTGCTCTTCTCTCTTCTGACCCGAAGCCCCAACTGGCTGAGGTGACTGAGCACCATGTCCCTGTGTTCGCACCACTGCTCCCGCGACTGGGCAAGGATCAGCCAGCCATCGAGATAGTTGAGAATGCGAACACCACGCTCTCTCATGGGAGCAATGGCCACCTCCGTGACCTTCGTAAAGACGCAGGGCGACAGGGACAGGCCGAAGGGTAAGACACGGTACTGATATGCTCGTCCCTCGAACACAAAGTGCAGAAAGGGCCTGTGTCGAGGGAGAATCGAGACATGAAAGTACGCGTTCTTCAGGTCGATCGCTGCAAACCAATCTTGGGGACGGATGCACCTGAAGATGCGTTTCTGCGTTAGCATTCTGAACGGCAGCCTGTGAAGGGACCGGTTCAAGAACCGCAGATCTAAGATCGGCCGTAACCCGCCGCCTTTCTTGGGTACAATGAAGTACGGGCTGTAGAACCCGGACCTCATATCGGCTGGAGGTACCGACTCTATCGCGTCCTTCACCAGTAGGACTGCGATTTCTGCCCGGAGCACAGGGGCATTCTCCTTCACTACTGTCGTGAACTACTGTCGACTGAAAATGTCAGGCCGCTGGGGCAAGATGTGCTTGATGGCCTCCGTCTGCTTCTGGGCGGCCGAGAACTGCTGGGCAAAGCTCTCGACCGCGTCGCCGAACAACCCGGCCGACGTAATGGGGGAGTCCAGGAACCGATACTTGTCGGTCTCCCTCATATCGGCCAGGTTGAGCCAGAGAAGGCACTACTGGACCACAAGCGTGGACATCGCCTGACCGATGGAACGGGCGGTGACTTTCGTCGCCCGGAGCTCCCGGAGGAGCTCTGGGTCAGGCCTACCCTCATGCATGTCCATGAGTGCCTGGGCCTGGTGGACCTGAAGCAACGCCATGGCATGCAAGGCAGACACAGCCTGTCCACAGTCCACAGGGCCGGGACGGGAGACACGGGTCACCGTGCCAGTTGGAGGCGGTCACCGGACACAATTGCATCACGACGGCCTGCTCCACTGGCGGGATTCCCACGTATCCCTTGGCTGGCCCGCCGTCAAGGGTAGTGAGGGGGGAGGAGTCACTCGGTCGGTTTCTGGCAGAAAAAGGTGCCGTCCACAACCTCGTGAGCTCCTCATGCACCTCCGGGAAGAAAGGCACCGGGGCAGGACGCTGAGAACCAGCGCGACCCTCCCCGAGAAACCAATCATCCAACCTAGAGGGTTCGGGACATGGTGGAGGGTTCCACACAAGCCCGACCCTATCGGTGGCCCGGGAAAGCATAGTTGTCATCTCGGGATCCGGTGCGGCCGTTGCCACTCTCCCAGAGGGAGGCAGTACAGACGAACCTTCATCCTCTGAGGACTGAAACTCCCCCTCCGATGCAGCGATCGACATCTGTTCGTCCGCTGGAGCTCCAAAAGTCACCGCCGGCCACCCATGGGAGGGGCCCAAACACGTGAGACAGCGATTGTGACCGTCAGCAGGCGCCAGGGAACAACCGCATCCAGAAACGCACGGGTGGAATGACATATTGAAAAAGACGCAGCGTCACCCGTGTACTCTTTTAGAGGAAACGCTCTCTGTGCTGAAGCACTCAGGGGGAAACGCGACAGCGCACAGGGTTTAGTGCAGCCCGTGCCTGTACTCAGGAAAAATGCCCTCACGCACCAACAAGTTGCTGTGAAAACAGCAGTTTTTCTCTCTTAGACAGCAGCAGTGAGCACAGCGATCCCGCTGAAGTGTGCCGTCTCTCCAACACCACGTTGATCCTCGTTCTCCAGTTCTTCTCTGTATAACAGGAACTCTTTTGCTGATAGCAGCTTTATAAACTCAATGTGTGAGTCATCTTCAAACGCCGTTCGGCTCCGAAGTGAATGACAGCGTGCATTCGCTCTCGTTTCCTGTTTATACCCGCGGCGCGAGGCGGAGCGCGAGGTGCAAATCTCGCACGCCAATGTTCATTGGCCGGTTCTATATAGCTCGAAGCTGATAGGGGCTCCCAGAAGTGATCACAATTCATCGGTGATGCCCGACGTACACCGAACGTGACCGACTGAAAGGGAACTAAATAAATGCATTTAAGATTTGTTCAACCATACAGCATCACATCCTTATGAAATTAAATGTCAGTTCTAAGCATAGTTATCCCATTAGAAACATAAAATACTCTGAACAAATTAATAGACAGTAATAGACAGCGTGGTGTGCTCTGATCGACATATCTAGAGAAGGAGGGGTGTCAGGGGACAGCAGATGTAAACACATTTGAAGATGGAACCATGCAAGGACGTGTTGATGTAACATAGGGACAATATGTCTGACATACCATTTGCGTAACTCCTCATTGGTCACTGATAGAAATTCTGAAAGAATAACCGGAATCATTGCGGAAGGGATTTAGTGGGACTGAGTTTGAGGAGAACATGGGTTGACAAAAAAAAGAGTCAATGGGAGGAATCAAAACTGTATCATCTCCGTGGTTTGTCCTGTTTAATTGGTCGGTTTTCTTGATCTTTTCCTCTCAAACATGTATATCATGAGAGAATGATCTCACAAACCTGATGCACTGATGTTTCTATATATACAAACAATAAATGAACTGAATGAGTTAAAACAACATTGGAATGAATATGCAAATGGATACATGGATGTCAAGTAGATGGGAAAAAAACTGTAATTGAAAAAAATGTGCGAGTGGTTTGTTAGTGCAGGTCTCTAAGTTGGAGTGTGTGAACTGAGAAAAGGTAATGGATTGTGACAGGAGAGAGAAGTAGAAATAGCAGGAAGAGTGTTACTGATCTGTATTTCTTGTGTTAAAGACCAGGGATCAGGTCAGGGCAGAAGGGCTGTAAAGGGTGTAAAATGGAAGGTAGTTTGTAGATCATTGCTCTCAACACCATTAGCACTTATATATTCCCCACAATAGTGGTAATATACATTCTATGTCTGCCATGCTGTATTTAATTATATTAAACATTTTAAATGCATTTGCATCTGATCAATTACACTGAAACATCATACATTTCATTTATAGGTCAGAATGGTAATAATGTTTTGCACAATTATTGTATGAATAAACGTCCTCTCTGACTCACCTGGGGACACCTGGTGGGGCACGGTTAGGACGAGAAGGGATCTGGGGCGGGGGGCCACTGAAGGGGTCAGGAGAGGCTCCAGGTCTGGATGGCACAGGAGGTGCTCCAGCACTTGGAGCCCCTGGGGCTGTGCGTCCACCTGGACGAGGGGGCCCAGGTGGGGCCCGGCGCTGGGGAGTGGGACTAGACATTGGAGATCTGTTGAGAAAATAAAAGTAAAAATAATATCTATCTATCTATCTATCTATCTATCTATCTATCTATCTATCTATCTATCTATCTATCTATCTATCTATCTATCTATCTATCTATCTATCTATCTATCTATCTATCTATCTATCTATCTATCTATCTATCTATCCATCCATCCATCCATCCATCCATCCATCCATCCATCCATCCATCCATCCATCCATCCATCCATCCATCCATCCATCCATCCATCCATCTATGGACAATTTTTAAGGCACTGTGTTCCTGGCTTTTCTAACAAAATGTTAAAACATGCTAGAAACTTCTACAAACATGCCAAAACATCTGACAGATTGCGTGGCCATAAAACCTCCATACTTTTAAAACTACTTAAAACTTTCTGAACAGAAATGAAGTTGATTTATTTAAAAAGATGACAGTACCTGCGTCCTGAAGGTCCTCCTTGTACCTGCAACCAGGAGTCATCCACCGGTGGGGGCATAGCAGTGGAGACTGTGGTGGTGCTGATGTCACCAATGATGTTGAGAGCCTCTCTCAGAGCATGGTACATGCGCAGCATCTCCTCCCTGTGCTGAGCCTGTTCTGCTGACTCCTCCATTAAAGTGTTCTGATCTCCACATGAGTACAAGTTAGCAAGCAACTCAGCATGGATAAAGTCCTTAGTCTATGGGAAGAAAAAGCAAAGATAAAATGCTTTTGTTTTTGTCAGTAACTACAGGGCTAAGAAATATCCAATAAGAATCCAGAAAGATCCTACTGGAAAACCTGATTCTTGAATGGATGGTTTGCTTCTTACATGATACTTATTTGATCCCACTAGGATCCTTTAGGTTTGGATGATAAAAAATTCCACAGGAATTATATTAGGTACACTATATTGCCAAACGTTTTGGGATGCCTGCCTTTACATGCACATGAACTTTAATGACATCCCATTCTTAATCCGTAGGGTTTAATATTTGCAGCTATAATAGCTTCAACTCTCAACTCAAGGCTTTCCACAAGGTTTAGGAGTGTATTTAAACCAGTGTTTATGGGAATTTTTGACCATTCTTCTAGAAGCGCATTTGTGAGGTCAGGCACTGATGTTTGACGAGAAAGCCTAGCTCGCAGTCTCCGCCCTCATTCATCCCAAAGGTGTTCAATTGGGTTGAGGTCAGGACTCTGTGCAGGCCAATCAATTTTCTCCACACCAAACTCGCTCATCCATGTCTTTATGGACCTTGCTTTGTGCACTTGTGCGCAGTCATGATGGAACAGGAAGGGGTCAACTGTTCCTTCAAAGTTGGGAGCATGAAATTGTCTAAAATGTCTTGATATGCTGAATCATTAAGAGTTACTTTCCAAGCCCAACTCCTGAAAAACAACCCCACACCAAACTTTACAAATGGTACAATGCAGTCAGGCAAGTACCGTTCTCTTGGCAACCGCCAAATCCAGACTCGTCCATCGGATTGCCAGACAAAGAAATGTGATTGGTCACTCCAGAAAACGCGTCTCCAATACTCTAGAGTCCAGTGGCAGCGTGCTTTACACCACTGCATCCAATGCTTTGCATTGCACTTGGTGATGTAAGGCTTAGATGCAGCTGCTTGACCTAGGAAACCCATTCGATGAAGCCCTCTATGCACTGTTCTTGAGCTAATCTGAAGGCCACACGAAGTTTGGAGGTCTGTAGCTATTGACTCTGCACAAAGTTGGCGACTTCTGTGCACTGTGCGCCTCAGCATGCGCTGACCCCGCTCTGTGAATTGCTGTTGTTCCCAATTGCTTCCACTTTGTTAAAATATCACTAACAGTTGACTGTGGAATATTTAGTAGTGAGGAAATTTCACCAATGGACTTATTGCACAGGTGGCAATCTATCACGGTACCACGCTTGAATTCACTGAGCTCCTGAGAGCGAAACATTCTTTCACAAATGTTTGTAGAAGCAGTCCGCATGCTATTTATACACCTGTGGCCATAGAAGTGATTGGAACACCTGAATTCAATGATTTGGAGGGGTGTCCCAATACTTTTGACAATATAGTGTATATCAAAGTGTCATTTAAAACAGCAATGACATTATACTTACATTATTGATCATGAGATGCATGATGGTCTTGGGCATGAGGTCCCGCACAGTCTTGTTGACAATGGCCATGTAGGAATTCACAAGGTTCCTGATGGTCTCCACCTGCCTCTCAAGCTGAGGATCCATGGAGTGCATGAAACGATCCGAGCCATTCTCCTCACTGGCATCACTCTGCTGAGGGCCATCAAGACATTATATTTACATATTACTGGCACTAATTAAATTAGGGACACAATGAGGAACAGAGTGGAATAGTAAAGCAAATAAATTCAGACCTATCATTAATAATCCATCTAGATCACGATCAACTAGAACAAAAAAAATCTAAAAGGTTGGGTAGGCAAATTCTTTTTATAAACACTTTTTGTTATACTGGTTGAAACTCTCTTCACATCTTGATAGCAATTAATAATAGAAGTGGTAAATACTAAAGGGGTCATTCATTGAGAAATCTTCTTTCCCTTGAGCTTTTGATATATAAAAGGTCATGGTAATATAAGAATAACCTGTAAGTTTCAGAGCTGAAAACGTCCTTGTTAGTCAAAGAAAAGCTTTTATTGACAGATGGCTCAGCAAACCCTTGATCTGGGAACATGCCTCCCTGTGACGTCAGAGTGTGGTGAAACACTGTCTTAACTGAATAAGACGAACGCCTGATTCTGTAGCCCCGCCCACCAATTTGTGCATGGCATGTTATAGATAAATATCATAGGCCTAAACCGGTTCGAACTTCCAAGCAATAAACATGCTGCATAAGCTTCATTCGGATTCCAATATCATGAATACATGGATGAACTTTGTTTTTAATGAAAATAAATATTATTTATTACTTGGGGCGGGCCAAGTAATAAAAAATAACATTCCAATTAATTGCTGGTGGATGAAAGATAAATCATTGTGTTTGTTTGATAAAGACATTTTGCGAGCCCTGTGGGTGAATCATTCCCACACACTTTCAAAACAATTTCTCACGTGTACTTACAGGGGTGCCGAAGCTCATTATAATATGCTGAGCTTATCCAATCATAGCAGTGGGCATTTACCCAAGTGAAAAAACCAAGTGTTCCAGAGAGAGGCTCAAAACCAGGGTAGAAAATAGCCATTTACTTATTCATTATGATGCTTTTGAATGTAAAAACCACGCAAACGTCATAAGTTGACCTCAGACAACAGCATAAAAAAAATTTAAAAGCCAGTTCATGACCCCTTAAAAACATCTATCTTCTGTGGAAGCCTCAGGACCAAAAACTATTTGTCCAATCATTGCATTCAGTCCAAATGTCCAATGTCCTACTTGCCTGTCAACATATGTATTATCATACCTCCGCTCACCCTGCTCACGCAGACAGACATCACACGTCATCAGCGCATTCCATAAGGCTATGCAGAGTTGTAGACAGACAGTCACAGAGCGCCACAAACAAAAAACAGCCGTCTTTTACAGTTCCAGAACCAAAACAACGAGCCTATGCTGTGTTCACGCAATGTCGTAACCGTAATTACGAGATGGCAACCCGTGACGTTCTACCCATAACTGTTCACTTTCTCAGACACTTTCTCTGTCTCTCGTCTCGTGACGCTTTGCAGACTCTGATGTGCATCTTTATGTGTTTTGGAGGAGGCGTGGCTTTGGAGAACGCTCTGAAGGGAGGGTGGGATTTCATGCTTACCCATGCTTTCATGCTAGCTTGTTTTACCTCTCCGAAATTGCCTACCCTACCTTTAACCTGTTAGTGGTGGGGTTCACACCATAATTTCAAAGCATTGTTAAATACAACACATATTGACACTCGGAGAGAAATAAGTTTGCATATGACATAGATGTTTGGAGGAGGGAAAAACCGAAGTTAGAGACAAATTTCAACTTACCTTCTCTTTATCCTGCAGACAAAGCAAAGAAAGCACAATAAGTTAATAAAATTATTAAGCCATCAATGTAAATCAATGAGGTCAATGGTTATTGGTTATATACATGTGCCAGCTATTACATCACAGGAATCTGAGTTAATATGACTGACAGTTGATCAGTGGAAGCATTCACGTACAGTGATGCGCTCTGTGTAAACTCCAGCTCGTAAGAAGGATGCCTTCCAGCTGTCCACCTCCTCCTGAGTGTCGCAAGCTAATTCCAGTTGCCTGTAGTCTTTATACACGTTCCTAAGACAACAGTCCAACAAGTCAGATTGTGCTTAAAAAAATAAAAATGGCCAGACAATACTGTCATTTGAGATATATTGCATAACTTGGTATTAAAAATATTACTGCAATAAGAAGAAATGAGCCCCAAATCAGCATATTAAAATTACTTGTGACACTGAAGACTGGAGTTATGATGCTGAGAATTCAGCTTTGCCATCACAGGAATACATTACATTACAGTGTGTGTGTGTGTGTGTGTGTGTGTGTGTGTGTGTGTGTGTGTGTGTGTGTGTGTGTGTGTGTGTGTGTTTGTGTGTGAATTACAGTAATGCTTTTAATGCCAAGTTATGTGACGTGTGCAAATCAGTATTGTTCTTTTGAACTTTCAATTAATCATGAAGAAAAATCCTGAAGAAAATGTATCATGGTTTCCACAAAAATATTAAGCAGCATAACAGTTTTCATCTTTAATAATAATAACAATAATAAATAAAACGTTTCTTGAGCAGCAAATCAGCATATTGGAATGATTTCTGAAGGATCATGTGACACTGAAAAAATAGCTTCTGAAAATTCAGCATTACCATCACACGATTTAAAATATATGAAAACAGAAAACAATCATTTTAAATTACACTCACCTAAAGGATTATTAGTTAATAAAAGTTAATACAATTATTTAAATTTATTTACATATATACAATTGTAATAATATTTAACAATATTACTGTTCAAATAAATACAGCCTTGTGAGCATAAGTGAGTTCTTTAAAAAACATTAAAACATTTCTTACAGACCCCAAACTTTTGAATACAAGTGCAAATTAATATATTTGATTTTTGTATTTCTGATAGCTCTGTAGAGAGTAAAATGTTTTTTCGCCTCTAACCTTTGTTCAGTGTTAAAGAGAGCAAACACGTGCTTGCTGGACATAAAGCTTTTCTCTATATCTCTGAGCTTCAGGTTGTCCAATGGCAGCATGTACTTCTTCTCTTTCTCCTGCAGGGGGCAATAAGCACAATTAAAACGGAACAAGAACAGAGAAAAAAAGAACACTAACAGATTAGGGACAGTACAGTACTGAAGAGTTATAATAGACCAACATATCTGATCCTGAACCTGTATTTTCTGTAACTAAGACAAACAGCTTCAAAGAATAGAGCTATATTTAGAATACTACTAACATACAAACCGTGTACTGTGCTTAATAATTTTGAAAGAGCATAAAGTAACAACATAATCACAGTATACTAAAGTTTACTGTTTAAACATACGGGCATTCTGGTTAAACTTGGCTTGCACCCTGCCATAAAAATATTAAATGATCAGTTCACTTTAAAATGAAAATCATCCCATGATTTTCCCATCAATTTGTTTCAGAAGGCCTTTATTAAACCCCCAGAGCCGTGTAGAGTAGCCTACATTTTTGATGGATGGATGCATTTTTTTTGAGCTTCAAATTCGTGGGCCTCGTTCACTGCCATTATAATGCTTGGAAGCATCAGGATATTTATTAATATCAATTTTATATTGTGTTCATCAGAAAGAAGAAAGTCATATACACCTTGGCTTGAGGGTGAGTAAATCATGGGGCAATTTTCATTTTAAAGTGAACTAACCCTTTAATCTCACTGACAGGTAACTCACTAACTTGTGATACACCCACAGAGTCAAAAATCATCTCAGAATTGAAATGGCGATTTGGCATTTTGATGAAAATTGGTGCAAAATGTCTCTAGTCTTGGTAGCTAAATGTGTCAATGTGTCACATACATGTGTCAAATACATGAGTGCAATGGGACCTGGGTGTAAAATTTGTGCAACATAATTATCAAAGATGCATTTATGAAAACAATTCAAAATCCACTTGGTTCAAATATTCGAGGGGGCATGCTTCTGTATTCCACTCCGCACATAGCCTTGAACTCTTTTATGATTGCATGTGTATGAACACATGATACAAATTCAGGGGAATTACAACACTGTTAGTGCTTGTTTTGTTTCGAAGCAGCTACTGTATCACACTAAAGGGTTAACAAGTACTTGATGTGATGTGAGTATTGATTCCACACTGGAAGCCTGCAATGGCACGCTGAGTATCACGCTTTATGACTCATCTTAATCGGGAACACACAAACTGTATGAACTGAATTAAATAAACTCTACTCTATTAAAGTATGTTTTTGTTGTTGTTGTTTCTTTTTTGTATACCTAAAGGGGACAGAAAATGTTGATTGATGCTAATTCCTTTTGAATATAAAAGCTAGAGATGAGAGACGACATGATGTGTGTAGGAGGAGAAGGGGGAGTGAAGATGAAAACACTTGCATGTTAACAGTATGAAGCACATAACAGAGGAGTAATCTACTTAACCACCAGAGGAATTAATGTAAGCCTCAACACAAAAATTATCTGTATAGCAACTAACCTTAACAATTCTTGAAGCCAGTACTCCAATATACTTAAATAATATAAAATTATTTATTGATTGATTGTCCTTTTAAACTTCCTGAGATTAAGAATCTCTTTTTAAGTGTCCTGGCCAAGATGAGCAGTAACAGAGACTCTCACAAAATTCCAATAACAAAACAAAACAATTCAATACCAATACATATTTAAAAACATTTGCAATTTTATTCTTCATTTAACAGCTAGCTCACAGATCAAAGATTTAAAAGTACAAACTGACACCAAGTTTTGCATCGTCAAATAATTTTGTAAAGTATTCCAATCACTAGGCTTATCATACCGAAAATCTTGTTTCCCTAATTCAATACAAAGATATAAAAGATAAAGATGAATCAAATATAAAACCAAGGTATTTGTATTCTGTCACTACCTCTATTTCAGTACCCTGTAAAGTGCTAACCGATTATAGATCTGCTGCTTGTTTCTTTGAAGTTGGGGGAAAAAACATAACTTTTTGTTAGCATTCAAGGTCAATTTCAAGCAGCAAAGCTTTTGTTGCACAACATTGAAATCAGACTGTAATAAACACAGCTTGGTGTAATTGGGGTGCACTGCAACAAATCACTGTATCACCAATATAGAAATTAAATCTAGAATTCATGATGTTAAAATCAAGATGATTAATATAGATAATAAAAAGTAGAGGTCTACAAACAGAGCCCTGAGGAACACCCCTAGTAATCTGTAAAGGTGCAGATGAGTGACCATATATTCGCACACATTGTGTTCTGACCATTAAATTACTTTCAAACCAGGATATGGTGTTTTTGGACGATCCTATTAATTTGAGTCTAGATATCAATATCAGAATCAATATGCTATAATCGACAGTGTCAAATGCCTTAGATAAAATAAAAAGTGATGCACAATGAAATTTGTACATTTAAGTACTAAAATAACTAAATAAACTGATACTAAAAACTAAAACTTGATAAAAACTATATAGACATAAAAAGGGTTTAGTTCAATTTAAAATTTACTTTAAAATTAAAAATTAAAACAGAACTATAAACATAAAATATATTTTAAAAAACTATAATATTATTTCAGTAACTGGATGGATGGATGGATGGATGGATGGATGGATGGATGGATGGATGGATGGATGGATGGATGGATGGATGAAAAGATGACTGATGGATGGATGGATGGGTGGGGTGGGTAGATCTGTCGACATGTAAACTGGTAACCGTGCACACCATGTGAAAAAATTAGGTTTATCAGCACTAAATAGTCAAGGACTCAAAAGACTGAAAATAAATTAGAACAGAAGGTCAGTAAGTGATTTTATAACACTACTCTCATGTGAACACCTATAATGTTCAAGTCATAGCTACTTTCATGAAAAGTCTTCCATTGTAACTGCATTACTGTAAACACGTTTTGATTGTTTTTGCAAACTGATTAAATGATTCTCTCTGGTAATCGATAGCATCTTTGGCACAGAGATGAACTTCAGTTGAACCCAGAGAATTCCTTGAAGGACCTTAGAAATTCAGACTGATTTTCAAACACAAGGCTTCAGAACGTTGACCGAGCAGACGGTGTCATATAATGACAATAAACTTTCCATCCAAACTGCCAGTTTCAGAGATTAATGTCCACAAAAACCAATGTAAGTGGACGGATCAAATAGTGTGAGGATGATTTATGTCTCTTGTTTATTGGCCACATCCATGTCAGCGTCTCCAATTTTAATAAGAACCCTCCTGCGTTTCAGAGAAACATTCTGTGGTGAGCATGAATTTCAGCCTTAATGTGAACTAACAACAGAAGCACCTTATAATTCTCGTCTGCAGGCAAGGTTTAAAACACAAGGGCCAGTATAAAGAGCCCTTTATCCAGTATGAGTAGAGGAAGTGAGCTTCAGAATAAATAGCAGCATGAAGAGAGGTACAGACCACATGACTACACATCTGGAGATATTACAATTCCGTCTCCATGCCAAGAAACTCAGTCAGCACAACCACCCACACCTTCACACACACACACACACACACACACACACACACACACACACACACACACACACACACACACACACACACACACACACACACACACACACACGCGCACACGCACACACACACACGCACACACACACACGCACACACACACACACATAAATACATCTCAAAGAAAATGTTGAGTCTGACAGGTCTTCATCAGTACCAGCTTTCCAAGTCTTACTTTTTTGTGGCCTCTGACCTCTCACTTCCTGTTTAACGAGAAAAGAAACATAAACTTAAGGTGGGGGGGGGGGGGGGGTGCTCCAAAAAAAGCTCCACCTCTTTCTCTCCTTCTGCCTCTTTTCAACTCTTCCAGGGGAAAGTCAAAAGTCTGCCACGTCAATTCTGAAAAAATCTACATTTGAAAATACGAAAAGACGCCGTGCGTTACAAATTATTTTTGCGATGCAAATACTGCATATCCTCATTTTGTATATCTGCTATCTAAGACTTTGCCGCTTATCTGAGGGGGATTTATGAGTCGACGGGGGTGAAAGGGCCAGGAAACCTAACTTTTCAAGCCACCCACATTCTTTGCCTTCTCGTACCCCCATCAAACACTCAGATGTTTTAAAGGACCCTCCTCTCCTCCTCCTCCCCCACTCACCCACCACTCTTTGGCATCTCACACACTTGGACTTCCAGCCTAACGGAGCCAGAGCAAAAGAGAGACAGAGACAGAGAAAAGGATGGATGGAGGTTTTCGGAGGACAATCGGAACATCGAATGCCAAACCTGATTGGCACAGATACATGAACATTGAGGTATTTATTGTCCCTTTGAAGTATTTATCGTTTGCATATGGTAGAAACAGATCTGAGAGTTTCAAGTTAAAGAGGGACAATGGGCTGGATGGACACTGTCCAATATCTAGGCTAATTGATGGAATTTTAAAGGGATATATGAAATAAAACGTATAAATAATAGAGAGATATAAATACTGGCTTTATGTTTATATAAAATGAGCAAAGTATGTATTAATTCTAAAAGGTCTGAAATGCATCTCGGCAAGCTTCTCTGAGTAATAAACATACAATAGTCTGCTTCATGAAATAATTAAACAAGTAAAACTGATGTGATATTACCGTGGCAAACGGCCTGCTGTAATGCAGCATTTTTTAGCAAGTCAAAAGTCACTAATAAACATTTCCTTTTTCTATGCTTACTACCAAAAAAGATTTGAAAAACAGAACATTTGCATGTTTGTAAGGGTTTTCACAAATATTCATATTAATTAACACAATTTAATATGTGCATGTACATGTTGTACATCATGATTGTTAATGTTTTGTACACATTCATTCCTCAGTGCTCTTGGACTCATCCCATCTCCCTGTGAAGCGTCATGCCCGCCCCGCTTTCCCAGTGTTCAGACTACCTGTTCAGGGCGTAGAGATTGTACAGTAGTCTGCACATTGGTTAGGCTGTGTGGGGGGTACACACAAATCATCTTGTTCTGTCCATCAACAGTCTCGTCATCATGTTTCTGTATGTCTACCCATGGAAATGTGCATGCCTTCATGTGCTAATTAATGTCTGTATATTTAAGGAAGGGAGTTACATTTAGATTAATCTGACAAAACTTTCCCTGGAGCATAAAGTGTGTGTGTGTGTGTGTGTGTGTGTATATATATATATGTATTCATTCTCCAAAATGCAAACAAATTCAGTAAACATGTAGAAAGAAAGAAAGAAAGAAAGAAAGAAAGAAAGAAAGAAAGAAAGAAAGAAAGAAAGAAAGAAAGAAAGAAAGAAAGAAAGAAAGCCAATGTGATTCGTTTCGTTGTTGATTTGATGGAAAATAAAAGTATTTTCGCTGTGTATAATTGTTATTGTTTGGACTCTTATTTCATCCACTTGAACCACAAAGAAACATTTTGGCACAACCAGGACATAACTGTGGTTTTTAAAAATGAGGAGATTAAATGAAAAACAATTATATGCAAAATGGATATTTTTTTCCTCAATGTAATTTAAGACATTTTGGACTAGGGACTCCTTTGTTTTAAAAGGATTTTCTCTTCATGCTTAAACTAAATACAGCGAGGGCTTTTGGGAAGTGTTGGACCAAAATCTGGTATGTATGGTAATGAAAACCATATGCCACCTTCCCAACCCCCAGAGCAGCCCTCCCACCAGCCCCTGGTCTGCTTCTCCTCATGCCTCCAGTCTGGACTGACAGTGGGGGTGGGGTGGGTGGGGGTCACAAAAGTACCATAACACCTGTGCTTGATCAGACCATCAAGATGGCAAAATGCCTGGCCATTACTGAAGTAACAGAACAGAACGAATGCACTCATTTATTCAGTATGACCTCATTCGTCTGATTCTCTTTTCCTGGATCCAATGAAGCGATGCATTTACAGCATGGTTTACTGGTAGGATAAGATGCATTCATTGTGAATTTAGACTAAATATAGAATTACTGCTGGTGGAAAGAATACTAAACTATAGAGCACAGAGCATATGAAAAGAAAACTAGGCCACTTCGGGGAAACCATCCCTGTAGTGCGTATACTGCGAGATAAAAAACATTGCTAAAAGAAAAGCAACCAAGAAAGGACATCAGAGGAACAGAAGGGACTCACCTCATCATCTTTGTACCAGGACAGATTCTCAGCGGTCAGGACAAACCAATATTCCTTCGCTCCTCCTTTCATGATGCCAATATTATTGATGGTCAGCCATCCCTTTCTTATCACCTAGACACAGGCAAACATGTGGGATGTAAGGGATAATGTACAATCAGATGGTCATTGTCATACTTATTAAGTAATATTGATTTATAATTAGTGTGAGAATAATGAGGCATGATACAAGAAGCATGAACATGAAAAGCTATGCAGGAAAGCAGTTGGGACAATGACCAATAGTTTTGCAATGCAGTTTTGCAGGCATCATACAAAGATATCTGAATGAAGAATGCTGTGATTAACCCATCAGAATTAAGTATTCCAGAACTCAATGTAATACATTTCAAAATTATGTGTATGTGAGTGTGGGATTTCTCAGAAGAACATTGCAAATACAGTGGGGTCTTAAAGTCTAAGACCAATAGTGAAAATGTACAGTATCTACACTACCTTTCAAAAGTTTGGGTTTTTAAGAAATGAATACTTTTATTCAGCAGACACATTTGTTTTTTCTTTTGAACTTTTTATTTTACATGGAATCATGATTTTTTTTAAAACAGTTTTTACAACAATAAATAAACTAAAATTTAAATTATAATACTATTTTAATATTATTAAAATATTAATAATATTTTGTAATATTTTAAAGTTTTATACTATTACAAATAAGTATAAAAAAAGTAAATAATTAATAAATAAAAAAACCCTACTAATTATATTATCAGCATTACAATTTAAATATAAAAATTTCAGAATTTCATATTATTTGGTATGCTTTTTTTATTTAGATGTTAATATGAAAACAAAATGACTAATTATTACTGATTAGGATTAATTAATGACTAGCTACAGTATTTGTCTTTTGGTTAAAAAAAACTACACCACAATGAGGACCATCATTATCCAAATGTACTGCTTTTTTTCAAATACATTTTATATTAAAAGGCCAGAGTACAATAGTAAACACACACACACACACACACACACACACCAAAGAGCCCGCAGTCAATGCACACTTACCATTATCTCATCCTGAGGCGTGTTGGCATAGCAACAGTAGCAAAGCAAAGACAGGGTTTAAGATTATAAACTGGAAAAAGGCACAGAGAGAACAGACAAGATGAACAGAATACAAAAGTAGCAGAAAGATGCAAGAATAGTTCAGTCACCAGTTCACACCACTAACACAAGACAAACAACAATAATTGTTAAACGTGCCAAAATGAAACATGCTATATTATAATTCAAGCTCAATATATGTGAATTATTCCTAACTAGAAATGGCAAAAATACTCTTAAAGGGTTCATGAATTGAGAAATCTAATTTATCTTGATCTTTTGACATTTAAGAGGTCATTGTACTATAAAAAATATCCTGTAAGTTTCAGAACTCAAAACGTCCTTGTTAACAGCTTTCATTGAAACCAAGCTCAGAAAACGACTTGTCTCGGATTTTGTCACATCATTACGTCAGAGCCACCTTGACAGAATCAGTCTACATGACTGCCTCTTTAGCCCTGCCCACCGATTCACGCATGTCATGTAGTAGCTAGTCTCGTGTAGCCAGACATTCAGACTGACAACAGAAGGTCTGGACTCTATCACGACTTTCATTGGTCAAGGACCGCTTAAGAGGACGTTTGACTGACATGTAAAGCAAACAATCATAGTTCGTATTTTTTCCGCATCATGTTTAAGGGCGTGAAAATGTAAAGTCGATGTCCCTGCAATAACAGACCAGTATGCGTCTATAAATTATTCATTCAAGAACGTTGTATACATTTATTGTAAAAATGGAGCCGTAAACTTCATATACTTTTCATATACTAAAATTCAGGTTTAGTCGATCCGGGTAAGTGCTCTTTGTCACAGCTGTAAACAGGACGGCATTCCTTTTCCAAGAGGGAGTTTGGCATCAGGGCATTTGTTTCCAGGCAGACCGTTAAAGAACACAACACACATCAGGACATCCTGTAAAATTCAACCAATCAGATGACGACTTCGAAACTCCTGAAGTGTTTCCAGATACTGTAAGTGTGCCACATGCACCAGACATTTAGCCAAAGGTCCGTGGCCATGACGTCTGAGGCTAAGACTATGTATGTAGTAGTAAATACTACAGACACTAACACATCATAACTCCAGCAGCAAAATGATAGAGATGCCTCTGAGGATTACAATACACGTTAAAGTGCCAAGTTGTGGAAAAACACAGTCTTTGAATTGCTAACTAATTGAACTAATTCTTTAAGAAATCATGGATGAACTTTATTTTTAATGAAGTTCCAGTTAGATTGTGTCGGTGAGACACTGTTCGTTTCTTTGCTTCATTTTACTGCGGATTGGTTTTTAAACAAGACAGTTCGATGCAGGCTTTACAGAGACAGGGAGGACTACATTGGATCCTACAGTAATGTTGCATCACACACTTGTGAGTAACAATGTTTTTACCATCTGTCACTTTGCTTTTTCTGATGCAAACTGTTTGATATGTACAGTATTTATACTGTAGCACCGCAGTCAAATTGAATAGTTGTGATAGTTGTGATTTACTATTCTTTCCTTTGCTTCGGCATTGCTTGAGGCTTTCGTTTCTGACAGGAGTGCTACAGGCTTGGTCATAACAGGTAATCAGTCCACTCAGGCAAACAAAACAGGAGAGACAGGCAAAAGGGTAATCCACGGAACAGGCAAGTAATCCAAGACCAAGAGACATGAAACCAGGGAGAATGCTCAGAAATGCAGTGATACAACATACAAGACTTCGCCATGAATGACAGAGTGAACATGGTTTATATAGGCTGGGGTAATGGGGTAACGAGGTGATGAGACACAGATGCAAACAATGAGTGATGATGAGTCTGGGCAAAGGATTATGGGTAATATAGTTTGTGATGGAGTGACAGTCCGGGGTGGAGTGCCCTCAGGTGGTAATCAGGGGCACTCTCACTGGTGATTGTGACAGTAGAGAACGCTGCTTTTGTTATTGTTCTGATCTAAGCCATTCGCTGTAATCCTGAATAAAAGCTTCAATGAGTGACATCTGTTTTTTCATTGTTTAAAAAAAAAAGAAAAGATGAACAATGAATATGGTACATTCATTCATAATTCAGTTTACACGAAACACTGTAAGTTATCATTAGTCAACTGTGGTACCTCCAAGTACTTAAACTTTATTTGCCACAACCAAGACTTATAAAGCTTATTTAATACGCATACATGTTTCACACTGTTGGCAAATGTTTCACCTAACAAGATATTTTTCAACATTGGAAGTTTTCAAAACAATTCCACACGTGTAATGGCAGGGCAGTTGAAAATTATATTAATATGCAAAACTGTTACCCAATCATAGCAGTGGGCATTTACTTCCAAGTCTCGAATGTGGCATGCCCAAAATGTTTGAAAGAGAGGGTCAAAAACAGGATAGAAAATAGTCTAATACTTCTAAATTTTTCATTTAAAAATCTGGATAACATTATGAGTGGACCTCAGAGAACATTATACTTTTTTTAACGCAGTTCATGACCCCTTTAAAATTTTTGTTAAATGACAAAAGATATCTTTTTTTTAAAAACTACATTAAAAACTACTCATAAAGGCCTAATGAAAGGCCATGTCCAAATTATAGGCAAGCCTATCATGCATTTAAAGAAATAGTTTATTTATTTTGTATTTGAACAGTCATGCAAATTGCAATTAAACAAACGTACAGATGTAATATCAAATTAAAATATATTATTTAAATATAAGATTTATTATTCTATAAGTTTATACATAATATAATTAATTGTTATTTTAATTAAAATATTTTTTAGCTCTTCCTCATTATTTCTTACCTTTCAAGAACATTTTAAAAATTCCCAACTCTGTTTTCAATAATTACAATCTCATAATATGACAGACACTGAGTGATGCCGTGTCCAATTATAGACCTGCTTCTGGTGCTCCTACATATAAGTAATGTTTGAGTGAGGCAGAAACATCTGCCAGGCTGTGTGATGCATGCAGGACGCAGCATCTGTTCATTCCGTCTTGTACTTACCTGATTGCCTGCAGTCTTCTTCTTATTCATCTGACTGCTTCTCTGCTGTGCGCTGAAGAGATGGACAGAAAAAAAGAAATATCCATAAAGAACACAAATAGACTGCAACTTAAGAACAACTAATAGCCACAAGACCATTTGGCACAAGTTTGAATGTTGGGGGTGATTGCCGAAAAGCACATACTTCCTGGTGCCCCCATTAGATTTCTTAACAATCTTAACCAGCAATACTTCCTTAGATGACTAACTTTACCAGTTAAGCTGGAGAACAGAATGGCTTATGCTGATCCACACACTAGACCATCATCAAACTAAACAATAAATAGGATAAGCCAGCCTGGCAAAGCTGGTCATTTCAGTAGGGGTGATCAGATTTGATTCTAAAATCAATGGATTTGATGCTGCCAAAGGATTTATGAAGGTTGAAACTGATAGAAGATAAGAGATTTAACTGAAAAATTATCCTACAGAAATTATTTGGAATTGTTTGTTTGAAAATTATTGTACAATCACATGTAGGATGATTCTCTATGCCTGGCTTTATAAATCAGCCCGCTGTCTACTGTGAATATCTAGGGATCACAGCTTATGATCACCGTCTATCAGCACATCAGCTCATTTTAGCTGATTTAATGCTCCCAGCATGAATTTCATGTTGATCCAGGCTAGTTTATGCCGGTTAGCATAGTCATGCTCTTCTCCCATTTCCCATGCTGGTGACCAGCAAACCAAACAACCAGCATCCTACACTCTCAGAATTTTTGTTACAAAAGCGGTCACTGGGGTGGGACCTTTTCAAAAGGTACACTTTTGTTACTTTAAGGTACCAATATGCACCAATATACTAAAAGTTTACCTTTTGAAAAGGTACCGCCCCAGTGACAGCTTTTATACCCTTGTTTTTCAGAGACTGCATGCTTGTACCAGCATGCAAAACATACCTTAAGCTGGTGACCAACCATGCTGGATTTAGTAAAGGGGTTAGTAATGTTCTTACTTTGCAAATCCGATGAAATCTTCATGATTGGTGTTCATGTATGCTAACTCAATGTCAATTAGCAACATGACCTGATGACAGAAAAAGAAAACAACAATACACATTTCACTACTTCTTTTTCAGTTGAAGCTGTAGCTTGGTTTTACCACATGAGTTTGTATATCTAAAGGGTTGGCAGGTGCATGGTAGATGGGCTGTACCTGATCTTTGGTGCGACTCTCCCGATCACGGATGTGCTGGGTGACAATCTTCTCCATTTCCTCTCTAAGCATGGGGTACTGAGCCAGCTGTCCCACAAAACACATACTGGATCAACTACTACAACTGAAAGCTTACTAAGCAAATCTTATTAACAAAAAGGGACAAAAGATTTAAGTGAATTTCAGTGATTATTTAAAGCGTTAGTTCACCCCAAAATGAAAATTATTTCATTAATTACTTACCCTCATGTCGTTCGACACCTGTAAGACTTCTGTTCGACACCTGTAAGACTTCTGTTCATCTTCAGAACACAACTAAAATATCTTCATTTGTGTTTAAGATGAACGGAGGTCTTATGGGTGTTGAACGACATGAGGGTAAGTAATTAATGACAGAATTTTCATTTTTGGGTGAACTAACCCTTTAAGTGCAGATGTTTTATTTAAATGATTGAAATGACAATTCAATTCCCCATCCCATTCTCATTATTATAATGTGTCAAGATTTTTTTTTTTAGTTTAAATAATGAGAGTAATTTTGTTTGTACACACATTTAAAATAGAAATACATTTTAAAAAAACAAGTTAACATAAATAATGAATACGATAAATTAGCATGAATGAAATGCTATATTTCACTATATAAATAATGTATACTTTATTGAGTTTTTTATTTCATGAATTGTGCTTAAATGTCATCAAAACAATGCCATAATTTGAACATATAATTAATCTTCTTTAGGCAAAATGTTATTAATTATATATTTAAAGGTAGGGTAGGCAATTTCGGAGTGGCTAGCAATAGCAAGCTAGCTTTGAAAGCATTAGATTCGCACAGCCAAAGCAGATTCAGCGTCATGACAGACTGCGTTAATTACCTCGTCTCGAACGAGCTGATGACATGTGATGTCTGCGCGAGCAGGGTGCACTGAGGTATGGAAATACATATGCTGACAGGCAGGTAGGACACCATTTAATTGTCTTGAGACTTCCACATACTATGATATATGTACATTTTTTAATATTCAGACCACTTCTATTATTGATTGCTATCAGGGTGTGAAGAGCGTTTTAACCAGAATAACAAAAAGTGTTCAAGAAAAAAATTGCCTAGCCTACCTTTAATTATTTTTATTTTTTTTATTTTGGGGTTAAATATGACCTATACATGTTCTTGAAAGGCTTAATGAAATTCACTCTATAGTGACATCAGATATGGTGTGTCATATATATGTGTGTGTGTGTGTGTGTGTGTGTGTGTGTGTGTGTGTGTGTGTGTGTGTGTGTGTGTGTGTGTGTGTGTGTGTGTGTGTGTGTGTGTGTGTGTGTGTGTGTGTGTGTGTGTGTGTGTGTGTGTGTGTGTGTGTGTGTGATGTGGGAATATACTTTGGGGTTGGTAAGAATTTTTAGTTGCTTACCAAGGCTGCATTTTTTTTTTATTGTGAAAATTTACAGTACATTTTCAAATGTAAATTATTTCTGTGATGGCAAATTGTGATTCATTTTCAGCAGCCTTTACTCCAGTCTTCAGTTTCACATGATTCCTCAGAAATCAAAATATGCTGATTTGGTGCTCAAGAAAATTTTTATCAAGTTGAAAACAGTTGTGCTGCTTAAAATTTTTGTGGAAACCCTGATACATTTTAGTATTCTTTGATTAATATAAAGTAGACATATTTTGTAACAATTTAGTCTAGTATAGTTTAAGTCTTTACTTTTCATGCATCCTTGCAGAATAAAATAAAATAAAAAACATAATTTCTTTTTTTTAATTGACTCCAAAAAATTTTATAATAGTGTATATGAAGATCAAATGGGTATACTGTATAGACAGACATGGAGTTAGGTTTACCTTCTTGGTGCATTGCCTGACCGTATTGACCAGCTCGGTGATGACCAGGTCCACACATTTCTGACATGGCTCTTTGATTTTGGCAATCTGCCGTTTAACAATAGTCTCGAAGGCCATGTCTGGAGTAAACAGACCGGTCCTAACAAGTAAAAGGAATGAACAGAGCAGTCAGAGATCTAAATGATGTGCTTTACAGTTACTGATCAGTTTGTCGTTGCAGTTCATATTTCATGACATGGTTCTCACACTCTCAGAAAAAAGGTACAGTGGAGGTACAATTTTGTTCCTTGGGGAACAAAATGTATAACTGTACCTTTAAAGGTACACAATTGGTCCACACTTGGTCCTTAGGGTACAATTATACCACCCTCTACTTAGAGCAGGGGTAGGCAAGTTCGGTCCTAGAGAGTCATAGTCCTGCAGAGTTTGGCTCCAACCCTGAAAGACATCTATAGACGTTCTTATTGAGAATCAACAGAGGTTTAGATGTTGATGTCGTATTGAAAATGTTTGGTCACCATTATGGTGATTCGTGTTTCCTTTAGTTGGGCTTTTTGACTCTTGGCTTTTTATGTGAGTTTGTGGTTTTTGTAACAGTGTTAACAAAACACAATCTGTTCAAATTAAAAGATGCCATAATCAAAAATTTTCATGAAGAAAAATGTTTGATTAAATGTCAAAAAATATAAATAAATAATATTCACCATCAATACTTTTTTTTGGCACAGATCAGACATTCTGAATTCTGATTTTTTTTAAATACATTCTAAGGGGAAAAAAGTTTAGACGCACACAGATATCAAGAATCAGCATATGCATCTCAACAATAGTGACATACTTAATGCTGCAATGCATACTGGGAGCCATGAGTTTTATACTGTGGTGGCTTAGTAGGGTTGGAGCTAAACTCTGCAGGACATCAGCTCTCTAGGACTGAACTTGCCTACCCCTGACTTAGAGGTACAAAAATGTACTGTTAAGGGTACCACCCCAGTGACGGCCACTTGTACCTTAAAAGGTACAATTTTGTACTCTTATTTTTTGAGAGCGCATGTTGCAGTACTTCATATCTAGCGAGCAGTTTTTCAAAATGTCACAGTGACATCAAAGAGAGCTCTGATCTCAGAGCAGGTGAATTGGCGAATGTGTGTGACTCTGTCTGTTTGAGGTAGAGGCTTCACACCTGATACCGTGGATGTTCTTGATGGCGTAACTTATCTCCTTACGCAGCTCTTTCTCATCAAACTCCATCTAGTTATCATTAACAGACAGAGAGACACTTCCTTTATTTAATATGATTTATATATAATTTAAATGATCCTACAGAAAGTATGACCACTGCATTGTTTTTCTCTTAAAGAACATCAGTTGTCAGTACGATAAAATTACCTTAACCAGCTCAAAGGGGAAGCGCTCATGGAAGATACGATTGATCCTTGCACCTCCGGATAGCTCCACCGTGTCGACCTGATCTCCTGAACCCTCAATGCACTTCTCAAAATCCACTGCAAACTGCTGCACCATCCTTTAAACCAGAGAACAGTGAGTTTTATTTGTGAAAAAATACAAACCATCACACAGAAACACACACACACATAAAGATACACTACTGTTTAATGTTTTTTAAAGAAGTCTTGTCTTATTAGAAACATTTCTTATTAGTATCAAATTTGAAAATTTGCTGCTTAATAGTTCCCTTTCCAATGGGAACTTTACACTGTGTCTCTACACTATGGGGACGCCATCAGTGCATCCGGTGTCTGTAAAAAACATTTAGTAAAAGTCTTCAGGAGCAGTTTGTATTCTTAGCGGAAAATCCTAGCAATAGTTCTAGAAAGTGTGTGCCTCCGTGTCCCAGGTTTTTAACACCTGAGCCTGAGGACACAACCTATGCGTTTTTTGCTGTGGAGAGGGAAAAATCGAAAAAGCAAGGGTTTTTGCAAAATCGAGGGAGCAAGGGTCTGTCCATATAAACTTCCCTTGTCCACTTCACGAAGTGGAACGCACTTCAAAATGGCGGTGGGGATTCCCCCGAGGGGAAGTGCTTAGGGAAGTTCGCAAGTGCGTGTCCTGGAGTGGAACGCAGCACTGGTCGAGCTTGCAGAGGAGTTCAAGAAAGGGTGTCTCTTTCTCACGTCTCGATTGTGGACTTGAGCAATAGTATATTGCTAGTCTCGCGTAGCCAGACCTTCAGACTGACCGCAGGTCTGGACTCTGTCGCAGCTTTTATTGGTCAAGGACTGCCCAAGAGGACGTTTGACTGACATGTACTGCAACCAATCACAGTTTGTTTTGTTCCACGTCACGTTTAGGGGAGGTGTGAAAATGTAAATCGCTGTCCCTGCAATAACAGACCAGCATGCATCTATAAATAATTAATTCAGGAACGTTGTGCAAGTTTACTGCAACAATGGAGCTGCAAACTTCACATACTTTTGAAAATCCAGCATTTAGTGGATCCTGGTAAGCACTCATTGTCACAGTTGTAAACACGACGGTGTTCTTCTTCCACAAGGGAGTTTGGTGTCACAGCATTTGTTTCCAGGCGGACCTTTAAAGAAAGAAACCACAAATGTCTTGCGAACATCCTGTAAAATTCAACTAATCAGATGAGGACTTCGAAACTCCTGAAGTGTTCCAGATAAGTGTGCCACATGCATCAGACATTCTTCCAACGCTCTGTGGGTGTGATGTCTGAAGCTGAGACTAGTATATTGCTGGCACCATCTAGCCAAGAGGAAGAGGATATGGTTGAAGAAGGCAGGAAAGTGTGTGTACGGAGTCTTTTCAACCTACCAGCCCTGCACATGGGGAATTGCTGGATGTCATGGAGACATCAAGATCGTGGTAGGCTGGACGAGCGTTTCCTGTTAGGCCATGTTCGCCCTTACCTTATGAGCCTTCCATTCCTTTCTGACCTCCACACTAAAGTGGAGAAGTTGTGGAAGAAGCCATATTCAGCCCGGATTTATCCATTTCATTATTTGAACTACGTGAATGTGGAAAGTTTAGCCAAAGAGGAATTTGTGAGGATGTCCCCGGTGGAGGAGACATTTGCGAGCTATCTCTCCCATGGTGAGCCATCCTCTTTTAAGGATCCTGCCCTACCATCCAGGCTGCTTCAGACCACCTCGCGCTTGAATGGCAGGGCGTATGCGGCAGCAGGTCAGGCCAGGGGGTCCTTGCACACCATGGTGATGGATCAGGGCCAAGGGCTTTTCCCTGAAGCAGCTACTGAACTGCACCACGGATCTAGCTCTCTGGGTCACTAAACAAACAACTGCTGCTATTGGTCGCCATGTGTCATCTGTGGCTGAACTTGGCGAACATTGGAGAGAAAGAAAATTATTTTCTCCTCGATGCCCCAGTCTCGCCCTCTAAACCCTTTGGTGCATCTTTTGAGACAGTGGTTGGAAAGTTTAGAGAGACGAGGGCGCAGTCGGCAGTGTTCAGGAAATACATTCCGCGCAGATCCAGATCCCCGCCTAAAGCCTCTGGGCGTTTTGGCCAGCCACAGTCTGTGGAACAGAGGCATGACCAGAGGGAGAATGTGGCCACTCGTGCTCCTCCTCCCTTGAGGAGTTGCTGACGAAAAATAAATCTCATCTTCCCTCTTTTCTAAAAAGTATAAAATCTTTTCTAAAAAAACATAAATCTCTTTACTGTTTACAATTGAACGAGTCCTTGCTAAATAAAAGTATTAATTTCTTTTAAAAAAACTTTTGAACTCCAAACTTTTGAAAGGTTGTGTATGGGCTGTCAATGTTCAAGTGCTTAATAAATATAGACTCACTGTAGCAGAGCTTTGGTTTTGCGAGAAGGATCATCAGGGCGGAAGTGCTTGTACTCCTCCACCTCTTTCTCAATGGACAGTAACTGGCTCTGAAGTTTATTCCTCAGCCCTGGCAGGGTGTCTCGGATGTGATTAGTTAATTGCTAGATGAGAATGAAAACTCTTGTTTACTGGCCAACATTTTTCAAATCTATATTACATGATTTGTATTTGTTTACAAAACTGATAACAATATACTTAAGGCTATATAAGGCTATATTCTTCTGTATCAAAATGGCAGTGAGGAGCATAAAATGCTGAAAAACTTGCAGAAAAACATTCGCATAAGTAGTTTTCTGTGTCATTCTACCTGATTAAGCACTTTCTGGAGGTAGGGAGTCCCCATGCGATCGGCCAAATGTCGATAGGCTGGGTGGGTGAGGAAAAACTTTCTCTCTGCTCCCATGGCAGCAGTAATGTCCTTCTTACCATCAATGTCCTTTTGACTGCGGTTTACAACCCCAATGTAGCCTAGAGGGAACATCCAATTTTTCTTTCTTTTTTTTTACAGGTTAGAAACTATATTCTGAAACATACCTCATTTCACTATTTCTGTTATACAAGGTTCTCAATGCTACATTGGAAGGAAATGTATTTCTGAATACTAGACTTGCTTGGGAGAGAGAACTTTTTGTCTCTATAAGTGAAGAAGAATGGTGTGAAAAATGTATTTCTGTATGTAATCATGCCATGGCTATACAGCTCAAAATTGTACATATAGGATGCATGTTTCACCAAACCGTAGACATGCATTTAACAATACTCATTCACTTCTATGGCTTAAGTGCAAAACACAAATTGGTACACTTACTCACTGTCTTTGGTCATGTAATCAGTTACAAATATATTAGGCCAAGATTGTTTCTGAAATGAGTAATATCTTAAGAAGTTGGTATTGGATGCTTTATTTTTTATCCTTGGTCTGCCTTATAAACTTTTGATATTTTCAAAAGAAAAATACTGTATAATCTTCTTACTTTTGTAGCTAGGAAAAACATATTACTGAGGTGGATAAGTGACTCCAACTATATCAGGGTAACCTAAGATTTTAATGGAAATAATTCTGCTGGAATATTTAACTTATCTAGTTACTGGTGAGCCAGACCAGTTTTATCTAGGGAATAAATTGTCAACTATTCTGCAGAAGGGTTTTCCCATTCATGTGCCTCAAGTGAGTACACAATGGCTTTGAAATTGTAATGTACTGCAGTTATATATTTACAGTTTTATTTAATTATTTTAACTTGATTACCTTATGTTTACATGTATTTATTTACCTTGATTACCAAGTGGCCTAGGATAAATGTGCTCATTATTACTTCAGCCGATTGTTTTTTTTTTTTTCTTAACTGTGGTTGGAATTTTTGTTGTGCTTTCTGATAAAGTTTAAAAAAGTTCAATAAATATTTAAAAAAAGTGCATCAACAGCTAGTGGGGGAGTGGTGGGGTTGTATACATTTTATTTATTTATTTTAGATTTAGATTTCCAGACCCCTGGTTGTGAGCCACCGCTTTAAAAAGTTAGATATAAACATGCAATTAAACTAGCATCTTCTGACCTTCTGGCTTCACTTTCATTTGCATGAATAAGAGCATGATCATATAATGTAACGGGATGACAGAAAATCTTAATCTAAGATGAATCTAAGATCTCTTTAATCTATCTTTTTAAGTCAGTTACACTTATTATTGTGCATGTCTCTCCAATGAGACATCATTTATTTTAACGTTCCTGAGAGTCTTTATTTATGTGGAAAGAGTATGAACTCTTTCTCTTTGTACACTGACTTCACCTCTTCGTAAAGGAAGAAGCTTGTTCTCCAGGATGTCACGTGCATCAGTTCCTTCATCCATTAGATCCAATTTAGTGATCACACCTATAGTTCTCATACCTTTTCAAAAAACACACAGACACACACACACACACACACACACACACACACACACACACACACACACACACACACACACACACACACACACACACACACACGCACACACATTGATGCATGATCAGGTACAGTTTTAAAAGAAAAGGATTTTAAAAATATGTCTGCAATTATGCAATTATTTTAGAACAATTTTCAGTCACTGCTGAATGATAACCCACCCTGAGGGTCCACCTCCTTGGCAATTTTGAGGGCATCTGAATTAGCCAGGTCAGAGTTTGCAGGAGACACAGCCAGCAACAAGCAGTTATCCTTAGTCACAAACTGCATTAGCATATCCCTGATCTGGAACTCAATGTCAGTCGGCTGGTCACCTACAGGCACTTTGGTCATACCAGGCAAGTCCACAAGGGTGAGATTCAGGACTGGTGATGAAGACAAAGGGTGAAATGATTACATGTGACATTTAACAATGCATGCTTATACAGAATATGTAGATCTGATCATGTTTAAATAACTCCTCTGTATGTGCATGAATGAAAGTACCATGAGGTGAACAGACACGCAGATTGATAGGGACCGGTGAAATGCCTTTGTTTTGGCCGGTGATGCGATCTGTCTCTGCCTCAATCTCCTGACGAACCTCATCAAAATCAGTAAACTTCTTCCCCTTGCAATGCAAAAACTCGGCATATTCTGGAAATAAGCAATTAGGAAAGACATTTTAACAATAATGCATATTAGCTTTGCCTTTAAAACATGTATTAAACTATAGAGCAAGGGTTCCCAACTGTGGCGCTCAAGGTCCACTTTCCTGCAGTCTACCGCCAACCTTAATCAAACACACTTGAACAAGCTAATCAAGGTCATCAGGATTACTAGAAAGTTGAGTTTGATCAAGATTGAAGCTAAACTCCATAGGAAAGTGGACCTCGAGGCCCAGAGTTTTCTTTTTTTTAGCTTCCTTCTAGGATTTTTACCTGTAGGGCAGTTGATCAGCTGCAGCACTAGGGGGCGCCGAGTGACAATACCAGAGCCACGAGGCAGAAAGTCCCTAAAAAGAAGAGGCAGCATTCATTGAGTCACATTTTGTTTTGTTTTTGTATGTAAATGACTATATTAAATCGCATTTCTAGCATACAAATATTACATGGAGAGACCAAACATTTTCTTTATAAATAAGCAATTCAAATGATAAAATAATAAAATGTCATGCTGCTACATTTAAAACAGCTCATGAGTCAATAAAATGTCATATTAATTAAATACTGTGAATAAAAAGTATGTAATCTAACAATGACTCTAAGTGTATGTTCACACTAAAAACAGCTCATCATAAAAAACAGATGTATTGACTTAATTAAAAACATGTCAGTGCTAGTGCTGCTCAAGCAGTTGAGTGCATAACACATTGTTGTCCTAGACTTTAGTGGCATTAGTGCAATTTTGCATACATAGATGTTGCCGGTATATTTTCAACTATAAGCCTCCTTTAGCAATGAGACATTTGGAGACAGGGTTGGAGAAAGGTGTTAGCCATTAGGCTGAAGTGCTTCCAACATTAGGGGTTATGCTTAGAAAGAAAAAAACATGTAATTGCATTTCACCATTTCCAAGACTGAATGTTTAAAATAGCCTCTACACAATCTAATCTCACAATCTAACTCTTTCAGAAACTAATTTAATTTATGTTCTTTTTACAGTCCAATTATGTAATTCATATCGACCGTGTTAACATAATAAAGCAATCATGATGGTTATATACAGATATCCCATCATAATAGCCTCTCATAATATCTCTGATCAACTTCTTTGATTCTCTTATAAATTGCAAAATAGCAGATACAAAAAATGTTGTATCTGTTTGCCAAAAATAGTCAGCAGAACGATGAGGATATTTGTATGATTAGCAAATAGGGTCACAGACTGTTTATTTTAAGACTGCTATGAATTAATTAAGTGCTCTAGTTGTTGTCCATATGCACACAGCCCATATTTAGCAAGATAAGGAAAGACAATCATACATTCATATACATATGCATATATACATTAATGGCCAAAAATGTGTGGCCTAGGAAAAAAAGACATCTTCATCTTTTATTCAAACATTATTTTATTTTTTTTTAAAGATTTTGTAAGCATAATGCGTAGTTGTGCTTGGAGTAAATTGTATTATTTGTAATACAATTTATTCCAGGCTGTCAAACAAAGAAATTATGAACACATGCAAAAACTAGAAAAATAAAACCTGTAGCTGTAGTTTGTTTTTTGCCAAATAATTTTTTTGAGTTTCGCTCTTCCCTTGTCTTTAAAATTAAAAAAATATTAAATATTTTCCCTCATATTTTGATGGTTTCCTTTAACATGTAGAGTCATTAAAATATAAAATCAAAATATGGACATCACTTTTGGCCACTATATAAACTGTGGTTCAAATTGTTTGCTCTCTGTGAGATTTTTTTAATTCATTTTTTAAATACTGAAATATTGTTTAAAATAACTGCTTTACATTTGAATATATTTTACAATGTAATTTAGTGACAAAGCTGAATTTTCAGCATTACTCCAGTCTTCAGTGGCACATGGTCTTTCAGAAATAATTCTAATATGCTGATGTTGTGCTCAAGAAACATTTCTTATTATTATCAATGCTGAAAACGGTTGTACTGTACTTTTAATAAATAATTTGTTTGAACGTTTTATTACCTGGAGGTTTAGTCGTCATGAATCTACATAGACAGTTAATTGTACTGCTTAATATTTTAGGATTTTTTTTTTGCTTCAAAGTTAACTAAAGTTTGTAATGTTGATGTCTGATTGGTTTGATTCAACGTTTGATTCTTTTGCACTATATTAAATAAAAAAACAGTCTAGAACCAAACGTTTACTAGAACAGTGTGTCCTAGAGAGTGTGTCTTATCTACTCTTGCAGGCTGTTTAATGACATTCACACAGCAGCTGTGATAACCAGCTGCTTTCCGCCGACTGCACCATCATTTAATTAATTGTCACGTCATGATGGTGATAGGCCACATCAGCATGTCATGTGCCTTCGTTTAAAAGGCCATGTCTCATTCATAATATAGACATCTGTCTAATAAATTGCATAATAAGTGTCAGCGTGGACGAGCTCATGTTCGTTCAACTATATGATATGCCGCAACTGATTCATAAGTCCAAAGAACAGTTTGTCTATGAGTGTGAGGAAATGAGTCAAGAAAGAAACATACGCAAAGCTATTTTGAAGAACTGTTTTCATGAAAGTCAAAACAAAATTGCACCCAATTCACATTCATTCTATAAATAAATAAATTTGATATTTCAAAAGTTTAAAATGACAATGAAGGATGCGTAAATGGTTTTGGATGACCTGTCCCTTTAAAGGCACAATATGTAATTTTAGCTGCTAGAGGTCGCTCATTCAAAACAAAGTAGCTTCATAACGCCTTGATTTCACGGAATCATGGGGGATTCTGTCTTCACATCTACAGCCAGTGGAATAGAATCCAATGGGACTTCTGCAGAAATCATATACATGGACGCGCTAATGTATCAAAGACTTATTAACGTTACAGTAGTATGAAGCAGAGTGGGGCTGAAAGTCGTTGGAGCGGAACGAGGCCACTGGAGCGATTACTCATGAAAGACAAGTGCAGCACACGGCTCAAGAGCAGTGGAGTTTTTATTATGCCACAGACGACCACTTCCGCTTCTTCCGGTCATGCGGGGCAACTGTTTAATTATATTAGATACATTTGAGTGTGTTGAAAGTTATGTTATAATGCTACTCTGTGCGTTCGATCGACGGCTACAAGACACTTGCAATATTATTATAATACAAAAATCTTAATATAATCCAAATATTTTACATATTGTTCCTTAAAGGGTCACATATGGTATTGCAGTGCTGAAAACTGTAAATCTAGGCAGGCAACCCATTTCATGCCACACAACTTTCCTTGTACAGCATTGTAAAGTTCCTCCTTGTAGCGGCTGTTAGCATTATACAGCCAGTCAATGGATCTGTTTGTGACTAACAAGCTTGACAGGCCCTTTAGTGTCCACAGAACTCACAGTGCAGCATGAACGATAACACTGGACCTGCTGAATAACAATTAAGATCTACAAGACAGCAACAAACAGCACAACATTAATAATTAGACTTAATAGCAATTAAGTCTACTGCCAGTGACATGGATCTATGCATGTTTTAGCGTGTGTACAAGCAAATCTACAACATACAAAGCTCACAGTGTTCAGACTCAGGGCCAGTGAGATTTCTGGTTCCAATATTAGTCATCCCTCTGTGTTACAAATACAAAAACTGGGATGATACATTTAGTGACTTTTGACCCTAAAACAAACACCTCTGATAGAAAAAAGCTTAAGCTAGTCTAAGCTGGTGTGATTTTGAGTGGAACTTGATGCTGAGCCTTTGCGTTGATGCTATGGGAATGTTTCCGCATCATGTTGGCTGAAATCCTCCATTGTGTTGTGTGTCTATGAAATCAATCAGGAATTGTACAATGGCAGGATTGAGTTATAGAAAGTGTGCCATGCCATTTCATGGAAAGTACAGTAAGAACACACAAAGAGACCAATATGCTCAATGAAGACCACAATTCAAAGTGAGGATCAATCAGTTGAGCAAAAGGTGAGCGTGGCCTCTCAAGCCCCTTCCTCATAAGGGCAGGGGGCAGGGAGATCTGTGCAGTCTAGGCTACCTAAGGGGAGATACGATTTTAGAGAACTGATCTCCATGATGGCAGCCAAGAAAAAGTGTTGGTGCTTTAGGGCCGATCCACTTCAGTTTGTCTCCTGCCCACCTTGTTTGCAAGGTGTGCCAGGAAGGAGACAAAGCATTCCTCAAACAGGAACTGTGCACTCTTCAGGCAAAAGAGGCCATAGAACATGTACCCCTGCCAGAAAGACCCTGTTGAAAAAAACAACATATGCTGGTTAGGTATGTTTTGAAGCATGGCAGCTGGTTTGAGCTAGTGAAAAAGACGTACTATTAAATGTATTAAAAATGCATTATAGTATATTTGTATTGTACTAAAAATATACCCAATATATTTTAATGCATTTAATAGTACGTCTTTTTCAATTGGGAAGCAGGTCCTTATCTGGTTTGAGCTGGTTTAAGCTGGTCAAGTGCTGGTCCTAAAAAACTAGCTCCTGCTCAGTACCAACTTATAACCAGCTAAGGACCAGCTTAAACCAGCTCATGAACAACTCAGGACCAGCATAAACCAGCTCAAACCAGCTGCCATGCTTCAAAACATACCTAACCAGTTGTTTGTTTGTTTTTTAAAACAGGGGAGACACAGTTGGTATTTTAAAGTACCCATAAAAGACAGGGGTTTGTGTCTAATTTTAGATATACATGGCCTGAAATAACATACAGGTTCAAGATGCTAACCGTGAAACTAATAGTGCCACAAATGCATATGCACAGTCACCAAGTGCATGAATGCTGCTCTGGCTCCTCTGTGACTTCAGGGCGTGTACTCAACTATATTGATGACTGGTTGATATTAGCCCAGTCAGAAGAGCTAGCAGCACGACATTGTGCATGCTCATATGGGGGCATTTGGGGCTCAGGTTGAACCTCAAGAAGAGTGTGCTTTATCCAAAACAGAGAACCACTTTTCTAGGGATAGTGTGGGATTCAACCACGATACAGATCGATATTCACATGTAGATTCAATCCTAACCACTGTTAGAGACATCAAGCCAGGCCAACATCTTTCAGTTCTGCTAATTCAAAGGCTGCTAGGTCTCATGGCATCAGCAGCCAACGTTCTTCTTTTGGGTCTACTGCACATAAGACCAGAGCAGAGGTTACCATCCTCTGAATCATCCTTACAGAGTTGTAAAAGCCATGCCCCATGGACATTGTGCTCTTCGGCTTTGAAAGACACCAAGATTCCTCAACAGAGACCTGGAACTAGGGAAGTGTGACGGATGCCTCTCTCACAGGCTGGGGTGCTCTTCTCGATGACCGACCAGCCAGTGGAATGAGGTCATCAAGCAGTGCATCTCACATTTGTTTACTGATGCTATCACCCTCTCCTACGAGGCACGTGGTATGGCTTCACCTATAGGGGTCAGGGATCACTCCACTAGGAGTATGGCACTTGCTAGGAGTACATCAATCCAAGTCTGCCGCACACATTTATCAGGCTTTATAGTTTAGAAACGAATTCAACCCCAGGTTCTCGAGTCCTTCAGGGATGATACAAGTTACTCACAGCCTTGTGGGCAGGCTCTTCTCAGGGAGTGGCAGAGTTCGTATTCCAATTCCCATAGCATCAACTAGGGCTGTCACGACATTAGATTTTTCTGATTCACGGTTATCGTGGCCAAAAGAATTCAAAAGTAAAATGATATTATTTTATAGTATTATATACTGTGATAAAGGCTATGTCGCTTGGCATTGCAATATAAATATTATCCTTATGAAAATACCCGAGATGGCTTGAAGAACACAAACCATAATACTGTCAGAATGATGTGTTAATTATCTTCATGTTTAATCAGTCAAAATTTATCTATTAATGTTTTGCAAAAAGACAGAAATATGTTTGACTTTATTTATTTTTTAACCATATTGGAGTCAAAAAGAATCGCTACAATTCTAGACTGTAACCATACTGTTACAATACAGAAGGGACAGAGACAAAGGATGCAGGTAACGGATGTTTATTGAACAACCAGAAGAGTGAATGGCAGTGCAGGTGAGTGAACGTGGAATAGCCAGGAGACAGATGTGGATAACAATGATACTGTCCTTGTTCTTTGCAGATGAAGCAGGCTGGATATAGACTGGAGCGGAGAAGACACAGGAGAACTCACAAGATGAGGGACAACAAAGGAGACAGGTAAGTAGCTTGAGGAGTCCTAGAGGTGAGCATACAGGTAAGAACTTGCTGCTAACGAGACTGGACGAAGACTGAGTGAGTGTCTTTTGTGCTGCTGGTGATTGCTGTGCAGGTGTGTGGGAGATTAGTATTGGGGTGAAAGTGCGCTGTGATTGGGTGATGGTAGAGCCTGGCGTGTTTGTGACATCTGTAGTTGATAGGTGACAGGGTTGATCTGCTTAATGATGGGAAAGGGCCAATGAATCTGGGACTTAGTTTCTGGCAAGGCAGACGCAGCCTGATGTCCCTGGTGGACAGCCAGACCTTCTGTCCTGGCTGGTATGCTAGGACAATGACAGCCGACCTTCGTCGTTCCAATCAGCGTCTGCTCAGGGCCCGTTGAAGCAGGTGGTGTGGGAAGTCCCAGACCCTCTCTGAACCAGTAGTCGACCGCTGGCACATCCAACGATTCTCCTGACCAGGGAAACAACGGGGGTTGGTAACCAAGACACATTGGAAGGATGTGAGTCCGGTGGTGGGTTGCCGCAGGGAGTTCTGTGCGTACTCGGCCCAACCCAGGAACTGGTTCCAAGAGTCCTGGTGGCCGTGACAGAAGGTACAGAGGAAGCGACCAATCTCTTGGATTGCCCGTTTGACTGTGGATGGTACCCAGAGGAGAGGCTGACGGTCACACCTAGAAGTGAGAAGGCTTTCCATACCTTGGAGATAAATTGCAGCCCTCTATCTGACACGATGTCCTTAGGAATCCTGTAATATCTGAAGATATGGTTGAACATAAGTTCAGCAGTCACCATGGCTGTGGGCAATCTCTCCAAAGGAATCAAACGACATGACTTCGAGAATTTGTCTACTATCACACCAATGCCTCCACTCCTCAAGGGCCAGCTTGATGGCCAGAAGCTCCCTGTTGCCGATATCATAGTTGACCTCCGCCGGGTTGAGTTTGCGGGAGAAGGCATACGAATGGAGTCTACTTGGGTTCCCCTGCTGCTGGGACAAAACCGCTCCCATTCCGGTGGTCGAGGCGTCGACCTCAACGACAAAGGGTTTCTCAGGGTCTGGATGCACAAGGAGGGGAGCGGTGGTGAAGGCTTCCTTTAGGGTTTCGAAGGCTTGGGTGGCGGCTTGGGTCCAGGACAGAAACTTGGTCTTGTTACGCAGGAGGTGGGTAAGTGGACTGGAAATTATACTGTAGTCTTGGATGAAACAGTGGTAGAAATTGGCAAATTCTAGGAATCTCTGGGAGTTCTTTGACGGTAGTGGGTGTGCGCCAGTTCCACCTTCCCCTCGTCCATCCGGATGCCACTGCTGTCGATGTTGTAGCCAAGGAACTGCACTGAGGGTTGATGGAACGAGCATTTCTCCGCTTTGAGGAACAGAAGGAACTCTCAGGCGTTTCAGGACCTCCGCAACATTGTGGCGATGTTCAGCCATGCTCCGTGAGTATATCAGGATGTCGATGTATACCAGCATGAACTTGTGGAGAAACGTCCGGAGCACCTCATGGATGAAATCCTGAAATACGGAGGGGGCGTTGACCAGTTCATACGGCATGACGAGGTACTCGTAGGGGTCATGAAGGCGGTCTTCCACTCGTCCTCAAGTATCGGGATGAGGTTATATGCGCTGCGGAGGTCCAACTTGGTGAAGACAGTGGCACCACGGAGATGTTCTAGCGCTGCTGGGACGAGAGGAAGTGGATAGCGGAATTTCACGGTGATCTTGTTGAGTGCTCGGTAATCTATGCAAGGCCGCAAGCCTCCGTCCTTCTTAGCCAAGAAGAAGCTAGACGCAGCAGAGGAAGTAGACGGGCGGATGCAACCTTGCACTAGAGATCCTCCCACAGGGCACTGACTCACCAGGAAGCAGATCGCTTGGGGCAGAAGACGTCACTGAAGGGGGACGTAACATGGAGGGATGTCCACCGAATGCTTCTCTACTGGGCTTTCGATGGATGTGGTGCAGACAGACAGATCTTCGGAACGAGGACAGGATGGAACAGGGAAAGCAGAGAAACAGTTCGGAAAACAGCTGCTGTCGCCCCACTTCAGGATCTCGCCGGTCTTCCAGGAAATGACAGGGTTATGTTGCTCCAACCATGGGTGCCCTAGAACCATGTCAGCGGTGGATTCCTCCAGAACCAGCAGATGTTGTTCAATGTGAAGGAGACCCACTTGAAGCTGTACTGGGCCGACACTGAAATGCACTTGTCTTCGGCTGAGAGGTCTTCCAGTTATCGAGTGGATCTGGTAGACGGACGGCGTGGCTGATGTCTTGAGCTTGAGCTGACGGCAGAGGGCGCCAGAGATGAAGTTGCTGGCTGACCCAGAGTCAAGGAGGGCACAAACTGGAATGGAAATACCGGCAGCAGTATGGTTTACAATTGTGGCGAGTGGTTTCATCTTATTTATAAAAGGAATAATGGCACTCACCATGGGACGAGAAGAACAAACTGGGCATGCGGCGATTAAATGGTGCCACAGTATAAGCATAGACTCTGGGTCAGCCGCCTCTGCCATTTAGTAGGTGTCAGAGTGTTTACCAGTTGAATGGGAAATTATAAATGCTACCTTAGGGTGGTCATCGGGGTACAGGTGCGGTTGCATCTCCAGGACCAGCGAACATTGCAGAATGAATCCGTTGTAATCCTCCGCCAAACCAGAGAAGGGTGCCAGTTTGGCCATGGGACTGGCGTACACAGGAGGTGAAGGAGAGATGGCGGTGTTGATGGAAGTGGTCGCTTGTGGATTCGTGGGAAGTGATCTGCGTACTGCGTCCACAAGCTCTTGAAATGGAGCCGGGGTGCTCATTCTGGTGTTCAGTGGTTTGGTCTGGTCTTCTGTTACAATACAGAAGGGACAGAGACAAGGGATGCAGGTAATGCATGTTTATTGAACAAACCGAAGAGTGAATGGCAGTGCAGGTGAGTGAACGTGGAATAGCCAGGAGACAGATGTGGATAACTGAGTGATACTGTCCTTGTTCTTTGCAGATGAAGCGGGCTGGAGACAGACTGGAGCGGAGAAGACACATGAGAACTCACACGAGATGAGGGACAACGAAGAAGACTTGGAATCACACTGGAGACAGGTAAGAAGCATGAGGTGAGCATACAGGTAAGAACTTGCTGCTAACAAGACCAGATGAAGACTGTGTGAGTGAGTGTGTCTTTTGTGCTGCTGGTGATTGCTGTGCTGATGGGGTGCAGGTGTGTGTGATCAGTATTGGGGTGAAGGAGTGCACTGTGATTGGGTGACAGTGGAGCCTGGCGTGTCTGTGACACATACTACCGTCCATTCACTTTTAGTGCTGAAAAATAATAAGAAGAAGAAGAAGAAGAAGAAGAAGAAGAAGAAGAAGAAGAAGAAGAAGAAGAAGAAGAAGAAGAAGAAGAAGAAGAAGAAGAAGAAGAAGAGTACAAACACAATTGGGTACAAGAGATCATGTGGACTCTTGGTTCATAACATAATAGTAACTAAATCAAGACAGTGCCACTTCCACAAATTTTTAAAGAAATGTCCTTGGTCCTGAAAACCAGCAGAGCTCATCTGGCTATATGCCAGACAGACAAAATAATGATGCTGTTATGAGATAAAGAATGTTAATTAGTAAACCTGTTTAAAAAGCCTGAGGCAGATATAGGCTTATAATGAACAAGACATGCAATAAGACAACAAGAATCCAATGTTTTGTTTTGGTTTTTGGACGCTTGTTTTCATGTTATGTTTTGTGTGAACACGGCTTATGAGTGTTCTCATTAGCTGTGTGCTTGTGTCTTGTTTTGTTTGAGCACATGGCTTGTGATTGTGTTCACTGGCCATGTGCTCGTGTTTGTTTCTTTGTGCCAGTGCCCTCCTGTCTATTGTCTTAACCCCGCCCTCTTGTTATCTGATTGTCGCTTCCTTTGCCCCACCTGTCCTCTCTCGTTACCTGCTTTATTTGCTCTCCCTATTTATTCTCTTTGCAGTCCTGTATGAGTTTGTCCTCTATTCTAAGGTACCCTCATGTGTCCTTTATTCTGCCAAGTCTTGTTGTCTCCCCACTGTAGTGTTTTTGTTTTATTTTTATTATCAATAAAAAGCCCTCTGCATTTGAGTCCTCACCTCATCCCTCACCAAACCATATCGTCAAACACAACCTAATGTTGTTCTTAATGAATTTCTTCCATGGAACATAAAAAGATGCAATCATCATGAGTTTGGAACAACATGGTGATTTGTAAACGTTATGAATGGATATTTATATATTGGATTTTTTTCAGATTCAGAATTTCCATCTTGGGTGAACTATCACTTCAAATGATTCTTATTTGGTCCTATTAGCCTACTATTGGTTCCAAATGATGCAACAACAAAAAAATCCATTAGCATTCCTCAATGATTTTGACAATGGAGAACATAAAATGAAAATCAGGGCAGATAGGCCTGTGGCTCACATATGACCCTCTGACACCTGATATGAGCGCCCCGTGAACATTAAACCGTGGACTTGGGTATCTCAGCAGCCTCTGAATGCCTATCCTGCGTTTATTTTCAACCAAACCATGAAAATAGTAACATTATCTAAAGGTATACGTGATTAGATGTTACTCTAGCCCGTAAATTAAATATATATTACACAATATTTCACACAAAGATCCTTTCTCTTCCTAATACATCAGGCTCCCTCGAGCATATGATGCCCAAAAATGCTGGTATAGATAGGCAGCTGAGCTCGCTAGTATGATGGCCGCGAGGAGGACACACACGTCAGCCATGAGCATCATTCTGTCACTCTCCTTCACGAGGCTGCTGCCAAACGCGGGTGTACATGTCGAGAGACTGAGTTAAGTTTGCATGCCCCGCATTAAGTAAATAATTGTAAAAGAGATTTATTTTGTCAGTGTATAACAAACACACCTGATATATAAGGGTAACCTGTCTAAAAACTGATTAGCTCCTCACTTCCATTAATAATATCTATATTATTATTATTATAAATAAACATTGGTTTTGCTGCACATGCATTAGCCTAAGTGATTACTAAATATGCTTGTGTTACACATCCCGTGCAAGAGTAATTAATGATACAGGGATCTATCACGATGTAGGTAGAGTGCCCATCAAGTTGTCATCAGTCACTTACTTCCCAACGAAGTTCTCCAATACCGAGCTTTTCCCAGCACTCTGACCACCGACCACCGCGATCTGAGGAAGGTCCAGGTTAGAATTTTGTCCGATGGCAGAGAAAGCGTCCTGCATTCTATTTACCAGAGGAATCAAGTCCTCCATTCCCCGATTGCCCATCTTGTGGGATAATAGGCTCTATTTCACAGTGAATAAAAAAGACCCTGAACGGTGACCTAATTGGCAGGCCTCGCAATATCTAAAAGCAATATCTTAAATTTCCTTTAATTTCCCAGGCACCTTGGCGAATCGACATACGTCCTCCCTACGCGTTGTACCCTGGCTGTTCAGCACAGCTCTGCGGGAGCGATGCGGTGATGAAGCGCGCTGGATGCTGCAATATCATCTCCAGCCACTAGGTGGCTGCATAATACAATTATCGTTTGTCATTTCAATGTTTGTGACAATAATTGTTGTTTTATAAAACAAACCCGAACCAGGCATAGAGCTGTTAAATTCATAATCCCAAAACCCGGAAGAAAAGTAGCATTTTAAGCCATTTATGTCATGTGTTCTCTCAAAAGGTGTTTTTGCAAAAGCAGTTTTGGTTTTAAAGTCACCATGAAATCAAAATCGACCATTCTTGATTCTTGTTTCTTGTATGACAACCCTGAATTTAGCATGGGGGGGGGGGGGGGGGATGGGAGCTGAAATCAAGTCCTACCAAATAGTTTATTTTTTATTTTTGGAGAAGTCATTTCACTTGAATAAACTAGCCTATGTTACAATAGGGGAGAAAAGTCTATTCAGTTGCATGCTGACTTTAAGAGTAAAATAATGTTTGTTTTTCTCAAATCTCAAAAACTAAATTATGTGAATTTAAATTCTTGAAAAATTAGACAACTATTTTAGTCCTTACTATGTAGTAGCAACAAGGTACAAAACCTCTTCAGAATAAGATCCCTCCACTTTGTGTCTATCCAATGAAGTAGGCTAGTACTTAAATAAGTAGGCTATTTAATGAAAACTTTAGCTTTTTTAGCAGCCTGCCTAACAAAATAAATACTAGTAGCTAAAACGTACCATGAAAATAGATGAATAGAAAATAGACAGTTTTAGGGATTACTGTGTTTTTTGTGATAGTTATTATCAATCAGCTTAATTTTCTCTGAAGAATTTTACTGCACACAGGTTGTCAGTACACACACACACACACACTCACACACACACACAGGTTATCTTTGTGGGGACTCTCCAATAATGTTTTTTTATACTGTATCCCCTTACACTAACCCTACCCATTAACCTAGCCATCACAGAAAACGTTCTGCATTTTTTACATTAAAAAAAACTAATTCTATATGATTTATAGGCTTGTTTTCTCATGGGGACCTCAATTTAGTCACGAGTCTTTGTGCATTCAGGTTGAAGTCCACACCGGGATAGAAACACACACACATACTTGTTTGTATTTTGTATTTTTTTTTTTTAAACAAAAAGCTATTTTCTTAAGAATTCAATTCTTCTTCCGAGCCGGGTGAGGGCGCACTAGAGTTAAATGTATGCAACCTCCAAACCACAGCACCAAAGGAAGAGTCATCTACCATAAACAGTAAACTGATGGAGTGAGGCTTTCATATCAAAAGGTGGGCTAATTCGTACATTTCTGTTTCGCTGTTTTAATCACAAATCAGGTGTGAAATGTGTGCTGTACATTGCAAGTTTTTACAGAGCTCACAGGCTTGTATTAGACCTTCATAAAGCTTTGTCTTAATATCCAGTGCTCTCTGTCTTACAGTCATATTCAAGTGCCACACATTTGAGCCAAATAATTTTAAATTAATATGCTTGTGTTTTAATCTAAGTATATCTGTAAAAATATAGAATACTGTCAGAAATATTTTCTCGGCACGCTCAACCACTTAAACTTTATTATTGATCATTTATTTATTTATTCATTTAGGCCTGCACAATGGCAATATTAATATGTATATCAGTGTAAGTATTAAACATAATGGATAAAAAAATTACAAATGTTTTGTGTGTGTGTGTGTGTGTACACCACCGATCAAAAGTTTGGAAACATTATTTCTGAAGGATCATGTGTAGGGTTGGGTACCGAACTCGGTACTTTTAAGGGCACCGACCGAATTACGTTGGTACTACCGAGTACCGATTCACATTAAATCAATCGGTACCAAATTTCGTTACCGGAGAACGCATATTGTGATATAGACTAGTGAATATTAAACCGCAACAAGACAATTTAAATACGACGAATCATGCGTGTCTCTGTGCGAATGAATGCGTTTACAGTCTATGGGTTTACCTCACACACACGCTCACTCAGAATCGAGTGACGCTCGCATGTTTCCATCTCATTCTCTGCCTCTCACGAGGACATGAATGCACGAACGTCATCTCCAGAGCCACTGAGTTACTTCATGAGCATTTTACCGTTTCATTTGAGAAAAACTACCGTCATCATATCATAAACACAGAGGGTGCGTTCCATTCGACCGTAAGTGGACTGCGAAGTGGACTTCAGAGGGTATTCCGCCATCTTAAGTGAGATTCCAATCCAAAGGGAGCGAACATGTTCAGTCCGAAGGGTACTGCGAACGGCGTAGGAAAGAAGGGAACATCGATACCTCACAGGAAGTAGAGAGTGAAAATCACCCAACAGTCATTGCGCATCGCATGCATCACCTGTCTGAACTAATGATGGAGCAGAGCCGTTAGTTGGACAGCTTTTTAAAACAGTTTTTAAACAGCTCTGCGATGGAGTTTACATATGCGTTTGAATATTCATAGTTATTATACAAACTAGAGTATTTATGAATGGTTATGGCAATAACTGTTATATTCGTATATTATATTTTATGAATATGTAAACCAATTAAAAGTGTTGAGAAGCACCTGAGGGTTGTAATTTTTATATATTTTACTTTATTTACCTCAGGAATGTTATATGCATCTGCACTTGGGAAAGAAAGCGCACGAGATGAGATCGCTACAAAGACAATTGATCTATAGAATAGATACATACTGTGTTTTGTAAATGTAAATGCTTATTATCAAAGTAAATTACAATATTAATTTGTTATATCATAATCTGCACCCGTCGTTGCCTTTCTTTGATGACGTTGCAGGGCGTTTCAAATGAGTGATTATTGTCAGTGAAGTCCACTTCAACTGATATACCGTGCTCAGGGAGTAGGGAGCAGTGAACGCACTAGTGCGTAGGGACCCTGTCGAATGGAATGCACCCACAGAGACTCAAAACCACGGAAACCCGTCAAAATAAAAGTTCGGCTAACTTGACAAATAAATTTACTGTTGTACAGTAGAATTTACATACGTCTCAATGTAATAATAATACTAACACTAATGAAATAATAATAAATTATCAACTTAATATATATATATATTTATAAATTACAATTTTTCTTCATGTTTTAATTTTAACCATATAAAGCTCAGTTGTGCAGCACTTTGTTTGACAAAAAAAAAGTTTAATTAAATTAAAAGATAAATTAAATGAATGTCTTATCTTCATTTGATTACCAGAAAATACATAACACACAATTTGTGGGAAATCTTTTCATAGAAATTAAATTAAAAAGAAAAAAATAATATGGTTGTTTTTATGAATTAAATTAAGTAGCTATTCACATGTCACATGATCCTTCAGAAATTCTAATATTCTGAAAACAGTTCTTTGTTCATAGTGTGTGTGTATATAATACTAATTAATTAGGAACATCACCAGCAAATTAGCCATGCATTATCCACATGTCTAAAACAATAGTATTACTATGGTAGTTTGCTAGTGATGTTACTAATTACAGTAAGTTGCTTTGGATAAATATAAATGTAATCGTTTGCATGCCCTGTTTTATAGGCACCTGGGATCATTGCATTGTACATCTTAGCATTAAGAATGCTGAAAATCAAGCAGAAGCAACAGCTCAAGCAATTTAAGCAGCAACAGCAGCACATGCAAAAATTAGCACCAGTTGCTTCACTCCCGTATTCACCTGATTTTCGTTCTCCTCAACAGAGACATGTGCATCCTGGAAGACGGTAAGGGCTCATATTTGGTGGAATATGTACCTATACTATACATACAGTGAGGAAAATAAGTATTTGAACACCCTGCTATTTTGCAAGTTCTCCCACTTGGAAATCATGGAGGGGTCTGAAATTGTCATCGTAGGTGCATGTCCACTGTGAGAGACAGAAATCACAATATATGATTTTTTAACTATTTATTTGTATGATACAGATGCAAATAAGTATTTGAACACTTGTCTATCAGCTAGAATTCTGACCCTCAAAGACCTGTTACCCTCTGCCTTTAAAATGTCCACCTCCACTCCATTTATTATCCTTAATTAGATGCACCTGTTTGAGGTCGTTAGCTGCATAAAGACACCTGTCCACCCCATACAATCAGTATGAATCCAACTACTAACATGGCCAAGACCAAAGAGCTGTCCAAAGACACTAGAGACAAAATTGTACGCCTCCACAAGGCTGGAAAGGGCTATGGGGAAATTGCCAAGCAGCTTGGTGAAAAAAGGTCTACTGTTGGAGCAATCATTAGAAAATGGAAGAAGCTAAACATGACTGTCAATCTCCCTCGGACTGGGGCTCCATGCAAGATCTCACCTCGTGGGGTCTCAATGATCCTAAGAAAGGTGAGAAATCAGCCCAGAACTACACGGGAGGAGCTGGTCAATGACCTGAAAAGAGCTGGGACCACCGTTTCCAAGGTTACTGTTGGTAATACACTAAGACGTCATGGTTTGAAATCATGCATGGCACGGAAGGTTCCCCTGCTTAAACCAGCACATGTCAAGGCCCGTCTTAAGTTTTCCAATGACCATTTGGATGATCCAGAGGAGTCATGGGAGAAAGTCATGTGGTCAGATGAGACCAAAATATAACTTTTTGGTCATAATTCCACTAAATGTGTTTGGAGAAAGAAGAATGATGAGTACCATCCCAAGAACACCATCCCTACTGTGAAGCATGGGGGTGGTAGCATCATGCTTTGGGGGTGTTTTTCTGCACATGGGACAGGGCGACTGCACTGTATTAAGGAGAGGATGACCGGGGCCATGTATTGTGAGATTTTGGGGAACAACCTCCTTCCCTCAGTTAGAGCATTGAAGATGGATCGAGGCTGGGTCTTCCAACATGACAATGACCCGAAGCACACAGCCAGGATAACCAAGGAGGCGTGGCCTAGCCAGTCTCCAGACCTAAACCCAATAGAGAATCTTTGGAGGGAGCTCAAACTCCGTGTTTCTCAGCGACAGGCCAGAAACCTGACTGATCTAGAGAAGATCTGTGTGGAGGAGTCGGCCAAAATCCCTCCTGCAGTGTGTGCAAACCTGGTGAAAAACTACAGGAAACATTTGACCTCTGTAATTGCAAATAAAGGCTACTGTACCAAATATTAACATTGATTTTCTCAGGTGTTCAAATGTATCATACAAATAAATAGTTAAAAAAATCATACATTGTGATTTCTGGATTTTTTTATTTTTTTTTGATTATGTCTCTCACAGTGGACATGCACCTACGATGACAATTTCAGACCCCTCCATGATTTCTAAGTGGGAGAACTTGCAAAATAGCAGGGTGTTCAAATAATTATTTTCCTCACTGTACATGTTGAAAGCTTTAAATAATTGCCTGGATTTGTGCTTTTTAGCGAATCTGCATCAGCTGTCAAACAAATAATCAAATACAAATAATTGCCTTGTCATGTCTTTCTCCAAATACCTGCATAACAGACCACCAGCACCAAATGCCCCTCCCCCCTTTCCTTCAATCAGGCCATGCCATAATCCCATGCTGCAAAAGTGTGGGATCATGCAAACAATGCCAGGTAAAAGATCCAATTCATCCTGTGTGCTGCTGTTATTCTACAGTATATGTGTTAGATTTGACTATTTTATAACAGTATCCATTTGTTAGTTAACAACCCCTTGTGTATAACCTATATTATAACCTAATATTATATATTGTATTTTTTGTCTTTTCCATTTTCTGAATCATTATAGATGTGTCATTCAGTCACACCAAGCTGGTGTCAAGAGCATTTTTGGAGGGAGGGATCAGGCAGTCTCCTATAGGCATTCCAGTAAGAGACCTCGGCATGAACTTTGCAGCTGATCTTTCTTTATTAACATAGATGTACAATAATATGGACATATTAACATCTTCAAAGGTTCAACCAGAAATGACAATTCTGTAATCATTTACCCATCCTCGTGTCATTCCAAACAAGTATGACTTTCTTTCTTCCTGCTGAACACAAAATAAGATTTGAAAAATGTTGGTAACCAAACACGTTCTGCGCATTCTGCGCCTGCTTGTAAATTAGACAACGGTCTATTTCAGATGCTACAGGCTGCAGATACACAAACCGTAACCAAAGTAGCACATGCTTACAGTTGTGAATATCAATCCTGCTGATCACTTTCTTTATTCCACTCCGCTCATGTTAATATTAAAATATTCGCCCAGAATCACTCGATAAGATGACGTAAAATGAGAACAGCTTTCTATTTGTACCGTTTTGACTTCTTTGCTGGCTGTTTTGCTACTATTCTTGTGCACTGACTCACTATTCACTAAGCAAATCAGAGTTCTCTCTCTCACCGTTGGCCCAACGTTGATTCAACATGTAAAACCCCCCCAAAAAACAACAGCGTCCAGTGCGGAACACACTGAAAAAGTCGGCCGATGCTCAAAAACAGCCCGATGTTGCCCGACGGCCGATCATTGGCTTGGCGTGTCCCGGGCTTTATTTACCATTTACTTTCATTGTATGGACAAAAAAAAAAAAAAAAACTTTCCTCAATTTCTTTTGTATTTCACATATGAAAGAAAGTCATACACAATAGAACAATATGATGTTAGTAAAGTATGATTTTGGTGTGAACTATCATTTTAAGACCTATTCGCACCAAGATTTAGGATTTGCTGAATTGAAACTATGGACCTATTCACAATGGCGGTGACAATGTGTCCAACAACTTATATTTTATATTAGTGGGTGAATTTTTTTGTTGTCGAATGGCATTAGTTAAATTTTCAGATGGGTTTTCACTGAAGAAAATTAAATCTTTGTTACTGTATTAAATTTTATCTTGGAATTATTACCTTTTGTTGTAAATGGCTTTTGTGTTTTGATGTTTTGATGTCGATTGAGATGAAAGAGCATTGAGCGTGTTTCACATTTCTTTTGTTATTTAAGGAGAGTTCAGTGCAGAGCCTAGACAAAAAGAAGGAGAATGTGCTAAACATAGCTGTGAAAAGTCATGGACAGACGAGAAAAATGAACACTGATTCAGACATGGGAAAAGTGGGTGAGTACACTAAACGTTTGAGGAGATGCCTCTACGTTGTGCATTTATTATAAAATACATTTGTATTAAATTCTATGTAACGATCCACAATACATAAATTGAATGTTCCTTCTCATTCCCTTAATAAACCCAAAGATACAGCTGGACAAATTCATTCTTCAGTCCCAGAACAAGCAGAGCCCCCTTTGAAAAAGCACAGAGGTCAGAGGTAATCTTTTACTGTTATTGTTATAAGTGGTTTGGTTTGGCATCCTGATATCATGCTGTTAATCAAGGTAATATCACTGCAGATAGACTAAAATGAATGAGGCTGTTTTTGTGTTTCACGTGTCATACTCACAAAACTTCACTGCCTATTTTGAACAGATCAACTGAACCGGGGGAGTCTGCAAAAGGAGATAAGATACAGCAGCCACCAAAATTAAACTCTACAAGAGTTTCAGACCATGAAGGTATTTAGTGACTGTGTGTGCAACACGCTATATTTGACTACAAATCCACTGGAAAAGTTTCACTCTCTTTGTTTTTCTTTTCAATTATACTGTTATCAACTCTTCATCTGCAACTTTAAAATATTATATACCCCTGGGTCATGTTGAAATGTTGAACATACTTTTATTTCCCGTGATGCAGAGGATGATAACGGCTCTGCACAACTTGAAGAAGACAGTGTTGATCAGAACAGAGCAGCAGAGGTGCAGTATCACAGCATCAGTAATATATTTTACTTGTGGACATTCCCAATAACAGCAGTAGTACATTTTAATTAATGCAACTGAATACTAAATTCTAGTGTTGTAGTACTCAAGCCCAGTCATGGTCTTGAGACCAGTCTTAAGACCATTTTTTGTAGGTCTTGTCTAGGTTTCAACCACATTTGTACTTGGTCTTGTCTCGGTCTCAGACTTGGAGGAATTTTGTTTCAAGACTGTGTGGATACCATTAAATTGCTGACTGATTCATTTGTCAACATCATTAATGTGATTGGATGTAAAACTTACTGCTTCAGATACAATAACTTATTTCTAATATGCTTTATTTATTGTTCCGGTTCAGAAATTAATGAGGGATTGTGTCAAAATGTCACCAAAATTAATACAAATGCTCACAAAATTCAAGATATTGTTGCAAAAAAGTACTTGTACAGATTTTTATATTATAACGTGATATAATTAAGCAATATCACAAGAGCAAGAGAGCTGTTTTCACAAATTTGAGCATGACTGCAAAACATGATTTCTTTAATATAAACATTCAATAATTTTATCAGGTCGTAATGTTGATCTTTATGGATTTAACGAGTGGATTTAGTGGTCTTGGCTTGGTCTCAACCCCTCAAAGTCTTGGTCTTTTCTTGGTTTCAACATACATTGGTCTTGGTCTCGGGTATATGGTGGTCTTGACTACAGCACTACTAAATTAGCTGAATTAACTTTGTTTTAAATATTAATTTTACACTTAATGCTTTCAGGTGGATGTCAGTTTGTATAAACAAACGACATGTATAGTAATGCATGTCTAATTGTGCAGCACAAGGGACATTATACACTACCATTCAAACGTTCGGGGTTGGTAAGATTTTTTTATGTTTTTGAAAGAAGTCCCTTATGCTCACCAAGGCTGCATTTATTTGATCAAAAATGCAGTAAAACAGTAAAATTGTGAAATATTATCAAAGTTCAAAATAACTATTTTCTACGTTATAAAATGTGATTATTCCTGTGATGGCAAAGCTGAATTTTCAGCATCATTACTCAAGGCTTCAGTATCTCATGATCTTTCAAACATCATTCTAATATGCTGATTAGATGCTCAAGAAACATTTATCATCAGATGTGCTGCTTAATATGGAAACAGACTTTTTTCTTTGATGAATAGAAAGTTCAAAAGAACTTATTTTATTTAAAATAGATTTTTTGTTATCCATTTAATGCATCCTTGCTGAATTAAAACGTTTGAATGGTAGTGTATGTGTTAGCATAAGACTAATGTTATAGAATCACTTACTGTGTCTGTGCAAAGTTGAATGCAGTCTTTTAATTTCTCTCATGACCTTGTATACCTGGTAATCCAGGATATCAGAAAGGGACATGATTTATCTGTAAATCATGAAGCTCCACCCATAGGAGTTATATCATAACAAGAAATAAATCTGCCTTGAAAAGAACTCCACCTCAAGAGAACAATTGTGACACACTTAATCGGCAAGTGCTTATATTGTATTGAACCTGCAATACTTGTTTAATTAGAGCTGTGTCGTTCAGGTGCAGGGTGTTGGTACGTCTCTGAAGGTTACTATCCAGCGTAGCAGTGAGAGTCGAGCCTTCAGCACTTCACCTGAGGAGATGGCAGCAGGTGCAGGCCATGATGGCGAGAAAGAGAGAAGCAAACACACAGTCAAATTCACCTGCTACATTTGCAACATCACATGTCCTGACCAGCAAGTAAGACTTGACTGTACTTAAATGAGGAGAGGAGTCAGTTGAACATGGTGTTGATCATGGTGTTGATCTCTGCAGGGCTTCCAGACTCATATGATCAGTTTAGATCATCAGCAACGTATGATGGAAATACAGCATGTGAGTAACACCTGTCTGGCCACACTGTTACCCCAAACCCAGGAGTCCCTGCAGAAAACAAACAGGTAAGCGATGCTCTCTACACTTTAAAGGTGTAGGGTGTATTTTTAATAGGTTGACTTACTCATGAGCATAAACGAACACTGTAACTCTGTGGTAATTGTTGAACCAATGAGAGATCTGAGATCAAAAAAGAAAGAAAAAAGAACATGTGCCAAGTTCATAGAATTGTTTCTGTTTTCATACACCAATTAGGCATAACATTATGACCTAATATTGTGTTGGTCCTCCTTTTGCTGCTAAAACAGCCCTGACCTGTCGAGGCATGGACTCCACTAGACCCCTGAAGGTGTGCTGTGGTATCTGGCACCAAGACGTTAGCAGCAGAACCTTTAAGTCATGTAAGTTGCTAGGTGGGGCCTCCATGGATCGGACTTGTTTGTTCAGCAAACAAATGCTCGACAGACGCTCGATTGGATTGAGATCTGGGGAATTTGGAGGCCAAGTCAACACCTCAAACTCGTTGTTGAGCTCCTCAAACCATTCCTGAACCATTTTTGCTTTGTGGCAAGGCACATTATCCTGCTGAAAGAGAACACAGCCACCAGGGAATACCGTTTCCATGAAAGGGTGTACATGGTCTGTACGTGTCAAAGTAACATCCACATGGATGGCAGGACCCAAGGTTTCCCAGCAGAGCATTGCCCAAAGCATCACACTGCCTCCGACAGCTTGCCTTCTTCCCATAGTGCATAGTGTTCCCCAGTAAGTGACGCACAGGCACCCAGCCATCCGGGTGATATAAAAGAAAACATGATTCATCAGACCAGGCCACCTTACATTTCTCCGTGGTCCAGGTCTGATGCTCACGTGCCCACTGTTGGCACTTTCGGCAGTGGACAGGGGTCAGCATAGGCCCCCAGACTGGTCTGCGGCTATGCAGCCCCATACGCAACAAATTGTGATGCACTGTGTATTCTGACACCTTTCTATCAGAACCAGCATTAACTTCATGAGCAATTTGAGCTACAGTAGCTTGACTGTTTGATCGGACCACAAGGCCCACCCTTCGCTCCCCACGTGCATCAATGAGACTTGGCCAGTTGACCACTGTTCCTTCCTTTTGATAGATACTGACCACTGCAGACCGGGAAAATGCTCTGACCCAGTCGTCTAGCTATCACAATTTGGCCCTTGTCAAACTTGCTAAAATCCTTTACGCATTGTTCCTGCTTCTAACACATCCACTTTGAGGACAAAATGTTCACTTGCTGCCTAATATATCCCACCCACTAACATGTGCCGTGATGAAGAGATAAGCAGTGTTATTCACTTCACCTCACTTCACTTCAATGTTATGACCACTTAAAGCCTGATTGGTGTATATTTCACCAATCAAAAAGTTTTAACAAGAATATAAATTTTTTGCAACAATCTTTATTGTCACCATTGATTGGTTTAATGTATCTTTGCTGAATAAAAATGTATTCCTTTTTTGTGAATGGCATTGAATGTTACTCACATTTAAAATTTCAAATATCAAGTATGGCTTCATTGCAGGTATTGTTTAAAGGAAATGAGAGCATAGCACTGTATATACAAATATATACAAGGAATATACAAAATCCTTGTGGGTTTGTGTACACTTGCCAAATAAAGCTCATTCTGATTATGATTCCTATTTTAGAAGACAATTTTTTTTGTTCTGTAACAGAGAGAGGAGGTTGGGTCATCAGCGCTGGTGTCCTACCTGTCAGTGTCATTTTTCTGGTGACCTCATCGAGCACAGACGAACAAAGAAACATAAGGTAACATTAACAAAACAAATATCACCATAATCACTTAAAATATATCCACATATACTTGAAGAGTAGAGTTTAAACCACTGACTGTATAAAAATGATGTCTTGTCTCCTCATTAGATGGCAAAAGTGTCTTCGAGACCTTTCTGTACCCTGTGTGAGCGCCACTTTAGGACTCCTCGCAAGTTTGTTGAGCATATGAAGTCTCCTGAGCACAAACAGAGGGTTGAGGAGGTTGTGTCTATTTTGTAGATATTTGAATGTAAAATGTATTAAAAGACATCCATAAGACATTTCTCTTAACACATTTGTTACAGTTAAGAAACGAGGGCGACCCAGAGGTTATGGAGGAGCTCATAACAGTGGATGCTATTGGCTGCTTTGAAGGGGAAGATGATTATGAGGAGGATAGAAATGAAGAAGAGGTTGCAGTGTTCGAGAAGGTTAGTTGCATGACTTCATGTGCTCTTCTAAATTTTCTTTTTGTACTCTTGAGTATTTACTTGAATTTTGTTCATAGCCTCCTGCTCATAGGGAGATTACTTCTGAAGAGATGACTGATTATAAGACATATGATCCAGACACACAATATGGTGAGTCCTCGTCTTCAACCACATCCCTAGATTGCCAAAGAACAGTTTCTGAGTAACTTAACAGTTCTGACTGCTTTCTGACCCTCAGGCACTAGTTTTGTGGTGCCTGTCGCTGGTTTCCTCTGTAAGCTGTGTCATAAATTCTACCACTTTGAGTCTTCTGCACGGGAAACTCACTGCAGGTCTCTTATGCACTTCCAGAACTTACAGGTAAGGAAAATTATGGATTTAGTCATTTGACAATATGCAGACTTTTCCTTAATTTACGTGGCATTTAAGAGTTGGGCAAACTGAAATCAATAATACTAATCATTCATTATCTGTTGTATCAGACTCTTGGCCATACGCAAAAGACTGTCCATGAATTTTCTTGGCAATGTTTTTTTTCAGGGTAGGTCGCCAGGTCTTTCCCCAACCATCCCCATTACATGGCTTGGGACTCACACTCACACTCACACTTATGGGCAATTTAGCATATCCGATTTGCCTAAAGGGTGAATTCAGGTTGATTGGGACACTTTTTTTTTTTTAAAGTCATCTCATTGGCAAAAAGTGTCCCAATCACTCTACTGTTTTTGGATTGTGATAGAAACCCAGAGGAAACCCATGCAGACACAGGGAGAACATGCAAACTCCACATAGAAAGGCCTCCTGGCTCAACAGGAACTCAAACTGGGGACCACCTTGCTCCTGTGAGGCGACAGTGCTACCCATTGAGCAGCTGTGCTGCCTGTACTATAATAATAGTCTGGTGTAAAAGTGACACATTCCAAAAATGTAATGGCAAGTCTGATTGGAACTTGCCATTACTTACACACAGTCATACCTCAAACATGAAGCTGTTGTAGTTTTTTAAATGTTTACACTGCTGTTGAAAAGTTTGGGGCCAGTAAAATATTTTAGAAATAAGTCTCCTGTTCACACGGAACGCCTTATTCCATTCCAATGCGCTACTTTTCCATTGTTTTTCTATGTAAAAACGCTAGACAGACATGTACAACTGTTACGCTCTTTTGCAGCGTCTCGCACATGACACAGTCAAGTCACCTTTGTTTCTATAGCGCTTTTCACAACACCGATTGCTTCAAAGCAGCTTTACAGTGATGATAGGAATTCAGTTTTGTTGTAGATGAAAAGCTAGAGTAAGTTTTTGATTGATTAATTTCTGTTGTAAAAACAAAAAATATATATTGCACAAAATGAAAACCATTATGTAAATATTATTATAAGTGTGAATCAAAAAATTAAAAGCGCATTTAAAAGATGCATGATTTCATCTCTTAAATGTCTTTTTGTGTGGTTTGGTCATAATTTTGACTTTTTTTGTAGATAATTTTCACAGCATTCTAAAAACGTGGCGCTCAAATTCAACTTTTAAAAAATGCATCTCGAGACCTTGTGGTTTTTTTCCCATTCCACTGCTCTGTGTGAACGAGCCCTAAGGCTACTTTTTTTTTTATCAAAACACATTAAAAACATAATATTGTGAAATATTTAAAAGAACTATTAAAATTCTATTTTAAAAAAATAAATAAATTTATGTAACATATTCCTGAATTTTCAGCAGCCTTTACTCCTGTCTTTAGTGTCACATGATCATTCAGAAATCAATATGCTACATCTAATATGCTGATTTAGTGCTAAATAAACATTTCTTATTATTATTTTCGAACTTTATAAATCTCTTTACTGTGACTTGTTGAATGTAATGCATCCTTGTATTTATTTAAAAAAAAATCTTGCTGACTTCAAACTTTTGAAATGAAAGACTGAGGTACAAATACATTATGTGCTTGTATGTGAGTGACGAATCAGAACCAGACCATTTGAAAACTGCTTTCTAAAAACCTATAGGAGGTTCCCAAAGGAAGGATGAATTAGCCATTGCGGGTTGGCCTACATTCACTACTGACAAACATGTCAACTTTTAAGAATGAATGAAGAAGTTGACATTTTAATTTACCAATAGCCTATAGTAGGCTATATTCTAACAATCTTGTTTTTGTTACAGGTTAAGTGATGAGAATATAAGATCATGTAGTAATCCTGTTAGAGTTAATTGCAGCATCTTTATCCTTACCTGTACATCTTTATTCAACACCTGTTGCATGAGCAAGTGTAACAGATTTATTGCTAGTAAACCACAGTGATATTTAAATGCTGGAGCTGCAAATAATGTCAAAAAACAAAGATATAAAAAGTATATAAACTGTTAATAGAGCTAATCCAATAAAAATGCTTAGCATTGTATTTGATTTTCAGAAGCATAACACCTTGAAGATGCAGAAGAACTGTGATAGTGATGTCTCATGTAGCAGCCCAATGGGGGACCCTCGAGGCCTGGAGCTCATTACTTCCTGCGCCAATGAGACCATGATTTCTGACAGCAGCCAGGCAGCTCTCAACAGATCACACATCAATTCATCAAGAGAACCCTTACACTCAAGGAAGCTTAAGTCATCTAAAAGAACTCACAAATCCAAGACTTCACGCTCAAAAAGCTCTGTAGCTCCAGAGAACCCTTCTGTGGTCATGAAGCACCTAATATGTACTCCACATTGTGGCTCGAGGTCAAGCCAAGAGTCACACTGCCAAGAAAGCAATAGGCCTGACTCAAGTGTTCAACTACAGCAAACAGAGACTGGTGAAAAAGAAAAGTCATCCTGTGACCCTGTGCATTACTCAGAAGAGCAAGAAAATGAGAGCGCAACACCCACATTCAGTTTGTGTCATCGATCACAGTTGAACTCAGAGGAAAATGTTTCAAAACCAATTGAGGTTGAGACGGTCAGCAAAGACCAATCAAAAAAATACCTTTCATGTTCATAAGAGTCCAGGTGTTTCTCTGAAGAAAACCTGTGAGAAAAAAATTAAGCAGTTGTAATTATTTATAAAATAAATATTTAAATTCTGAAATGTTGTAAATATCATTTGCTTTCATTACATTTTAATTTATATATATAAAATAAAATGTAATATATTTTATATATCAGTAATATAATAATTGTTGAACAACAGTATTTTACAACATTTATTAATCTAGGTTAATGTTGTTAATTGAATTGTAATTATTTGTTAATTCTTATTCATAGTATATTGTTAATTTTGTATAACTTATTCAAATGTAAAAACAAAAAAATGTATTACCCAAAAATAAATAAATGCTGAAAAAGTATGGATAATTGTTAATTTTCGCTATTGTATTAACTAATGTCGGTGTCTAAATATTATTGTAACAAAGATGAATTTGAATCTTTGTCCATCAGACATAGAGGAAGTAAGGTTACATTTTGTCAATGGTTAAAGAGTGTTTATCCCAAATGTATTTTTGAAAGCACCTTGGTCACCTTCACTTTGGTGGAGAAAAATAAGCAAAACTGGAATGTCCAGAACTGCATAGACTAGGTCTAAAGTAGAACAGATTTGTTGTTTTAAAAATCCAGATATATTGTGTCCATTGTTAATTAAATATATTTGACAATAATTTGTTAAAAATCAACAGAATTTTCTAATATCTTTGGAAGTAGTAGTAATATACACTGTTCCTCCAAGAGCAAATTAGCAGCAGGTTGGCCTACATTCACTACTGACAAACATGTCTGTGTAAATAATGTAGGAGTTTTTGTTAAACAAAACAATATTAAAAAGTATATACACTGTTAATAGAGCTAATGTAATGCAAAATGCTTAGCATTGTATTTGAATTTCAGAAGCATAACACCCTGAAAAAAGGTAAGAGTGATGCCTCATGTAGCAGCCCAATAGGGGATAGCATATATACCCCTCTATTTTTATATATATATATATATATATATATATATATATATATATATATATATATATATATATATATATATTAATTAGGGCCGGGACTCGATTAAATTAATCGAAATTAATCGCATATAAATTTTTGACCTGAGAACAGTGAGAAGTATTTTTAGTATACCATTGAATAATGACTGAATACATAAGCTTAATCAACAAAATATTGTTTATTTATTTCAGACCAGCAGACCAGTGACTTAGTTACCCTGGTCTTGAAACCAGTCGTCTGGTGGAGTGTGGGTCCTTTAAAACTTTACTCGGAGACGGACTAACGTCCGTGCTAACTCCAATGCGTTTTGCGTTGAGGTGATATTTGAGGCTCGATGTGCTGCGGTGATACGCAAATTCCTTGTTGCATAGCTTGCACACAACTATGCTCTTGTCGACGCTTCCATCCTTTCGTTTTTTAAAACAAAATTTCCCATCCACGGGGCCAAGCAAAGCGGTCTCGTCAGCTTCTTCATTCATGTTCACTGTGGTTTGTTGTTGTCGGAAGTCAAGAACGCTAGTTGGTGCTGCAATATAATCGGTCCGTCGAAACTCATTCATTGAAAAACGTTCCGCGGTGCAAAAATAAGTGTTACATTTTTTTTTTTTTTTTGCGTAATTAATCTTAATTAAAGGGGCTATATGCAACTTTTTCCCCAAAATAAACGTAACTATAGCCTTTTTATTTTACCATTTATGACTCAAACATCTCCTGATGAGCATACTGACACCTTGTCCGCTCACAGTGGGTGCACCTATAAGCCTGTATCCTATTTTTCATATTTTCTGACGGGTCGTCTTTTCCCGCGCTGTCTGCGGATGTGACGTCAAGCGCGTTCATGTTAAACGTTTCAGATCACTCTGCCTGCCACCACCGCTAGTCAGCGAGTAGCCTACACTCGCAAGCAGTGCAATGGATTTAACGAATACACAGAAGAGACCCAGGACAACTCGGACACCAACAGTAACTCCACAGAAGACTAAAAAAGTTAAACCCCTGACAAGTGGCCAAAAAAGGTCGAAGATTGAGAGAGACCGGCGCATTGCAAGGACTAGAGTGAACATCGGCTTCGCATTTGACTTCGCATATATATATATATATATATATAAACAAAAATAAATATGAATAGTGCATCAGTAATGTAAAGTCTTTTTGGGTGTCTAGAAAAGCGCTATATAAAACTGATGGATTATTTATTATATAGCCATGTAAAGCTACATTATATTGTTTGTTGTTTCTATATCTTAACAAAAAATAAGAGGTAAATGAAGATGTAAAGTGTGATGCATTTTATTTCACATAAGACATGTAGTCAATAAATATTGCTAAATAGTATTATGTATATGTGTCTTTCATACTTGGTGATAGTAAGCAACTTGTGTATAATAAGTGGTCAAGGACAGTGCTCAGTCGTCAAGGACAGTGCTCAGATTTGTGTTTTTAATATTCTACGAAAGTTTCGGTCTGTGCGCCCTTCATCAGCGTGTATGCCAATGGCGAAATGGGTTTATTTATTTATTTAATGTATTAATTTTTTGTGTAGTTTGTCAGCTACACGTTTGACGTTTTGATAAGAGAACACTTATCTCAAACATTATATGTATTTGACTGTTCTTACCTCTGTAAACATAATGTTGACCTCCTTGCAGCAGATGACTTGTGAAGTGTACACGTACGAGCGCGCGCTGCGAGAGCGAGCAGAAATGAAGATCAGTTCTGTTTTTTGGCCACAGGTGTCAGTCGCGAGTTTAAATTTTAGAAAAACGCATATAGCCCCTTTAACGCGTTAAAGTCCCGTAATTAATTAATCTTAATTAACGCGTTAAAGTCCCGGCCCTAATATATATATATATATATATATATATATATATATATATATATATATATATATATATATATATATATATATTATATATATTATATTATATATATATATATATATATATATATATATATATATATATATATATATATATATATATATATATATATATATATATATATATATATATATATTAGTAGACAGTTAAACGTCACTGCTTGCTCTATATTCTGGCTGCATCAGTACACGTGGCATGCAGATATATGTGTGTCCTACAGGGGGCGACAGAACAAACTGCAGGGCATTATGGGGCGGAGATGGCACTCTAGTACACACAGACGACGGCGAAGCAAGTCTAGTACGAGACCTGTTACACAACTGGGAGCGGACATAGATATCGATAAACGACTCGCAAATAATTAAAGGGTGACCTGCAGACGGAAATCGTCTCTTGGGTTTTGGTGTCATGGCTCAAAATGATTTAATGAGCAACGCGGAGGACGTGGCGGATCAGGTGAGAGAACAGAAGGCCCCGTCGGACAACTTGCACACTAAATCATGGAGACTACACTTCTTCACTAAACAAACTGTTTCCTAAGTTCGGAAAGTCCATGTGTGCGTGTATAGTTCGGGTCATGTTTGCTCGACCGCAAGCAAGATTTGTTTATTAACTAACTTCTAGTCTTGTGACTGATGGAGGAACTGAACTACTAGTGATACTGTTCTAACTGTGCCAAACCTTGATTTTCCAGGGCTGCTTTCGAGTACTGATAAGGACTGCATGACATATTTATATATTCGCGCGGTATATAAACACATACTGTATTTTTTGTGAGCCCAAACTGTTAGAACTTCATACACACTTGATCTCTAAATCATTTCCATCAGAGCAGTCAAACATCTGTCCACTTGATTAAGCAAGAGATGCACTGTTACTATACTCTTATGATAGTCACCAAATGACGACTGATTAGGAAAAGATTAGGTCCAGATTTAAAAGGGAATTTAACAGCTAGACATTTAATCGAAAGCGCCTATGTTGTTTACGTTGCAAAATGTGCATAATTCGCACGATTATTGAATTTGTTTGGGGCTCTTTTTAAATGCTAGTAGTTTATGCTTATGTTTGGGCTTAATAACAGGAAGCAACTTTAGAAGTATGTCATTATTGTATAAACGTAAATGGAGTTGTGATTGGTGTATCAGTTTTGGGGGTTTCAAGGCCGAAACAAGGCCATTAGAGCCGTCATCATCTCATTTTATTGATGTATAGCCTAATTTTCAGTGTAATGTAGCCCTAATGTACAGAGCAAATCTTTTGAGATTTGTGGAAACAAGTCAAAGACCCTCCAGGCACGCATAATCATGTTGACACACAGGCAGACATTGGCCCTGAGATCTTTTCCCATTCATTATTTAGTCTTGCTTCTTGGTACTTGTTGAATGCTGATTGGCTCGTTTTCTTCTTAGTGCTGATGTGGATCGTCTGGGGGCGGGGCTTAGCAGAGACCAGTGTCAAAGCTCACGATAAGCCTCGAGTTAATCACAAGCAGGTTTAGTGTTATTGCCCATGTTAAAAGAAATAAACTATATATATATATATATATATATATATATATATATATATATATATATATATATATATATATATATATATATATATATATATATATATATATATATATATATATATATATATATATATATATGTGTATATATGTTTGTGTGTGTGTGTGTGTTTATCTTCACATTTTATTAAAAAAAAAAAAATGGTAAGCATATTTTTACTTTTACTTTAATTCAACTTTTAAGAATGAATGAAGAAGTTGACATTTTAATTTACCAATAGCCTATAGTAGGCTATATTCTAACAATTTTGTTCTTGTTACAGGTTAAGTGATGAGAATATAAGATCATGTAGTAATCCTGTTAGAGTTAATTGCAGCATCTTTATCCTTACCTGTACATCTTTATTCAACACCTGTTGCATGAGCAAGTGTAACAGATTTATTGCTAGTAAACCACAGTGATATTTAAATGCTGGAGTTGTAACCCTTGTGCTCGCGAGTCATCAGTTGCAAATGGATGTGCTTTTGGCCACCTGTGCTCTGATATTGACTGAAATGTAGGGAAAAGTGAAAAGGGTAATTGAATCTCATGGGTTGAACATTAAACAACATGCATTTGAAGAGCTGCTTTAAGCGTGTGCTTACTTGATGTAATCTAAAGTTTGTGTAAATCTAAAACATTGACACTAGGGAAATAAATTTATTTATTTAGTTATATCCAGTTATAAAATGGATGTTTGCTATTTATTCCTGTTTTGGGTTTGTAAATCAACTTAACTAAATCCATAAATCTGTGCTAGACTATAATAAATGTCCTTTCCTTTTATGTTGACCTAAACTACCGTTCAATGTTCGGGGTTGTTTTTGAAAGTATCTTCCAGCTCACCAAGGCTGCTTTTATTAGATCAAAAATACAGTAAAGCAGAAATATTGTATAACATATTACTACATTGTCAAATTCCTACATCTTACACCTTTATAACATAATTAAAAAAAAACCTTTTTTTTTTAACATTGTTATTTCCTTTTATTTATTTTCAAGATCTGAGGTGAATTAGCCTATTCATTGTTGCTTTCAGTAGGCTATGTCTATTAAGGTCATGCACAATTATATTCAAGCTCGCATTAAATTCCTTTTACATTAAATAAAGCACATAATCAGCACCTGAGAGGATCATTCATATTTTGTATGTTGTTCCAGCCACAAAGCCGAAGAAATAGAAATAGAAACTCTTTTGTAAAATTGAATCGACACAAATCGCAGTTGCGGCTGGTTGTGACGACAACTTTGATTAACATGGAAATTGAAAAGATACATTTTCTCAGTTAGGACACGGTGTTGTAGGCTTAAGGCTGTTTCAGATTTTGCATTGATTTTGTATTGAGTCTGCATGTCTGTGGACTTCTTCCGTCAATTTTTGTCCACATTTTAGATATGAATACTTGTCATTGTCAAATGTCATTGTTGTATGGCGAGAAGGAATCAACTCAAGGTTTTCGTGTAATGTTGCCACTGATGATTGACTGCTATAATTGACAGCTTCTCTGAGTGAAATTGTCACTAACTGACTTTTTTTGACGATTTTCGGGAGGAGGTTTGAGCTTTAGCTTTAATTTCTACATCTCCATAACTTTTATTTCTCACCGACATAATGAGTTGTTCTCATTATGAGTTTTTTTTTTTTCTCAAAAATCAATGATTCAATTACAAATAAAAAAACTTTTACAGTCTCTTGTCGCCTCCTGGTGATGTAATAATATAATCGATTCCATCATTACTTGAAGCATCAAGTTACTTTCAAAAAAGTCCTTTGCTCTATTTTGATCAGTTTTGTAGACATCAGTGTTTATATCCCAACTTTAAACTCTTATCCCAGCCAGTACAGAACTGTTTGTGATATATATTTTTTTATAACATATAAATATTCTGTTTGGTTGAAAAGAAGCCATTTCATAAGCTGTTGCAGAGCCAATGCATATTTTAATATTCAGGTGTGATTTTGTCAAAGGTTTACTAAACGTAGCCGAATGATTGTCATTTTGAGACCATGTGTTTGAATTGAGATTTCAATCTTTTAACGACTAATTGTGCAGCTCTACCATAAGATGTAGATGTGTTCAGAATGATATTACATCTTTATTAGTTGTGTTTGCTAAGGCAAGCTTTACTATTGCTGCCACTCATACCTAGATTTGGTGATTTTTATATGTTTGTCTTTTCGTTCATCTCTAGTTCCTTCGGGTGACGAAGCAGTACCTGCCCCACATAGCGCGTCTCTGTCTGATCAGCACGTTCCTTGAGGATGGCATTCGGATGTGGTTCCAGTGGAGTGAACAGAAAGAATATATTGAGACGACGTGGGGTTGTGGGTTCTTCCTGGCCACACTGTTTGTCTTAATCAATTTACTCGGACAGCTGGGTAAGAAGTTTGTTCAGCAGCAAAATATTCGGCTTGGAACATCTTCAGATTTTTATATTTGATGTTTTATTAATCATGTCTGTTAAACAGGTGGTTGTATACTGATTCTGAGCAGGAATTTTGTGCAATATGCCTGCTTTGGATTATTTGGGATCATCGCCTTACAGGTGTGAGCATTCTGTTTGAGTTCTTTAATATGTCTGTTTGAGTTCTTTAATCTGGCATTGTAAAAAGTGCTAAAGCGCTATATAAGTAAAGGTGACTTGACTGACTATGTAATTAGATGTTATCTGTGGATAGGAATATTATTGAGTTAAACTGATTAATTATGGTCTTGATCTTTATCTGTTCCAGACCGTTGCCTATAGCATACTTTGGGACCCAAAGTTTTTGATGAGGTAAGGTTTTTTTTTTTTTTTTTTTTTGCGGGAAACGGCAGGTATGAGTAGATCATCCTAAGTTTTATGCTCTGATATCGTCGTTCTTGACTTCGCTCCTCTGTGTTTAGGAATTTGGCTCTGGGTGGAGGTCTGCTGCTGCTCCTTGCTGAGTCACGCTCTGAGGGCAGGAGTATGTTTGCTGGTGTTCCCACTATGAGAGAGAGCTCTCCTAAACAGTACATGCAGCTCGGTGGCAGAGTCCTACTGGTGCTTATGTTCATGACGCTGCTGCACTTTGATACCAGCTTCCTCTCGGTGAGAAAACATCCTCAACCTGGTAAATGGGTGAATCAAAAAGAAGTTTGATTCACCCATTTAAATTACATTTCATGCAAAAATCAAAATGAGAAAAATATTGTGCATAACAAAAATGAGACCTGTTTTATGAATATCAAGATCATTTATAGGACAATTTCACATAATTGCATGTAATTGAAATTGTCATCACATAAATTCTCTTTGCTGTAATGGAACACAAATTAAGATATTCAATACAATAGAGATTTTTGTCCCTCCATTGTAATTCTACGCAACTACCACTTTGATGCTTCATAAAGAGATTGTAAAAATAATCCATATGAATTGAGTGGATTAGTCCAAATTTTCAGATGAGATGATCACTTTATATGATGAACAGATATAATTTAGGCTTTTATTCACATATAAATATTCATCAACCTACACCGGTTATAATAAACAGAAGTTCAAACATGTTTGCTTGACATGTAAGAACGAATGAAGTTCATTCTCGTGTAGAGATGGACTGATTGCAATTTTCTTGGTCGGTTTCTGGGTTTTTTTTTAATTTATTTTTATGTAAGTGTGACCTGCTGAAATAGATTTTCTTTCAACAAACTATAATTGACAGACAAAACTACTTTTCTGCAATGCAAAATTTTATTTTCATTTAAATAAAAGTAAAAAGACCAAATATAATATAAAATGAATGCAATAGAATAAAGAAATATATTAAGTAAACACAAATTATTAATTTGTTTACAATAATAAGGCCCTATGAAATTTTTTTTATTTACACAAATTCTGTGTTGTGTATTTTAGTTTTTCTGGTAATCTAATGAATAAAACATTCATTTATTTTTAATCAAAATAAATTTAAATAAACACTTCCTTTTTTGGCAAACAAAGTGGTGTACAGCAGAGGTTTACTGTTAAAATTAAAACATGGGAGAGAAATTCTGTGATTTATTCCTTGTAGTAGTAGATTCCACAAGAACCAATGAGGTTTGTTTAAGCAGGTTCGGTTGAGCTTTGTTTATGTTCGTTGATCAATGTTTATATGAATTTTTTGAAACCTCAAAGTGCTAGTTGTGTAGACTGTCACTAGAGAGTACCTGTCAGATTTTATTAAAAATATCTTTGTGTTCTGAAGCTGCACGAAAGTCTTTGGAACGAAATGAGGGTAAGAAAATTATGACAATTTTAAAGGGGTCATGAATTGAGAAATCAACTTTTCATTCAGCCTTTGATATATAAAAGTTTGTGATATAAGAATATCCTGTAAGTTTCTGTGCTGAAAACTTCCTTGTTAGTCAAAGAAAAGCTTTTATTGACACCAGTCCCAGCAAATGCTCGATCTCAGAATGTGCCAGGCTGTGACGTTTGAGTGTGGTGGAACACTGCCTCTGCAGAAGAAGAGCAACGCCTACTTCATCACTGCCTGTTTAGCCCCGCCCAGCGACTCACGCGTGTAACATAGGCGTAGTGTTAAAGGTCCCGTTCTTCGTGTTTTTTTGAAGCTTTGATTGTGTTTACAGTTTGCAATATAACGTGTTCATGTTTCGCGTGTAAAAAAAACAGTATTTTTAACACAATTTACTTATCTGTATACCGCTGTTTTCACTGTCCTAAAAACGGCTGATGACTTCCTTTATTCTATGAAGTCCCTCCTTCAGAAATGCGTAACGAGTTCTGATTGTGCCAGCGCTTCCCGTGTTGTGATTTGACTGCAGCTTAGCAAACGTGGCACGGTTCCGGTGTTGTGATTCGACAGCAGCTTAGCGCACATGGAAAGTTCACGCCTCTTATGCGCTTAATGATCTCTACAGCGTCCCTGGGAAAGCCAAACAAAGGTGATTTGACTCCGGGATGAAAATGACAGCGTCTCGACGACATGGCGACAAACACACTCAAACGCAACAATTCCTTTTCTCCACGCGACACGTCCTCTTCTCCACGTGGGACAGCAACAAGACCACGCCCCCTTTTTTCACGTATTCTTGTGGGCGGAGGTTAGTCTGTTCTACTGACGTCATTTATGAAGGAAGTACCAGGATGTAGTCCAAGCCGGCCGTTCGCTGTAGGCTTTGAAAGGGAACTTGTTAAATAAAATATCTCGCTTGGCATTGAACTTTGAGCTTTATAATTTTACAGGTATTATTTATGCTCTAACAGCAACATTACACACTAACTAAAGTTTGAACAATGGGATCACGAAGAACGGGACCTTTAAACCAGATCGAGCTACCAAGCAATAAACATGCCGTTGAGGATAACAAAATATTGTGCAGTGCCTGCGCTCGACAGTAATGCAACATGTAGGTAACTGTGTTAATTCTAATGCCTTATCTGAAATGTTCTTTGTCTGTGACTGTGTGTCAGTAAATCAAACCAGTGACTAAACGTCAACTTGCGTTGTTTCTCTTAGTATGATGAAAATAATCTGTTATTTAACGTTTACTCTTAACTATATCTATATCTAAACTATATCTAAGTATAATGCCATAGATCTAAATGTAATGCAACGCTTTTCACGATTAGTTAACCGTGTGAGCTGTAATGGTAAAAACGTGCTAAAAGAGAGAGTAATACTATTTCAAATGGAAAGACGTTAGCCAATCACAGCAGTGGGTGTTTACATTGAACTCTCACAGCAGACACAACACTTAAAACGGAGCGTTCAAGCAGAGGGCTAAAATCAGGGTAATAAAAATGCCTTTTAATTATAAATGATGACAATTTTCTATGTAAAAAGCATTCTAACATTATAAGTGCACCCCAAGAAACATCATAAAACAATAAAACAACGCAGTTCATGACCCCTTTAATTTTTGAGTGAATGAATGCTTTAATGTAAATATTAGCAGCTCCATTTGTTTGTAAAAAAAAACATCTACTTAATTTGCAGCTGAAAATTACATTTAGAATATTATAACAATTTCTATAATATTACAACACTATTTTAAATTAATATGTATTGTTTATCTTAAAACGCTTTTTGGAAACAAGCTTAGATACTTGAGATAACTTCAGTCAGCCCTGTTTACAAATGACTTTGAATGGAGGAGACTCCTTTTTGTTTATAGTTGGCATTTTCTGGCTTTATAAATGTTCTCATAAACCCAGCATCTTATGACTTGGAAGAACATCTAAAACGTGTGTTCAGCTGTTTGTGCGGGTCAAGTGCTTCAGGCTCGCAATCATACAGATGATGTTGTGATTCGTTGCGCAGGATGTGGGTTTTGTGGTTGAGTATTTGTGCCAATTGCATCATGATGCAAGCTTATCTATAAAAATGTTGCATTATAATAGAAACTGCTCATGGTTTGTTTGTTTTGCAAACATGAAAGCTACAAAGGCAAGACAGTTATCAGCACTGATGTCATTCATCTCCATGGAACAATTCTGAGACACATATATATTATACTGCAAAGACAAAATGTGGGCGTTATAATTCATCTAATTGTACATGGTTAGAACATAGGATTGTAAAATACATATTTAGAATGATCAACCTTTAACAGGGAGGCTTTGCATGTCTTTCATTGTTGTTGACTTTAAAGTCCAGATGCCCATACTCTTCAGTATTTTGACACAAATTCATCTCACATCCATATTAGGTGACATGGATTGCATAACACAACAACATAAAAAAAAATAACATAAACAAAATTACAAAAGATTAAAAGAAATATGGCACAAACTAATTTAATTAAAGATATAATTGCAAGAGATTTCCAAATGGTTTGTGCCAACCACAATATACACTACAGTTGAAAGGTTTTTGTTTTTGATAAAAGTTTCTTATGCTAACCAAGGCTGCATTTATTTGATGATAAAAATAAAGTAAAAACGTTAATATTGTGAGATGAGAATTTTAAATAACTTGTATTGTAACATTTTTAAAATGTGATTTTTCTTTCTTTATTTTATTATTTATTATTATATATATATTTTTTATTCCTGAATTTTCAACAGCCATCATTCTAAAATGCTGTTTTGATGCTCAAGAAACATTTCTCATCAAAGTTGAAAACATTTGTGTTGTTTAATGTTTTCTTTAAAACAGTGACATGCAATTTTTTCAGGATTTTTTTTTTAATGGAAAGTTCAAAAGAACAGCATTTATTTGAAATAGAAATTTTGTGTAACAATGTTAATGTATTAACTGTCACTTTAGATCAATTTAATGCATTTTTGGCTGAATAAGTGGAAGCCAAACATTGATAACTTGCCATTTTTGAGCCAATGCATTTCACAACAACAATAATAATAATAATTTCAATGTTTAATTTGAGGATGTTTTGTTTACTTTTGTATCTTAAACTTTTTTTTTTTTTTCAGCGTTGGGTCACTACTTGATTTGGAATGTAAAATCCCAACATTTAATGCGTCCCAAAACCTTCCCATTGTAATAGTCCTTTTCACCACTAGAGGTCAGACGTTGACAGGTTTTGCGTTACATAGATGATTTCTGCAGTGTTTAATCCTGCTTGCTGTGTTACAGTTTTACATCAGTTGCTTGGCTCACTGACTTCCTTTTTCTAAAGTATCTGTGTTTGCTTCAGATTTTGCAGAACCTGGTGGGTACAGCTCTCATTGTCCTGGTGGCTATTGGTTTCAAGACTAAACTGGCAGCCCTCACCCTGGTCATCTGGCTGCTGGCCATCAATGTGTACTTCAACGCTTTCTGGACCATACCAACCTACAAGCCCATGCACGACTTCCTCAAGTACGACTTCTTCCAGACCACATCAGTGATCGGTGGCCTTTTGCTGATAGTAGCACTAGGCCCAGGTGGAGTGTCCATGGATGAGAAGAAGAAGGATTGGTGAGACGGGACTGAACTCAAACGGCTCAATCGCTCACTCTGTAGTTTGCCCTTTGGCAATTTTTCTGTGCAGTTATCACACAAAGCAGGTACACTACTTCGAGAGGAAGGAGCCAATTGAGACATGGCCTCACAAACACCCCAGGACCAACAGAATGACCTGGTCTCCACATCTCATGCACTGTCTATGTTTTCATCTTGCGTGCTTACTGAATTATTTCTACCAGCACTTTTAGACATATTAGTTTATCATATTTATTTTCTGAGGTTCAGGTCAGATTCTGTTATTTGAGAACCCCCTTGAAAATCTGAAACATCCATGTTATAAAAGCTGCGACCACATTGAACGAATAACAAATTCATTTTTCTTTGCCATTTTCTCTGCCTTTTTATTTCGGTGTCAATTGCAAGTCAGTGTACCAAAGACACATTTTTGCCTTTTGAGTTCATTTAAGCCATCTTAGTTCATTACAAAATTAATTTGAAGTAAAATGTAAAGTCGATGCCATTGAGTTTATTCATGGGTCAAGTCAGACTTGAACTGATATCAATACTGTGTTAAATTACTGCACACTGGGTGTTTTTGTGTCAATCTCTCCCTGTCAGCAGGCAAAACAAAGAGAGTTTTTTTATTTTTACCATTTCAAAGTAGTTAAACATAAAGATGAAAAAGTTTATTGGCCATTTTGAAGAATGCTGCATTCCATTCTAAAGATTAGTAGGCTTTTCATGTAGAAAGCTGTGTTTTGTTATCGTGTTTGCTGTCTGTTGTCAGGTCACCTTAAAGTTTGCAACAGGTCAATAAGTGTTTCTCAAAACAAGCAGAAAATGAGATGAGAATATTGAAACCCTGTGGTTTGTCAGACTCAGTGTTTATCCTCTTTGTACAAAAAAAGAAATAATAACTGAAAAATATTGATTTTTTTTTTTTAAAGTGTTTTAAATATTTGTTTTGACATATAAAGGGAAAAGAAGAAAAGTGTTGGTTGTTTAGTTTTTTTATTATTATAGTTAACCGTTTTTATGAGTAACCAACAATAAAACTAGTGATATTAAAAAAACAAACAAAACAACAACAAAAAATTTCCTACATGACGGGAGAAGAAAAAAGAAAAGAATGAGCACTGAAAGTGGTAGTCTGGACATATATAGTTATGTTCAAAACTAGTAAACAAAATGGCTCCCAAACCTTCACAACCAGCAGAAATTATGCTCTCAAGACGGAAGTCAAAGGGCAATTTCCTCAAATATTCAGCACTAAAAATTAAGTGAAGTGGTAAGATTTTATTTAGGCCTAACCTTAATGTGTATCTTGCTTCCTCTAACGTTAGAGCGTCCTCCGTTTTGTTTATTTATTATTTTACTTTTTAGACGGTTATTTACCGAGATATAACGTTTTCCTTGGCCTACCTAGTCAAAGGTATTTACGATTCTTTGGAAGTTTGAAGGAAAAGAAGACCACCAAGAAAACCGTAGGCTACATGACCACCAGAGAACTTCCATTCTGTCAGATCTGTGGTTTACGATCGCCTGCAGAGCTTTAAGGTGATTTTATTCAAATACACACAATAATGTTGATTTGAGACATGAAATCACTAGGCCTACCACTTATAGGCCTACATTTTAGTTCAATTCTTGACCTAGAAGCATAGCTAATTGTTGCGCAAAAGCTGCCACATTAGCCAAAATGTTCACCAAAATATCATTTTTTACTAAAGACTGCGATAACATAGGCTAATATATTAACACCCTGTCGCCAAGAAATCAAAACATTTTAGAAAATATTACGAAAGCTTTTTTTTATTTTTTTTACCTCATATGTAATATTTTATTATAGCATTAATATTTTAAGCATCTGTGGTATTGCCAATGTAAATTTCGTGTGGAGTTTTAATATTATTTTCGAAAACGTTGCTTTTAAAGCAAATAACGAACACATGACGCGGCCATACGTTCCTGAGGATAAGCAGTAGAGAGCGCTAAAGCGGTTTCTAACGACTAGTTTGCGTCAGACCATTTCAATGTGAAGTCTCATGTAGGCGTAATCATAGATTCAGTTACTCACCCACTCACAAGAATACAAAATAAGCTGTTTTCTTTTAAGGTAATTGTTCTTTACATACTGTTTCTGTTAACTAATTAAATATTGTATAAAATGCAAAGTGCAAAAATACATTTATCATTATTCATATTGAACGGGAGAGTTGAACAAATCTAGTAAAATCCAGTATTTTTTTTGTTTAGCCTACTGGTATTACTGAAAGTGCCACGAAGTGTTGTAATATGGTGTGTTCGAATGTTATGCCCTGGTAATACAATGGTGCTCTGCATGTACCGTGCTATTATTGGTGAAACTTCGAATACACAATGGAACATAAGAGCCATAGAACACTTTGTCTTGTCACACTTTACTCCAGTAAATAAGTCTTGAGTTAGGCTTATTTTTAATGTCACTTTCTGTGTAGACACAAAGTTTAAACTCTTGACCACAAAGAAAATCTATTTGAATGGGGCGTGCTGTCAATAAAAAGCCATCAATGGAAAGTTATAGCCTATTAATGACCATTTATAAGCCTTTCAGTTTCAGCTCAACAATTATGAAACAGCAAAAAATGGTAACGGTTAGTTAGAAGAAATTACAAACAATTGTTCTTTCCAACAGATTTTGCATCATTGCATTATACAAAATTACAGTATTTAAAGGGATGGTTCACCCAAAAATGTAAATTAGCCCATGATTTACTCACCCTCAAGTCATCTTAGGTGTATATGGCAATCAGGTTTATATTAAAAAAATGTCCTGGCTCTTCCAAGCATTATAATGGAATTGAATGGCTGAAAGTCCATAAAAGTGGACTAAAAGTCACTGCCATTATAATGCTTGGAAGAGCCAGGACATGTTTTAATATAACTCCAATTGTATTCATCACAAAGAAGAATGTCATATACACCTACATTACGTGGCAACTTGCCCCAATGTGAAATGTATGGAAGTCCACCTTCTTTATATGAGGTAATTGACTAGTTATACTGTGGACTTCCTTTTCATGTAAATTTGCTTTTATTGCAAACATGTGATAGTCACTGGAACTTATGTTTGCAGGAATCCAAACAAAACTTTAATTATTCCAATTTCAAAGAGGGTTTTGAAACCAACATACAGAACTACTGCTATAGAGTAATGTGCCTTTTATTTAATAATTACTGAGATATAACCCTTTTGTACTGATCCATTCAGTAGTACTGCACTAGCCTACTTGCAAGAGAGGTTTGATATTGAGACCAGGCCCTCTGGCAACATAACTGGCATTTTCTTTTTTCCCTTCATCTTTTTGTTTTCCTCCTCCTTGAGCCCAACTCACTTCCTCAGCCTTTAGCCAAGCTGATTGCTCTGTAAAGGAAACATTATTTATAAACAAATACTGCCTCCTTCCTTGGCCACACTAGCATGAGTTTGAAAAGATGCTGTGTGTACAGCAGAGTTCAGCTGCCGGTCAGTGGAGATACCTCAGGTTTACCATACACACCCCATTCACACGCCTCTCCACGTCACTCCAGGGAATAAACCTTAGTCAGGGTAGTGCCATATGTAATTTTGGGCAGGAGTGAAAATAATGCTAAGTTAAAGAAGTACAGGGTGTATTGAAAAAGTGAAAACATTTCAGTAAACAAAAACTCCATAAAACAATTTTGAAATGTATAAGTTGTGAAAATGTAATCTATGACTTGTATACATTGCCTGCCATTGTAATGACTGTAAATGCCCTGATATACTCACAGGTTTTGTTCTTTGCTTAGGGAACTTTTAAATATCTTTGCAGCATATTGTTATTAAACATTCATCTAAATGCCACTCTCAGCAAAGTGAAATATGTAAATATTTGATGCATGCTTTCCTCTCAATAACAAAATGAACACAACACAAATGGCAGTGGTGAGAAAACAGATAAGAAAGCATCTAATTCTGCACTCCAATCAAGTCATGCAACGTGTATTTTAAAGCATGCAGCTTTACAGCATTAAACATGAAGAACAGTGTCAATTCACTTTGGCAAGCTTTTTCAAACTCCAGAAATAATCTTTGGTTTACCTGATTTTGTTCAAAATAATGTAATACCAGCTTGTTCTTACAGGGGCTTAAGTCTATCCCTCACAGCCTGTTTTTGCATCTGTGTGAAATTCAATATGGTATCTAACCTGACTATGGTCTATATCTCTAATTAATGGTGTGGACGGGTAGATGGTGCAAGCCAGCATTCCCCTTCGTATATTAAAGGTCCCAATGCTTCTGCAGGAAATGTGGGAACAGTTAAAGATCAATCTAGCACTTTAAGAGAGTCAACCTCAGGCCACACTTTGAGTCCATCTCTGTGGGGTCAGAGTTTTGAAGGAAGAGGGTGACGAGGTCAGCCTTCAAGTCCCATCAAAAAGAGTTTCTTCCCTCCTTCGGTCTGTTCTATTCCTCGGAAAGTGGCAGGAACACACAGACAATGATTTGTCACCAGAAACGGCCCTGATAATTTCCAATTTCATGGGAGCCGGAGAAGAGGCCAGGATGGTCAGCCACAGCTGGAAGTGTGTGTGTCCACTGTGGGCCCCGACCATTGTTAGAGCCCCAGCCGCAGGCCACTGTGTGTGCGGGACGCTTTTACTCGGAGCGCCCCGACAGCCAAATGTCACCATTAACCATGCGCTGCAAAATCGGAGGCATTCATGATCGACGCTCCTCATAAGCCATAAAAGGGGTCATCGGTGAGGGTGACTCAAGTTCAGCAAGTCAGATTCAATGGTGTCATGCTTGTTCTGCTCTTTGATGTGACGTGTGTGGAAATGTGGCTTCTTTCTCACACTTGTTAGCGCTGTCAATCTTCCGATAGATTCTCTGGTTAAACAGTTGTCTGTTCTCAGTGCTGGCACTGTGAAAGCAATGATATTATTGACAGATCATCAGATAATTTAATCATGATTGTGATCTGGTCTGATGTCAGTGTGTTCTTTGTTTTCTCTCATAGATATTTTATCAGCTCTCTTACCAAGACACAAAGCTGGTCTCTTCCTGAAAGCTTGTTGGTCAGCATAGTGTTACCGCTACAATTACCTCTTCACCTATACTTACTGTGTACATAGACCAACTGTTCACCTTAACACTTGGTAGGTTGACACGTCAGCGACTGTAGTGGAAGGATGACAAAGCTGACATTAAATTATTGGAAAATATATGAAGAATTTGGAAAAGTTGGAGTTCTATGGCTTTTTGTCCATGTTAGTGAGTTTTGAGGTCACCTTTTTGCTTGTGTACTTTTAAGTTTGAGATTTAGAATTTACAGTCTCTTCCAAAATCTTCATGACTCATCTTCTACTACTATGGCAACAGTAGCAAATCATAATTCATGGCTGTGCTCTAAATTAACTATGAAATTTAAATGGGAAAACCAGTTAGTCTCTGTTTGTATGTTACTAAAAAATGTAAAGTTATTTATTTATACCTTTACAAATGTAAACATATTTATGAGTCATTTATATTTAAATGTGTTTGTATAGATACAGTGTATGTTTGATAATATATTTGTAGCCCTAATAACTGTACAGTGACAATTTCAGTTACAATACTAAATGTTTTGGTCAACCAAACCCTAATCCTACCTTAACCCTATAGTAAGCACATGTAGTTAATTAATATTAGTCAGTACTTGAATATATAATTACACTGTAACAATGACACCGTAAAATAAAGTGTAACTTAAATGTATTTAAATGAATAAATGATTACTAATATTAAAATAACAACTCTGAATTATAATGCTAACACATAAAATCAAGATGTATAACCCAGTAACTATTGTTTTTATTGAATAACATCTAGTTCTGGAATATAGAACACATTTTGGACTCAATAATTGATTTGTGATTAATTAATTAATTAATTGATCATATTAAATTAATCTACCATGTTAATTCAGTATATTAATAAAAAAGAAAAAATTATTGTCATAAACACAGCAGAAATACCGTGAATATCATAGAGGTAGGCCTTCAAATGTTGTTTTGGACAACAGGGGGCTTTCGAGTCAAAAAGGTTTGAGAATAAAATGGACCTAATAATATCATGTGTTTCAGAAATTGAACTCAACAGAAGGAGTGTGTTTTGGACGGGATCTTTTTGACTAACCAAAAACAGATGGAGTGAGAAACCTGTTTCATAAAAGCAATACTGTAGTGTACTCAAGGATGCGTTATATTGTGACTAATAGTTACAGCTACAGGATTTGCAACCCTTTCATGCTTTATTCACACCTACTAACAGTAGCAGGCCTTTTGCCTAGTTGTCTGAAATGTCCAACTTTGCTAACTGCATAGATCCACCTGTTGCACCTTTCACAGCTCTCATGTGATCAGGTGCTCTTTCAGTCCCGAGGGATGTCAGCATTAGCCCCTCCCAGCTCTCGACACACTTCCTACAGCCCTTTATCCCTGACACGAAATCTAACATTTGCTCTTATTGTCAATGTTGGATAAACACAAGAGCCTCTTTGATCATGGCAAGAGCGACCTGTTGATGTTGTGATGGAGGAGAGGAAAGAGAAGGAGGGGTAGATTATGCCTCACAGTGCTACAGGAAGTGTGACCGATCTGCCGGTGATTTCTATTGTCTTCTGTTGTTTGATTGACATAACGGCAAGAGCCTGAGGGACAGTCATTGGCTCCGTCCTCAAATTTCTCTGGAGGTCACAGGTTAAATCAAGGCATATTTTGGTGTAGATCGGAAAGCGAGCATTTCATGATAATCGTCATTAGTACTGACAGACTACAAGAGTCATTTGAAAGTGCATACGTTTGAAGAAGGCAACGGTCGCTCAATTTATTCCGGCCCTTTTCTTTTCCGACTTTTCTCTTTCCCATCCTCTCTGCCTATGTGGCTAACTTTTCGCTTCATTCTCTCGATCTTTCCCCTGCCACCAGTTTCTTTTCTCTGGGCTCTTAGGGACTCAATTGAAGGGCAATGAGGCAGCTAATGCGCAGAAAGATAGAAATTTACTTGCTTTAAGTTCATGCTGCAGACCTCTCTGAAAGAGAGCATTCAGCTGCCCGCCGCTCCACAATAAGAAGCGATTGAATAAAGCCTGCAAGCAGGTTCTTAGTGGCTACATGATGGTTCAGTTCACGGCCCATTTGCCTCCAATGCTCTCCTCTTTCTCCCCCGCATATTTTTTATCTTTTCCTCTCTCGCTGAATGACATCTTTCGGCCAGACCCCCCTGCTGAGGAGGTTTAAATGAAATGCATTGATACGGGCACAAGAAGCAATTTGTCTCTTGAACTGTTCCAAGGATTTAAAGAGAGTCAGGAAGAGAGAAAGTGAGAGAACGATTGAGAAAGTCGTCCGATAGAACGGTGTTGCGCTGCCATGTCCGATAACTGGACACCAGGATGCAGTTTTTCCATAACAGACGTATATTCTTTTTTTGTTTGTTTCTTCAAAAAAAAATTCTCCTGAATTTATTGAATAACTAACAGATTAGCATTTTGTTTTTTTAGTAAGTGGCAGGTGCATGTGCTTGTGAACATCTCTCTTCACATTCAAATAGATTCATCTCTTGTGTAGCCTATCAAGCAGAAACACTCTATAATAGCTCCAGGGACGAGTATCTCCAAACAGAAAAGTATTTTTATTTTATTTTTAATGCTCACTGTCACACTAAATACAGTTGGGAATACCACTGATCGTTCAATGAAATTCCAACAATGCCTTGAATTAAAGACAGAAATGCACGTTTCTTCCCATGACTGTTATATGTTCTTATCAGTTCAAGTATATGTGACCTCACAAACTAAGCAGTATTTAACCTCTATAGACCGTCTCTGTCTACATGTCAGGCACTCTTTTGCTCTCATTTACCCTTTCTCACCCCGAGTTTCTCGCTCTCTCTTTTCTCTCAAGCCTCCAGCTGTGAATGTTTGTTCAAGTGGAGTGAAACCATCAAGATGAGAAAATATCATTGAGCTCTTTCTATTCTGGTTGGATTTACTGCCCCCATTCCATTTTGTGTGACTCTATTTCTTTCTTTCTGATCTGCTTCTCAGCCTAGACTGCAAAGAATATCTGAGATTCAAAGTCTAATTTAAACTTATTTAAAATAAACAGAAATATGCACTATTAGGTCACTAGTCAAATAAGTGACATTGATCATGTGACAGATGATCGGATGTTTAGTTTTTGCTTCTAACGATTAGATCAGCTTTTGTTTCTGAAGCTCAAGATGCTTTTTGAATCATTTTAAATCAAGCTGGAGAACACGGTCATCAGGTTTGACACAAACTTGTAGCTCGATAGCTGTTGTCATTCAATTTAAAGATAAACAAATTCATGCAAATTCATGCAAATCAGTTCAACATTTCCAACTTGATCACATGAGACAACGTAACTATTTTGCAAGATATTTGTATGAATTGACTTTTTTTTATTGAATGCGATTTGTAAGTAATGTGCAGTAAAAAAAAAAAAAAAAACATGACAGTCCACCCCTAAAATGAACTGTCAGTAAGCAGATATATAAAAACATACAAATAGCCACCAATCCACCAATCTAAAATAGTAATGAATTGCCATGACAGTGTGTTGACATTTCATTTGATTTGTAATTCGATTTTTTCATTAAAGGTCCCGTTCTTCGTGTTTTTTTGAAGCTTTGATTGTGTTTACAGTGTGCAATATAACGTGTTCATGTTTCGCGTGTTAAAAAAAACAGTATTTTTTAACCCAATTTACTTATCTGTATACCGCTGTTTTCACTGTCCTAAAAACAGCTGATGACTTCCTTTATTCTATGAAGTCCCTCCTTCAGAAATATGTAACGAGTTCTGATTGTGCCAGCGGTTCCTGTGTTGTGATTCGACAGCAGCTTAGCGCACGTGGAAAGGTTATGCCTCTTAACGGGAGATATATGCGCTTAATGACAGCGTCCCTGGGAAAGCCAAACAAAGGTGATTTGACTCCGGGATGAAAATAACAGCGTCTCGACGACATGGCGACAAACACACTCAAACGCAACAATTCCTTTTCTCCACGCGACACGTCCTCTTCTCCACGTGGGACAGCAACAAGACCACGCCCCCTTTTCTCGCGTATTCTTGTGGGCGGAGGTTAGTCTGTTCTACTGACGTCATTTATGAAGGAAGTACCAGGATGTAGTCCAAGCCAGCCGTTCGCTGTAGGCTTTGAAAGGGAACTTCTGTTAAATAAAATATCTCGCTTGGCATTGAACTTTGAGCTTTATAATTTTACAGGTATTATTTATGCTCTAACAGCAACATTACACACTAACTAAAGTTTGAACAATGGGATCACGAAGAACGGGACCTTTAAATTAAAAAACAGCCTTTTCAACAGTCGTCTCAGACTTTTGGACCCAACTTACAAATCACTTTATTTCTTCTAAAGTTTGAAGGTTGTCTTTTCGTAATATTATACGACTACTCCTCAGTAAGCACTTCACAAAAAGTAGAAAAACTCATAAATACATGCATAAATGGGACTATAGTGAGTGCAGCAAAATATAAAACAGGTTTTAAATGTAAATATAAAATATCTTTTAACCTTTTGGAAGAGATGTATTTATATACTTTGAAAAGCTGTTTTCTTTTCTCTTATCACTTGCATTTTTGCTATTCATTCTTTGCTATTTGCTCTCAATGTCAATCACAACCGTAATTAGCAAATAAAACCTATACGGATAGCTATTAGAACCAGCGTTTAACAACAAACACATTTAAATGGCTACGTATTTCCGTCTGCTGCCTCCTCTCTCGCAAAGGCCATGAATTCCTCGTGCTGCAAAGAAAGGACACATGGGCTGTAATATTTTCTTTACGGCTGCATCTGCGGCGGCATTGTGCGCAAGCTCTGAAAGAGAGAGATCCTGGCAATCCATATTGATAGACTGCGAGACAGATTGCGTGTAGAGAGACTACGCCTGGCTCATTCACAGTACCACTTCATTTATTTGAAGTTTTAATCTAATTATTAACTATTTTGGGGGATAATAAGCTTTGCGGCTGTAATAGGCGAATTGTATGCCTGCGCTCTTGTGCCGTTGAGAGCACCGGTACAGAGGCCAATCCTTGGGAGGGGTGAGGTCGCTGACAAAAGCACTTGTCCAAAAATATTTTGTCAAGTCTTTTACGCGCCATTCTAACAGGGCTTACATTGGAGGCCTGAAAGAGGATGAGAAAGGCGCCTTTAAGGCTTGATTGGCAACTGCAAACACACTAAATGCTAATGAACCCCAGATGGATTGAAGATTAGCACCATAGTGTTTTCTGCTCTCTTTCTCCCCGTCCACAAAAGTTTCTCTCTGTCTCCGCAAATCTCCCCTCGTCCCCCCCTCCGGATCACCTCTGCAGTCTGCCACCCCTGTTCCCACTCCTAAGCCCTTTTATTGCTCATTTCATACTATTAATAACCCAGAGGCGGAGAGGCGGACAGTAATTAATTCATGGGATCCAGCCCCTTGATCTGGCCAAAGGAGGGGCTTTTGTGGTGGGACGGAGACAGGGACCGGAGTGTGTGCAGGTGGGGGAACGTTATTGCTTCCATATCCCTTACAGAAGTTCTCTGCGTGATCCTTCCGTCCTCGTTATCACGTTTTGAATGTCGGATCTAGTTTTTTATGAGACTGCGCACACTTTTTGGGCGAGCCGAATGCCATGCACACCCTGCGTTAATCTCTCACTCTCATGCACACAGTCTCTCCCTCCTTTTCGGACCCTGCTGCTGTATAGAGCTGGTGGGACAGAAGCTGCAGTGGCACATGACAAAAGCAAGGCATGAAATTCAATTAGGAAAGGGTCTGCTCAAGATTTCACAGCCTTCACTGAAGAGAATAGCTTTTGATATATTGGTACTCCTATTTACTGCCCATCTAGACATTGCTCTCATTAGTAAGCACCCCACCTCCAGCCCTCCCTTTCCCTTTCTCTCTCTTTCTCTCTTTATATCTCTCTCCATTTTTCTCTTTCTACCTCTCTCAGAGATCTGGCTCAGTTAGTTGCGATAGAAATCGAATTCTTTCTTATTGTTTTGTTGGACCACAACATTTTTGCTAATAGTATTTGCTCTAATAGTCACTTCACATTAAAGTGCTCACTTAAACATTTGCCTTAAGTGATTAATTTGTACCTTTACTTGTCATTCATTTTTAATGGCGAGGACAATATTTTTTGGATGATATACTGTTTAAAAAGTCCTGCATAAAATCCTCAGATTTTATAGTCAACAAATATATAAGTTGTTGTCCAGTATACTTATAAAATTATACTTGTTTATGAAATTTATGAACACTCTTTTGAACAACCATTCATTATAGTTGACTGTTAACAGAATGCACGTCAGTGTGTTGTGTTCACTTTTTACACAACAGCTAGAACAAAAATATGATATTGTAATTTTATTTTGTAGGAGATTATTTAAAAAAAAAAAAAATTAAAAGAATAATTTAAGAAAGTTTTAAACTAGGTGTATGAAACCGACATACAAAACAAAGGCTAGTTAAAATACATTTTGTGTCATTTGTCTTTTGATTTCAAACCTTAGCACATTTGAACCAAGTCCTTTTGTAACAACTAGCCTCTGTCTCCCTTGCACAATGTTTTTTTTTTATTTCATTGGATATATTGAAGCTAGACTCCTTTTCCTGACCTTTCCCCATGCAGCTGCCTTGGACATATTTTAAAGTCTTATTCAGTCTCCACCATAATTGAGCCCTCCTAATCAAACTTTTATCATCCAAATTTTTATTTATTTCATGCATTTACTTTGCTTTTGTTTACAAAATCGTCATATCTTACCTTGACCAGTCAAAATTAGCAGATCATAGATGACAATTTTTATACTTCACCCTCAATGTCAACCCTCGGCATCTATGTTTCATAGAGAATTTGTAATATCCCAGATTGTGCTGTCGTAACATGCTTGATGAAACTTTTGTGAAGACGTAGAGACCATCTACATCATCATTGTGTAGCTTGGCTTGTTAGTCCTGACAAATGATCCTTTCTCATTAAGCTCTGTGAAGTTATGATCCCCCACCCCTCTCCTTTTGTTGTCCAGGGCCCATTGGGTAACTGATGACTGGGAAGTAATTAGTCCAGTCTTGAATGTTGGCAGGTACGGGCAGCTGTCCTTTGTATGGACGTCAATGCGTGGTGTGTGTGTGGACGGTAAAGGGTGAGAGTTTGTATACATGCGTGTGTGGGAGGGACCCGTGGAGGGCGGATGGCCGTCTGAGCCCATCTGTTTGACTGAAACCCCCCACAGCTGCGCCACTGCAGGACAGACCAGAAGGGCTTCGTGGGGACCCACATAATGCTTGTTGCCCTCACATCAATATACTGACATGTAATTGTATCAAATAGTAATCAAATGGTTCAGAGGCTGAAGTCCCTATTCATCATACAGTTTAAAAACCCAAATATTAGGAATATGGCTTAATCATCTTCCCTGTTATACACTTGTTTATCTCACCTAAGGGTCAAAGATGAATAAGGAGATCCAAATGATAAAAACATTTGCCAACATTTTAGAAATGTAATTGTTGTATTCATGCTGGTGAGACAGATCAAATATTAATAATATTTTAGAACAAAAACTGCTCACTACTAAGAAATAATAATAAAAAAGATTATACCATATAACAACTTTTTATCTTAACCTTAGACCTTTGGTCAATTAAAAAAATGAAATCCATTAATGTAATGATTCAAGTCGGTATGAACCGCATTTTTGAAAAAATTAATAAGGCTGAGCAAAACAACATTATCATCATCTCACTTACCCATTAATGTTTGATATGAGAAATGCATTTCGTCCTGGACAGTCAGAGGCAGACTAAATTAAACCTTTAGTACATGTAAAGGTTTACATGCTTTGCAACATGGCAAGTGATTGAAGCATGGTAAATATCTCATTCCAGACACTCTTACTGTCTTTATCCCAGGAAAGCTGTTTGACCTGCAGTAAATGGGTTTGTGCAGGTAATCGGGCATTTAGAGATCAACTCATTTCAAAAGCCTCTTTTACCTGATGACTTGAAGGCAGAGTATTTTGCATCCTTCATTAGCTCCATTTAACCACCATCACATGTCAATAAATATTTTATCCAATCTCTGCATTATTTACTTAATTAGATAGTCTTACAGTTACGTATCATTTCATACTTATGGTATACATTTTGTTCCGTAATAACAATTTGTAAAAAAAAAAAACCATGGCGTTATATGTACGAATGGCATATTAAATGGCAATAAAATCCATCCATTAGTTTGAGAATATTAAATTAAATTTCTCTCTGAGGCTGACAGATGAATTCTTTTCATCCCATTGTGTGGGTTACGTGTGTGTGTTTGTGTGTGTGTGTGTGTGTGTGTGTGTGTGTGTGTGTGTGTGTGTGTGTGTGTGTGTGTGTGTGTGTGTGTGTGTGTGTGTGTGTGTGTGTGTGTGTGTGTGTGTGTGTGTGTGTGTGTGTGTGTGTGTGTGTGTGTGTGTGTGTGTGTGTGTGTGTGTGTGTGTGTGTGTGTGTGTGTGTGTGTGTGTGTGTGTGTGTGTGTGTGTGTGTGTGTGTGATGGATGCAAACGTGTGTGTGTTCATTTGTGGATGGGGGCTGTTCACTGGAGGACCACTCTGAGATAAAAGGGACATGTCTAACTGCCAATTAAACATTTGCTCGTTAATAGCAATTAAACCCAATTAGATTATGTTTTTTCAATATCGTTTAGATTTGGACATTAGATTAGCCATAATCGATATAAATGCAACACTTAGCACACAGCTGTCAGGTTCTGGCTGCCCCTCTTATATGCCGTGTTGCATATTTTACTGGATAACATACACACTAGCCTCAGTCTATATATATATATATATATATGAACAAAGCAACATTATAAATGTGCACACTAAATCAACTCATTTTATTTAATTTGATCATATTTGCACAGCTCTCCACTTTATTCTCATTGATCAGTCGCTGCATTCTGAGGTCAAATATTTGTTGTACATTATAATGACCACAGTAAACTCAAGCATTTGTTGGCGTCCCATCATTCTTTCTGCTGTTTTTACTATCCTGTACAACTTATGAGGAATTCTTATTCCTCACTCTGCGCTGTAAAATAAAAAAATTAAATTATCTCAACATGGCTTTTATATAATTTCCAAAACTGTTTGACTAACATCGAAACTCATTTAATATCTCGTATAACTCTGTGGTCTCTTTTCCTCTCAGATAATTACAAAGCAAATTAATATCAATTTAATTTTTCAATTTTCAAATTTTTTTTGGGTAAGTAGTCATGTAATAAGAGAGATAATGTACAGACAACTGGTAATAAGCACCTTCTGGGAGATAATGAGCTGTTCTTTGGGTGCTCTTTGGTTAACACAGTGAAGAAATCGGGTCCTTTCCCCTAACCAGATGAGCTGAGCCTAATTACTGGTTTAAGTTTCCCTCTCAAGTTCCTCTGTCCCTCCTTTTCTGACAGGGTCTCTCTGTCAGATGACTGAGCTTGTGACGGACGAGGTGCTATTAGGGGAGATGCAACTTGCTGATAATCAGCTCAGATTAGGAGCACCTTTTTTAAGACGTACACACCTGTGGAGGAACTCGGAAACTCCCTCCCCCCTCTTCCTCTCTCCCTGGCAGTGTCCTCAACCTGGAAAATGCTACCTTCACAGGCACTTTATATGGAGGTACAATTAAATTATGTGTTTGCATTACATACTGTTTTTTGAGATACCTCCATCTGGTTCGGTTTTGAAGGCAGCATCGTGTATGAATGGAGCAGTAAATTTATTCATAAATGTACATTTTTCAACTTATGTTTCCAGTTCTAGTAGAAATAATCATAATATTCATTAAATATTGGTTAGGACATGTCTAAATCTCACTTGAATTTGTTAAAGAACATTAGATGACGTTATGGTGCTTTGGAAGCCTGTTTGAAATCAGTTTTTATGAAGATACATTATATTCACCAAGGATGCGTTTATTTGATCAAAAATAAGAGCAAAAACTATAATATTGCTAACTTTTCTATTTTAATATTTTTTTAATATCTATTCCTGTAATGGCAAAGCTGAATTTTCAGCAGCCGTTACTTCAGTCTTTAGTGTCACATGATCTTTCAGAAATCATTCTAATATGCTGATTTGGTGCTCAAGAGACTTACAATGTTTACAGTGATTACTATCAGTGTTCAAAACAGTTGTGCTGATTTATGTTTTTGTGGAAATTTATAGGCCTACATTTTTTCAGGATACTTTGATGTATAGAAAGTTTAGAAATTTATTTGAAATAGTAATCTTTTTGTAACATTATAAACATCTTTTCTGTCACTTGTGATTAATTTAATGCATCCTTGCTGAATAAAAGTATCTGGTCAAGCATTAAAAACAGAAGATTTATTCAAATTCTGAATTTATTATATATTGCCAAAGTGTGGTCCCTTTATAATCACTAAAACTCTGTCATACATCTTAGTTCATCGCGATGAAGCGTTCTCACAAAGTTCCATTAATATGTTCCGAAGCTGTCTACACTACACAATGAATCACTTATTTACATAATGGCTAATGAGAGGATTTGCGAGCATGCAGAACATAGCACTGACAAAAACACCTCTGATTGGCCATTGCTTTCAAAAATATCAACATTGGCTACATTGCTCAATGCTGCAAAAACACGTTGTAAATAGTAACCTTTGACGCTTTAAAGAGTGCAAACACAGATACATACTGGATAATTTGCAAATATGCCTTTATTACGGAGAAAACTGCTCCTAGAAGAGCAATTTTTCCCTCTAAAAGTAATCAGAAGCAGCAGCAGACAGTGGTTTAATTGAAAAAATCTGAATATAAAATATAACATCTCAAGTCTGTTGCTAGGGAAAGGCTAAGCCTTACATACACTTTGCCTATGATTATTTATCTTTGTTTATTGTTCTTATTCTGTTCATTTATATTTTATTTATAAATTGATTTTGTTGTTTTTATGAAACTTTTGGCCGACAATACATCACATTTAACTAATCTTAAGTGTCATATTATTTTACGTATTGTAAAATTATGTAATTTGAGAGTAGGCATTGAGGTCCACCCTATTTCACCAGGGTGCACTCACTTTAACATTTCTGGCCTTGTCCAGCTGTGTCCAGTGATTCGAGACAAACTGATCTTTATGCAAATAAGGAGCAGCTTAATGCAGTAACTATACCAATAAAAGTGAAAACATTGCAAGTCACATGATCTCCTGTGAGATACCAAATTCAAATGTATGGAAGATAGTTTAATGAGCAATATCCTAATTATGACAATGATTCTTGAATTATGCCAATGAGTTTACACTCCCAGATCAGAAATATGGATGCAATGGCAAAGAGCATGTTGATATGGTGCATTATGCACTTGTTCAGGTAATATATGATCTTTAAAATCTTGAATGTTTAGTTTTAGTGGCACTGCCAAATAGTGTCACTCATTGGGCAATCAGAAGTAGGAACGCATACTGGCAACAAACAGTATGGGACAATTTCAGACCCTCTCTCCTTCTCCAGCCCTTTGCCCTTTTCCCTTCATATCTGGACATCCACAAAGCCCTTGTGTGACCTGATGCTTCTCCCCTCTCTGTATAGAAGGACTGGCTCTGGGGTAGGGGTCAAGGGTCCTATGCCTCAAGGTTTAGATGTGCCGTTCTATCTTAAAGCTTTAGCTTTATGGCCCTGAGGTTATTAAGGCTCTTCTAAAAGGCCATAAGGCTGCACTGTGCATGAGAGGAGACATGTAATGAAGTGGATAATGGACGTGAAGTGTGCTGGACAAAGCTACACATTATGACCCTGAGAGCTGATCCTCGCCACTATGCCACATGAATGAAAAGCATGTTAGTGCACTTAGCTCTGTAAGTGCAGGTAAAATGTTAGATCAGAGGTCCAAATATGGCATATTGCTCACTGGTGGATGGAAATTTTAAGGGGCTTCAAAATGCAGTAATTTTTTACCCCAACTACTGATTTTTTTACATTTTTTTAAATCATGCTCACTGACTTAAAATTAAGACTCCAGTCTTATTCGTCCCCCAAAAAGACGTTTTTATTTTACATAGTGTGGGTCTCTCATGGAGGCCGCAATATTGAGATCACATGACCAGCTATTTTTTTTCTCAATAATCCTTCATTTTTGGAAACATTGGCTGTTTCTCAATTCTAAGAAAGCAAAGAACGGTCTCACGAAGACAGGTCTTGCCAGGCTACCTTGAAAGCATGAACTCGGACACAGAACGCATCTGTGTGAGAATTGAGATGGGCTGTGATCTTGCTGCTCAACTGACCGTTCAGCACATATTAGGCAGTGGGGCAGCACCAACTAATACATAGTAACTTCACAGATGTTGTAACCTTAAAACATTTAATTACATTATTGTTATTATTTGATATCTTTTTATTTTAGTATTTGTGTAAATGAGTATGTAGCCTATTTAAAGTTAAGCTTTGTCGATGTTATGATTCTTTTAAATGTTCCAATTAATTGTTCATTAAAATAATGCCAAACAAAACGACAAATGTTTACTTTCATGAACCGTCCTGTATTTTTGAGCGGGAATCTCTTGAGTGAGAACAAGAGAAGTTTAAAGGGGTGGTAAAACACATTCTTTCGAAGGCTTGATTGTGTTTGTGGGGTGCACTGTAACATATGTGCATGCGTTTCGTTTTTAAAAAATTGCATTATTTTTCATATATTTTACCTTTATTCTACACTGCTCTGTCCCTCCTTGTAAAAACGGTCTGATGGTTTCCGGGTTGTATGAAGCCAGTCCCTCAAAAATACACAATGGGCTCAGATTGGTTAGCTGGCCCAGTGTGTTGTGATTCACTAACCACCTAGTGCACGTTTGTCGGAAACGTCACGCCCCTTACCTTTACCGGTAGACTGTGCTTTGGGTAGTATTAGAAACAATGGCGTCAATAAAACCATACCAATTTGAGCCCGAATCAGACCCAGACAATTTTAGTGAAGATGATCGAGCAGAACCTGACTGCGGATCTATAGTGATCACTACTGAATGGCACTGTTACTTTTGTATTTTTAGAACAATTATAGCCAAATATCTGTCGCAAGAACGAACACTAAACATTGGCTTTACTAGTAGCCAAATCAAACACAGAACCATGTTTAGCATGCCTGTAGATAAACAATATATAAAAGCTCTAATCAAAGAATAATTTACACTAATGCCAAGTTCGATGTTGAGATTTAAAAAAAAGTTTGTAACGTTAGGTGTTTGGCGGATAAATGAATGAGTATGAATGAGTATGAATGAGCATTTAACAAACTGGTTTGCAGAGCCAAACAGCGTTGTCATGTTTACTTCCTTGCTACAACGTACAATTAACAATACGAACTATTACAGGAATACACATAGACGAAAAATAAATCATACTTACAGGTTGTGGCCCGTAAACAGCTTGTGAAAGCTTTCCTCCGTGAAATGTATTCACACACTGGCAGTGTTTGTCTCGCGCAGCTGAACTGTGGCTCGTGTATTGCAAATACAGATGAATATTGTCCATTATGTCACATTTTCCGGTCTTCTCCTCCGACCCCTGTCTGTCTCATGCTTTGATTTATGATGGGCAGCATTTATCTGCTGCAAATGCGACCATGTCTCATACACACATGCATATAACATGTTGTATGTGCAACGCACCCCCGTCCCTAGGAAGGCTGAACAAAGTGGACCTGCAATCCGGATGAAAATAGTTTCGTCGGCGTTGCGGCAACAACACTCCAGCCTACTAACTACCACAACAACGCTTCCCTGCTGCGATACAAAATGCCCCCCCCCCCCTTATTTAATATTCTCGGAGGAGGGGTTTATGTAAATATTGGGGCTGGTGATGTCAGTAACCCTAGAGGAATGTCTAGTAGTCCCTACTGGTCGTTTGCTGTAGTCCTTAGAAATTGATTTCTTTAAAAGCAATTATCTCCCTTTGCTTTAAACTTTGAACGTTTTAACTTTGCAGATGTTGTTTATGCTCAAACAGCAACATTACACACTAGCTAAAGTTAGAAAAGTGAAATCGTGGTTTACCACCCCTTTAAAGCTACAAGCTTCCGTATGTTGTCCGCCCGCTATGACTTCTGGTTTGATTTTCTCAAGTCTGCACTTGATGCATCCTCAATATCGAACACATCCGGGTACTTTTATGCAATCTCTGTACTTGCGTTCTTGAGTATTGGAACCGGACTGATGATGTAGGACGAAAAGGTTTGCCGCTCTTTTTCCATTCATAAACAAACACATCAAGGCTCTTTACTGATTGTTCTGCTATTGATAACTGTATAACAAAAGCATTAACGAGAACATATGTTTTCATCAGTCAGTACATTAACATCTTAATATGACGGTTATTATTTTGGCAATCATCTGCGGATCGTTACATGGATGTACGTTGTTTTGTCCACCTTGAAACACATGCAAAGAATCTTCCTCTTTATTTTTTGTCTCCCTCTATTTGTCTAGAAAATTATCATCCCTGTGTCTTTCTAATAAAGGAAAGTAAAATTTGCCTCTGCGGTTTGCATATTGCATGTGGTGTAATCAAAACAAAACAAGAGGTACAATGTGCCATCAGTAAAACAGAATTTAGATATGCACAAAGACATTAACGCATCAAGGTAACAGAAAGCAGAGGATTGTTCTGTGCTCAAACAAAAACATTAATTACAATTTTTTTCCACCACTCCTCCTTGCAAAGCCCGTTCAATGAATTGGCCTTAGAAACGTCCTTTCAGGCCCGTATGTGTGCCTAACAAATGTAGCGACGCCAATTTGAAAGAATTGTCATTTTAATGAGAGCGATTAATTATGGTGGCAAAGGGATCATTTGCTTTACAAACATCTACTCTGTGGGGAAGGGTGAGTAGGCTTTGCTCTTTGCTAGACTCCATACAATATCAAATACATTCATATTCTTTATTCACTGTATATGCACAATATGCCTTATACAGTCCGACACCATACCACGTCTGGTGGAGTGCTTTGAATGGCGGAGTTGGTGGCCTTGGGTAGATTGATAGAAAAGCCTTTTTTACTTTATATATGGCTTTTTCTTCACATTTGCATGTCTAACAGCATTATGGTGGCAGGAAGAAATAGAATTATCAAAATGATTTACATTAAAATAAGAATGCAGCAAAAGAAAACTTAAATAAAGCAATGTAAATGGGTGCGGAAGCAAACTGGCAATGTCTTCTATAAGGTGAAGTGCCTTCATGGCCCGGCTCATTTATGAATACCTGATGGAAATCAAGATAACATCAGTCTGTCAAATCTTTAATCCTTTATTGGAAGTTCACCCAAAAATAAAAATGTTGTTATCATTTACTCTGACTGAGCTCCTGTATGCTGCTGTGAGTGAGATCTTCATTAGAAACCTTGAGCCCTTCACCAGGATCTGTGCCAGAGAGGCAGCGGGCGTTACAGTGACGGGAACTAGTGATAGCATGGATGCTACATCGGATCTAGCTCCAAGAAAAAAGGTTGAATCAGTGAGTTGCACGAACTGTGAACAACTTATTGAGAAAATGACACAACTCGAAAAGAAGATTGAAACGCTATCTCAAATACGTGAGAGTGAGCAATTTATTGACTCTGTAGTGGCTAGTATACAAGGTGCGGAGCCGCCTGACGTAAATGGCCACACGCAGATTTTCATTCATGGAACTACAGCAAATGCTGAACATTCTATTGATTTGGCTGACACGGTACCTTGGATATGTCCTAATGAAACTGGATTAGATTAGATTAGATTAGATTCAACTTTATTGTCATTACACAAGTACAAGTACAAGGCAACGAAATGCAGTTTAGGTCTAACCAGAAGTGCAATAGCAGCAAGTGCAGGATATATACAGTGGTTGCGTAAGTGCAGGACATGGAAATGTACTGAATATATATAAATATGTATAAATAGAGAGACGGTTATTACTATAAACAGAACTGAATTTACAGGTGAATATGTACAGTGAATAAATATACAGATGGCTATTACTATAAACAGAATTTACAGGTGAATATGTACTATGAATATAATATACAGATGGCTATTACTATAAACAGAATTTTACAGATAGAGGTATACAATAATATGTTAGGCTAATATGAGGAATATAGCAGTGGATTAAGGTAGTGCAATAAATTATGGACAGAGCTATGGACAGAAAGAAAAAAGTGTAAAAGTGCAGTGGAAAGTGGTTGCATATTACAGTTAGAAGTACGGTGTAAAATGCAAATGTAAACATTGGTACTATACAGACGGCAGTGCAAATGAGCATAATCCAGTTAAGATATGGTAGTGCAAGATGCATAAGTAAACAGTTGTTACTGTAATAAACAGTCGGTAGTGCAAATAACAAAGTGAAGGCAGATGTGAGGTAGGAGAGTTAGCAGTTTATGAGGGAAGTGGATCAACAGGGGTTTGAGTTCAATAAAGAGACAGCTCTGGGGAAAAAACTGTTCTTTAGTCTGCTGGTCCTGGTCCGGAGGATCCTGAAACACCTGCCGTAGGGCAGGGGAGAAAACAGTCTGTGGGCTGGGTGAGAGGAGTCCTTGAGGATGCTGCAAGCTCGATGCAGGCAGCGTTTCCTCTGGATGTGCTCGATGGCAGGTAGTGGAGTCCCTGTGATGCGCTGGGCAGTTTTCACCACCCGCTGCAGTGCCTTGCGCTCCGCAACAGAGCAGCTCCCATACCATACTGCCACACAGTTGGTCAGGATGCTTTCTATTGCGCAGCGGTAGAAGTTCACCAGGATAGCTGAGGAGAGCTGATTCTTCCTCATTGTCCTCAGGAAGAAGAGGCGCTGGTGAGCCTTCTTGACCAGGCTGGAGGTGTTGGTCGTCCACGACATGTCCGCCGAGATGTGGATCCCCAGGAACTTGAAACTGGAGACACGCTCAACAGCCATTCCATTGATGTGGATGGTGTCGTGTGTGCCTCTTGACTCTTTCCTGAAGTCCACGATGAGCTCCTTCGTTTTGGTGGTGTTGAGGAGCAGGTTATTATCAGCGCACCATGTGGCCAGGTGCTGGATCTCTTCCTTGTAGGCAGTCTCATAGTTGTTGCTGATGAGACCAATCACCGTAGTGTCGTCCGCAAACTTGACGATGGAATTAGATCCATACACAGGCTTGCAGTCGGAGGTGAAGAGGGAGTAGAGAAACTGACTTAGCACACAGCCCTGTGGTACACCAGTGTTGAGTGTGATGGACGTGGAGCAGGTGGATCCTGATCGAACATTCTGGGGTCTGTCAGTTAGGAAGTCCAAAATCCAGTTAGCAACGGAGACTTCAAAACCGCTCCACGATGACATTGTCTTTTTTTTAAAGGTCCCATGGCATGGCATTTTTCTATTATTTTATAATGTTTCCTGAGGTGCATTTATATTGTTAGTATTATTTTTACATAAAAACATAGTTTAGAAATAAAAGGCATTTTTTTCTATACTGTTATTACCCCTGTGGCTGAATGCCCTGTTTCAAGGGGTGTGTCTGCTGTGAGACTTCAGTGAAAACACCCACTGTTGTAATTGGCTGACATATTTGCATTTGAAATGAGTGTTAGATTATGTTGCGGAAGGGGCGTGGTTTAGCGAGGCACTGCATGCACTGCAGGAGATAGAGAGACTGTCTGGGCACTCGTGAACCAGGGAGCGCTGGAGGAAGTTTTATTGTACTGAGTTGTTGAGAGCACTGTGCTGTTAGCGCAAGCTTATTTTGTTTGTATCTGAGAGCTCTGAATAAACAGTCCCAGTCACGTCGACTCTGTCTTCTTCCACCTTATTCTACAAACTTTGTAACACATGTAATGTACCCTTACAGCTGTCGAGATGAACAAATCGTCAAAGTGCTGATTATAGCATTATTTTTAGATATCTTCCCATCACATGAAAGGCTGCGGTGATGAGCATTGAGTACAGACATTACTGTGCATTGAGCATTGAGTACAGACATGTGATCGTGAATGCAGTGATCTCGTCATTGCAACGCGTTTTCTCTCACAAAATGCTTTCACCACAAATAACAACAAACACAGCGTCAATATGAATACAGTAAGAGCTTCGTTGTTCAGCATAACAGCGTCATTCCTTATAATGGCAGTTTAGGCAAGTGTGCAGATATACTCGCGACGTGTGATTGACAGATCCGAACATTATAAAGAGTGTTCTTTGATCGTTCTCTGTAGTTTAATCACTTAAAAAACGGATTTGTTTCGTGCTACTAACAGAAACAATCGTTTTAGTCACTGGCTTGATTCACTGATGCATTACGCTTAGGGCATCAAGACGGCGATCATTAAACAATCTAGAAAGAAAGTCTGAGTGAACTTGAATGATTAGCTACACATCAGAAATCAATGATCAGGCATTAATGAACACTGTTACTCACTGTTTGTCGCGGTGCTGTCGAATCCATATCGTAAAGTCTGTTTGTAAAGCCTGTGCTGACATAAACTAAATCCATTTTCTCATGCTCTAGGCGGGCAAACAGAGGAAGGGGAGGTAACCTTTCCTGTAATGACGACATAACAGGCAATTAAACTGGTTTAAAACATACATTAAAGGGAGGTATTTTTATGTTAAACTTGGAGAACATATGTCTGAGAAACATGAAATCCTCTGTGGAGTCCCACAAGGAAGCTGCCTTGGTCCTTGGTATTATTTTCATTGTACATGCTGCCACTTGGTGACATCATCAGAGAAAACAATGTGTGCTTCCATAGTTATGCTGACGACACACAGCTCTATATTTCTGTCGAGCAAAATGATAGTACAGCTGTTAATTCTATTACTACCTTATGGCAGTAAATAATTGGATGAGTAATAATTTTCTAAAATTAAATGAGGATAAGACTGATATTCTATTAGTTGGCCCAAAATCTAAGAGAGAAATGCTGCTCCAGAATTTAGTCAAATTGACTCTGTGGATTAGACAGGAGGTTACAAGTCTTGGTGTTATTTTAGACTCGAATCTAAGTTTTGACTCCCATATTACAAAGGTAACAAAATCTTAATTTCTTTCATCTAAGAAATATAGCTAAAATAAGACCTCTCTTAAACCGGAAAGATGCAGAAAAACTAATCCATGCTCTTATCTCAAGTAGACTAGACTATTGTAATGCACTTTTTACCAGTCTCCCTCAAAAATAAATAAACAGACTTCAGCTTATTCAAAATTCAGCAGCTCGGTTACTAACCAGAACTAAAAAGAGAGAACATATAACACCAGTATTAGCTTCACTGCACTGGCTTCCAATAAAATTTAGAATAGATTTTAAAGTCCTCCTCATCACATACAAAGTTCTTAACGGTCAAGTGCCGAACTATATTGCCAGTTCTTTTGTTAATTATATTCCATCAAGAACCCTAAGATCATCTAGTGCAGGTTTATTGGAGGTTAAAGGGTTAGTTCACCCAAAAATGAAAATGATGTCATTAATTACTCACCCTCATGTCGTTCGACACCCGTAAGACATTCGTTCATCTTCGGAACACAAATGAAGATATTTTTGTTGAAAGCTGAGGCTGAGAAAGGCCTCAGATAGGCCTCCATAGGGATTCAGTACATTTACACTCACAAGACCCATAGAAGGCACTAAAAACGTCGTTACAAAGTCCATCTCACTACAGTGGCTCTACAATAATTTTAAGAAGCGACGACAATAGTTTTTGAGCGGAAAAAAAAATCAAAATAACGACTATTCCACAAGTTCTTGTCTTGAACTATTTTTGGGTGAACTAACCATTTAACAGTTATTGACGAAGGAAAATCAGTGATGCGGCCTTTGCAAATTATGCACCAAAACTATGGAACACGCTACCATTAGATATTAGGAAAGCTAGTACTCTTAGTATTTTTTAAAGTAATTGGCATTTAATTAGTTAGGCCTACTCCAAATTATGCTTATAATCAATTATGTCTTATTTTTTTGTATTTCTTGTCAGATATGTTGTGTAAGTTTGTATATGTTTTGTATTTTATTCGGTATGTTGCATTTTCCCTTTTTGTATTTCTTATGATTGATGGATATGTTTTTATTGAAAAGCACTGAACTGCATTATATGCCTGAAAGTGCTATATAAATAACGTCTCGGTTACGTATGTAACCCTCGTTCCCTGAGGAGGGAACGGAGACGTACGTTAGTGACTAACGAATGGGGGTTTCGCTTAGAAGCCTATTACCTTCGAGAATTCAACAGCGCCCAATGGCAGTGCCAATGCCATGGGCATGCGGAATTTGCATGCGTAACTCCGCCCCACCTCGTGGGTATATAAGGAAGTACGCTGGCAACATCGCATTATGTTACTGCTGCAGGAGACAAGACTGAACTCCGCGTTCCAGGCAGCACAGCTGACGTGGCAGAGGAAACGTACTACTACTTCAGTCACTACGACGTACGTTAGTGACTAACGAATGGGGGTTCCAATACAACAACGCCACTCAGCGGTCTTCCAGTGCCCTGCGTAAGTGTGAGTACCCTGTCGTAAGACTAGTACGGACGAAGGACTCCCACTTATCACAGGAATACCAAGGTACACTGGGAAGCATATCCCAGTGAGGGAATGCCAGATGCCTACCCGTAGGGAGGACTTAAGAATACACATATGACCCGCTAAGGGCTGCATATGGAAGAACTCCTGCTCACTGAGGAGGCTTACGGTGGAAATACTCGTGTGGGGGTCGCCGGAGGAGAACCATGCACACGGAGCACCTGGCCGGACATGAGGGTCTGGGCTCAAAAAGGCAGACTGAACTGATGTCGGCGTAAGCAGTGCTGGAGGAGCTCAGGGCTCTCGGGGAGCTCACCTGAGGAAAAAATATCGCACGTATCCAGTCCTTGGAGTGGAATGGCGAGCAAGCGAAGACACCTGAGCCTGGCCCATTACCGGCCACCCGTAGGGGCGAGTACATAGTCGGACACTGGCTCCACTCAGAGATTGTAGAATCTGGCGAATGTGTTAGGTGTCGCCCAGCCTGCAGCTCTGCACATGTCTGTTAGCGAGGCGCCATGCGCTAAAGCCCAAGAGGAGGCCACACTCCGGGTGGAGTGTGCCCTGACCCCAAGGGGACATGGTCAACCTTGCTGCTGTTAAGCCAAAACAAGGGTGTCCACTATCCAGTGAGACAACCTCTGCTTTGAGAGAGCACTTCCCTTCCGCTCTCCACCATAACAGACAAAGAGCTGGTCTGAGGTCCTGAAACATCGCGTACTGTCTACATAGGCGCGGAGAGCGCGTACTGGACAGAGCAATGCCAAGGCTGGGTCTGCCTCCTCCAAAGGCAGCGCTTGCAGGTTCACCACCTGATCTCGGAACGGAGTGGTGGGAACCGTGGGCACATATCCGGGCCGGGGTCTCAGGATCACGTGAGAGTTACCGGGCCCGAACTCCAGGCACGCTTCGTCAACCGAAAATGCCTGCAGGTCCCCTACCCTCTTAAGAGAGGCCAATGCGGTCAGCAGAGCCGTCTTCATCGACAGAAACTTAATATCGACCGACCGCAAAGGCTCAAAGGGAGGCCTCTGCAGAGCACTTAGGACTACTGCGAGGTCCCAAGAGGGAACGAGAGGAGAGCGAGGAGGATTCAGTCTCCTCGCTCCCCTCAGGAACCTGATGATCAGGTCGTGCTGACTTACCTTTTTGTCTCCCAGGAGATCGTGGTGGGCAGATATTGCGGCCACGTACACTTTAAGGGTGGAAGGAGACAGCCTTCGTTCCACCCCCTCCTGGAGAAACGATAGCACGGACCCGATCGGGCATTTCCAGGGGTCTTCTTGGCGGGAAGAACACCATGTGACGAAGAGGTTCCACTTCAACGCATAGAGACGTCGCGTAGACTCAGCTCTAGCGGAAGTGATGGTAGCGACCACCGCAGGTGGAAGACTACTCAAACCTGCCGCGTCCCGTCCAGAAGCCACACGTGGAGCTTCCAGAACGCTGGACGCGGGTGCCAAAGGGTGCCCCGTCTCTGAGTAAGGAAGTCTGGTCTCAGAGGAATAGGCCAGGGAGGGGCTGTCGCAAGGAGTAACAGTTCTGAGAACCAGGTCTGGCCGTGCCAATATGGGGCGACCAAAATGACCTGCTCCTTGTCCTCCCTGATCTTGCACAGAACCCGTGCAAGAAGGCTCACTGGGGGAAACGCATACTTGCGTAGACCCGGCAGCCAGCTGTGCGCCAGTGCATCCGTGCCGAGAGTGCCCTCGGTCAGGGAATAATACAGGGAGCAATGGGAAGAGTCCTGGGAGGCAACAGGTCCACCTGAGCGTCGCCGAACCGTTCCCATATCAGCTGAACCGTCTGGGGATGGAGTCTCCACTCTCCCGGGAGAGGCTGAATCCGTGAGAGCTCGTCGGCTGCACAGTTCAGGTCTCCGGGGATATGGACAGCACGAAGCCTCAGGACCTCAGGTGCTTCTGACTCCATAAAATGAGATGGCGGGCGAGTTGAGACATACGGCGGGAGCGTAGAAAGCCCTGGTGGTTGATGTACGCTACTATGGCCGTGTTGTCTGTCCTGACTAGTACATGTTGACCCCTCAGCAACGCTCGGAAGCGGTGCAGGGCGAACCGTACTGCCAGTAACTCGAGGCAGTTGACATGCAGAAGGCGCTGGGGTCCTGTCCAGGAGCCCGCGGCTGCTTGTCCATTGCACATGGCACCCCAACCCGTGGATGATGCATCTGTTGATACAACAACATGCCTGGAAACTCGTTCTAAGGACACTCAAAACTGAGGTTCGTCCACGGGGGGAGAGTCTGTAAGCAGGCCCGAGTCACTTGTACCCGGAGCGTGCCAGACCGCCATGCCCATCTCGGGACTCGATCGCGTAGCCAGTGCTGAAGCGGTCTCATATGTAGCAATCCGAGCGGCGTCACCACGGCTGCGGAAGCCATATGCCCCAGGAGCCTCTGAAACAGTTTCAGTGGAACCGCACTCTTGCCCTCGAGTTGACGAAGGGAAGTCAGCAGAGACTGCGCTCGCTCGCTCGAAAGCTGCGCGCACATGGCGACCGAGTCGATATCCATACCGAGAAAAGAGATCCTCTGCACGGGGCAAAGTTTGCTCTTCTCCCAGTTGACCCGAAGGCCCAGACGGGCTAGGTGATGGAGCACCAGATCTCTGTGTCCGCAAACCTGCTCTCGAGAGTGACCCAGTATGAGCCAGTCGTTGAGGTAGTTCAGGATGCGGACCCCGTGCTGCCGAAGGGGCACAAGGGCTGCCTCGGCAATCTTCGTAAAGACGCGAGGGGACAGAGATAGCCCGAATGGTAGAACTGCGTACTGATATGCCCGCCCCTCGAAAGCAAACCGTAGGAACGGTCTGTGTCGAGGTAGAATGGAGACATGGAAGTAGGCGTCCTTCAGGTCGATCGCTGCAAACCAATCGTCCGGACGAACGCATTCGAAAAGGCGTTTCGCTGTCAACAGGCGTTTCGCTGTTTCTTGAACAGAAACCTCTGGAGGTAACGGTTCAAGACGCGCAGGTCCAGGATTGGTCGTAACCCACCGGTCTTTTTGGGTACAATGAAGTACGGGCTGTAAAACCCGCAGTTCATCTCGGCTGGAGGGACAGGTTCTATCGCACCCTTCGCCAGTAGGGTGGCAATCTCCGCACGCATGACGGGGGCATTGGCCCTGATCAAAGTGTAACGGACTCCCCGGAAACAGGGAGGAACCTGCACGAACTGAATCGCGTAGCCGCGCCTGACGGTCTTCGCGACCCAGCGGGACAGTCCCGGAAGCTGAAGCCAGACTCCCAAGAACTGCACCAGCGGGGTTATTCGGACCACAGACGTACCCGGTGTGGGTTTGCAGCGTCACCGGCCCGGACATGGGAGGCTGAGGGGCGTCCCATTGTGGGGGCACGGTTAACTGCTGCGTCCTGACAGAGGAGACCAGGGAAGGACGCACGTTCCACTGGAGTCTGCTCTGCCAGGAGGCTGGCGACAGAGAGGGATGCGAGTGGCGGGACCCGTGGGTGGCGCGCACTGTCATCACCGGACTCTGTGGGCTCAGGGATGGGAGTGTTAATTCTTTCTTTGACCAAATTAGGGTGCTGCTGACCCGTGGGCCAGCAGCTGAACAAAGGATTCTCCACCGGGGGAAGGAGTGGTCCTGCTACCATCTCCTGGAAAGAATACTCCATCCCTGAGCCATCCGTCTCAGGAACGCCACTTGGCCTGGCGTTTAGCGGGGCGCGGGGCGGGCTGAGCGGATTGTGACGCCTTCCTTCGGCGACCTCTGCCACCCGGCCCGGGTGAAGGCTGCTGCTTGGGCCGGGCGGGAGGGGCGGGAGCCTTAGGAGGGCGTCCTCAGCGTGGAGCAGACTGAGGCGACCGTGCCGGCGGCTGAGTGGAGGCAGCAGCTGGCCGCCGGGGCAGTACATGTTTAATAGCCTCAGTCTGCTTCTGGGCGATTGAGAACTGTTGGGCAAAGTCCTCAACCGCCCCGCCGAAGAGGCCAGCCCGGGATATGGGGGCATCGAGGAACCGGGTCCGCTCGGTGTCCCGCATATCAGCCAGATTTAGCCACAAATGTCTTTCCTGGACCAACATTTGTGGACATCACTTGACCCAGGGAGCGTGCGGTCACCTTTGTCGCCCGGAGAGCGAGGTCGGTGGCGGCATGCAGCTCGTTTAAGAGCCCCGGATCAACTCTGCCCTCGTGCATGTCCCTGAGGATCCTGGCCTGGTAGACCTGGAGGATCGCCATGGCATGCAAAGAGGCGGCAGCCAGCCCCGCGGCTCTGTGCGATTTCGCCACCAAGGTTGATGTGAATCGACAGGCTTTGGAGGGGTGCTCAGGATCACCACGCCAGGTCGAAGCGCTCTGCGGACACAGTTGCATCGCAACAGACCGTTCAACCGGGGGGACCCCAGTGTACCTGTTGGCCGCGGCCCCATCAAGGGCAGAGAAGGCGGAGGAAGTCGCCGAACGGTCGCGGGAAGACAACGGGGACTTCCACGACCGCGTGAGTTCCTCATGCAGCTCGGGAAAGAAAGGAATCGGGGGCGGGGACTGACGTGTGTCAGCGCGCGCTCCCAAAAACCAATCATCGAGCCGCGAGCGCTCGGGACAGGGCGGAGGGTTCCACTCTATCCCCAGCGTCGTGGCTGCCCGAGACAGCATGGCTGTCAGCTCTGGGTCCGACTCGGGCAATGCTGGAACGCCCGAGGGCGGCAACATAGCCGAGTCATCATCCTCAGAGGACTCAAGCCCACCTTGTGATGCGGTGACAGACATCGCATCCTCCTCTGGAGCGCCAAACGAGATGCGCAGGGGGGCCGAAGCAGGCCCCGCAATCTGCGTCTGAACGCTCGCGGGTTGCAGTGTGCAAGACGGGGGTGTGGCCCGAGGCATAAGCGTCGGGGCTTTGTTCCACACCGTAACGTCAGGTCACCCTGACCACCAGCCGAAGTACTGGGTCTCGCGGACTCAGTAGATCGGGGTGTGGTAGAGGGGACTCTCACTTCAGAACGAAGGTCATGGAGTCTCGACCGCAACACCGCGATGGTCATATTCCCGCAGTGGGAACATGACTCATCCACAAACGCTGCTTGAGCATGCTGTAAGCCCAAACATACCAAGCAGTGTTTGTGCCCATCAGAAGAGGAAAGCGACCGGCCACACCCAGAAGTACACGGACGAGACATCCTGAAAAGGACGCGTCACGTGCAAGCTCTTTTTGTGAGAGGATAGCCTCGCAGAGAACACCGAAGCGCCCAGGGACCACACACCAGCTGTCTAGCAGACCACTGCGCAGATCAGCAGGCAGGCAGTATGTAATCGCTGGAACGCGCCGTACAACCAAACGCCTCTGGAAAGCTGCTCGTCTCGAAGGCTGACAAAGACTCAGATCAGCCTTGAAGGAGTGAAGATATCTCTTGGCTCCAAAGCAGAAACATAATGCGATGTTGCCAGCGTACTTCCTTATATACCCACGAGGTGGGGCGGAGTTACGCATGCAAATTCCGCATGCCCATGGCATTGGCACTGCCATTGGGCGCTGTTGAATTCTCGAAGGTAATAGGCTTCTAAGCGAAACCCCCATTCGTTAGTCACTAACGTACGTCGTAGTGACTGAACGAAAGGGAAAGTTTATTATTATTATTATTATTACTCACTCTCATGAGGATCCAAACCTGTATGACTTTCTTTCTTCCATGGAACACAAAAGATGATATTCTGAATAAATGTTTTGTCCATACAGTGAAAACTGCATTGGAACCCCTTGAAAAACAAGTACACTTTAGCATACCTTTAAAAAGAGTAATTATTACAGAAATAATATACTTTAAAAGCATATACTTGTAGGTTCAGAAACACTGTTAATTTAATTTAAATCAACACCTTGGTTTTGCTATGTTTTATAGAACCAGCATGCTGTTGTATGCTGTTGTTGAATCATACCTGATGCATCCATACTTGCATCCATACTACCAGTGGAAGCTGATGTGCCAGTTGTTAGTTATTGCCATAGTGTGTTTGTTATTTTTGGGGCGGAGCAATAAAGGAGGGGTGTGTTTGGGTGTGTTTGTCGATTTCAAATATCAACAGTGTGTCTCAGAAAACGCTTACTGTGAACTGAATGTATCGTTTTGAACAGATTTCAGAATTACAATTAGATTAAAATGTATTATTGTTTTTTTTTCACCCACTTAAGTAGGATCTTTATATGTAATTTCATAATTACTTCTGTTGGCTTTGAAATATGGTTAAAGTGTACTGCCAAATTTACATTTATGATAAACTAAAACATACTTGTAATTTTTTGTGAAACTTGTGTCATATATTTAAATATATTTGTAATATAAATATACATTTGTAATGATAAGTTTGCAATTTAGTAAATAAAAAAAATAAAAAAACTTTAACTGTAATATTGAGTAACACACTACAATTAAAATTATAAGTACTTTACATGTGCCTTGTTAAACATATCGAAATTAGTATACTTCTTTCAGTCACAGCATAAATTATTACAACATAATGATTTAAAATGTGCTTTCAAGTAAAACTTTTAATTTGACATCATTACAAAGTGCACTTTTCAAAATGTATTTAAGTTTGTTAAGAAACTTACCCCCAGTTTCACAGACAAGGCTTGAGCTGTTTTAACTGAAAGAAACTTGCTCTGACATGTCTTAAAATATGTTACTGCCATTGTTTTGTCTGAAGATGCACACCAGTAATGTTTTTTTTTCTCCTAAGGAACATTAAAAGCTACTTAAATGTACTAATTGAACTAAACTCTAATCCTGGCTTAATCCAAGCCCTCTCTGTGAAACCAGGCCAAAGTGTACTCTCTTTAAGTTTCATTAATATATTGCATTTTTTTCAAATATATGTTTAAGATTTGAAGTATACTACAAGTGCACACTCAATATAATTATGTGCACTTCTTTTTAAAAAAGGAAAAACATTTTTTTAAAAAAATTTTTTTTATCTTCTTTAAGTTATAAAGTAGGCCTACAGGTTTGAAACGACAGGAGCTGTTTAACATAGAAATGACTGAGCTTCATCAGTATATCTTATCCAGCACTTCTCTTTAGCAGAGCCCCCCTCTTCCTTATTAAATGATCCTGTAACTCTCAGGAGGAGGGCCAATTAGGTGGCTGAATCTCAGACACATGCACTTCTGTGAATAAACATGATCACAAACAAGTGTATCTGCACTCCTGCAGATGCATGTCTGTCCCTCCTCTTTAATTAGCTCCAGAAAATCACCTTCACCTGATTGACATCTCCGTTATGTCAAAACTGTAGAATATTCCATCATGTAAACTTAAATCAAGACGCATCATTCCTGTTTACTAGACATATCTGTTTTATCTACAAGCTGGTGGTACGTAACTCCTAATAAAGACGGTTTGTGTGCGCCATCAGTCGTGGTTCTTTGGAGGTGTGTGCGAGACTCAGAGAAGCATGACAGACTCCCCCTGTGCAACACAACACACTGATTGGCAAATTGCCAAGCATATCCGCTGCAGCCTGAGTTGCGAGTGGCAGGTAGAAATTGAAAAATGTGAAGCACACTTTTCCGCTGATTGCTCAAAAGATTACCGACGCTCTCCTTCGCTTTCTCTGCATCCAGGTTATTTTCTGCTCTTTCCTTTTCATATAAATGCGGTAAATACATAACTAGCTGTAACTAGCAAGCGTGGTGACAAGCAGTCTATTGAGTGTGAATGTGGGAACTCTGACTGGAGAGAGGCTCAGGGGGAGAGTGTGTCATATTTGTCACCTTGTTTTCATGTGTATGATGGCTCGAGAGAATAGAGCCGTGGCAGCTGTTGTCATCTGCTTTGTCACTCTCTGAATCCGGCCGTCCATGTCAGCCTGGCAGACAATCCGTCCTTCCATTGATTGTGTCACTCAAGTGTTGGTTTATTTGCCTTGCTGTAGCATTTAAGCACCTAACGGATTGAAAATCACTCTGGCGGTGTCGAGATGTCTTCATCCGACTCTGGATGTTCACTATTGCACCGATGACTGTCAGCTGCTAAGCCCACAGAGCCCTCAGTGGACATTGGCAGCCTCTAATTTACCAAGATAGGCCTGTGAGAGTGGCGGCTTTCTCCCCAGCAGGTCTACCTTTTCTCAGTCTATTAAAATTCTCCTGCTAATAAAAGCAAATTTGATAAACGCCTTTTCTACCTGTTCCATTACGGAGGCCCTGCTGTGCAGTCACACAAGAGGCTGAAAAGAGCCCTCTCTCAGTGAGTCGAGCCACCAAAAGAGCAATTAAATGAGGTACACTTACCTTACTCGCCCCTCTCTCTTTATAACTGCCTTTAAACGTTCATTTCAAAGCCCATGCTGCTCTTTCTTAGTTACCGGGGGGGGGACGCAACTTTATATGTTATGTGTCCAATGTACAGTATGTTCATTAAAAGCCTTATGTTATCACATATGGCACAAATGCTGCCATGTTGGAATGACTGAATTTATGAGCTGAGCATGACTAAGCGGCACCATAAAGATGTAATTACCAACAGGAACCTTACACCCCAACTTTGAATTCCGAGTTCAGTGGCGGAAACCAATTTGTGTTGATAATAATAAGTAATTGGGACTGGTTTGACTGCAAAATTCTTATGCATGCTCATTTTGTGAACTGCGGGGTTATAATCGTTTTTTACTTCTAATTTATTTTAAATTTAGTGTTTATTTTTTGCCAAAGTTAATTCACTAAAAAATAAATAATGTCAGCATCAAACGTAAATTGTGATCCCCATTTATTCCCTATTAAGAGTTTCAGGAATTATTATTTAATATTGCACGTTCAGAGCTTTAATTATAAGTGCTAAGGTTCTCATTCTACATACCTTTGTGTCCTATGCAAACAAGGAATTATGTTTATTATTAAATAATTGCAGTAATCAACTTTGCATGTGTATATAAGCTACCACAAAAAAAAATCACGTAACCAATTGGATCATTGTTGTTTGCTAATTGCTGTGATCATTGGCAATTTGCTGAAGGAAAAGGATTGAAAGTTATCTGCCCATTAGGCAACTAACTATTTTATAGCCCAGCCCTCACGTCATTAAGGAAGAAATGTCATTGTAACGGGGAGAGGACGTTAATTTTTTTATTAAAGATTATGGGGTCGCATTAATTTAAAATGTAAGGATGTGCTCAGATAGCCTAAATTATTTATAATAAAGAATTAAATATTCCATAAATAATATGAAATGTCGGTTTTGATTTCATAGATGCAAAAACATTTTTATTTCTCAGCACAGTTTAGTGTTACTGCCTGTTTAATGCAGGTGGGTCTTAAAGTTTCATGTTTTAGAATGTACATCATTTACACATTATAGGATATTTAAGATCATTAGAGTGGGTCGAAAAAACCTACATCAAATCATAATTACGATTTCCGTAGGAACTTCCCTGAACTTAAAGAGCAAATTGTGGTTGGCCATGGTGTTGAGGTGATTGACATGATCCTCATTGGTTTGATTTATCTAATGACCATCAAGACCTTACTAATTGATTGACTGATTGACAAGCTTGCTGATTCATTCTGACAGGTGGGTCCAGCCCCTGATTTATTGGTTTATGACTCCGGCCGCATAGTCTTGTCTTGGACATGTAAACACACACCTCAAGGTGGACCCTTAGGCATCTCTTCCCATGCCTCTTGGCATCCCTTTATCTCTCTTATCCAATGATGGTCTCTGTTCTCATTCATAGTCCCCAGGGTCTTGAGAGTGGAACAGTTCCCAGACCCTCCATTTGCAACGATCTTGTGCAGAACTTGTTTGTGTCCTGCTTGGTTTCAGTTGTGCGTATGACACAATAGAGGATATCATTTTTGGGGAGGTGTGGAGCAGTGAATTGCTCCCTACTCCACTAAGCCATCGTACTCAGACCTTTTACACTCAACACAATACACCCAGTAGCACACACACACAGCACTTACACCACAACCCCACCTCCTTTAAAACCAAACAGCACTTAGCAGTATTTTAGCCTCAAATGCACAGCCCACACACCATGACCCTGTCTGGAGCACCAACTGTCGACAACATTCAGGGTGTATGTTGTTTGTGAATTTCCTAAACGGTTACTTGTAAAATTCGGGTTTGGATGATTAAAAAGATGATTAAATTAAGAGAAAAACAACCTCAAAGTGGTATTATTTCTCTTGCCCTTATTCACATCTGCAGCCTCTTTTTGGACTCTTTGCCACTAGCTTCATTTTCACACTTAAATGTTCATTTGATTTACTTTCTCTTTGTGTTGTCCCCTTCCTTTAACAATGCCCCCTCCATTTTCTGCAGGAGAGGTTTAATTGCAGGGTTACGGGAGTGCAGTGCCCCTGGATGCTGCACGGCCGAAACGGGCCCTACCCTGTCATTTACTTGCGTCAAGCTCGGCTCAGCCATGGGGAAGCTGGAGATTTTCACGGCGGGCCCCGAGAGTATAGTGGACTTGTCTGCCCCTCAGCGGGGCTATAATGACAGATGCCTTTTAACGGCTGCATGGGTAGAAAAAAAAGGGGGGGAAACTGCGGGGCGCTTGTCAATGTGAAGGGGGATCATTTTTGTCACCAATATGTGACGTTTCTAATCTTTTTCCTCTGATTTGCTCCTTTTTGATGCCTTTGTAAGTGCAATGAGAGAGTTCATTTGTGTCTCATTGCGTGTCTCATTGCAGCTTCTCAATGTAATGGATGAAGATAAACACAGTTCATTCTCATGCACTGAAGCCAAATTATTATTAACTGCACTGTCAGATAAGTCTACACTCTACAAAAGTCTACAAAAAAAGATGGTTCTTTAAAGGTTATTTACACGTAGTAACAGTTCTATTTAGAACCGTATCATCCTGAAGAACCCTTTATAGGCTGAAATGGTTCTTTTGGGTTCTTTATTCTCGCCTTTTTTGTTTTTCAAATCTGTAACTGTCAAAGCCACCTCATTACTGATTTTCTGGAGCTCAGCCATAAACTGTCAACACACTCTCGACAGGTAATCTTTCTTTTATCTGACAGGTAAACAGGTTCTTTCTTAAAATGTCTATACATTTTAACTATAAAAATTGTAACTGGTTTCCTACCAATAATTTTTCTCTTTTTAGTTTAACACAACATGTAAGTGTGAGTAGCTTTGTTCAGTTAAGGATACTCATATTCTCTTCTCCACAAAGTAAGTAACAGAGATATTGAATTTATGATCCACATTGTTAGATTTTTTTAATCTAACATGCCTAGACTTTACTTTATTACTTTATGCCTAAACATACAGTCACTGTTTCCTTTTAACACAGACTCACATTTTTTGCTAATCATAAACATAATCATTTGACCTTCATAAACATAACTGTTTTTACAAAATCAAATGAAAGAGACTCTAAACTCAATTGTGTATTTCAGATGCTGTCATGTACCACAATCTCATCATCTACAAAGAGAAACTGCCACTCAGAATGTAAAGATCATAGAGGATTGTGAAGATATTTCACTGGAACTGAGTCTTCATTGCCTCTATCATGTTCAATGTCAATTGTTATTTATTAATGCGTTTAGCTAACAACTGTTGGTAGAAGACTGTAACCGAGACGTTCCCTTTCGAAAGGGAACTCGCGCTGCGTCAGCTGACGCTACGGGGAACGATATACCCACGCCGCCATGCCGAGGGGAGTGCATGCCTACTGGCAGTGACAACTTTTGCTATAATTTGCCATGTTAATAAAAAAGTACCTAATTGACACAACAAGCTGTTTCATTTATTTATTTATTTATTTATTTTATTTTAAACCCAAATAGAGGCAACAATGAGGCCTGGCAGATAGAGGACTAAAAAATATTAATACATAATATATACATATAATATTAATAATAATAATAATAATAATGAAAATAAACTATTATTACAATTTTTATTTATAACACCATTAAGGTGCTGTAACAGTTTCTTTTTTAAAGCATGGTTCTCTATGGAACCTTATAAAAAGGGTTCTATTTTTAAAAAATGTTTTACATAAAGTTTTCATGTGGTCCAGATGATGTGTGTTCTGAGGGTGAAGAGCTGTGCTCTGTTATCCTCAGGCAGTGTATTTGAGAGGTACAGAACAGAAGGGGACAGATGGGCCCAGTGAAAGTCTCCATTGAGAGAGCCTGTCCTCAGGCTCCAGCCCAGCTGTCAGAGAGCACTGAGACAGAGGGAAAGGTGAGATTCACCTATTTTAAAGGCAGACAAGTAACATATGTGTCAGAATTACTAATCTTACACAGAGGTGACTCAGTGTTTGGTAGCTGGAAGACCTGCCCCTGCGTAAATGATAGGCAGATTAAAGAAATCAATGGCCATTTGAAGGGCACTGGATTATCTGATTATCATCTCTTGAACAGGGAGTTGATTCCCAACCAGGGGTACGTGCACTTGAAAGACTTTCATTTGGCTTTTTTCAAACTAAAAAGGAAAAAGGCATTTATGACTTTAAAATATTAGGGTGTCAATAGATTACATTTGTAATGTGATTAATGTTGTTAAAGTAACAGAATATGTGTGCATTTAAAGCACCCAGACTGACTCTTGACCCCTCAATACTAAACCTTTTTGTCCTGTTTTTGTTCAAGAACATCTCAAAGCATAACAACCGATATCAAATTATAACAGAATCAACACAGCTTCTATATTTGTCGAATTGGATTAAAGCATTCTGCAAATTTAGCAATTTAGGGTCACAAAAACATGCTTCTATCTACATTTTTATCTGCATACAGTGCACTGCCAAAACAGACTTCACGGAAATTATGATTATGAGGCAGGTTATCAATTAATAAATACTTTTTTTCATGCGATTCCTTGCACAATACTGTGACGTCACAACACTTTTACCATAGTGCATGGTTTGTAAACTAATACAATTTGACGTTTGCATCACATAATCAGCTCCACAAGTATTAGTTTTCTGACATAGTAAACTTCTCACCTGCTCACCTGACACAGCATTGCACTTGTGATGCCGAGCACTTGGGTACGGGTCCCGTGAAAGAGCTCAAAGATTGTAGAAGCAAGCTAAAATGGCATGGTTGTTTCAGCAAATGCTTTTTTGTCTTTACTGTTTATGGTCGTTCAGGTTTTGGTATTGCTGCCCCAAATGAGTGGAATCTGCTACAAAAGTCATTGAAATTAGAGTCCTATATTTCAATCTCTGCATTAAAAAAACTACTTGGGAGTGTTTTTATTAGAGCATGTAAATGTTTTAAATTAATGTATATGTGTGTGTATTGTAATGTATGTTTGTATGTCTTTCAGGAGATTTAACTCTCCTTCCAGGCTGTTGTTGAAAATAAGAACTTGTTCTTAAGTGACTTGTCTGGTTAAATAAAGGTTAAAAAAAAAAAAAAAAAAAGTAAGGCCATTGGTTAGGTTTAGGGTTGGAGGTACATTATTTTAAAACGTGATATAGCATTAATCTTTTTAGCACCACTCACCGGACTTTTCATTTCTGAACTGCCACGATATGTACAACAACCAATGTGATAAACCTTTGCCAGATTCACATTCATCTGTTTCAGATAAAACCGAACCTGCTTTTAGTGCCACTCACTCGACACTTAACTTTGAAAGTGTTGCAAAATGTGCAAGAAGCAACATAATATCCTTTTCCAGAAATGTTGCTTTTGAGCTTGCAAATCAGCAGTATTTAAATATAACAACTTTCTCCACACTTAATCTTAGTATGTAATGTTCCTGCCCACAGGACGTCCTCTGATGGTCTTCTCAATAAATTACAGGTATCACTATGAACATATCTGGTCTGATGTCGATGAAGAAGTAGTAAGACAAAAAAGGTAACACTGCACTAGCTAAATTTCAGTTGAAAAGTTTCACATTTAAAAAGACTTCAGCATGCATGAGTAAACAAAAATTACTAACTTTATCAAAGTGTGTGTGTGTTTTTTTTTCTTCCTCTAACTTCAGTCTTTTACTTGATGACACAAGATAACAGGTTGGACTTTGGCAGTCACACGGATTACTTTCATTCAGTTCATTTAGTGAAATCCCTCTCGGATGAATACAGAGATGCAAACACTCCCTACACCTTCAAAAGCAGCAGGAACCAGGTTCGGAGCGCAGAAGGCCCTTGTCAGGTAACATGCAGGTTCTCTATGTGTTTATCACATCCACTCTCTTCTTTGTCCCTCACACTTCATCCCTGTCTTTTGATTTCTGCTCGGCTGCTCTCCAAAGGCTTTGACTGACGGTGTCACATTAAGCATGGGGAGACACGGTCGCTTAGGGAGGGGAGGAAGAGGGGTGGGAGCTCTTTGGCGCAGTAGGTAGAAACTACCGTAATTATAGAGCACAGACACACTGAGGAGGAGAAAAAGAGGCCGAACACGCAGCTCACATTAAAAAAGAAAAGCGCAAAAATAAAAGCAAGTGTGTTTTCATGCTGAAAGAAAAGAAAAAGGAGAAATAAGTGGAGAGAGAGGAAAGTAGGGGTTTGTAATGGGAGGAAAGAGCTTATACCGAACGAGAATTGTCTGTTTTTAGTGGATGTATGCAACTATTTGTAGGGGCTGTGTTGTCTAGGATGCGTGTGTCTGTGTTGATGTGTTTGATGTCAAATTTGAATACCTCACTTTTTGTAAGTGAATATTTTTCAAGTCCCCTAAGATAAAATAAAAACAGTAGCAGTGACAGTAGCGTTAATCAAAAGTAAAAAAAATAATAATATTTGTTTATTTTATTCATTCATTTACACCCTGCACTTGTCCTTAACATTTCACTTGGGTATTCAACAAGAGTCCAGGAAGATCAGCCTCACATATGAGCTCATATGTTATTTCCATTTATTTTCATCGTCCTCCAATTTCCTATATATATATATATATATATATATATATATATATATATATATATATATATATATATATATATATATATATATATATATATATATACACTCACCTAAAGGATTATTAGGAACACCATACTAATGTGTTTGACCCCCTTTCGCCTTCAGAACTGCCTTAATTCTACGTGGCATTGATTCAACAAGATGCTGAAAGCATTCTTTAGAAATGTTGGCCCATATTGATAGGACAGTTGATGGAGATTTGTGGGATGCACATCCAGGACACGAAGCTCCCGTTCCACCACATCCCAAAGATACTCTATTGGGTTGAGATCTGGTGACTGTGGGAGCTTTGTGACATGGTGCATTATCCAGCTGGAAGTAGCCATCAGAGGATGGGTACATGGTGGTCATAAAGGGATGGACATAGTCAGAAACGATGCTCAGGTAGGCCGTGTCATTTAAACAATGCCCAATTGGCACTAAGGGGCCTAAAGTGTGCCAAGAAAACATCCCCCACACCATTACACCACCACCACCAGCCTGCACAGTGGTAACAAGGCATGATGGATCCATGTTTTCATTCTGTTTACGGCAAATTCTGACTCTACCATCTGAATGTCTCAACATAAATCGAGACTCATCAGACCAGGCAACATTTTTCCAGCTTGTGCAAATTGTAGCCTCTTTTTCCTATTTGTAGTGGAGATGAGTGGTACCCGGTGGAGTCTTCTGCTGTTGTAGCCCATCCGCCTCAAGGTTGTGCGTGTTGTGGCTTCACAAATGCTTTGCTGCATACCTCGGTTGTATTGAGTGGTTATTTCAGTCAAAGTTGCTCTTCTATCAGCTTGAATCAGTCGGCCCATTCTCCTCTGACCTCTAGCATCAACAAGGCATTTTCGCCCACAGGACTGCCGCATACTGAATGTTTTTCCCTTTTCACACCATTCTTTGTAAACCCTAGAAATGGTTGTGTGTGAAAATCCCAGTAACTGAGCAGATTGAGAAATACTCAGACCGGCCCGTCTAGCACCAACAACCATGCCACGCTCAAAATTGCTTAAATCACCTTTCTTTCCCATTCTGACATTCAGTTTGGAGTTCAGGAGATTTTCTTGACCAGGACCACACCCCTAAATGCATTAAAGTAACTGCCATGTGATTGGTTGATTAGATAATTGCATTAATGAGAAATGTAACAGGTGTTCCTAATAATCCTTTAGGTGAGTGTATAATGAATATATAGCTGTGACTTCTTTTGCCTGGGCAGTGTATATACTATATTGCCAAAAGTATTGGGATATCCCTCCAAATCATTGAATTCAGGTGTTCCAATCACTTCCATGGTCACAGGTGTATACAATCAAGCACCTAGGCATGCAGACATCTTCTCAAACATTTGTGAAAGAATGGGTCACTCTCAGGAGCTCAGTGAATTCAAGCGTGATACTGTGATAGGTTGTCACCTGTGTAATAAGTCCATTCATGAAATTTCCTCACTACTAAATATTCCACAGTTAACTGTTAGTGGTATTATAACAAAGTGGAAGCAATTGGGAACATCAGCAACTCAGCCACAAAGTGGTAGGCTACATAAATCACAGAGTGGGGTCAGCGCATGCTGAGGCGCACACAATTTTGTGTGGCCTTCAGATTAGCTCAAGAACAGTGCGTAGAGAGCTTCATGGAATGGGTCTTCATGACCGAGCAGCTGCATCCAAGCCTTACATCAAGTGCAATGCAAAGCATCGGATACAGTGGTGTAAAGCACGTCGCCACAGGACTCAAACAATTCAGCAGTGGAGACGTGTTCTCTGGAGTGGCGAATCGTGCTTCTCTGTCTGGCAACCCAATGGACGAGTCTGGGTTTGGCGATTGCCAGGAGAATGGTACTTGCCTGACTGCATTGTGCCAAGTGTAAAGTTTGGTTTAGGGGGATTATGGTGTGGGTTGTTTTCCAGGGGTTGGGCTTGGCCCCTTAGTTCCAGTGAAAGGAACTATTAATGCTTCAGCATACCAAGACATTTTGGACAATTTCATGCTTCATGCATCTCAACTTTGTGGGAAAAGTTTGGGGATGGTCCTTTCCTGTTCCAACATGACTGCACACCAGTGCACAAAGCAAGGTCCATTAAGAGTCAAGTCAAGTCAACTTTATTTATATAGCGCTTTTTACCATGCAGATTGTTTCAAAGCAGCTTCACAGTGTTAAACAGGAAAATAATGCAACAGAATTTGATTCAGCTGAACAGCCAGAAAACGGTGATGTCATCTAGCTCATTTCAGTTATCATACAGTGACAATGTGGGCAGATCAGTAATTTAGTTGATGGGGTTAGTTGAACTGGGTTAATATGGTCATACTTCCTGGTTCTAGTAAGAACTTGAGCTGCTGCGTTTTGGACCAGCTGGAGTTTATTTATTAAGCAAGCAGGGCAACCACCCAGTAGAGCATTACAATAATCTAGCCTTGAGGTCATGAACGCATGAACTAACTGTTCAGCATTTTGCATTGAAAGCATATGCCGTAATTTAGATAAGTATATTTTTAAGATGGTAGAATGCAGTTTTACTGATGCTAGAAACGTGTCTTTCAAATGAAAGATTGGTATCAAAGAGCACACCCAGGTTCCTAACTGACAACGAGGACTTGACAGAGCAGCCATCAAGTGCTAGATAGTATTCTAGGTTACTACTTGTGGAGTTTTTTTGTCCAATAATTAAAAATTCATTTTTTTTCTGAATTAAGTTGCAGGAACTTACTAGAATTTTTTATATCAGCTATGCATTCCGTTAATCTTGTGAATTGGTAAATTTCGTCAGGGCGTGAAGAAATATAGAGCTGAGTATCGTCAGCATAACAATGAAAACTAACGCCATGCTTCCTAATGATATCTCCCAGTGGTAGCATGTACAGGGTGAAAAGCAACAGTCCTAGCACTGAGCCTTGCGGTACTCCATACGGAACAGTCCATACTGGTGATCGGTATGACATCTCTTCATTTAGACATGGATGAGTTTGGTGTGGAGGACTGGCCTGCACAGAGTCTTGACCTCAACCCGATAGAACACTTTTGGGATGAATTAGAGCAGAGACTGCAAGCCAGGCCTTCTTGTCCAACATCAGTGCCTGAACTCATAAATGCGCTTCTAGAAGAACACACTCCTAAACCTTGTGGAAAGCCTTCCCAGAAGAGTTTAAGCTGTTATAGCTACAAAGGGTGGTCCAACTCCATAATAATCCCTGTGGATTAAGAATGGGATGTCATTAAAGTTCATGTGCATGTAAAGGCAGATGTCACAAAACTTTTGGCAATATAGTGTATATACTGTACACTGATCAGGCATAACATTATGACCACTGACAGGTGAAGTGAATAACACTGATCTCTCTTCATCACGGCACTTGTTAGTGGGTGGGATATATTAGGCAGCAAGTGAACATTTTGTCCTCAAAGTTGATGTGTTAGAAGCAGGAAAAATAGGCAAGCGTAAGGATTTGAGTGAGTGTGACAAGGGCCAAATTGTGATGCCTAGACAACTGGGTCAGAGCCAAAACTGCAGCTTTTGTGGGGTGTTCCAGGTCTGCAGTTGTCAGTATCTAACAAAAGTGGTCCAAGGGAGGAACAGTGGTTAACCGGCATCAGGATCTTGATCGGCCAAGGCTCATTTATGCACGTGGGGAGCGAAGGCTGGCCCATGTGGTCCGATCAAACAGACGAGCTACTGTAGCTCAAATTGCTCAAGAAGTTAATGCTGGTTCTGATAGAAAGATGTCAGAATACACAGTGCATCACAGTTTGTTGCATATAGGGCTGCATAGCAGCAGACCAGTTAGGGTGCCCATGCTGACCCCTGTCCACCGCCAAAAGTGCCAACAGTGGGCACGTGAGCATCTGAACTGGACCACAGATGAATCACATTTTCTTTTACATTGCGTGGGTGGGCAGGTGTGTGCATGGCTTACCTGGGGAACACCTGGCACCAGGATGCACTATGGGAAGAAGGTAAGTTGTCGGAGGCAGTGTGATACTTTGGGCAATGCTCTGCTGGGAAACCTTGGCTCCTGCCATCCATGTGGATGTTACTTTGACACGTACCACCTACCTAAGCATTGTTGACCATGTACACCCTTTCATGGAAACTGTATTCCCTGCTAGCTGTGGCCTCTTTTAGCAGGATAATGTGCTCTGCCACAAAGCAAAAATTTTTCAGGAATGGTTTGAGGAGCACAACGAGTTTGAGATGTTGACTTGGCCTCCAAACCAATCGAGCATCTGTGGAATGTGCTGAACAAACAAGACCGATCCATGGAGGCCCCACCTTGCAATTTACAGGACTTAAAGGATCTGCTGCTAACATCCTGGTGCCAGACAACACAGCACACCTTCAGGGGTCTAGTGGATTCCATGCCTTGACAGGTCAGGGCTGTTTTTGCTGCAACACAGACCAACATAGAGAAATGTGGTCATAATTAGAAAGGTGAAAGCAGGTCATAATGTAATGCCTGATTGGGGTATATATTGCTGTTGGATTTAAACAGCATCTCCTGCCCTCCGGCAGGCGTTTCAGGATCATCCGGACCAGGACGAGGACCAGCAGACTAAAGATAATTTTTTCCCCCAGAGCTGTCTCTTTGCTGAACTCAAACCCCCGTTGATCCACTTCCCTCATAAACTGCTAACTCTCCTACCTCACATCTGCCTTCACTTTGTTATTTGCACTACCGACTGTTTATTACAGTAACAACTGTTTACTTATGCATTCTGCACTACCATATCTTAACTGGATAATGCTCATTTGCACTGCCGACTGTATTTATAGTACCAACTGTTTACATTTGCATTTTGCACCGTACTTCTAACTGTAATATGCAACCACTTTCCACTGCACTTTTACACTTTTTTTCGGATAGCTCTGTCCATAATTTATTACACTACCTTAATCCACTGCTATTCCTCATATTAGCCTAACATATTATTGTATACCTGTATACCTGTTTATCGTAATATCCATCTGTATATTATATTCATAGTACATATTCACCTGTAAATTCTGTTTATAGTAATAGCCATCTGTATATTTATTCACTGTACATATTCACCTGTAAATTCGGTTCTGTTTATAGTAATAACCACCTCTCTATTTATACATATTTATATATATTCAGTACATATTCATGTCCTGCACTTACACAACCATTGTATGTCCTGCACTTGCTGCTATTGCACTTCTGGTTAGTGTTACACAGGAGTTTCCTGTGTCACCTCCACATACACAGAGGGATCCATCTCCAGAGTATTGACTATGGCCATACAAACTACATTTCCCATAATGCTGCTCTCTTGGACTGATCACACACCTGCTCTTCATTGATTACACTCACACCTGCACTTCATTTCCACATGTATAAGAATCCCTCTCTCACACCCATTCAGTGCGAAGTATTGTCTTGCCCTGGCATACGTACTGAGCGATTGTCTACTGATTCTGTTTATTCTGGTTTAGATCTTGGACTGGTTTTGGAACTCTTCGACCACTCTCTGGCTACCTCGACCTTGGACTGTTTCCTGGCTAACTGAACGTACTCTGGCTCCCACGACCCTGCACTGTTACCCGTGTTTGAAACCTTGCTGCCTGCCCCGATCATCAGCACTAGCTTGCCTGAGTATTCTTTGCCTTGCCCAGACCATTCCTGTCTACCTATCAATACCCTGTCTGTCTGACTTTGTTACTAATTAAAGCTGCAAATGGATCTCTATGACTCTGTGGATTCGTTACAGTTAGACCTAAACTGCATTTTGTTGCCTTGTACTTGTACTTGTGTAATGACAATAAAGTTGAATCTAATCTAATCTAAATAGGCAAATGCTTAAGAGTCAATGATTGGATCTTTATTGCAGTGATTAGTATGTTTCTAGCATGTTATATGTTTGGCAACAGTTCTTCTAACCCTATAGAGTGTAACTTTTCATTTCTTAAACAACCATGTAGAAAGACATATAATGGCCATATTCCAGGATGACAATGTCAAGATGTGTGTTCATGTTTTTCTATCCCGGTGGGGACTTAAAATGCAGAAAGTTTAGTGTGATGGGTAGGTTTAGGGGTAGGGATAGTGTAAGGGGATAGAATATACAGTTTGTACCATATAAAAAAACATTGTGTCTACACATATATATATATATATATATATATATATGATTAAATTATTATTATTATTATTGTCTTAAATATAAAATATTAGTGTGGTGAAAATAAGCAGAGATACTTGCAACTGTGTATTAATGTCTATTAAAGTGGCTGATCAATAATGTAACTGGATGTGATGTACTCTCAGGTAGAATAAATTAAACCTCCTTATGTAACCTCTCAGCATTGAATTACTGAACCTGGATGAGCAGTCGTAAAGTCACTGTCTATTATCTATCTTAATATTGGATGTCCACCCCTTACTGTATATCAACATCATGTTACGAAACCGAAGGATGCATAAATGTTCAAACACGCTAAAATCTTCACAATATTGATTTAGAAAACTGAGTGGATTACTGCTTCAAAAGAAATATTTCCTTTAAGTGGACATAAAAACACTCATACATCAGGATTGTGGTTGTTGTCATTGCTAGTTTTAAAAGCCCCTCTTTCTACTGAAGGCTTGATAACTTGAAGTGAATGTGAAGGACGCTGCTGTATTTATAAGTTTCATCATCTGCTTCTGTGGCTTTATAGCTTCTGTCTAATAAAGTACTGGTTATTCTGACCTTTTAAGATGCTTATAATTAAGAGTTTTCAGGCTACATACATTTAACAGGTAATACGATATAAATAAGCTTTCCTCAATCTGAATTTTACACCTATTGTTAGTGCTGTGCTTTTGTTAAAGCCGGTGAATCCAACAGCATCTTCGGTCAAATGGATGAAATTATGACATTTCATCGAGGCTGCGCTTTTGTCACGGCATTCTGTGCTGTATTGTGATCTTTGGGCAGTATTTTATCTTTCCATTTCGCACAGGTCCAGGTCATGTTTAAAATATCATCAATTACCACTTCAGTCAAGACTAAGGTCCACCTCACATAAAAATTAAGTGCTTTGAAACCTGCTACTTTTTCTTCGCACAATTATTGAAATTTTGCTTTCAGCCGTAAATAATAACCGTCTCACTTTAGTCATTCACAGCAGAGAGACCGTCTCTCTTCTCTCGAGGGCAGGCAGGTGCAATAGTGGGCAGGAAAAAGAATCGTGTTGCATATATCTTTATGTATAAAGATGTAGGGTCAAGTCTGGTCGATAGGCAATCTCTCAGCTCTAGCGGAAGTGATGGGACTATTTGAGGCTGGAATGGCTCTGTTGTAGTGGAAGGAAAGGCTAATCTGTTGCAGATGGGTTTGGACCCAGCAGGTGTGCTGGTCAGCTGGTCGTGAGACCTGTGTGGACATGAGTGTGCAGAGAGGTGCTACGGGGGCAGGACAGGGTCTAGATGGTGTGTCAGTTATTGTGTCACCCTCACACATGGTGTGACATGGACTATTGCTGAATTGTATTGAGACTTTTCTGATCAGATGCAAGGTTTTTTTCTTAAAGATCCTTTATTGTCTGTTCAAATGTTCAGGATTATATCCAATATTTTGTTATAAATACAGTAAAAACAGTAATAATATGAAATATTATTACATTTCAAAATAACTGCTTTCTGTTTTAATATATTTTACAGTGTAATTTGTTTATGTGATGGCAAAGCTGACTTTTTAGCAGCCCTTATTCCAGACTTCAGTGTCACATGATCCTTCAGAAGTCATTCTAATATGCTAATTTGGTGCTTGAGAAACATTTCTTATTATTATAAATGTTGGAAAAGGTTGTGCTGCTTAATATTTTTGTGAAAACTGTGATGCATTTGTTTCTGGATTATTTGATAAATTGAAAGTTCAAAAGAACAGAATTTACTTGAAATAGAAATCTATTGTAACATTATTAACATTATCTATTGTAACATTAATATTATTAACTTTTTTCATCAGTTTAATGCATCCTTGATGAAGAAAAGTATTAATGTCTTTCCAAAAAAAAAAAAACAACAGCAAAAAACTTTTGAACGGTAGTGTACATTTATTTCATATTTTAAAATATCAGTTGATTAATAATAAAAAAGCACAAACTGAATACACCATGTGATCAAAATCACTAATGATCCGTCAGTCGTAAATTTTTCCTATGGCCAGTTTTTTTTAATAAAACCATCTCAGTACTTCAACGCATCCCCTGAGGTCCCCCATCTGGCTAATTAGTCTATAATTAGCTGTCTTCTTCAATCACTTTTAAAGCGTATCTCTTCATTTAACCAATCTCTCAGTTACAGTAGTAGTATGTTGTCATGAAAATCAGTTAAGTCACAGCCCTCTCAATTACTCATGATAACTAATTAAAGAAAATGATCTTAAGATGAAGTCATGTCATTAATCAGCATAGCTGTTAGGCTATATGAACATTTAAAATGCATGTTTGTGTTAAAATGTTCAGTGGTTGGTTTTGCATTTACTTGTGCTAAAGTTAATAAATGTAATATTCTGTTAAAAAGATGGACTCTGGCACAAAATTCTGGCCCTGAGTGTCAGTAAGAGCTTCAGTTCACTTCCACTCACAGGTTTCATGTTCCTGAAATGCCAGGGGCTGTAAGAGGTACCTGTCAATGGTGGGAGGTCAAATTAATGATGCTTGACTTGCGTCCATTATATCCCATTAATAACAGTACACCACCCTCTCGGCCTCCTGCGGGAGCCCTTAGACACTCATTAAGATATTAGCCATTGTTTCAGGGGGGAAGTACATTTAAGGTTATATACCTACCCCATCTAATTTATAAAGAAAATCTCGCTCTCACTGCACACTAAGCCAAAGACATGATAGTTTCTTTGGCATATCATATTTTTTCACCCATATATGATATGAGTCATTTCACACTTGTAAGTTGTAGTTCGTACTTGCACATAATTTAGAGGGAGTAAATTTAAATGCGTATTTGGCATGCTGTTCAGGGGGAGGGCTCCGAGCTCTGAATTTGGCCCACACCCAGAGTACACCCCCTGTGTATGTAAGTGGTTAGAACTAAAAGTGTGGAGAAGGGGTGGTAGAGGGATTCTAATAAACTGTCAACAAACGGAGTAAGACTGCTGAATTTAAATACCTCTTATTGTTGATTGGCTGAGTGCTCTCCACTGGTATCAGTTATCTGAACGTGTTCCTCCCGAACTTTGTTAATAAAACATCATATATGTTTTCTGTATCATCAAAGTCTGAAAGGTCTTTTAAAGTCTTTTAAACAAACCAAACGTTTGGGGTCAGTAAGATTTTTTTTTATGTTTTTGAAATAAGTCTCTTATGCTCACCAAGGCTACATTTGATATTGTGTAACATATAAAAAATACAATAATGTAAACTATTATTATGAACTGTTTTCTATTTCAATGTATTTTAAAATGTAATTTATTTCTGGGATGGCAAAGCTGAATTTTCAGCAGCCATTACTCCAGTCTTCAGTGTCACATGATCCTTTAGAAATCATTCTTCTGAAATTATGCTGAAAGTTGTGCTGCTGAATATTTTTTTGTGTGCAACCGTAATACATTTTTCCAGGAATCTTTGATGAATAGAAAGTTTAAAAAATTTTTTTTTTGTTTTTTGTCACTTTTGATTAATCAAATGCAGGTTTGCTGAATTAAAGTATTAATTAGTATTAAAAGAATTTGGGGGAAAAAGTATGCATACTAAACTTTTGAACGGTAGTGCGTTTAAGCTTAAATCAGTCCTTAGAAACTGCTGACTGATTGTATTTTTTAATTATTCTCAAATTATACTCTCATTAATATTATTTTTTAAATTTCTCCCTCTTTCTCTCCCGCTGTTTGCCTCCATCCTCTAGATCTGGATACCCGAGGGTCATTCAATCTCTGACACTCAGGTATCCAGGTCCTGGTCTGATGACCTGCCCACTGCGAAGCAGATTCCACGAAACCTGCGGAACAATACATGCAGGCGCTCAATTACTAAATGAGGGCAGTAAAATGTTTGGCTGGTGTAACCTAAGACCTGAACCTGTGTTGTTCCTCCTGTTAAAGAGCAGGAGATGACTGTGACACAGAGTTCGGACATTAGTCACACTCTCTGCTCTTGTGGAACCAAAGCTGGGGTTACAAAACAGGGGAATTACTACAACAACGCTAATTATAGATTTTAGTCTTAGTTACAAAGTAACCCCATAAGGTTTTCCAGAGCGCCTACTGCAGTCTGTCAAAACAAGTGTTCAACAAAGTGTTTTAGGTAAGATTTATTTATATATTGATTTATTCATTCATTCTATCTTTCTACGGCGCTGTCTTATTTTCTGCGCACAAAACCTTAGTTATGATACAGTGAGGTGGGTCAAGAGGTTGTTTTGGCTGCTTGGCTTATAATCTTGCCCCCAAACTGTTAGTGAATATTGTGTAATCTCTTCATACTGAATATCTTAGTATGGCTGCTTCTAAAGAATTGTGTGTTATGTAAGAGAATCAGTGTCAGTGCTCTAGTTCGAGGGCCTGGTGGTCTGAGGTCTTCACTGATGGAAACTGATCGAAGATCACCTCTGCTCTTGCGCTTGTTCTATTGGAATTGGTGAAGCTAATGAAACGTAGTCTGTCCCTGTCATAGAGATATTATGATGCCCCAGAAGTTCAGATATCAATTATGTTGATATTTAAAAGTGACATGTAATTTTGTAAGTTAGAATACTTTTTCGCATCCCAGTTTTTTCACCTAAATCAATATCTGTTTGAATCCAGAAAAATATAGTTTCACCTCACTGACAATAAAAGCATAATGTTTAGTTATTGTTCTGAGGCCATATCTTTTTATGAAAAGAAGTTCATAACTGTGCATCAATATGATAAATGCAGTAGCACTTTCAGAGTTCCTAAAATATTGACAATTATATTACATTGTCTTCAAAACAAGGTAAGAATTATTAAAAAAAATGCATTTGTTTATTTTTCCTTTTTTATGCGTAGAATGGTGAATCAGTGCCCAACCTCCAAAGCAAGTTCTTTAACAGTTGACTAATGTCACACTTGATCTCACTCTATCCTTTCATTGCTGCAGCGGTCTGCCTCGCTCAGATTCCACGGTAATGATATTCTTATCAATCATGTGGGAGATGTTAGAGCTTTAGTCCTCACTCTCCCTCCTGCTGAGACTTAATCTCAGCCGAGACACAGTTCCAGAGTCCTCTTATGAACACCAGAGTTGTAAGTCTAGTGTCAAGTATTGACTAGACTGTGAATAGAGGTGAGCGCATGAGGGGTGTCTAACCTCTCACCAGCTGCTTGGCTGTTCAATTGGTTTGGTCTCTGTAACACCCCGGGGTAGCAATAATGCAACAGCAGCTTATCTCAATCAATACCTTCATCTCACTTTTGGGGGCTTTACTGCCGAGTCCCCAGAGTGCAGTCGTCTGTTTGCAAGCACAATTATGAGCATGTTTGATCTGTTTTTGATGATTTTTCCCCCATTTGGGGGGTTGCTGGGAAAACATTTGCAAAACAAAACTGTGCTCATACGGTTGTGTATTGAACTATTTGACTTCTGTGGAGAACATTGCAAAATAAAAATCTTAGATCAAGTAAATAAATCTGAAAAAAAATGTTTTGTATTATTTTTATTTATTTTATAAATGTTTTGTTAGTTCGTTTGTTTGCTTGCTTATAAACCTACTGCATTGTGGCACTGTACAAGGTTATATGTGTTACAGGGCTAGTTTAACCAAAAATGTTAATTCTGTCATTAATTACTCACCCTCATGTCGTTCCAAACCCGTAGGACTTTCATTCATCTTCGGAACACAAATTAAGATATTTTAATGAAATGTGAGAGATTTCTGTCCCTCCATTGACAATCCACGCAACTACCACTTCAAAAAGTTCATAAAGAGAAACTAATCCATATGAATTGAGCGGTTTAGTTCAAGAGACACGATTACTTTGTACGCTGAACAGATTTAATTCACATATAAACATTCATCAATTCACACATCAGTTGTGGTAAACGGAAGCTCAAGCATGTTCGCTTGACATACGAGGACCAATGAGGTTCATTTTCGTGTCACGCAGCATGTTTGATCTTCCACAAGAACCAAAGAGGTTAATTCTCGTGTTACGCAGCACTTTTGAGCTTCAGCAAGAACCAATGAGGTTTATTCTCGTGTTATGCAGCACGTTTGAACTTCCACAAGAACCAGCGAGTTTCATTCTTGTGTTACGCAGCACGTTTGAGCTTCAGCAAGAACCAATGAGGTTTATTCTCGTGTTATGCAGCACATTTGTGCTTCCACGAGAACCAATGAGTTTCATTCTCGTTTTACGCAGCACGTTTGAGCTTCATCAAGAACCAGTGAGGTTCATTCTTGTGTTACGCAGCACGGTTGAGCTTCCGCAAGAACCAATGAGGTTCATTCTCATGTTACGCAGCACGGTTGAGCTTCCGCAAGAACCAATGAGGTTCATTCTCATGTTATGCAGCACGGTTGAGCTTCCGCAAGAACCAATGAGGTTCATTCTCATGTTATGCAGCACGTTTGAGCTTAAGCATGAACCAATGAGGTTAATTCTTGTGTGTTACGCAGCACATTTGTGCTTCATCAAGAACTAATGAGGTTCATTCTTGTGTTACGCAGCACGTTTGAGTTTTATCAAGAACCAATGAGGTTCATTCTCGTGTTACGCAGCACGGTTGAGCTTAAGCATGAACCAATGAGGTTCATTCTTGTGTGTTACGCAGCACATTTGTGCTTCATCAAGAACCAATGAAGTTCATTCTTGTGTTACGCAGAACGTTTGTTCTTCTGCAAGAACCAATGAGGTTCATTCTCATGTGTTCCGCAGCACGTTTGAGCTTCCGCAAGAACCAATGAGGTTCATTCTTGTGTGTTACTCAGCACATTTGTGCTTCATCAAGAACCAATGAAGTTCATTCTTGTGTTACGCAGCACGTTTGAGCTTCCACAAGAACCAATGAGGTTCATTCTCGTTTGTTACACAGCACGTTTGAGCTTAAGCAAGAGTCAATGAGGTTCATTCTCGTGTTATGCAGCACGTTTGAGTTTCCGCAAGAACCAATGATGTTAATTCTCATGTTTCGTAGTACGTTTGTTCTTCTGCAAGAACCAATGAGGTTCATTCTCATGTGTTGCGCAGCACGTTTGAGCTTCAGCAAGAACCAATAAAGTTCATTCTCATGTGTTACGCAGCACGTTTGAGCTTCCACAAGAACCAATGAGGTTCATTCTCATGTTACGCAAGGGGGTAATCCAGCACCCGGAAAGCGTACCTTCCATAGGGGCAGCCATTGCTAACCAAGCCATCACCTACTGTTAGCATCCCATTGACTCCCATTCATTTTGCCGTCACTTTGACAGCGAATAACTTTACATCTGAGGCGTTTAAAAACTCAATTTGACCATTATTTATTTCTAAAGAAACACGACAATGTATAAAAGGCTCCATTACTTTGTATCTTACACATTCGCCCCGTAGAAGCCGTTTTTGTAAAAAATAGGCTAACGATTGCGTCATAACCACGCGACTCTGTCGCATAGTAGAGAAATTACCATATAGACAGGAGGAGAAGCTCGCTGGCAATCTTTTGCTGTCTATGAGGCAATCGGGGGGACGTGGAGGCATAAAGTCCGATAAAGTCAAGGGAGAAGCATGGGGAGAAATCCATAGAGAGCCAAAAGCAACAGGACAAAATATTTCAACAACGTGATTCAGATTTCACTTTGCACAACTACTGGAAGACTTACAACTGTCAGACTGGTTGCTCACGTCACATCTAAGCTCAGTCAAGCTCAGTCTGAGGCTGCGCAGTACGCTCAGCCATCAGGAAGTGAGTGCTTCTAATTTACTTAACTTTTCCCCGTCGAAGCCTATGGGGTCGCTGTGTCCATTTTTTTTACTGTCTATGGTGTTACGCAGCATGTTTGAGCTTCCTCAAAAACCAATGAGGTTTGTTCTCGCACATCAGGCAAGTACAGTTGAGCTTCTGTTTATGTTAGCTGATCAATTTTTATATGTAAATAAAATCCTACATTCAATCAGTTATCGTATAAAGAGACAGAGTCTCTTCAGAAAATGTGCACTAAACCGCTCGATTCTTATGGATTTTATTATCTCTTTATAAACTTTTTGAAAGTGGTAGGACTGTCCTTTTTGTTTTGAAGATGAAGGAGAATCGTATGGGCTTGAGGGTGAGTAATTGATTATTTTTTTTATTTTTTTTTATTTTAGGGTGAAATAACCTTTAATGTTAAAATGTTTAATGTTAAAATGTAGAAATAAACATTAATCCAGATAAATGAATTCTGTAGAATATTATACATTATTAATTAATAATATTAATTTAATATTAACTATTGTGTTAACTAGTGTTAAAATATACAATCTTATTGTATAGTGTAACCTGATATACAAGTAATGCAGCTTTCCTACTTTGATAAACTCTGATCTTAGCTGAACCCACAAGCAGAGCAGGTGAGTTGGATTAATGCTTTTTTTTATTTATGCTGATAGAAAGGTTTTTTGGTTCGGTCCCATTCACCCTCATAATTGTATAAATTATATATTCTTATACATTTCATAAAATTATATATTTTAATAAAATTTCTTAAAAATATAGAACTTTTCTTGCACCACATTTTGCTAGTTTTAATGTATAATTTGAAATTTCAAAGATTTTCTTATTTTCTTTTCAATTAATAAAATATGTGGTGATGTAGTAATAACCTCTTAATAACATGCAATGCATTTGCACATTTAAGTTTTTATATTTTTATTGAAAAATATAATTTAAATTAAATTATAAAATATAAAAAAATTTAAACTGTCCCGGGATGCAAAAATAGACTGCAGCTTTTTTATGCATTAACAGGTTAAGACAACAAGAAATTTGCTCAATACATTTCTTATTGAAAATATGAGATGAAGCAGATTATATATTAACAATTTGCATAAAGGCTGAACAGAACTACTTGAATCTAATAGTTCCCTTTCGTTCAGTCACTACGACGTACGTTAGTGACATGGGGCATGCAAATTTTGCATACGTAACTCCGCCTCACCGCGTGAGTATATAAGGAAGTACGTGGCAATATCGCATTATGTTTCTGCTTTCGGAGCCAAGAGTACCTACCTCTTCACTCCTCACAAGCCTTCTGAGACTCTGTCAGCCTCTTCGAGACGAGCAGCTTTCCAGTCGGTGTTGGTGTGACGGCGCGTTCCAGTGATCACATACTTCCTGCCTGCTGATCTGCGCGGTGGTCTGCTAGACAGCTGGTGTGTGTTTCCCTGGGCGCTTCGGCATCGACTGCGAGGTTTCCTCTCACAAAAAGAACTTGCGCGTGGCACGTCTTTTTCAAGACGGTTCACCCGTGCACATCTGGGTGCGATCGATCTCCGTTGCTGTGTATGGGTACATTCACTGCTCGACGTGTTTGGGCTTCAGCACGTTTGGGCAGTGATTGTGGATGTGTCATGTTCCCACTGCGGGAACGTGGCCATCGCGATGTCGCGGTCGAGACTCAGTGATCTCCGCGAGGAGAGAGAGAGTCCCCTCTGCCACACCCCAATCTACCGTCTCTGAGAGAGGTGGTACTTTGGCTGGTGGCCAGGGTGACCTGAGGGCGGTGCTGTGGTATTAAGAACCCCGACGATACGTTCCTCGGGCCACGCCCCCCTCTTGCACATTGCTTCCCGCGAGTGCTGGACTGAAACAGCGGCCCGTCTCTGACGCCTCGTCCGTTTCGTTCACACTCCAGATAGCAGCAAGATGTCGATCGCCACATCCCAAGGTGGGCTAGAGTCCTTTGGGGATGACGATTAGGTTGTGCTCTGCCTCCGGGTGTGTCAGCGCTGCCTGATCTGACCTAGAGTTGACAGCCATGTTATCTCGGGCAGTCGCGAGCCTCGCGCTGGTGTGGAACTCCGCCCTCCGGCACGGCTGAGAACTGCGCCCAATTGTTCTTGGCCGCCCCAGAGCAGACTGAGGCTGTAACACGTACTGCCCCGGCGGCTGGTTGCTGCCCCAGTCCACTCACCGCCGAAGGCGCCCTCCCTCCTCCCGGCCGACCCTTCACTGGGCCGCGCCGTGGAGGTGGTTGCAGGATGTCGCCCAGTCCGCTCCCCAGCCTGGCTAAAACGCCGGGCTGGAGGCGGACAACCCAGAGATGGGTCCCAGTTCTTTCCAGGGGATGGTAGCAGGGCCTCTCCTTCCCCCGGTGGAGGGCCGGGGGAAAATCCTTCTGCTGCTGGCCCCCGGGCTTGGAAAGAACTGGTGTCCCATCTCTGAGGTCACAGAGACCGGTGATGGCAGATGCCACTCTGTCAGGACGCAGCCGTTAACCGTGCCCCCACACCGGGACGCTACACCTCCCATGTCCGGGCCGGTAACACTGCCTCGCTGCCCCACCCTGGGTATGTCTGTGGTTCGAGCGACCCCGTTGGTCAGTTCCTGGAGCCTGGCTTCAGCTTCAGGGGCTGTCCGCTGGGTCGCGAAGGCCATCAGGCTCGGCTACGCGATTCAGTTCGCGCAGGCTCCTCCCCGCTCAGGGGAATTCGCTGTACCGAGATCGGAGCCAATGCCCACGCGTGCGGAGGTTGCCACCCTACTGGCGAAGGGTGCAATCGAGCCTGTCCCTCCAGCCGAAATGAAGTCGGGCTTCCTTAGCCCTTACTTCATTGTACCCTAGGAAACCGGTGGGTTACGGCCAGTCCTGGACCTCCCTGTCCTGAACTGATCCCTTCACAGGCTTCCGTTCAGGATGTCGGTAGTGAACGCCTCCTCGGACGCGTTCGTCCGGTAGATTGGTTGCAGCGTTCGACCTGAAGGACGCTTACTTTCATGTCTCCTTCCTCGACCCGGACCGTTCCTATGGTTTGCTTCGAGGGGCGGACATCCAGTATGCAGTCCTCCCATTCAGGCAGCTCTGTCCCCTCGTGACTCTACGTAGTCTATCGAGGCAGCCCTTGCGCCACTCAGGCAGCACGGGGTTCGCATCCTGAACTACTTCGATGACTGGCTCTTACTGGGTCACTCTCGTAAGCAGGTCTGCAGACACAGAGTCCAAGTGCTCCGGCACTTGGGCCTTCAGGTCGACTGGGAGAAGAGCGACTCTGTCTTTTCTCAGTATGGTTTCGCCAGGTGGGTGCTGCTTACCAGCGAGCGTGCACGCAGTCTCTGCTGACTTGCCTCCGTCAATTCGAGAGCAAGAGTGCGGTTCCACTGAAACTTTTTCAGAGGCTCCTGGGGCATATGGCATCTGCAGCCGTGGTGACGCCGCTCGGATTGCTTCATATGAGACCGCTTCAGCATTGGCTTCGCGATCGAGTCCCGAGGTGGGCATGGCAGTCTGGCACGCTCCGGGTACAAGTGACTCGGGCCTGCCTTCAGACACTCACCCTGTGGTCGAACCTCAGTTTTCTACGGGCTGGTGTGCCCTTAGAACGAGTTTCCAGGCATGTTGTCGTATCAACAGATGCCTCTGCCACGGGTTGGGGTGCCATGTGCAATGGACAAGCAGCCGCTGGCTCCTGGAAACAGGACCCCAGCGCCTTCTGCATGTCAATTGCCTCGAGTTACTGGCAGTACGGTTCGCCCTGCACCGCTTCCGGGCGTTGCTGAGGGGTCAGCATGTGCTTGTCAGGACAGACAACACAGCCGTAGTAGCGTACATCAACCATCAGGGCGGTCTACGCTCCCGCCGTATGTCTCAACTCGCCCGCCACCTCGTTTTATGGAGTCAGAAGCGCCTGAGGTCCCTTCGTGCTGTCCATATTCCAGGAGCCCTGAACCGTGCAGCCGACGAGCTCTCACGGTTTCAGCCACTCCCGGGAGAATGGAGACTCCATCCCCAGACGGTCCAGCTGATTTAGGAACAGTTCGGGGACGTGCAGGTAGATCTGTTTGCCTCCCACGACTCTTCCAACTGCAGCTTGTTCTATTCCCTGTCCGAGCGCTCGGCACGGATGCAGCTGGCCGCGGGGCCGACGCAAATATGCGTTCCCCCCCAGTGAGCCTACTCGCACATCTCCTGTGCAAGATCAGGGAGGACAAGGAGCAGGTCCTTCTGGTCGCCCCGTACTGGCACGGCCGGACCTGGTTCCCCGAACTCTTACTCCTTGCGACAGCCCCTCCCTGGCCTATTCCTCTGAGACACTCAGAGACGGGGCACCCTATGGCACCCGCGTCCCGATCTTGGAGCCTCCATGTGTGGCTCCTGGATGGGACGAGGCAGGTTTGAGTGGCCTGCCACCTCCGGTGGTCGCCACCATCACTTCTGCTAGGGCAGAGATCCACTCGGCATGCCACGTTAGTCACTAACGTACGTCTCCGTTCCCTCCTCAGGGAACGAGGGTTACATCCGTAAACGAGACGTTTTCCTGTTCACAATGAGGACAATAACTATAACAATAACGATACATATATAGTTTAAACTCATTCTGAATGTAAAATAATAGTCCACCCCATAACTATAATTAAAAAAAAACACAGAAAAACAATATCATTGGAATCCCTTTCACAAAATGTTTTTCCTGTTGAACGATAATTGACAGCCAATCAGAATCCATCCTGCTTTAAAAAGCTTGAATGTGCTTGTAATAAACAAAATTATATTGTGCATTAATGTGGATGCTAATAGTTATATTTAATTTTTATAGTTATTGTTCTTGATATGAACAGACCTTTACAGTGTTGCAGAATGTAGCTTGACATTTAAAGTTCAGTCAAGACTTTTTATTTGCAAAAAAAGTGAATGAATTAAATTAAAAAACTATGCAAACTGTTTTTAAGTTCTGCAAAAATCTCATGTTTTGCAGTGTAATAAATAGTCAGTTCATTACACACCGATTTGTTGTGAGATGTGCAAGTGTTCAGGGTGTATGTGCACATGCTGTTGTTCACGCAATTGTTTATCTTAGCGTGTGAATGCTCCAGTGTGACATATTTGTGTGCGGGACTGGGTGTTGAATCAATCAACACAGCTTCTGATTGTGTTGGGCTGTGTAAAGAGGCCTCACCAAGTGGAAAATCATGGACGCTCAAGAGCTCTCCACACAAAAGCAGACAAAACACAACCCTAAGAGTGCCTTAGAGCGCCGTGCAGGTCACATGTGACATCAGCCCACTAACAGGGCTTCTGCCATAACCTCTTTTCCCTCCTCGCTGTGGGATAAAACAATCATAACCAATAAGGAATGCAAGTGTGTCCTTAATGGCTAAAGGCTCTTAAGGATTCAGGCATTTCCAGATGGGACTCAACAGAGGACGGTCTGATGGTATACTGATGGTGTTTGACAAAGTCAAATGTGTTGCTGCATGTGTGTAAATATCGGCGATTTCAGCGAGACAATGGTAAGCCAATTACTGCAAACAAACTCCTGAGGCTGAGATGTAACATAGGGACGCATAATGAGTCCACTAAAAAGGCATTCTCTTCAAAATGGACTGACTCTTGTGAAACTGCTTCAGTTCAAGGATGAAAAGCCTTCCATTAATAGAGACAGATGGGAAATCTAAGGGTACTAGTCTGAGGAGTACTGGTGGAGTGTTCAAAATAAAACATACAGATCTAAAAAATTAAGAAAATAAATGGATTTCCATCCATTTTGATTTAATTGGCAAACGTAAATGCAAACAAAGCCAATTGCGAGCACTTTGCATGCATTGGTTCACAGAAAGTTCATGTGAGGTTTGATGATAGGAATCATTATTATGACAATGATTATAAATGTTATTATAAAAGCACTAAGAAAAAAAAAACTTGAAATGTATGGTATAAAAACAGCTGTGATTGCCAGAACTTTACCATAAAATTATAATAGCAACATTTTAGGTTTTTTAGATTTAACCTAAATTTACAGTCTTTTAAAAAAAAAAAAAATTTACATTGAAAAAAACATGACCATTCCCAGAATTCCCTGTGTGACAGGTCACATTTGGTGGTTTTCATTTAAATGTTTCTTAGTTTTTTCTTATCAGTTATATACATTAAGGCTTTATGACAAATGTTTGTACTTCATTGGGTTGGTATTTTAACAGTTCTTGATCAGTTAAATAAAATATAAACTGATCAATAACTATTAAAATACCAACCCAATTAAGTACTAAATTAATTGCTTGTTCTTTTTCACTTCCAAAAACTGTATTTTTTTGTTTACATTTTTTGTTTACATATTTTGCTATAAAATTACATTACATTTTTAGGGATAATATGAGTTTGTGTTAAGTTTTAATGGGTTTTAATTTTATATTTCAGGGTATTTTTACATGACAACGATGTACTAAAAACAGAGGACGACGTTGTCAAAACAATCCTGGTTCACATGGATCTGCGAAAATGACTACAAAGGCTGTATTATGCATGCCAGGTCAGTAGTTTGTGATGTCACTTTGTCAAGAAACACCCGCAAACACGTAATGTTTTTTCGGGAGGAACATGTTCAAATTATCTATCCAATTGTCATGTCATTCCAACCAGCTGTCAGAAATCAGTAATCAACATGTCTACCCAATCAGCACAAGTGGAGGATTATATAAATACCCAGTCAACTCACCAATGTTCTTTGACAGTTTTTCAGCATCCCTCCACCACCCCGTCTTCCTCACACTCACCTGGTTACTTTCCTAGCTAGAGATATGGGGGAGTACTCTGGGTTCGGGCCAATTACCGAGCTTGGAGTCCTCTCCTCGGACAGCACACCAAATATGCATACTATTACGCATGCTATTTACTATCTGATTATTTGTAAGTGTGAACTTGTGAAATACGCATGCGTGAACATGTAATACCCATGTGACATTACCGTTTTCACAAATTCACATTTTTGTTGTTTACTTTGTTGTTTATTTTCAAAACCTTGCACTTTGAAACCGTCATTTTTGTGTAAACACCCTCAGTTCTGTGCCACAGATGTTTCACGTTTCTTTAATTGGTTTGTTCTGTCTATTTAAGCCCTGTGTTTTATGCTGAAAGCATTGTCAGCTTCTTTATTTTTTATCAGTTATTCTTAATTTTTATCAGCTTCTCTATCAGTTATGTCTATATTTTCCTGCTCTCACAGGGGAACCAATCCCTAGAGGAACATGCATAGGGTTTTCTGGACCTTCAATATCTAGTCCACTCTGACATCAGCCTGTGTGTGTTTTTCCTGAACGATAGGACCAGGCTGTTCTTGCCTGGAGACGGGCCTCTGGGGATCTTTAAGGAGTATGTGAAGTGGGTACTCCTCCACAACTGTTCCCCATTCATCATCTACGAGAGCAGGGAGGAGAGCAGAGTGTCAACCATTACCACCAGCCCAGCGTCTTGAAGCCAAACCCCGTTGACTACAACTGTCGAACTGCTGAAAGACTGGGAAAGTGAGTCCTTAATGCCAATTTCTGTTCCCTGCACTAAGCCTGTCACTGTTAGTAATACTGAGCTCTTAGTTTTGATTTTACCGCCCTGCCTCCCGTTTTTAATCTGCCTGTTCCAAGTCTGCATGTGTGCCAGCCTAGAGATCTGTTCCTGGATTTTAAGCCTGTTCCATGTAACCCTGTTGTGCTTGTCTGTTTTCCCTCATATTTACTGCCAAGGACTGCAGCCTTGCCTGCACTGCCTCTGCTCAGTCCTTCACTGCCTCTACTCAGTCCATGCCCGCCACTCCTCCTAGGTCTGTCGAGCAGTTGGCTTCACTGTGGCTCCTCCCTCCCTCACCTCCACCAGGCTTTCTTGTCCCTCCAGCTGCACCTTGGTCTGTTATCACTATGCCTACTCCACAGACTTCCAGGGCTTCAGCTGTACTTCGTCCCTCCACCCCTTTGGCTCTGTTGAGCTCTGCCTTCCCTCCGGCTCCACTTTCGCCTCAGTCCACCGACACCACGGCTCCACCTCATTTGCTCGTTGCCTGGTCCCTGTAGTCCCGCAGTTCCACCTGTGTCTCCACAACCAGCTTCGTCTCAGTTACTCATCCCCCTGGTTCCAGGTACCAAGCCTCCACCATGGCTACTCCCTGCCTTGACTCTGCCGTGGGCTTGCATCATGGACATTCTGCCGGCAGTACCATGCTGGCTTCTCCTGCAATCATCTCCGCCCTGGGCCTGCCTGTACCCTATCATGGTTCCACGCCCCCACCTGAACCCCCTCCCCTATCAAACTTGTGTGTTTTTGTTGTTATTTGTAAGGCATGAAAACGCACCTTCTTGATGGAAGGTGGGAGGTGTTAGGGATAATCTGAGTGAGCCTCAGTTTTCTCTTGTTTCTCTATTTCAGTTAATCTCCTAGGTTACAAATGGTTTTGTTAAGTTGTCACTGGTGTTTCACATTTCTTCGATTGGTTTGTTCTTTCTGATTAAGCCCTGTGTTTCTTTCAGTTCATTGTCAGTTCTACTTCACATTTTAAGTTGGTTGTTCTGTTTCTGAGTTCCTTTTGATAATAAAACGAAGACTGCTGCTTTTAGATCCTTTGTTCTTTATTATTGCAACCAATTTGTGACAGAAATGTCCATTAGATTTATCATAGTTACCATTAACCAATTAACAGGTTTTTATTTAAGTATTATAGTCTTTTACCATTAAAATTAGGCAAATATTTTACAGTGTGCCAAAACATCTTTCCATTTGATTTTCTCACATTGGGCTTGAGCTTCTACAATATTTGTGCATTTTGCAACAGATGGAGGAAGAGAATAGTGATGAAGAAAGGCAAGCCAGAGAAAGTGGGCGGGGGAGGGATTCGGGCACACCGAGGTCTCCTATGCCCCAGCCCCAAAAAGGAAACATGGGAAAAACATATGTAATTTTCACCACAGGGTCCTGGGTAATTGAGTCATTTAAAATACAGATACATAGATGAATAAAAGCTAAGGGGGAAGGTAATAAGACAGAAGAGTACCCTCTGGAGATCCAATTGACGATTTCTTACAAGAACAGAAACTGTTTTCTTTCTTTTCTTCCACAGAGCTTTTATGTGTTGTCATTTCAGTCAGATACCTACCTCAAGTAATTTTGTTTTCATTTGGCTCCTTTTGTAATGCTTTCCTTTAGTGAGAATGAAGGCAATTTGTCTCCGATGGCCTCTTGCCTTTTGAAGACAGATTTCACTTAGTGAATGCAAGTGAGATGTGTTTTTTTTTTTGTTCTGAAAGGAAATATTGCTTTTGGGACGTTTCTCTCTTCAGGAAGATTTGATAATTTACCAAATGACTCTGTAGCCCAGCATTGGCATTGTTGAGTTTATCTTTATTCTAATGTCCTGCAGTTATTTGTCTCTTTTCTGAATCTGAGGTTTACAAAACTCACTTCTAATTCTCATGTAAAGCAATACAAGTTATCTCAGGATCCTGTTGTTAAAAGGGTTAATTTTCACTTTAAAGAGGTCACTCTCACAGACCGGTGACACTTTAGGCTGACAATATGAAGATTTTGCTGAAGTGGCTTGCTTCTTTCATTTAACATTTTGTATTTAAGTTTACCCGTTCAGTGTGATGGTTAAATGGGACTACATAGGGTGTCAGGGGCATTAAGCATCACTTGTACATGCAAATTAAGTCAAGGAAAAGCTTTAAAAAATACTGATGTACAGTATTTTATGTTGAAAAATAAAACATGAAAATATCTCAAGCTTGTATTAACCATAGTGTCATGTGTCAGGTTCTTTCTCTTTGCTTCTCACTATCCTTTTCTTCACTCACTCTCCTCTCCTGATTATTTCAGACACACACACATACACACACACTTTCTCACTCGCTCGTTAGGCTCATCTTCTCTCTGTCTACCTACACCTGTTAGTCATCGCAATCAGCGCCTCGCTGCCTTGCGATGACACCTGTTCCCACTTTTGTTTGAGTGCTTACCCTTTATCTAGTGTTTGTTCTTACTGCCTCTTGTTGGATCATTGTTTCATGTCATGCGTTACGACTGCTGCTTTCTTCATGTCTGATTTGCTTTGGAAGTGCTCACCTGGTCTTGTTTGTCTGATACAGCCTTGCGCCTAAGTTTAGTCTAAGTTCTGCATTTGCTGCAAGAGTACCTTCGCGGTCCCGTTCCTGACTGTGATTTATTCTCAAGAACTGCCTCCACCTCTACTGGTGTCCCGATCTCTCTCCTCTTTGAGACAGGATCATCTCAGCTGCCTTCTCAGTTTGTTTTACCAGTTCTGTGTGCCTTAACGACAGACTGCCTTGTTTATATTCTCATTAAAGACTGTTGTTATCCTGTCAACCTCTGCTTTTGGATCCATCCTTGAATGATCCAACCAACCATGGATCCAGCAGAGGAGGAGCCCGTCCGGTCGGCTGTCGAGTTCCAAGGAGCGATGCTCGGCAGACACGAAGAGGAGTTGGCTGCCGCCCATCAAGCAGTTAGGAGTCTTTCTGCTCAAGTTTCAGATCTGTCAGCTTGTTTTCTCCATTATCACCAAGAACCTGAGGTGACACCCAACTGACAGCTGCCCTCAGAACCGCGAGTCAACAACCCGTCCTGTTATGCCGGTGAGGCCACTGAGTGCAGAGCCTTTCTCATACAATGTGAGGTTGTCTTTTCTCTGCAGCCCCAGACGTATGCGGAGGATCAGGCTCGCATTGCATTTGTTCTCTCGCTTCTCATGGGACGTGCACGCGAGTGGGGAACGTCTGTTTGGGAGGTTAAATCGGCGTGCTGCAGTCGGTACGGGCTCTTTAAGGACGAGATGATAAAGGTTTTTGATAGATCTGTCTTCGGTTGTGAGGCTTCACGTCTTCTTGCTGTTCTACGTCAGCGCAGAAGGTCTGTGGCCGATTTCGCTATAGAGTTCAGGACACTGGCGACTACTAGTGAGTGGAACGAGCTTGCACTGATCACTCGTTTTCTGGAGGGGTTAAACATGGACCTTAAGGAGATTTATGCGCGGGGGTCGCCGTCTCAGCTGGATCAGCTTATCGATCTGGCCATTCGCTTGGATAGATGTTTCGAGCAGAGGCAACGGGTTCGTTCTTCTTTTTCAAAGCCATGCAATGTTTCTTTCCCCGCTGCTGTTCCCGTTCGTAACCAGTCTGAGGCTGTGCAGGTCGGGGGCATGCACATCTCCTCAGAGGAACGACAACGGCGGATACTCAATCGTCTCTGTTTTTACTGTGGAACGACTGGTCATGCCGTGGCATCATGCACGTTAAAAGCCAGAGCTCACCAGTAGACCGAGGAGTACTGGTGAGCGCTTCTGCCATTTCCTCCTCACCCAGATCTCGCACTACGATCTCTGCTGTTCTCCGTTGGGCGGGTTCTTCAGCTACTGGTCCTGCTCTCATCGACTCGGGGGCGGAGGGCAACTTTATCAACGAGGGATGGGCTTGTGAGCACAAGATTCCCTTGGTCAACTTAACTGACTCCACTACTGTATTTGCCCTGGACATTTATCAATTTCCACGTGTTTTAAATATTATACACTACTGATATTAATTAACTGAATATATATTTTGTTTGTAGGTTGGGGGTTTTATAGAAATGTATGCAGTTATACAGTATAAAACTTTAAAGGCCGTTTTCTCATAATTAGTTTTTTCTCACACTCAGAGTCAGATATATCCACTTCAGGAGCACCTACAAGCACCATCTTTAGCAGTCTTATACGGAACTATATTCTGAAGGCTTTTACAGAGGGATTTGTTGATATATCATTCCTATCCTGAGTTATAGGTCCTTTAACTCCAAAAAACATGGCGAAAATTGATTTTTTTAAGGCTATTGTCAGTATTCTCTAATTTACTAAAGCACAAAATAAGATATCCAGAATCCCCTCTGTAAAAGCCCTCTCATCTAACATGTCAACAAATAGAACCAAGAATTTTAAACATGGTCCTTTCCAATTTCCAGATTTTGTTTTTGGAAAAGTATGCAAATGAGCGTATATTTAAGTATATAAGGCCTCATTTGCATATTAAAACATTAATTTACACAAAACTTGTAATTCATTTTTTTCTTATGTTTATGCCAGTAATAAACTGGAGAAGTTTCACAGTGATATCTTGTAATTAAAAAAAATTCCCTATTCACCTGTAGTGTCTCGCCTTAAGGGGTCTATTCATAGTCGGAATTTGTCCTGTCATGTGAATTGTCTGGTCTCTGCTGTTTCTGCCGTGTCTTCTGTTTCTGTCTTCCAGGAGGAGCCTGATGATTTGTCTGGAGTCCCGGAGGAGTACCATGATCTGCGGGCGGTTTTCAGTCGTTCCCGGGCGGTTTCCTTGCCGCCTCACCGCCCTTATGACTGTGGGATTGAGCTTCTCCCGGTACCGCGCCTTTCGGCGCCTGAGCAAGAGGCTCTGGAGAAGTATCTCTCAGAGTCCCTCGATGCTGGGATTATTGTCCCTTCTTTGTCGCCCGCCGGTGCAAGGTTTTTCTTTGTAAAGAAGGATGGTTCTTTGCGTCCCTGTATCGACTATCGAGGGCTGAACGACATAACAGTCAAGAACCGATATCCCTTGCCTCTTATGTCGTCAGCCTCTTACCACCCTTACCTCCTCCAAGGCCAGGTTCGCTTGGTCGGAGGCTGCTGAGGGTGCGTTTAACCGACTTAAGAATCTATTTACCTCCGTGTCCCTTTTGATCACTCCTGACCCTAGGCGTCAGTTCATCGTCGAGGTCGATGCCTCCGACATTGGGGTGGGAGCTATCTTGTCGCAACGCTCTTCCCAGGATGACAAGGTACATCCGTGCGCGTTCTACTCTCATCGTCTCTCATCCACGGAGTTCTTAGGTTTCTAAGAACCTCAAGCCTGATGCTCTTTCTCGGCAGTTAGGCTCGTCAGAGGTTGCCTCGACCATTGAGGGGATTTTGCCTCAGCGATGTGTGGTCGGGGAAGCCGTCTGGGGAGTGGAACAGATGGTGAAGCGTTCTCTCTCACACGTTCCTAGTCCACCCCGCGCTCCGGAAGGAACATTATTCATGCACGAAGTCGCTCGTCCTACAGTTCTTCGCTGGGGGCATTCGTCTAATTTGGTTGCGCATCCCGGGGTTAGAGGAACGCTAGTGGCCATTCGTCAGAGATTTTGGTGGCCCACTCGTGAGCGCGATATCCGGCATTTTGTTGCAGCTTGTTCTATCTGCGCCCAGACTAAGTCTAGCAATAGTCCTCCGGCGGGTCTTCTTAGACCTCTTCCCATTCCTTCGCGTCCCTGGTCTCACATGGCGTTGGATTTTGTTACCGGGTTGCCTTCTTCGGCTGGTAATACGGTCATTCTCACCATCATGGATCGTTTTTCTAAGGTTGCGCATTTTATACCGCTCCCTAAATTACCATCTGCTCTAGAAACTGCCCAGATTATGGTTAATCACGTGTTCAAGATCCATGGTCTTCCTTCGGACGTAGTGTCTGACAGGGGACCCCAATTTACCTCCCAGTTCTGGAGGGAATTCTGTCGTCAGATAGGGGCTTCCCCCAGTCTGTCGTCAGGATTCCATCCGCAGACTAATGGGCAGGCCGAGAGGACCAATCAGATTCTTGGTCGCATGTTGCGTAGTCTTACATCACAGAATCCTGCTTCTTGGTGCGACCAGCTGCCGTGGGCCAAATATGCTCACAATTCCCTTCTGTCGTCCGCTACTGGTTTGTCTCCGTTTGAGAGTTGTCTCGGTTACCAACCCCCTGTTTTTTCGGCCCAAGAGTCTCTGGCCTCGGTTCTATCCGTCGAAGCTTTCATTCAGAGATGTAAGCGAACCTGGAGGAGAGTGAGATCTGCATTGTCATTCCAGGGCACGTACTCGTCGAGCCGCCAATCGGCACCGTGTTAGATATCCAAGATATGTCTGCGGTCAGAAAGTGTGGCTTTCCACCCGCAATTTGCCCATTCAAGAGGCGTCTCGTAAGCTCATGCCTCGGTTTGTCGGGCCCTTTCCCGTGGTAAAGGTTATCAGTCCAGTCACTGTTAAACTCAAGCTGTCCCGTCAGATGCGTCGTGTTCATCCGGTTTTTCATGTGTCTTGCATTAAGCCTGTCATTCGCGCGCCCACCCGTCCCTCCCTTCCTCCTCCTCCTATCGACGAGGGGCCTCTATCTATAGAGTTCGCAAGCTTCTCGACGTCCATCCCCGGGGGCGTGGCCACCAGTTTTTGGTGGATTGGGAGGGGTACGGTCCTGAGGAGAGGCGGTGGATTCCAGCCCGGGACGTCCTGGATCGCTCGTTGATTGATGACTTCTACCGGTCTCGTCAGGCTCCTCCCTCGGGAGCGCCTGGGGGCGCTTCGAGACAGGATCATCTCAGCTGCCTTCTCAGTTTGTTTTACCAGTTCTGTGTGCCTTAACGACAGACTGCCTTGTTTATATTCTCATTAAAGACTGTTGTTATCCTGTCAACCTCTGCTTTTGGATCCATCCTTTATTGACTCTGACACATAGACCTTATTTCAGGCATTTAACCCAAAATCTATTTAAAACTCCCATTGACTTCTGGTCCATGCTAAACTAATTTCCGGGTTTTGGCCTTAAAAAGTAATCCCTGTAACACTTTATTATACACTGTGTTCCAAATTATTTGAACATGTCATTTTTGTTTGTTTTTTCTAAACAGTCAGTATGATTAAGGATTTTTTATCCTCAACAATATGGATTTTATTGAATGTGAAAGAAATGATAATGACAACAGCTTCAACAGAAATCTGTCATGTGTGTTGCATGGACAGATCATTTTTCAAAAAACTGAAAACAAAAAACATATTTACAGTTCAAGTGACAAATATATAAGCCCTTCTTTGAGATGGCTTTAACTTTAATCTATTGAACTTGTAGTCTATGTATAGTTTCTGCCTGGATGCCAGTATCGTCTCCCAGAGCTGCTGTTTTGAGGTATACTGCCGCCCACCCTCATAGATCTTCCTTTTAAGGATGCTCCACAGGTTCTCAATAGGATTGAGGTCAGGGGATGATGGGGGCCACACCATGATTTTTTCTTCTTTTATGCAGTAACCAAGGAGTCATTGATGTATTTTGCAGAATGGGATAATGCGTTGTCCTGCATGGAAAAAAAAAAAAAAAATATATATATATATATATATATATATATATTTTATAGGCATGGTTTTTCTTTTTATACCATGGCTAAAAGAAAATTGTCGGTTAGGAACTCCACATATCTTGCAGAGGTCATTTTAACACCCTCAGGGACCCTCTTTGCGAGTGTAGGGGTGGCTGAAATGCAGCTTTATGCAGCCTCTGAAGCAATGGCAAGGCAACATAAGGGCCAGGGTGGCACTGGCCCATTCAGATTGACGTCTGGTCAACCCAATCAATGGAGACACAAAAAAATGTGTGGAAAAGTAGGGAAAAAATCACGTATGCATGAAAAAAATTCCTCAAATACATTAATTTAGCATATGTCACTCCCGAAACTTTGCACTCCCGAAACTTTGCACTCCCGAAACATTGTCAAGCATGAAAAACAAAAGTTTTATTCAAATTCAGGTTCACCAGCATGCAGAACAAAAACTCTGGCTTTGAGCGTGATTGAATTCTACCTTAAAGGTCCCGTTCTTCGTGTTTTTTTGAAGCTTTGATTGTGTTTACAGTGTGCAATATAACATGTGTTTATGTTTCGCGTGTAAAAAAACCCAGTATTTTTAACATAATTTACTTATCTGTATACCGCTGTTTTCACTGTCCTAAAAACGGCTGATGACTTCCTTTATTCTATGAAGTCCCTCCTTCAGAAATACGTAACGAGTTCTGATTGTGCCAGCGGTTCCCGTGTTGTGATTTGACCGCAGCTTAGCAAACGTGGCACAGTTCCTGTGTTGTGATTCGACAGCAGCTTAGTGCACGTGGAAAGGTCACGCCTCTTAACGGGAGATATATGCGCTTAATGATCTCTACAGCGTCCCTGGGAAAGCCAAACAAAGGTGATTTGACTCCGGGATGAAAATAACAGCGTCTCGACGACATGGCGACAAACACACTCAAACGCAACAATTCCTTTTCTCCACGCGACACTTCCTCTTCTCCACGTGGGGCAGCAACAAGACCACGCCCCCTTTTTTCGCGTATTCTTGTGGGCGGAGGTTAGTCTGTTCTACTGTTCTACTGACGTCATTTATGAAGGAAGTACCAGGATGTAGTCCAAGCCGGCCGTTCGCTGTAGGCTTTGAAAGAGAACTTCTGTTAAATAAAATATCTCGCTTGGCATTGAACTTTGAGCTTCATAATTTTACAGGTATTATTTATGCTCTAACAGCAACATTACACACTAACTAAAGTTTGAACAATGGGATCACGAAGAACGGGACCTTTAAACACATTTGATTGGCCATTGCGTTCAAGAAATTAACAGATAATGATAATGGAGCACCGCTTATGATTATTTATATTTGTTAATACGTTAAACGTTATGATATAATTTCAACAAAATTATATTCAGGGCCATTAATTCAGGGCCATTATAAGGGATGAAAACAAATGTTTTCCTTAATTAGTCCACTAGATGTGTCCTAGGGGTGAGGAGCTACAGCTTGTAAAAGTGTGTTAATAGTGTTAGTAATTAGGTCTGGTAGCATACTACAGCTTGCTTTGTAGACCAAAGAAAATTAGTCAACAACATTCTCTGACTAGGTTTGGGAACTGAAAACTTTAAAAAAGAAATACTGAAATTGAACATTATCGATGCAAAATTACACTGATAAACAGCAAAAGTATATTTATAAAATGTCCTGCATAACTTAATAGTGGTGAACATAAACTTTGTTAGCATTCCCATTTAACCCTATTAGCAAAAGAAAAAAATGCGTTAGTGCTGTTATGACTTTCCAAAAGGGGTATAATAAAAAAAAATATTGAGAGATTAAGTTTTTTTTTTTTTTCAGAAGAGAGAAAGATGTCAAACTTGTCATCATCCCTCCCTGCTATATTAGAAACTTGCAGCAGCATTAACCAGTTTTCTGTGATTCAATGTCAAGTTAATAAAACAACGTATTTAAACATAAAGTGTTATAAATGTACATGAAAATATTTTTTTAAAACTCCTTTTACAGTATGATGTTAATCACTGTGTTCTTTTTAGTTATTCCAAAACAAACAGCGCAACCTTAGTAATCCGATTTCCAAAATAATTACTCTAATGACGTAAACACACAACTAACGGTGAGACAGAAATGAGTAGTTATACTGATAGTTCATATGGCAGCATGTAGCTAACAATATGCACTTTGTCAGTAGTCAAATTAATTATGTTGACAATTATTGCATTACATTTCTGCCACCTCTAAAGAGAATTTGAAAGTCATTAAAATACACAAGAAAAAATAGTATTATCTATATTATTTGGCAAATGGAATTTTATTTTTAAAATTATTATTAATATCATTATTAATCCTTTAGACCATTAAGGAACTGTAACTGATCAATTCTTATCCAATCACTACCTTTGACCACGGGTGCACCCTAACAGTCACATTCTGTTAAATACTACTTCTCACTCTCACTACGTAGATAAGTCATCACCATGCAAGAGAAGGTAATGCGATATTCCCTTCACCCTAAGATTTGCACACACACACATGCCACTACAGTAAGAATGCATCTCTTATCTGTCTTATCGCTCCAATCAGTGCCATCTGGACCTACAGGCCAGGTGTGTGACCAGGGCAGGTCTTGGGTCACCTCTGTCACTCGGAGGGGTCAGAGGAGGAGATGCATTGAGCTCATTCACTTCGGTTCTGGGGGTTGGATTTCGGGCCGTTAAGATGCAAGTCAGGCTTCCTCCATGAGGATCACCTATCAGACAGGCTGAGAAGGGTATTGTGTAGGTGAAAGTGAATTCCCTCCTCCAGAAATAGAAATTATAAAGTAATTTCAGGCTTTTTTCAACACAGAAGTGTCCATGGATAATTAATCTGTAATATTTGTATCGTATTTTTTGAGATATGAAATATACCTCTTAGCTGTTCATGATAATCTGGATAAGGATTAAGGAGAAGGATTTTTTACCAAAATATTGGTCTCACTTTATATTAAGTGTCTTTAACATAGATTTGATACAATGCACTTTGTGTAGCCTACATGTTTTTACTTTGTACATATTTTTTTTTTAAATACTTGCATGAAATTACAGCGGTTGGAAGCAGTTATACTGTATTTCATATCTCAAAGGATACATTCGAGCTTTGAATAATAAAAAAAAATTATATCAAGACTGTGAATTCAGGTTCTTCAAAGAAGAAAAAAAATAACTCTTGTTGAGAAGGAAAATAATATTAGCTGTTTAGCTTATTAACTATTTTTTACTGGATATTTTCTTATGTAAGTTTTGAGATAATGCATTATGACTTTCAACAATCTTTTATCCATATTGATATTTTAGCTGACAGTAATACTTTTTAAAATGGGGGAACCTATAAAGGCATCTTTTGCAGGTCATATATGTTGAGATAAATGCATAAGCCTTAATTGTTGAAGCATTTTAAAAGGAAAGGGCTGCCACATTAGCTAGAGTAATGACTCACCTGGAGGGTTTGAATGCTGGCATTCTCTGGCTAATTAAACCTTTAAGACATTGATACAGACAGGTGGAAAGCAGTGTTTTCCGCTTCTCGGGGATGTCAGGGAATTATGCTTTCTTTGAATATGACTCATTAAGCATGACAATATATAGCTTCTCAACAATGAACACAGGTATTTGCAAGTTTTGAAGTTTGAATGATTTTAAATAATCCACATATTCATTAAATTCATTCATTTAATTTATGAAATTCTTGAAAATTCACACATCTTGTGCCTTGCCTCAATTGATCTGCACACAAAAATATAATGAGTAAAGCATGAAATGGAAGTATGCCTTGCATTAAAAAAGCCCTTCACTAGAGTACTCATAAATCCCTGGTATTTTTGACTTACCAGCGTTTTAAATTTATTTAAATCCTCTCATAAAAACATTTTATGCAATGTGTGTTCGGTGCCCAAAGACAAACAGGAAAAAAGTGACAGTTGGTATGCAGAGATTTTTATTTGTCGAGCCATCCATTAAGTCTCAGCCATGCTGGAGTCTTTTCAGCAAAAATGCAAAAAGGACCTTGAAATGGCAAACAGTTGGAGAATGGAACGTCTGGCTAACATGGGAATTTGCCAACTCTCTGACCCTCTCACCGCTTGTCCTGTTGAGAGAAACAGAGAAAGAGATCTTAACCCTCCTAGGAGAAATGGAAAGAGGCTTTAAGTTATCCCGTGAGTGACGTACACTATTGTGCGATATGATGGCACTGTCCATTGGCACTGATCTTTTTATCTATGATACCCAGGCCCTGAATTATTTCCTATTGTAGGTAAATAGACTCCATGGGAGAGAGAGGGAAACAAGGAACCATGCCATATTGTCTGTGAAGGTTCAGTGAAGTGTCCACTAGATTAAGTTCAGACTAATCTCAGTTTGAGGACAAAAATGTTCAAATCGTGATGAGGGAAGCACGGCAGGCTTCAAAGGCGAGATTATACACACAGACGAAATCCTGCGATTCGTAGGGTTTACTGTAGACATTCCTGAACAGCAAGTGTCTTCGCTCAAAGCTCTTATTTACATATTTTTGCAAGCAATGTGCAAATGTATTCTCTCACATACACTGTAAAAAAAAAAATTGTAGTTGTAAATATAACAAAGATTATTGGAGTACCTTTTGCAATATTATTTAAGTCTGTTTAATTCAATGTGTTACTTACGATTCTTTTGTAATTATTTCCTACACCAGTTTGATTTGCAGTGTAATGAGCATACTGCCAATTACACAGAGAAAAAACTGTGTACAATTCACTAACAATGAACATACACTATATTGCCAAAAGTTCTAGGACGCCTGCCTTTACATTCACATGAACTTTAATGACATCTCATTCTTAATCCGTAGGGTTTAATATGGAGTTGGCCAGCTATACCAGCTTCAGCTCTTCTGGGAAGGATTTCCACAAGGTTTAGGAGTGTGTTTATGGGAATCTTCTAGAAGCGCATTTGTGAGGTCAGGCACTGATGTTGGACATGAAGGCCTTGGTTGCAGTCTTCGCTCTAATTTATCCCAAAGGTGTTCTATCAGCTGGAGGTCAGGACTGTGCAGGCCAGTCAAGGTCCTCCACACCAAACTCATAAATGTCTTTATGGACCTTGCTTTGTGCACTGGTGCACAGTCATGTTGGAACAGGAAGAGGCCATCCTCAAACTGTTCCCACAAAGTTGGGAGCATGACATTGTCCAAAATGTATTGGTATGCTGAAGCATTAACCCATTTAATCACAAATTCTCCCCAGAGATGACATATATGAATTTGTATGGTATTTGTAAGGATATTAAACAATCAATGTCAATTATGTAGAACACAGGGAGTCTAGGTGTTAATGCATTTACAAAATGACAAACCTCCAGCAATTAGTTTAAAGACTGGGTTAAATAGTTGAAATTAGTGTTTTACTCCACCAACAAAGTAAACCTGGTCTGGCTTAGTTTCAAAAAGGACAAAATAGCATTCCTATGCAGCGGTTTGGCACAAATAATCAAATTATGACATAATGACAAATTATATAAAACCGGAAGGTAATTATAAACTTCATTATAAACTGAAACAAAACAATAAATAAGCATAGCTAGATGGATAGACAGACAGACAGACAGACAGAAGTATAGATAGACAGACAGAAGTAGATAGATAGATAGATAGATAGATAGATAGATAGATAGATAGATAGATAGATAGATAGATAGATAGATAGATAGATAGATAGATAGATAGATAGATAGATAGATAGATAGATAGATAGATAGATAGATAGATAGATAGATAGATAGATAGATAGATAGATAGATAGATAGATAGATAGATAGATAGATAGATAGATAGATAGATAGATAGATAGATAGATAGATAGATAGATAGATAGATAGATAGATAGATAGATAGATAGATAGATAGATAGATAGATAGATAGATAGATAGACAGACAGACAGACAGAAGTATAGATAGACAGACAGACAGACAGACAGACAGAAGTATAGATAGACAGACAGACAGAAGTGTAGATAGACAGACAGAAGTATAGATAGACAGACAGAAGTATATACAGACAGAAGTATAGATAGATAGAAGTACAGATAGACAGATATAAGTACAGACAGACAGACAGACAGACAGAAATATAGATAGACAGACAGAAGTAGATAGATATAGACAGACAGACAGATAGAAGTATATAGACAGACAGATAGACAGACAGAAGTATAGATAGACAGACAGACAGAAGTATAGATAGACAGACAGACAGACAGACAGAAGTATAGACAGACAGACAGACAGACAGAAGTATAGATAGACAGACAGACAGAAGTATAGACAGACAGACAGACAGACAGACAGAAGTATAGATAGACAGACAGACAGACAGACAGACAGACAGAAGTATAGATAGACAGACAGACAGACAGAAGTATAGATAGACAGACAGACAGACAGACAGAAGTATAGATAGACAGACAGAAGTATAAATAGACAGACAGGACAGACAGATGGATGGATGGATAGATGGATAGATATCAGTTCAGTCTTAAAGAGATTTCATGTGAATAACCCCAGCAGGCACAGTATGTCAATGGACTCCAACTAATCCAACGTCAGTCAGACGTCATATTTTGGTTGAAAATGAAAATCGGGTTGACGTCTAAACCCAATGTTTGTTTGATGTCCAGCTCCAACGTCAGACAGACGTTTAGTTGTGGTTGGAATAAGCACCGCACTGTAAAAAAAATCTTAAAAAAGGGTAAAATGTGTGGCACCACATTAAATCTCTGAAGATCTCAGCAGAGGAGGATTAAACAACTCCACAAACAGCATTACCAGCTTCACACATTACTAACCAGATTGATTTTATTTCTGTCAGACGACTACAGAAGCTCTTATTGAGAATTAACAGAGGTTTAGATGTTGTTTTATTGAAAATAATAGTTTAGTTTGATCTGTGTTTCCTTTAGTTGGGTAGTTTGACTTGACTTTTTAACATTAGTTTTTCTCTGGCTGCTGTAACTGTGTTTGTTATGGCAAGAAAAGCAAGAGAAAATTATGTTGTCAAGGATGATGTTGTCTTACTTGATGATAAAGATATGATCGTCATATAGTGGTCTATTTCACAGATGCCACCCAGAACCTACTCTTTTGATACATAATCATTTTTTATTATTAATTATAGCAAGCCTGTAATTCTACATTGTCCACTAAACATTTTGATCTCCAGCATATTTAAGACTCACTCAGACATCAATAATCAGCATATGAATCTCAAAAATGGTGACGTGCTTAATGCCACAGTGCATTCTGGGAGCCATAGACTATTTTTGTATGACGCACCCAGAATGCATTGCGGCATGAAGCATGTCACCGTTATTGAGATTCATACGCTGATTCTTTAATGTCTGTGTGTATCTTTTTGGTGCACAATCTCTCAGATTAGAAAACTGCTGTACAATCACAGGACTATTACAATCAATAATAAGAAATTAATAACATGATCTCTAAACAAATAATAGACTCTGAATATGATCAGTGAATCAAACACTACATGACGATCATATTTTTATCATCATCATCAAATATCTGACATCTTTTGAATACAATTTCTCTTGCAAATCTTGCCATAACAAACACAGTTACAGCAACCAGAGAAAAACTAATGGTAGAAGGTCAAGAATCAAACTGCCCAACTAAAGCAAACACTAATCACCATAATGGTAACTGAATTATGTTTGGTGGTATGGGGGTTTCCAACCAAAATTCAACCCTTTTTTTTACCCTTTTTTACGTTTTTTTTACAGTGCGGTGCTTATTCCAACCAAATTTAAACATCTGTCTGACGTTGGAGCTTGATGTCAAACAAACGTTGGGTTTAGATATCAACCCGATTTTCATTTTCAACCAAAATATGACGCCTGACTAGCGTTGGATTAGTTGGAGTCCAACGTCTTCCTGACGTCACATTGACATACTGTGCCTGCTGGGACACAGAATGACATATAGTGGGCATAGACTGTGTTATACCACCAGTCACAATTGTGTAAATTCTTCATTTATCTGCAGCCTGACAACAGAATAAACCATGTATTCATATAATATGTATGTATAGATAACCTTTTTATGATTAATGTGCAAAAAAATGTATAAGCTATTCAAAAATTTACTTAGAAAATTTGCCTGTCATTTCTGAGCTTTTACATCATCATTATGTTAAGATGGCAGTACCAAGAAATAAATGTGTGTGGTCACATGACCAAACTGCCCAACTATTTTAGACCTGCCCAGAACTCTTGTAGACATCTTAAATTTGTATTAAACATGAATATTTGTTATATATTAGAAGTTGCTTTTTAATACCACACTAAAATATGTGAGGAAAATGTGTGGTCACAATTGTGACCAGTGGCCCACACCATAATCCCCCTCCACCAAACTTTACACTTGGCACAATGCAGTCAGCAATGTTCTTGAGCTAATCTGAAGGCCACATGAAGTTTGGAGGTCTGTAGCTATTGACTCTATTGTAGTTGCCGACTTTTGCGCATGTGCACCTTGGTATGTGTTGACCCCGCTCTGTGATTTTACGTGGCCTACCACTTCGTGGCTGAGTTGCTGTTGTTCCCAATTGTTTCCACTTTGTTTAAAGGTCCCATGGCATGAAATTTTCATTTTATGAGGTTTTTCAACATTAATATGAGTTCCCCTAGCCTGTCTTTTTTCAGTTCCTTCTGATCTGTGATCAGTAATTTCTGATGTGTAGCTAATTATTTATTATTCGTGCACACAATGCGGCTTCTCTCTCTCCAGACAGAACGGTGTTTTCGTGTTTTCTATCTGAGTCAGTGTTTTTGTACATCCTCGTCGTGTCTACCGGTTCTAAAATGTGCATACAGTCATGAGTTTCTGCTCAACATCGGCCTCACACACGCCGAAGCTCGGGCTGCACTGGCCGTTGGCCTTCAACATCCCCGACCCCCAGTACTGCATCTGGCCCACAGCGGAGGCACCAAACGCGGCGTGAGATTAAGCAGAAGGGGGGGTAAGTTAAGCGTGAGCATATTCGGGCTAGCCAGCCTAGCCCCACAATAAACTGGATTACATTCGATTACTGCTGTTGTGTCTTTGTTTGCGCTGTGTACTCAACGCGCGTCACTGACGCTTTTATTTTATTTTAAAAATAATGCTATTATCAACACTTACTTTTAACTCGTTCATCTCGACAGCTGTAATGGTACTTTGCATGTGTTACAAAGTTGGTAATAATGATGAAGACGGACTCGGTGTGACTGGGACTCGTGTTTATTCAGAACTCTCAGATACAAACACAATAAACTCGCGCTGACTGACAGCGCTCTCATAACTCAGTAGGTACTATAAATAACTTTGTTAGCGATCGCTGAGCTCCGTCTCTGGTACGTTAGTGATGTCCGGTTCGCGAACGATCTTTCTTTTGAACCTGTTCTTTTTAGTGAACCGAATCAGTTCACCAAATCGGACTGAATCGTTCTAGATGTCAGCCAATCACAACAGTGGGCGTTTTTACTGAAGTCTCACAGCAGACACGCCTCTTGAAGCAGGGCACAGCCACAGGGCAAACAGCAGTATTGAAAAAATGCCTTTTATTTCTAAATTATGACATTTTATGATGTAAAAGTCATACTAACAATATAAGTACACCTCAGGAAACATTATAAAATAATAGAAAAATGCCATGCCATGGGACCTTTAATACCACTAACAGTTGACCGTGGAATATTTAGTAGTGAGGAAATTTCACAAATTTCTCACTGAGATCCTGAGAGTGACCCATGTTTGTAGAAGCAGTCTGCATGCCTAGGTGCTTGAATGTATACACCTGTGGCAATGGAAGTGATTGGAACACCTGAATTCAATGATTTTGAGGTGTGCCCTAATACTTTTGGCAACATAGTGTCTATGGGCAAGCATAGGGCTCCATAGATTTCGACAACATGATTTTTGTTTGTTTTTACAAAATGAGATGAATTTCAAAGGTAATCATCCAAACATTTTTTCTGACACATTCTTTTAATATGTTTTATAATCTGATACATTTCAATTAACCAATTCAATTAATCCATGTTGAGGCTTAATAACAAGCCTGTTTTTTTTTGTTTTTTTTACATTAATCAGAGGTGCTGTGCCAATTCCTTCTTGGGATAACTGATTGTTTTGCTGACACCTGGAAGCATCTGAATTAATTTTTAGGCTAAAGAATTCTGTCAATGCTTTCATCCCCAATTTGGCACATTGCATCTTTGGCAAGTTTAGCCATTTATTGTTCAGTCAGTAATTTTAATATGCACAAATATTCATTATCCACTGCTGAGTATGAAATATTATGAGGGCTATATTATCAGCTAGCTCCTTAGTCTATGAGTAATAAGGAGGGTCAATCATGTATTCTGAACCGACTGCTGCACTAAACGCCCAACTGAGAGTCTGTTATAGAAAATATTGACATAGCCATTTCATTCCATTTTCATCAGATCTGGCCAGGATCATTACACTTTCAATTTGGTGTTTTGGCCCGACAGCTACGGAATTTGTTTTTTTATTAAGTTTTTTAAGAGAGATGAAAAGTAGATTAACTTATTAATTGAAATATTGTCTCTCTCATCATCTTTTTTTCTCACTTTTCCCTCACAGTGGGTAACCAGCTTGACTAGACAGTACGAGAGAAACTTTAATTTACCCAATGTATTGACAAGCTGATATCGATAAGAGTCGTCTTGTGAATTCCTATCACACAAATCAGAGAATCTCACTGTTCAACCTTCTCCGCACGATGCCTAAACGATTCTGACTTGATGTTTCACCATTGCTTATAACTACTCTAAATTGTTTTCATGATAATATGTGCTGTACTGTGTATTGCTCTTTACTATGAAGTCATGGTCTTCCTTTTACAATATTAGTAACATTTTAAAACATTGACTTTTCTAGCATAAAGCTTGAGATGACTAAAAAAAGGTTTTATGATGTTAATTCTTCCTGTAAAGCTTCAATATTTTCCCAGTTCATCTCTTGGAAAGTCATTTTAAGTTTCATTATGAGGACCTGGGTGGCCAGTATGTGTGTGTGTGTGTGTGTGTGTGTGTGTGTGTGTGTGTGTGTGTGTGTGTGTGTGTGTGTGTGTGTGTGTGTGTGTGTGTGTGTGTGTGTGTGTGTGTGTATCTCTGTCTCTTTCTCTCTCTCTCTCCCTCTCTCTCTCTCTCTCTCTCTCTCTCTCTCTCTGATTTTCATTCTCTTTCTCTCCACTCATGTATATATGGCTTTTAAAAGTACCATTTGCTCCCTACGTAAAGTGCTTAATGAAGGGGATAATGCATGTAAAGTAATGTGACATTAATTGTTTGAGGTTGATAATAACAGCCCTCAATCATCTGGAAGATTGCTTCAGGCTTTAAATGAAAGCCGTTTTTAAGGCGATGGACTCGAATGAGTGAATGACAGAGTCAAATTAGCTGATTTGCCATTCACGTACACTCTATTGCCTGCTATTTAAAAGTCATTGACCATTTAGGGACGGGCCGTTGGTCGCAGTGAGTGTGCAATGAGCGGTGGTGGTCGTGTTTGTGTTGGAGGGCAGGGATGGATGGATGGGCAACAGCTCTAACTATGATAGTTAAGGGAAAAAAGCAGACAATAGAAATGTCAAGTGCCTTCTGTGTGAAAGTGAATGGGACAAATAGACCTGGTTTTAGAGGGCCCCATCCTTGCATTAACATAAGAAACAGTCCAATATGGCTGGAAGTCAGCCGGTCTGGGTGCTGTCAGTGGATCTTTTTTGCGGAGGTGATTAATGTCTTTACGATACCGCACACAGTTAGCGCCATGCTGGACCCGCCCTCGTCAGACTGCCATGCCACTTGGGTGCTCTAGTTTCGCACGGGAGATCCTGCAAAGTCCTCAACGTGGAGTCAAGAGTATTTGATTTGTACAGCACTTTCAAAACCTTCAGTTCCTGTAGATCATTTTCATTGTTGCTTTGAGAAATGCATAATGAAAACCTTGATTACGCTTTCTTTTGCGTATTGTGCTAACAACGGCATGGTCGTGAGTTCGATTCCCAGGGAAGTCATGAACTGCTAAAATGCACATTTAGCATAAAAGCGTCTGCCAAATCCTCAAAACTGATCGCTTTTGCACATAGCTGAATCCTCGTGAACGGACCGTTTTGGCGACTTAGCCATTTGACATTCCTTTACGCAGCTGTCCGCCCAGCCTTGCTTCTCTTGTGGCACCCCTAACCTGCTTCATTGAGAGTCTCTTATTATGTCCTCTTGCCAAGGCCCACTCTATGAATTGAATAGTCGGTGTCTTTATTTCTCTCATTCTCTGACTGTAGACCTCATAATGGCTTCATTAATGCAGAAGTTGCATTTGGTTGACAATGGGTTAATGGCCCGAGGGTAGTCTATTGGCACTGGGAGAAGGCCAACAGGAGGAGGAGGCTTTTTTACAGCCTTTTCAGAGTAAGTTCACCCCGGGTCAACTGTGTGTCACCCAAAAGTGAACAAACATGTAATTGATGTTCGGACATCTCTGGCTGACTCTTTTCGAGGCTGGCCCGTTGAAGAGGCTGCTGTCTGGTCTTTGAGGGACTTTTTGCAGAAAGGGGAAACCGATTCATGAATACGCACAATCTGCCATGCTAAAAAAGGGGTGTGTGTTGGGGGGGCACTCCTGGATTTTTCCATTTATAACCCCTGCTGAATCGGTTCTGTTTTGCATGTTGTTGCAATGCAACCCCCGCACATAGGTCGTGATGGGGGTGGTATACGCTGCTGGTGTTCCTGAAATGCTCTTTCTCCTCCAGGCTGGAACCACTGTCTGTTTTTGTCTCTGATTTTCATGGATGTTAGTGGAAAATGTCGAGAGGAGTCACAGGCCTTTTATCAGGCCGTGTTGGAACAGGAGCACTCAACGCTCTTTTTATATTCACCTTTGCATAACAACCGGCAGCAATTTGTAGAATGAAGCAAAACATGCCAATGAATGCCAAGAGGATGCCCTGGTGACACAGAAATATTTTTGCTGTTAAGGTTCAAAGTTATGTTCAGAATTAATTTGGATTTGGAAATTATTTTCAAATGTTATTATGTTTTTCTTTAAACATTATGAAAAACGACAAAGCTGAAGTGTGTTATTTTTCAAACGGAATTGTGAAAAACAAATATTATTTCAAACAGGTTTCCCAAACATTCCTTTGGGCATTTACAGTACAGTTACATACCTCACTGCTTAAACACCACTGTACGATGTTCAGAGAAACTAACTTGCTAGTCATGACTATCCAAGCATTGACATTAGTTGTCAGTTGTTGTGGCATGATTGCATTGTGCATGTGCCTATGAATTAATGATATAGCTTTGATAATTAAGTGCGTGAAGGCACTAAGTTAATGTCTGTTGCATAATATCCAATGTTTTTCTCTGGGTAAAATAATTAAATACTTGCTTAAACAAAAATGAAACCTGTACAAAATATACAATATAAATACAATACAATGTTTATTTATATAGCACAATTTAAAATCAACCAAAGTTGACCAAAGTGCTGTACAAATGATACCGAAGAAAACCAATAATAAAAACACAAAACAACAAGATTGCAAACAAATAAAAGACAATAAAACCACAAGCTGTAAAATGGTACATAAAAGTAAAAAGCAGAAAGCAGAAAGTCAAGAGATATGAAACGCTAAAGAAAATAAATAAGTCTTAAGAGTAGACTTAAAAATAGATAAAGTTGGGGCCTTTCTGATATGAACTGGGATACTATTCCATAGTTTAGGGCTGACAACAGAAAAGGCTCGATCACCTCTGTTTTTTAGTCTTGTCCTGGGAACTTGCAATAGTCCAGAGTCGGCATATCTGAGTGACCTTGACTGGATGTAACAGATCATATAAGTACGGTGGTGCCTGATTACAAAGAGAGATTACGATGGCATAAGTGAATGTAAACTGTTGGGAAATAAAATTGTTGTGCACGTGTGTAGCCAACCCATTCTCACTCCCAAGGCGTCAAAATCTGAAGCATGGTCAAGTGCCTTCCGCGTCACAATGAAGACACTAAAGGTACCCATATATCGACATGCAGGGTACTCCATTGATTTCAGTTGTTTGCCCAATGCGTCAGATCAAGAAGCATTTAATTCTTTGCATTTGTAAAAGCAGACATGATTTTATGAATATTTATAGGCTACTTATTTTGTAGCAACTAACCCAACTCCCACCCTAAACCTACCCACTTCTAAACAATATAAAACACATAACAGGCAAATAAAGTACAATCACAGGTATTTATTTCTAAAAACTGACCAAAAACAGTATAAAGGTATTAACTCATGTTGCATTCCAAGTCTTCTGAAGTCAGATCTTAACGAGTTGAGAGTTGATCATAATGTTTCATTAGGAGAGCACCCGCCGCTCCGTGCACACACGCACGCACTCAGTCATATCTCATTCAAATTATACACATGGATCTTTAGCATGACGTAATCGGTCACAAGACACACAAGAGCCAATTACATTTTACAATCAAAGCTGACGTAATGACGCAATTGGTCAAGAGACATACGAGAGCCAATGCAATTTCACTATGAAATCTGCAGTTTTTGAAATTTGAATGTGTGCATGATCTTCGGCAGATGGATATGCTGATCGCTTTTGGGGATTTTCTTCACACAAGTCAATCGTTTGGCCTTGGAACACTTGGAATATTTGTACTTTTTGAATAAATTGTGCATGCAGTTGTATCTGCCTGTTATATCCTGTATTTTATATCATACAATACACAAATGGTTAGGTTTAGGGATGGGGTTGGGTTACATCTTCAAACGTGTCTAAATAGTGTAAAAAAAAAAAAAAAAGTAAATACAATTATGCTGCCAGATTAAATTGAGAATCACACTCCAACATGTCATAATGGCAAAATCATAACCAATATAATTTCATCATGACGATAATGTTCCCATGCCCAACGCGTCTGTGTATGACGCCAAAGGTTTCTCATTGAAATTAATGGAGCACCCTGCGCATCGAAAAATGACACCTAGGGGTACCTTTAGAGTCTTCATTGTGACACGGAAGTCACTTGACCATGCTTCAGATTTTGACGCCTTGAAAGTAAGAACGGGTTGGTGTATCGCTATATTGGATCCGTGCAGCTCTTAAAGTGACAGCAGCGTAACATTCTTGATGTGCTGCTGTCTGTGTTTTAATGTTAAACAACAAAAGACATAAAAAAAATATTTGGTAACTTTAAGAAGGATTAATATATATTTAATTTATACAGCAGTGTTATCTTACATTTGATTACTTTGTTAAATTTCTGTACCTGAAAATGTCTCGGTTACATATGTAACCCTCGAGATGTCGAACTTGACTGTCTGAAAGGGAACTACTATTAAGCCCCCGGTATACTTCAATTTCCGCATCTGGACGCGTCTCACATGCAGTCGTGTCAGCACAGCTTTCAAAGTATACTCAACCGCGGATGAGCGCAGATGCCCAAGTTTGACACATGTGCAGTACAATTGTTGTGACTCTTCTGACTTTCTGGCGCATGCTCTGTTGTATGTGCACCGTCCGGGTGGTCTCAAAAATCGGGCTGCCTTTCTTGCGCATGCGCTGTTGTACACGAACCGTCCATGTGGTCTAAAAAATTGGGTTGCCTTTCTTGTGCATGCGCTGTTGTACAAAAACTGTCCACACAGTCTCAAAAATTGGGCGTGGCCGTGGTGGCGAAAATGATGTCACGCAGACGGTGCATGGACCCGAACAGCTGAAGTATTCTTTGGGATTTAGACCTACCAGAAAAACACTGTTCTTTGTTCTGTTGTAGGCTATTTATGTATTCATGTTGGCCTGTTGAATGTTAAGTGGATCCAATCCATGTTCAATGAAGATTATTTGATGATCCAGCAATAAACTAGTTAGTATACCCTAGTGCATGCCGTTTTTTTCTTTGCTAAATAAACATGATCAAAACAGTAATCTATTTTAATGACAAAATTTATATTGGTATATTTAGTCATATATACAATATAGTTATAGCAATAGTTGCTTGTTAAAATCAGTATAGTATTGGCCCAAAAAAAAATCCTATCAGTGCATCCCTAATTATATTATTTTAGTACTTTTTACTACTACTTCTATTTCTTTTTTTTAATTATTTATCTACATTTTTCTGCATTTATAGCGGACAGGACTCCAGAAAGAGAATTTGCTTCTCTAACATGGCTGTAGTTTCAACCACACAACTTTGCAATACTGTTTGCAAATGATCATTGGATCTATAGTTTCGGAAAACACCAAATCATAAAACTATAAAATAATGCTTTTGGAAAATGCACCTCAGGTCAGGATGCCCAAACAACAGAGCAATTGTTTGATTGTGCAATAGTGCTCACACCACACTTCTTAGGGGGATTCAACTTTGAATGGCTTAGATGTATCTGCATATTAAATCTGAACAGAAGAAGAAGTATTTTAACATTATGATCAAATACATTTATTGGTGAAAATAAAACCAAAAATTAAATGGTTTTAGAAACCTTTGACTAATCAAAAAGATATTTGGCATATTTGGTTCCATGAAGAACCTTTAACATCCATGGAACTCATTTAACAAAAGACTCTTTATAGTAGAAAAACATTTTTTATTTTTAATTAAAGGAGAACTCAAACATCACTTAAACTTGAATTTTTAAGTTAATCTTGATTGTTATACCTTTGTGAGTACTGTCTATAGAAAAAAAAAAACGAACCGGATTGGTGCTTGCAACAGGGAGCTGTTACAGTTAAAGCCCAGAGCTCCCATTCAGCTAACACTGCAGCTATGGGGCATATACATAAAGAGTGTCTTTGTGCCTCTTAACAGACACAAAATGCAATTACAATGTCTGTCCAACATGATCAGAGCCCTTACATGACAACGAGATGCGTTTAGCAACTTAGCCATTGTTTAAACTCACCAAAATAGTGTTTTAGACGCAAGCTGTAGTCTCGCTGAAGTCCCGTGAGAACTCAGTTGTAGCCGGTAAAAATGTAAATAGTCCAGAGGGGAGGAGCGTTACGAACCATTTCTTCTTCACTTGTGAGCCAATCGTCACTCTTCACACACATGATGCTCCTCCCCCCTGGACTATTTACGTTTTACCGGCTACAACTGAGTTCTCAAGGGACTTCAGCGAGACTACAGCTTGCCGTCTAAAACACTATTTCGGTGAGTTTAAACAATGGCTAAGTTGCTAAACGCATCTCATTGTCATGTAAGGGCCCTGTTCATGTTGAACAGACATTTGAATTGCATTTTGTGTCTGTTAAGAGGCACAAAGACACTCTTTATGTATATGCCCCATAGCTGCCGTGTTAGCTGAGTGGGAGCTCTGGGCATTAACTGTAACAGCTCCGTGTTGCAAGCACCAATCCGGTTCGTTTTTTTTTTCTATAGACAGTACTCACAAAGGTATAACGATCAAGATTAACTTAAAAATTCACCGGAGTTCTCCTTTAAGAAAATCTCACTGAAAAGTTATTTGGGGAACATAAAATAATTATTCTATGGTATCACTGTAAAAACCCCCTTTTCGAGTCTTTTTTTATTTTTTATTTTTTTATATATATATTGTAGATTTGTAGATATAAGCAAGCATGTATCAAACCTAGGTTAGCGCACAGCCCATTGTGTGCAATGCATCTCCTTCTACCACATCTGTGGTCAGACTGACGATGATGTCAGCCATCAAGTCTTTACCAGTAATTACACATCAGATGACAACAACTTAAAATTGATGTCCTATGCATCAGCGCTAAGTAGCCATTTTAAAAGTTTGAGACAGGAAGCTGGGAGAAAGGCCGTGTTATGAGGGTGTCAGCATGGGAATTGCCGGGGCAGCTGTACTGTACTCGCTCTGCAGTAATAGACACACAGAGCCCATTGCCAAAAGCACATTTGGCATCAGTAGCAAATGAGTAATTATTGGGTAATGACCCAGAAGGTGTCCCTTAATTGAATTGTGAAAGTAGGAAGAGTGGTGCCACACTGTAATAAAAGCAGATGGATTATTTCAGGAAATATCTTCTTAAGTGGAAGGGTAAATACTGATGAGCCTGCATTTATTTCTCTGACCTTTAGATAGATAACCACTGATTAAAAATTTAGGCTCTAGTGGGAGAAGAGGTTTTTGCTTTTGCTTTTTTTCTGACCATAATAGACCTCTATCCACCACATTCAGTCTTAATTCTAAAATGCATTAGTCACAAAATTGACGTGTGCTGGGAGAGAAAAAAAAAACTTTAGGAAAAGCTGTAAGTGGACTATTGTGTGGACTAAGAGGTCTTTTGTTTTGAGATCATTTGATGCAGTGACATTTTTCCCAGTGAAATGTCAAGATCACTCTAATGACTACAATGCCCAAGAGGGGTATGTCTTTTTCTACCTTTTTGCAAAATGATAGGTGAATTATGTAAATGCAGGCATCAGTTAAAGCCATATTTACTTTTTACAAGCATTTACCTTCTCTTTTAATGCACTTATCTCTCAAAGGAAATTGCCTGCTGTTGCCATCACTTATCTGCATGAATGATGTGGGTCGTGTTTTATTGCCATCACATCTACATGTTTCGGATGTGTTCCCTCTATACTGCTGCTTATCCTTGTACTCTCACCTTGAGTTTTGTAACTGTAACAGGTTGCTGTTCAGTGTATCAGTACGGGGGCTCTATGTTTATTATTGATGTTTGGGACCCCTATTCTTACCCACTATTCAGCTGTTAAGTGGATATTTTTAAAAGGGATAGTTCACTCAAAAAAATTTAATTTTGTCATAATTTTGTCATCCCATACCTGAATGAATGACTTTCTTTGTGTAACATAAGGGATTCGATATATTTAAAAATATCTTATTTTGTGTTCAGCAGGCGAAAGTGAGTCATACATGTTTGGAACGACATGATGGTGAGTAAATGATTACCAATTTTTTATTTTTGGTTGGACTATCCCCCTTTAAATCTGCTCAAATTAGCATTAAAAACATCACCAACAATTAATTAATCAGAACTTAACTAATAATTGACATAAACAGAAAGGGAAATATTTGTCTTAATTGTTTTAGTGACACATCTAAAAATTGAGTCTCATAATTCAGTTTTAAATACTGTATTATTTAGATCTTAGAGCTACAGGAATAATTAATTATATGACTGATAATCAAATTAATCACCTACATAAAACAAGTGGGCTGTATGACAATATAGCTTTTATTGCTTTTTCAACAGGTTTGTTGCTCTTATAACAATGGTTATACTGTATGGTTGCAACTTGAATCCTTCTCACTAGTATGAACTGTGTCACACTGATTTGCCAAATCCGCCGTTGGTGCATATTGTGGTCTCCACCCACCGGGAGAGCTGTCTCTATCTCCCACTGTCTCTGTCAGCAGCTGTTTTCAAATTCTGGTCCTTTTTAGATCATTCCATGCTTTATCCACATTATCAATTAGCTTTTAAACTGTACTCAGAAGAATCCTCACTTTATTGATTGTTTATATTTTGTAATCTACTTTAGAGAAAAGATAATACCAGGGCAAATGCCCCTATACAGCACTTCATTCCGCAGTTCATAGACACATTATAGAATAATCAATCTGTATTGAACACAGATATCAGTCAACAAATAATACAATTGCTAAAGCTGAAAGAAACTGCCATCATTAACAGCACTGTCTGTGAGCATTCAGACCATGCTGATTGGCTAATCAATGGAGCTATGTACACAGTATTATGAATAAAAAAATACCATGGAAAGTTTTGTTAATTGTTTTGTCAGTGTTAATTGAAGAAAAGACATTAAATCAGCCATACCGTTTTTAATTTGCAATATGCTGGCTCTGTAATAAAATGTAAGAATTTATTTCATATGGGTCTGTCTTAAATGTATTCTCTGTAAAATATATACTATACTGTAGGTATTCTTTAGATCAAGAAATCTTAAGACACAAAGCAGAGCTCAAGTTTTCTTCTGCTCACCAGTCAATATATGACTGTAAATAATAATAATAATAATTATAATTATTATTATTATTATTATTATATTCTTATTTCTCTATGTAATAATAATAATAAATTAGGATTTCTGCCATCTGTCTGTCACCTGTGGAACTCTGTTAGCCCGAAAATCTGCTCCTCTCTCCCAGGTTGTTACATTTACTGACTATCTGAAAAATATTTAAGCTATTTTAATGTATAGCCAAATGTATTAATGTTAATTTTATAATAATTTATTTAAAAATTGGATATGACACATTCAAATTGTGTCTATTACGATTACATTACCGTCTGAGAATAATGGTTTTTGGAATTAATTACAAATTAATTACAAATTATTTTTACATCAAACGATTAATTGAGTCATTATAAAACTGAACCGAGTTTCACATTAGTCTACAACATAATGTCAACTTCAACTTAAAAGTAAAAAATAATTTTGGCACCGCACTCTCTCAATTCATAAATGCAATTTGAACAGAAACGTATTACAATACTTTTTTTCCCTTATCAATTTGTCTAAACAACTTTATACCGTGTAACAGATAATAGCTACATATTTTACTTTCTAAATGAATTCGTTTTAGTTACAAATTTCGGTGACCAAAAGATCAGAGGCATTATTAGTAGGTTACTACAGCACGGTTATGGACTCAAAACAGGCGTTTAATAATGTCTTTGATAAAACACAAACATTTTACTCTTCATCCAAGTGTCAATCCACTTTAGCGGCAGCGAGCCAGATGCTTTGGTCCCTTAAAACTCTCCATGTAAATTGCGCACGTGCTCCTGCAATATCCATAGCTCAATAAGAGCTTTGGTTTGCACTGTATGAACACAGACGATGAATATGCATAATACTCGCGTGATATTGCTGTCTGCTCTTGGCCACGGTTTTCATCCACCATTTGGGTACATTCCCATAAGCACTTGTGTGATGCGACTTGTCTTTTTTGCGTTTTCTGTTTGCTTTCCAGTCCCCCTCTGGTCTCTGCTCTATTCACTCCTTCGTCTCAGCTGGTCTAAGTGGGCCAAACCTGAAGAAACCTCTATTTTTGTTTTGTCTTCTCTCTCTTTCAAATAATCAGCCGTGTGCCAAAAGTGTCCCTCTTGTTTTTACGCGTGCCAGTCACCTGCCGTCTGCCTCGCTCCTTCCCTTTCTCAAAGCTTGCTTTTCTCTCTCCCAATTCTTTTGACTTTCTGCGGTCTGGATCCCCAATGAGATTCAGATTGGGTACATTGGGTCCTCTATTGTCCTTCAAGGGCTGTACTACGCTAATTAAATTTTATCCAGCCATATAAAAACCATCTCTCTCCTCCACGCTCCCAATTCAGCTTTCTAGCCCAAGTCCTCTCTTTTTCCTACCCCTAAAAATCCAGTGTTCATTGAGTCAAATCAATAGAAAAACATTTGCAAATCTCCATTATTGTGGGATTTTTGTCTCCTTTCTGTTGTGATAAAAGCACCGCGGAACAGCTTGCAGCTTTGTGCAACCGAGACGCGCGGGACAGACGAAGGCCATGAATGCAAAAGGCATTACGCGCTGCAGCAAATTTCTTTATCACCCTGTTATTGAAATCACAATTATTTCCACGCCATCTTGTGCATGTGATTATTGCATAGAATACTGGTTTGCCGTCTGTTAATTTTCATTGCATGCGCTACAAGGTCTGTCGCCACTTGATATATTAGCCAGTTACATAAGTAATTTTTTTGTTCAGTTTAAGAAATATTAGATTTTTTTCTTCACAATTGAGGCTTAACATCACTAAGAGACAGTGGCGAATCTAGACCTATTTCTACACATATCTACAGTCGGAGCCCACAAATCAATAATCGATACATGCAAAAGAAAGTTCAAATCGCCTGCCAACGTCGTGCAATGATATATATCTGCCATATTCCTTGAGACAATAATATTGTTTAAAAATGCTTGACTTATTGCCTTGTTGAATTTTATAAGTCGACTCCATCGCATTTTAGTTATTTTCATTTGTTTAATTTAAAATACTTATCTCTATACTTCTGTTAACTTTACACTCCGATATTAATTGTAACAGCCCAGTGTTTCTTTAATGAGAAAAAAACAGACTGAATCTCTCACCCCATGCAGGTTGAAGTTTGCCCTTATTTATGAAACCAATAATAGTGCAATAAAAACAAATCAATCTGTACTTGTGCAAATCCAATTCAGCAGGGAGGGTGAAACCCCTGAAGAAAAAGAATAGCCGGGGGGGGGGGGGGGGGGGGGGGGGTTGGGTGTTATCCCCCAAAAGCAGCTGTTGAGTCCTAATCTTTTTTCTTGCCCTATCACTCACCTATATTCTCCTCAGCGCTCTCCTCGCATCTCTCTTTGGAAGTTCCCCACTCGCCAGACCCCATCCTTGTCCAGATTTTTCCCCTTGTACTTATCTCAAAGAAAAGAAGAGTGCATGGATGTCAAATTGCCCTCAAAAACACCATGAAAGATTGATTTGCAGCACTTTTCATTCAGCCGGCATTATTTTGAAGAGAGCTGAATAGGAAACCCGCAAGCCGGGGAAGGAATAAAGATGTCCTCCCTGTTGGAAAGGGGGGAAACTGCCCATTTTGTCTCAGTCCATCAACCCTGGAGAAAGAGGGGGAAAGGCAAGAGGCTATTCAAAAAAAAAGCTCATATACACCTCACACAATACTAAAAGACTTTAAATTAACATCCATGAATATTAAATTACTTCGGCCTGAAAAAGATTGAATAAAAGATATACTTGACCCAGACGGCTTTGCATATTTTCGTACTCCAAAGCACATCATTAAAAACTATTCAGTTGGTTTATGCGAATGTAATTTCGATATGATTACAGAGTTCTGTACATTTAACATTAACAGAGAAGAACAGAAACGCGATGCTTGTGATTGTGCTTGTGCTTGTGTTTTTCGGTCAAATGTGCCATTAGATGGGAATTACATATTCCTTTGGCCTAACGATCATTTTAATAAATTAATAATGAATTATTATTTATGACTATGATAATATTTCTGCATATTTAATATAATTATCGATCTAATGATGAATGCTGAGGCACACAATTAAGAAAACACTTGGACATTTTTCATTCGGTTCCACTTAGGAAGAAAATATACCGGGCAAAATATAAGAGATAAAAGCCACTAGTTATTTTATGCCTTGTTCTCGTCGTCTAGTTTTAGCCTACAAGTTAAGTCGCACTTAAATAGACGGACGTGACTTGATATTGTCCGTTTCTCTTAGACAAACAAGATAAATCAGATTTTATCCTGGTTCCCTTACTAGTCGTCATGTTGAGAGTCAAGTTTGCTTTTAGGTTTTCCATGCCAGAAGTGCTCATATTCATCTCTCAGAAGCAAACAGCTGGAGCGGAGCTCATGGTGCTGAGACTGGGCTTGTTATTTTAGCCAAAAACGCGGTTGTTGGATTCTGAACATCAACACACTCACATCGCTCCCCCTTCTTCCCCCCACCCCCTCAGGAGTAGCCACTCAATAAAGAGTGTGGTGTTTTTTTCCTCTGGTTGAACAAGTCTAAAGAACACAAGGGGAGGGTCATTAATAACTAATTACCGTGGGTCAGATCTGACGCATATAAAGCCCACCGGGACCTTGGAAAGACGAAACATATTCTCTCGACACTTAGCAAGAAGAGAACAGATTCACATTTCATTGGCATCAGACTGATTCATCGATTACATTCGCCTTTTGCAACATTGACATCCGTTTCGGGGGTTTTAATCGCAGGGATCATTAGTTAAGGGTTTCGCATTTGGCTCATCATGGGTTCAGTGTTGCCTGCAGATGCTCTGGTTCTAAAGGCTGGATTTAAGCAACAGTCTTTGGCCCTGTCCGACATCATCACTTCAGACATCCTGCACAGTTTCCTGTACGGCCGCTGGAGGAACGTGCTGGGGGAACACCTGTTCGAGGAGAAGACCAACACTGTCAGCCCCAAAACAGCCTTCACCGCCGAGGTCCTGGCGCAGTCATTCTCCGGAGGTGAGTCCGCAATAGTTAACTTTATTCGTTGATTATGAATTCGTCATACTATAGCCTAATAGGCCTAATATTTAGTTGTAAAGCAGTTTTTACATTTGATTTTTATTGCTAACTAGATATTATGTGAAATTGCTCACTGAAGAGTCAAGGCGAGTTTTATTTATAGCATAGCCTATTTCAAACATAAATAATGATAGGCTACTTTAACGTGCTTGAAATAGCCTAAAAGTAAATGTCTATTTTATAAGGCAAAGACACATTCATTTAGTGGCTTATGACTATACTTATGCAATCAGTAAATTGCATCACAGTGCTCAGGTAAAAATAAATGATTTCAGTCTGGCGCTGAAAATTGAGGGTCTTAAAAGTATTTATTCTTTTTAAACTAGGATTTAGCCTATACATGCATTTCATGCAATGCAATGCTTTTCAAACATTCTAATAACAACAAAAGTTAAGTCAGATAATAATAGACGATTGAGAAGAGTTCACCTGCTATAGCAACAGTAGGCTAAGTTGCTCATGTTGGGGCTATATCGACAAAACATAAGTACTGTCATTTGTATTACGTTACTAGCCTATAAATTATTTACAAGGTAAATAATTATTAGGCCTATTGCAAGGTAATAATTATTTTGCTGTTTGGTTTAAGCGTCTTTATGAGAATTAATGTATGAGTTCGATGAATGTATGACGCCAGACGGAATTGAAAGTTTACTTGCAGAAATTTCTTCGAAAAAAGTCAACCCCTTAAAAGTCATTAAACAATTCGCACGTGGTCAGAAGCTGAATATATAGGGGACATCAATCTTCTTCTTTTTTTTTTCTTTCTAAATGCTTTTAGCTAGGCAATAACATTTTTAAGCGTTGCAAAATCACTTAGGCTATACTGGCAAATTGAAACTTATTTAAATAAGGCTATTAAAATCATGAGGGTAACGTTGTGCTTGACCTGAGAAAGTTGCCAGTGAAGCCAGGACGTTAGACAGAGAAAATCCCGTCATTCATCAGCTCGGGACAGTCTCCACACCCCCGCTTTGACACTTTTCTCTCCTCTCAGGCGCATTAAAAGTTTTCCGTCCCGCTGTTAATATACCGTGAAAGCTGATTCTACCGCTATTCACACCATGTCAAGCAGCTAATCTCCTTTTCTACGTTTTGTCAGAAATTCCTGGGCCGTTTAAAGAAGGTTCTCGTTTCTTTCAGCGCACATTTAGTGCTACAAAGTTTCTGAAAGGATAATGAATACGGAATAAGTTGTTTCTTGCCTATGAATATATAGCCTCGTCACGTTTAAAGCGTAGAAAATTGCTGAATTCTTAGACGTAAATGCTTGTTTGACATTTATTTGAGCCGCATTTGAACGAGTGCGCATTCCTTTATATTGGCCTAGCCTACTATGATAGTTTTACAATAACAAACGATTAAAAAAAATATTTTGTACTAAATTTACACTATAACTCCTATTCTTTCCATTTTTTCTTTTGCTATGAACCTGCAAACAGGTTGCGTCATTGCGGTTATTTATTTATTTTTTATTTTTTTTGTTATCTAATCTAAATGTTCCAAATTAACTTACTATTTTATTTGCCGCTTTCTATCTTCAGAGGTCCAGAAACTTTCCAGTTTAGTGCTGCCAAGTGAAGTCATCATTGCGCAGAGCTCGATCCCTGGGGAAGGACTTGGCATCTTCTCCAAGACCTGGATAAAAGCTGGCACCGAGATGGGACCGTTCACAGGCAGGGTCATTTCACCCGAGCATGTGGATCTCTTCAAGAACAACAATCTCATGTGGGAGGTAGGCAGCGTTCAACAGGTGTCGCATGCATGGGCTCGTTTTTTGGAGCTTATTCTAGTAAAATATCATCCCAAATCAAAGACTGATGGCAAGCGTTTTTGTTGTTCTCAGGTTTTCAATGAGGATGGCACGGTGCGCTATTTCATCGATGCCAGTCAAGAAGATCATCGCAGCTGGATGACTTATATCAAATGCGCGCGCAATGAGCAAGAACAGAACCTGGAGGTTGTGCAGATCGGAAGCAGCATATTTTACAAAGCAGTAGAGGTTCGTATTATACACCTTTTTTAGTTTTCATAATTTTACATTGATAATATTTTTATATTCATATTCATTTAATGTCGATGTACTTACACTGTGCAATATTTTTCCATCTTAGATTCCACCAATTTAGCTAAAATTAAGTTTTCTTATTTTCTACATGAATTTGAGTTTTTAGAATTTGAACTAGATTTTCTTAAGTAATTAAACTTTGATTTTAGTTCAAAATTGAAGACAAAATGTATTTAAATATTGAAATATCTGAATGTAGTATTTTATATAAGTGTGTGTGTGGGTGTGTTTTGTTTAGGTGCTTAATTGTTTTTAAATAAATATATCTTCTTCTTTTATTCATTAACAGACAATACCTCCAGACCAAGAGCTGCTTGTGTGGTATGGGAATTCCCACAACACCTTCCTGGGTATCCCGGGAGTCCCTGGCACAGAGGATGAACAGCAGAAAAAGACTAAAACTGGTGAGTAATTCAGTGGCTTTAGGGCTTTGGGTGAGTTTCAGGCTAAGAAAAGACTGATCTTTATCACAGTCCTGCAATAGCTTTAGTTAAAACTCTATTAGCATCTGTTTTAAGTACCTGACCTTTTAGCTTCTGTCCTCTGACTGAGCTCTATCCTCTCCCCACAGATGATTTCCACCTGTGCGACACCTCCTCTACTGCCGCTCTCTCCGCTGCCAGCCGCATGCGCTGCGTCATCTGCCACCGAGGCTTCAACTCACGCAGTAACCTGCGCTCCCACATGCGCATACACACGCTAGACAAGCCCTTTGTCTGCCGTTTCTGCAACCGCCGCTTCAGCCAGTCATCCACTCTCCGTAACCATGTGCGCCTTCACACAGGAGAGCGCCCCTACAAGTGCCACGTTTGCCAGAGCGCATACTCCCAGTTGGCAGGGCTGAGGGCGCACCAGAAGAGCGCCAGGCACCGGCCGGCCAACACAGGGCCTGTAGTGGGCCTGCAGGCCCACTCGCCTCCACCTCCTCAGCTCGCACAAGTTCCTCATCCAGCCTCCCTGGTGCATCACATACCTACCATGGTGCTATGAGATAGCATGAAGCGTCTCAGATGTTAGCAATCTCACAGGCTGTTCTTCAGTGCAGAAGTATGTCTATGCCAAGCCGGCCCTGAGTATTCTCACCTTTAGTGGATGCTTTGTAGTTTCTTAAAGGTGAAGAAGTGGTCAGATATGATGAACAACGCCTGCAGAACTCAGTCATGACAGCACTGAAGTGAAAACTATAGCCATGGAAGGGCTGTTTCGTATGTTCATGTTGAATTCTTATCATTGCCAGAACTACACGCACTGACAGCTCTAGTGCATTTGTTACGGCAGATATCTGCCACATTATATCTGATCAAACATCATCATTTAAATTGATCGGTAGTCAGTATATATTTTATTACATTTGCATGCAATAGTATTGTTTTGTCCCATTCCACAGGATAAAGCCCCATCACCCCATTCGCTTTAGCCACTGGGATCAAGCACCACTTAGTGAACATTTGTGTCACTGCAGTCAAATCAGAGCATGTTTATTGTGAATAAACAATATGAAGTATGTAAAGGAATGTACATATGATTTGAAGATTTACTTCCAAAAACAAGGAATAGTCACTTTATCTGTGTATGTATGTAAAGCTTAAAATATTATTACAAAACTTGGTTCTATTATATTATGTATACTATGTTTGCTTATATAAAATTATTTGGGTATTCACTTGTATGCTCAATAAATAATGAACAAATAATCCCATATTTTTGCCACTTTTTAATTATTCGTTTTGCTATGATAATACATCTCCGGCTGTGACATGTAACGTGTTAAATCTATTATTTAAGGTTACAAATATCCATGATGTCTCTCATTTCAGTGTTTTTCTCTAAGGGGACCCACAGTGAGCATTTTTTAACATCATAGGTTTTCTATTTTGTAGTAAATATTTTGCTCAGATTCAATAAATCACACAGACAGACACAGGCTGATGTACAGAAGTTACCAGAATTGCACAATAACAAAAGCAAACATCTCCATGAAATCACTTTTTTGTGGTAAATAGATTGTTTACCTCTACTTGTCATTTGCGCAATGATTGAGCAAACTGTACAGTGATATGAGCATTGCACTATCAATCATTAAAGGTTTCCACCAGCACAGTGAAACAGATAGAATCATTATGACTGCATATTTTCTAGTCATCATATTTGGACTGTAGCTATTCTTTCTATAGAGCTCAAGAAACATTTTTGGGACCTATTTCAAGACCACACCAGATTGGGCTGACAAAAACTGAGCAAGTGCTTGACAGCAAGGAGCAAACTGTCTAAAATGGCACATTTATTTTTGTTCTGTATACTTCATCTCTTCATCTGCATTACTGTTCAGGAAAATGTGTAAGTTGCAATTTACATCTTTTAAAATCTCTGGTTACACTTTATTTTACAGTACGTTTAGCCTACTTACAGTGTAGAAAGTACTGGTAATATAAGGTGACTACATGGGTTAAGGTTAGGTCTAGGGATAGGTTCGGGGTTAGTTCTAGTTATTGTAATTGCTATAATAGGCCTAAGTATAGTATGTAGCTAGGCTATAGCCATACTGGACTGTGTTGTCAAAAGGCAGCACTGGAGAACAAAATAAAAAATTATAACAACAAAATGTAAACCTCTCTAGCCTCAAGAAAAGTATAGTGAGATTGAGACCCCTTATGTATGGTTGCAATTAGGCATTTATGTTTTATATAAACCTTTGTTTTTCGCATCTGCCACCGAAACAGTATAGGCTATAGAAGTAAATCGTTGTCTTGTTTTACAGATACTTAATCACTGCACCTAAAACCTTGCGTCTCGATGCTTCAGAAAATGTTGTGGTGCAGTTGTTTGGTTATGACCGGGAAACTACTGTAAATCTTTACCTGAAGAACAAACTGTCATCACATTATAAAGAATATGCATCTCAGTCTCTGACGCTCAATGCCGCGAATAACTATCAAGACTCGGCTACTTTACGGGTAGGACTACAATGTTATTGGTCTTCAGAATATATTTTTTGTTTGAGATGTTGACTTAAATCTGTTTTTATTTACAATTCAAAAAAATATGGAAAGTTGACGCATTGGATTAATGATATTCTGCCCTGAAAATACCTAGTTCTTTTTTCCCAGATCATGCCTAAAGATTTCCCAAACGGGGACAAATATGTCTATCTTCAGGCGACTTCCTCTGCTTTCACTGCATATAAAAAAATCCCAGTCACTACTGTCAACGGTTTTCTCTTTATTCAGACTGACAAGCCGTTATACACACCCGAACAAGAGGGTCAGTAATAAGAATAGAGTTTGTGTATGAAGAGAAAGATGGCGTGAGTAAATGAAAGAGACAATCACCTTAAAACCATCTTTTGAACCTATTTGTTTTCTTAGTACAAGTGCGTGTTTACTCCCTCAACGAGGAGCTGAGGAAATCTACACGGACCGTCACCCTTACATTCGTGGTGAGTTTCGCTCTTCACAGAATCATAGGGATGTGGGGACGGCTGCAACACGGCTTATTTCTCCGATCAGGAACGAGCTAGAGAGATAATATTCATATTACACATGCTCATGCTCATTCCTTCTGCAAAAAAAATAAATAAATATATATATATATATTATTTCAAGTAGCATGTGTCAAAGCTATTTTGTCAAGCTAACAGCAAGTTTTATCATGGATGTCAGTAGGGAGAGTTTCAACCTTCCCTTATCACAACATTGATGTAAAACCTTGTCATAACATAACAAAATTATAATGTTATGTATTAATCAAGAACCCCTGTTAATAGCCAGGTCTCCCCTTTTATTCAAGTATACTGTTTTTATTTAAGTTAAAATCTGATTAGGCATAGTCATAGCTGCATTTGATCTCTTCTGTATTCTGTAAGCTTTCACAGTTCACAGAATTATTATTAAATTTCAGTGTTGATTTAGATTTTTGTTTTTTAATTTTGTAGTTCAAATGTATTGTAATAATTTACCAAAACCGTTAGGTCTACTTGTTAACATTTTTTTCTTTTTCTTTTACTAGTCTTTGTCTTTATACAGTAAAATACATACATTTGAAAATAATATTAAAGAATGATTGTATTACATTTTAAGGAAAGTTTTAACTGTCCCTGTGGACTGTTGCAACCCTCCCCTGTTATGGGGTCAGTTGCGACATTTGACTTTGTCAATTCAAGTATAGATTGTACGTATCATATGCACACATGTTGCAGCAGTGTGGGTGGGTAGCTGACAGGCATGGGTATATTGTATTTAAATTTTGGCTTTCCAATACAAACAGAGCTGAGAATCTCAAGAAAATGCAAAAAGTGTTGCAAACATCCCCACTCTTCCCTACTTCATATGAAATATGATTTTTCTGTGTGAGCCTTGTTAATGTTTTAAATTCATTTTAGGACCCTAACGGTATCAAGGTAGAGATTATTGATATGGCAGACATCATTGGAGCAAAACCACTTCTTCCACCGTTCAAAATACCTTTAAAGCCGACGTAAGACAAATTCATTACAGTCTATTAGGCTGTAGCCTGTTTAAATGCTCTAATGTTTACATTATTATTTGGAATAGTAGTGATATTCTTCTGAAGTCTAGCTTACTGAATTGTACTGAACTGTACTGTACTGTTAAAAAAAAACTCAACTAGGTGAAGTTGTATAGAAAGGTTAGTCTTGCTGGTTAGTAGATAGATAGTTATAAGAAGACTGGTGTATGCAGTCTTTTCTACAGGATAGTGTTTTCATTAGTCATTTTGGTAACACTTTACAATAAGGTTCATTGGTTAACATTAGTTAACTACATTAGTTAACATGAACTAATAATGAACTGCACTTATACTTATAAAGCATTTATTTTTCTGGCCCCACTTTATATTAGGTGGCCTTAAGTACTATGTACTTACATCAAAAAATAAGTACAATGTACTTACTGTGTTCAAATTGTATTGCAAAGCACTTTTGCTGATATTGAGGTGGGAAAGGGTAAGGTTAGGGACAGGTGTGGTGGTGTGGGTAAGTTTAAGGGTAGGGTTAGGTGTAAGGGAAGTGTCAACTGTGTAATTACAAATGTAACTACATAAATTAATTACAGATGTAAATACATGCAGGTATTAGGTTAATTTCAACATGTACTAATACATTATTAAAATATTGTTAACATTAGTTAATGCACTGTGAACTAACGTGAACAAACCATGAACAGCTGTATTTTTATTACCTACCATTAACAAAGATGAACAAATACAGTAACAAATGTACTGCTCATGGTTAGTTCATGTTAGTTAATAAAACCTTATTGTAAAGTGTTATCTGTTATTTTTTGTCTCTGTATTATTTTTTTACTCACAACGCAAATCTCATCAGTTATGGACTATGGAAAATTAAGGCCACCTATGCCGACACTTTTGAAACAACTGCCACTGCTGAGTTCGAGGTCAAAGAATACGGTAAGCCACCATTTCAAGTGTTATGTAAACATTTAGAGTTCATGAAATCTGAAATCAAGGTATGCTTCTCAGTGCTGCCCAGTATTTCAATCCACATTGAGCCTGAATCCAACTACATCAGCGAAGAGTACTTTGAGTCTTTCAACCTGAAGATTTTAGCCAAGTATGTTTTTCCTTTTTTATTTCACATATATACATTACAGTTTAAAAGTTTAGGGTCAGTATTATTTTTATTTTGTATTTTTAATGATTTTGCTTTTTAAAGAAATTATTTTGTTTAGCAAGGATTCATTAAATTGATCAAAAGTGATCAAAACAGTTTTACATTGTTGCAAGAAATTAATATTTCAAATAAATGCTGTTCTTTCTGAACTTTCTGTTAATCAAAGAATATTGAAAAAAGATATCACAGTTTCCACAAAAATACTAAGCAGCACAACTGTTTAGAGCATTAATGATAACAATGTTTCTCGAGCACCAAATCTCAGCATATTAAAAATGATTTCTGAAGGATCATGTGACACTGAAGATTTGGCTTTGACGTCACAGGAATAAGTTGCATTTTAAAACATTAAAATGTAAAAAGGTTTGCAGTAATATCTCACAATATTAAAGTTTTTACTGTATTTTTGATCATATACTGTAAATACAGCCTTGGTCATTTGAAAATGTTTTAAAAATCTTACCAACCCCAAACTTTTAAAATAGTATTATATTCAGTTCAGTTGCTGACAATTTATATATTTGTACATAAATTGTTTAAATATGTGCTGACAGGTATGCCCATGGAACTCCAGTTAGTTCGGCAGACATTTTCTTGATGTTTGGATACAGTTCTCCAGAAGAAACCGTCATGATACCAGCAACATATTCAAAATATATGGTAAAGTCAGTGTTCCACTCAACTAAACATTTAATGATTAATTGCAGATGATACATTTGTTTTTGGCTTTTGTTATAGCTGACAAATGGAAAGGAGGAAGTCAACTTAAACATCAGATCAGCTCTGTCATCCATACCCAATGGGCCACAACATCTGAGTGACATGAAAGAAAACAGCTTTCTTCGTGTGACAGTTCTTCTGCAAGAGACAACTGGTAGGTCTTAGTTTCACAGACACAGCTGCACCCTGAATCAAAATATCAAGAAAATAACAACTTTGGAAACATCTCTTCATTGTCAGGTGGTATTTCCCAGGAGGCAGTGCTCTCATATGTGAAATTTGTAGAAACTCCGTTTACCCTGAGTCTGACTGCGACCCCTCCTTTCATCAAACCGGGTCTACCATACACTATGAGAGTAAGAAACCTTCTTCTCAAGAATTTATGGTATTTGAACAAACATATATATATATATATATATATATATGTTTCATCCTTCCGAATGTTTTTATTCACCCATAGGTCTTGGTGAAGGATCCTTTGGGTAAACCAGTGAAAGGTGTGTCAGTCAAGACAAGGGCAACAATAACTACAACTGACAATGAACTGGAGAACCTCAAATTTTTAGGTTACCTGGATACAATAACAGAAACGAGTCAGGGAGATGGAATTGCTTACTTCACCTGTAATATACCTGATAATGTGAAAGAAGCTGAATTCACTGTGAGTAAAACTGTGCCCAAGAGTATAGGTTAAAAATATAGAGACAACAAATTAATAATTTCATTATTTATTTAGCATTATAATATGTATATGCTAAATGTACATTCATATTGTGCTCATTTCAGTTTGACTCAGAAGATCCTCGTTGGAGTCAGGCTCCACTTAAACTAAAGGCTGAATCATATGTGTCTGTCAACCATCGTTACCTGTACATTGATTTACATCCTCAATCCTCAGTATTTGAAGTTGGACGGTACATTAACCCCAATGTTTTCTTTCATTATCGTGACTACCTTTCTCTGCAGAGCTTCAGCTACCAGGTAAAATAATAAAAAAACGTATTTGTTGGATCTTCTGAATGATGCACTGTTGTATTTAATTTTTCTCTTATGTAACAACAAAATTTAGATATCATTTTGAGGCATTATATTTCTCTAAAACATTTTGCAAACAGATTTGTTTTTCTCATTCTTTTTCAAAGTTATGTAAAGACACTATCGTTCAAAAGTTTGGGGTCGGTAAGATTTCTTGATATTTTTAAAAGAAGTCTCTAATACTCATCAACATTTATTTGATAAAAAAGAAACAGTAATATTGTAAAATATTATTACAACTGTTTTCTTTAAACAGTTTTTCCAAATGTTTTAAAATGTAAATTATTCATGTGATGGTAAAGCTGTATTTTCAACAGTCTTCAGTGTCACATAATCCTTCAGAAATCATTCTAATATGCTGATTTGCGATTCAAGAAACATTTCTTATTATTGAACAGTTGACAGTTGTGCTGCTTATTTTTTTTTTTTTTTTTTTTCAGGATACGATGAATAGAAAGAACAGCATTTATTTCAAATAGAAATAGTTTGTAACATCATAAATATCTACACTCTCACTTTTAATCAATTTAATGTGTCCACAACACTTTTAAAGGCACAATATGTAAGATTTTTGGATTAAAATATCCTAAAACAATGTTACATATTTTTTTGAGTACTTACATTTTCCCAAATGTTTCCAACAATGTTTAAATCCAGAGAAATCAGCTATATTAACCAGTGCAACGCCCATGTCATTGCATAGGCTGTTTATGACGTCATATCCGTGCTACCCTTGATTTCCGTAGAAACCATGGAAACACCAAAGACGCTTTAATATTTAATGTGTTTTATTAGACAGGTGAGCAACTGTTTGGACTTTATCGACAGACAACTAATCATTGTTAGATAGCTCAACACGGTTAGTCTTATTGTTTGAATCTCTTCTTGATTTACCGTGAGTAACATTTTTGTACCATGCCTCAGAGACGAAACTATTTTTTTCAAGTGGCTAACATAATCAGAAAGAGCTGTAGTGACATTAATACAGCATTTTCTCTGCCCTACAATATATTTTAAAAATTAATTGCATTCCATTTAGCAACACAAGTCATCTAGCTTTTATTAATACATGACCCTGGACCACAAAACCAGTCATATGGTTAATTTTTTTAAAATTGAGATTTATACATCATCCGAAAGCTGAATAAATAAAAGCTTTCCATTGATGTATGGTTTGTTAGGATAGGACAATATTTGGCTGAGATACAACTATTTGAAAATCTGAGGGTTCAAAAAAGTCTAAATATTGAGAAAATCATCTTTAAAATTGTCCAAATGAAGTCCTTCGCAACGCATGTTACTAATAATAATATTTTTTTATATATATTTACAGTAGGAAATTTACAAATATCTTCATGGAACATGATCGTTACTTAATATTCTAATGATTTTTGGTGATCATTTTGACCCATAAAATGTATTGTTGGCTATTGCCACAAATAAACATATATATATATATATATATATAATATTGATCTAACTTACTGGAGTGTGCAACAAGTGTCTCATACCAGTCACCATGCGAACGCAGAAGAACGTTATCGTTACCCCATAATTTTAATTTATCAAATAAAGTGACCTGTATGAGTAGTTTGCTGTTTATTTAGAATGAAATCAAATAATGTGAATTTAAGTGATCAAACGTAACTGTAACAAACTTCAGGGACTTCAAGCAGAAAGGACGTTAAACATAACTTTTATCGTAAAAAATAAACAACAAAATGAAAGGAGCGGCAGCGGCCAACTGTGGCATAAACATAATAAAAACAGAAAAGTAAAATGTCACAGGCTCTCGACCCCACCCTGTTTCATACCACAGTAACGTTAATAACATTTTAATATATTAGCTCACCCATGAACATGATTACTGCCTGAGTCCCGTCAGATTGCTTTTCATGGGCTGTGGAGGTGAAGATTACAACTCCCATGATTCCATGCTCATTCACAGCGTCAGCACGCTTCACCTTTGTTATTGTTTTGATTAATCGACCTCTAGCAGTGAAAAGTTTTGGTTACGTATGTAACCTCTGTTCCCTGAGAACAGGGAACGAGACGCTGTGTCAGGAAAGACGCTACGGGGAACATATCAGCGTGACGTGTCTGAAACTACTATCGAATCATGGCAATCCTATTGACCGGCGACAGCCCATGATGTCATCAATGTGCGACCCGGATATATAAGGGCGCCTTGCCAACACATACACACCTTCTCGTTTGAAGGGACTGTTCGGCAGACAGGCCCCTCAGCATGGCAGGCGACGCAGCGTCTCGTTCCCTGTTCTCAGGGAACAGAGGTTACATACGTAACCAAGACGTTCCCTTTCGAAAGGGAACTCGCGCTGCGTCGAAAAGATGCTACGGGGAACGATATATCAACGCCACCATGCTGAGGGGAGTGTCTGCCCACTGGCAGTGACAACTGTCAGCACAAGCAAATTCAACTGAACACCTGAGCCTCTCAGGTCCCACTGGGCTGTCAGTGACAGCATCCCCTACGGTCATAGCCCAAGCTATACGCCTAAAAAACGGGACCTTAATGCAACTGCATGAGGTCCTATCCAGACTGCTCAAATGCCCGGGACCAACTACTTCAACAGAAGGGGTCCCTTTAAGGGAATGTGGCTAGGGGACCCGAAGGAACCCCAGACAAGTCACTACCCGGGGAACATATTCGCCCGAGTGCCACCAGGGAGGCCTGACCTGGTGCCCTAAGTGTTTGGACACTTCGGTTGGCGCCTCCAGACGGTGCATCAGAGAGGCATTCAGACTAAGGGACTGAAAAACTGGCAGTCCTTCTTAGCCCGGATCTCAGAGACGGGTTATCCCAGAGAGCAACACATAGCGTAGCACTTTACAACCCTTGCTAGTGAGGGGAGTCTACCTGCTCAAATCAAGGATCTACCAAGTACTTGTGTTTCAAAGCAATAGGGATGTCAGGGTTCTCCTCTGACAGCTCTGTATGTTTTGTCATTGTTTAATGTGTCTTTGTTTGTGTTGTGCATGAACACATGGCTCTGTCTTGGTTTGTGTTTGCCATGTACTCCCTGTGTCCTGCCCCCTTGTTTACTCCTTGTTTAGTCCTCATTGATTAACTGATTGTGTGCTCTCCTGTTCCTCCTGTTCCTCATGTTCTCTGCTCCTTGTTTGTCTGAGTGTGTTCACCTGTTCCTCATGTTTTCTGCTCCCTTTATAAAGTGTTCTTTTCCTCATGTGGTGGCTGGTTCGTTCTGACACAGTTCTATGAAAGAGGACTCTCAGCAAATGAGTGATCAGAATCAGAATCAGAATCAGAATCAGAAAGAGCTTTATTGCCAAGTGTGCTTGCACACACAAGGTTGCTTGCACACACAAGGAATTTTTCTTGGTGCTGAAGCTTCCAGTGCATATATACAATACAAACACAACAAGAACATAGTAATACAAATTCTAAGAATAAAAATATGAAAAATAGTATAAAAAATATCACAAGGTCACAGTTACGTTTAGTCAGAATAAATATTTACAGATTATGAACATATTTACAGTATTTGAGTAGTATGAATATATAAACATAAATAATCTCCTGAGTTTAAAAGATTGCACTAAACAGTCAGAGTATTACACTTTTTGGGGGGTGGGGGGTGTATTTTAACTGTTCAAGAGGGAAATGGCCTGTGGGAAGAAACTGTTCCTGTGCCTAGATGTTCTAGTGGCCAGTGATCGGAGTCGCCGTCCTGATGGTAACAGTTCAAACAGGTGGTGTCCAGGGTGAGCGGAGTCTGTGATGATTTTCCCTGCTCTCTTCCTCACTCTGGAAGAGTACAGGTCCTGGAGGGTTGGCAGGGAGGCATCAATAATCCTTTCTGCAGTCCGAATTGTGCGTTGTAGTCTCTTGATGTCAGATTTGGTAGCTGAACCAAACCAGACAGTGATGGAAGTGCATAAAACAGACTCAATGACAGCCGAGTAGAACTGAATCAGCAGCTCCTGTGGGAGGTTGAACTTCCTCAGCTGACGAAGGAAGTACAGTCTCTGCTAGGCCTTTTCCACAATGGAGTCAATGTGATTGTCCCACTTCAGGTCCTGAGAGGTGGTAGTGCCCAGGAACCTGAATGACTCCACTGCTTCCACAGTGCTGTTCATGATGGTGAGTGAGGGGAGAGCTGGGCTGTTCCTCCTGAAGTCCACTATCATCTCCACCGTTTTGAGCGTGTTGAGCTCAAGGTTGTTATAACTGCACCAGACAGCCAGCTGTTCAACCAGATGTAAGCAGACTCGTCACCGTTTTGGATGAGGCCAATGACAGTGGTGTCATCTGCAAATTTCAGGAGCTTCACAGAGGGGTCTTTAGAAGTGCAGTCATTGGTGTACAGGGAGAAGAGCAGTGGGGAGAGAACACACCCCTGGGGGGCGCCAGTGCTGGTAGTGAGAGTCCTGGATGTGAGTTTCCCCAGTCTCACGAGCTGTTCAAATCAAATCAAATCAAATCACTTTATTGTCACTCAACCATATACACAAGTGCAACAGTAGGTGAAATTCTTAGGTGCAGTTCCGAGCAACATAGCAGTCATGACATGACATGTACAACATTTAAAGCAGCATCAGATTACACATCTGATGCGCCCACAATTACTCACAGCACAGTATACTCTACAATAAACAATAAATAATTTACACAATGTGAGTGTAGTTCTCACAGCTTTAAACAATATACACATACTTACAATATACATATACTTTAAACAATATACACTAAACATACATTAGACAATATACATTAAGCTATAATAATAATAATAATATACAATGTACAGTATACAATATTTCTCACAAATAGAAATCCAATGTACAATAGATGCTATATGAAAAATAATGTGTAATGTTGCCTTGCATAAGTCCCAGGTCTGTCGAGATGTTGCAGGATATAATGCAGTCCCATGTTGACGGCATCATCCACAGACCTGTTTGCTCTGTAGGCAAATTGAAGAGGATCCAGCAAGGGTCCAGTGATGTCCTTCAGGTGGGCCAGAACCAGTCTTTCAAACGACTTCATGACCACAGACGTGAGAGCGACAGGTCTGTAGTCATTAAGTCCAGTGATTTGGGGTTTTTTGGGGACAGTAATGATAGTGGAGCGTTTGACGCAACAGGGAACTTCACACTGCTCCAATGATCTGTTGAAGATCTGCGTAAAGACTGGGGCCAGTTGGTCAGCGCAGGCTTTCAAACAGGCAGATGAGATGCCGTCTGGGCCTGAAGCTTTCCTTGTCTTCTGTTTTTTGAAGTCTCTGCTCACATCCTCCACACAGACCTTAAGCTCGGGTTGGATGACAGGAGGGGGGAGGAGAGGGGGTGCAGGAGGTGATGGGGGACGTGTGAATTGCAGATCAGAGCGGGTGTGTGGTGTGAGACTGGGCTTTTCAAATCTGCAGTAAACAGTCCCATGTTTTAAAAGATTAACACTCAGGGGTTTATTGACAAACAGCTGACAAGACAAGAAATGGTGATGAGGTGAACAGTCCAAACAGTAGGCAGGTTAGGAGCAGAATCACAGGTAGGAAGAGCAGCCACAATAACTAACTCCAGAAGGTGGTAGACTGGAGAGCAGTTCTGACAGAGCAGCATGAGACCAGAGGATACCAGCGATGTCCAGGCAGGAATCCTAGGCCAATGCAGTCAGGTCTTATCAGGAAACTCACCAAGCTTGCAGCTTGGCAAGGAGAGCAAGCTGCCAGGGAAGCTCTACTTGCAGGACAGGAACTCTAATGACGAATTTTCCTGCAATACAGGAACTTTGCCCTCAAGGAGGCCCAGTGGGGCCTACTACCTGATAGCAAGTTTCTCAGGGAGGCCTAGAGAGGCCTACAACCTGATAGCAATTTATGCCGGCTCCTAGAGCATTCAAGCTCACCTTCAGGGAGGCCTGTTGAAGCCTACTACCTGCCAGCGATGCATGCTAATCCCAAACAGCTGAGATCACCTCTAGGGAGGCCCGGTGCGGCCTACTGTCTGATAGCAATTCATGCTAACTGTCAAAGTGACCACAACCTGGGAGCTTACTCTCAGGGAGGCCTAGTAAGGCCTTCCACCTGATAGCCTGCTAGGCTACATACCCAGATGCCGTACATCGATACTCGCCTTCAGGGAGGCCCGGCTGAGGCCTTCCAACTGACAGCAGGCCTTCAGGGAGGCCTGATGAGGCCTACAACCTGATAGCCAGCAGGCTAAATACCCCGATGCCACACATCGTTACTTGCCTTCAGGGAGGCCTGGCTGAGGCCTCCTACCTGATAGCAAGCCTTCGGGGAGGCCTGATGAGGCCTACAACCTGATAGCCAGCAGGCTAGCTGTCCGGATGCGAAAACATCGGTACTTGCCTTCAGGGAGGCCTGGTGAGGCCTCCTACCTGACAGCAAGCCTTCAGGAAGACCTGATGACATCATGGACTGTCGCCGGTCAATAGGATTGCTGTGATTCGATAGTAGTTTCAGACACCTGTCACGCTGAGGCGTTCCCCGTAGCGTCTTTCTGACGCAGCACGAGTTCCCTTTCGAAAGGGAACTTACATACTGTGTCTTTAATATAAGCAATCATTTTTAAACGATTTTTATTAAAACAATTAAAAAATAATCATACTGACCCCAAACTTTTGAATGGTACATAATAGATATTATGTATTAAACAACATTTTTATTGCTACTTAATATATAATTTTGTTGTGGAGTAGCCTATAATTACGTATTGCTATTGTAATGAAGTAATTGTTTTTGAAAGTCTCTTATGCTCACCAAAGCTGCAATTATTTAATGTTTTTACTTAAATACAAAAACAGTAATATTGTGGAAATATTATTACAAAAATAACTGTTTTCTGTTTTGATATATTTCAAAATGTAATTTAATCCTGTGATGCAAAGCTGAATTTTCAGAATCATTACTCCAGTCTTCAGTGTCACATGATCCTTCAGAAATAATAGGCTGATATGGTGCTCTGGTAACATTTTTTCTTATTATTATCAATGTTGATTGCTTAATTTGTTTGTGGAAATGTTGATACTCAGGATTCTTTGATGAATTGAAACTTCAATGAAAAGCATTTATTTATTAACTATTAATTAAAAAAAATATATATAAATCTTTTGTATCATTATAAATGTCTTCATTGTCACTTTTGATCAATTTAGCTTCAGCATTGCATCACAGGAATTAATTACATTGGTAACACTTTACAATAAGGTTGTATTAGTTAACATTAGTTAATGCATTAGTTAACATGAACTAACCGCGAACGACACCTCTGTTCAGCATTAGTTAATCTTTGTTAACGTTAGTTAATAAAAATACAGCTGTTCATGGTTTGTTAATGTTAGTTCACAGTGCATTAAGTAATGTTATTTTAATAATGCATTGGTAAATGTCGAAATTAACATTAACAATAATGCTTAATAACATTAATATAAATGCTTTATAAGTGCAGTTCATGTTAACTAACGAACCTTATTGTAAAGTTTTACCAATATTATAAATTGCATTATAATGTTTTAAATGGTAGCAAGCTTAATGCATTATAAGTATTCCAGTGAATCATCTACTGTTTTTTTAAAGATCATTTCCAGAGGAAAAGTTGTGCAGTTTGCCACAGTTAAGCGTGTCAGTGAAAAGAGTCAGAGCCTTAACATTAAGATCACTCCTGACATGGCGCCGTCTGCTCGGCTAATGGTGTACTACGTTCTGTATGGGGAGGAAAAAGCGGAGCTGGTGGCAGACTCTGCGTGGATTGATGTGAAGGCTAAATGTGTTAAAAATTTACATGTAATGAATTTTTCTCTGTCATCAATAGTTGTGATGTGTTTTATGTTATTTATGAATAGTGGAATCGTGACCATTGGAATATATTTCAGGTGGACATATCAACTCTCAACTCACAGTATAAACCTAAAGATAAACTCGAGATAAAAGTACGAATGTCAACTAGAGAGGAGTCACTGGTGGCTTTTTCTGCTGTAGATACGGCCTTGTACAACCTAATATCTAACGACAAAGACCCTCTGAGAAAGGTAAAATAGCAGATTTGTTCAAAAAGAAGTTGTATATGGTCAACTTGTGTATGTTTTTTTTTGTTTGTTTTTTGCGGACATGACAATGACAACATGATGGTGCTTTTAAATATTTTTTTTTTTTTTTACAAGTTAAGGTCATGATAAAAAAGAGTGATGATATGTGTTGTTTTCTCTTTATCTCAGGTGCTACAACATGTTGAGCAAAGTGACTTGGGTTGTGGAAGAGGAGGAGGCAAAAATAATGCTGACGTGTTTGACCGCGCTGGCCTTATTTTCATCACCAATGCAAACGCCAAGGCCTCTAGTGCAGGTACATCTTACTTGTAAAGTTAAGGAGGGAGTGTTACTCGTTACATTAAAACATCTCAGTATAAAAGACATAATAATTTGCTGAAATACTGGCGAATGTATTTTCTTTTCCTTTTTAGGGGAGTCCTGCTCAGACACAGTTAGGCTGAAGCGTTCAACTGTCCTAGGACAAACGTTTGAAGCAAAGGGTCTGTTTGCTAGAATTTCGTGTTTGAAAACAGTAACAGTATGCGCTAATAACCTTTTTTTATCATTGCAACATCATCTAAATACATTTATGCCCACATATTTGTTATACAGCCAAAACATATCGGGCGCCCAAGAACTGCTGCTTATCTGGCACACGCAGTAGCCCAACACTTGAAACCTGTGGAGATCGTTCTAGTAGATTGACTCTTCCTGTGTAAGAAATTATTAAGTACTTTTAATGTGACACTTACATGAAATCATATTTTAGAGATCTTTTTGAGTTTCATATTATGCATTTCTCAGATTACTGCCATTGCTGCCATTTGGGTTGTAGTGCCAATGTTACAAAAATACATAATACATATGTTAAATTTAAATTATAGTATAAAGTAATAAACAACATTATTACATTTGAAAAAAGTTAGTAATAGTAGTACTAGTAATAGAAATAGTACTTGATTTTTTGAGTACTATGATTTTTTGTCAGCCTTAACATAGTCCATCTGAATGAAACCGCAACTAAACAGTGGTGGCCATTATTAGAACACCTGACAAATCTGAAAATATTTACCTTTTTGCATCCAAAACATGATTTTATTTCATAATGTTCATGAAACATGCAGATGGTAGCTCTGACCATCAAATATCAGATGAAGTGAGTCGTACTATTTTTATCCACGTTTAACTTTAATATTTGGTATGTCCACCTTTTGCAGCACATCTCTCTAGCATAGTGTCAATATATGTCCTCTGAGAACTTATGCCTTCTGCAACTGACGCCAAAGGCTTTCCTTTGAATGTACAATAGATCTGCCCAGTTATTTTCCAACTCGCCCCAAATGTCAAGTCAAGTCAAATTTATTATATAGCGCCTTTTACAATGCAGATTGTTTTAAAGCAGCTTCACAGTGTTAAACAGGAAAATAATGCAACAGAATTTGATTCGGCTGTACAGCCGCTCTGGAGAAAACGGTGATGTCATCAGCAGCTCAGTTCAATTATCATATACAGTGACAATGTGGGCAGATCAGTAATTTAGTTGTTGTATTTATTTATTTTAGTTTAGTAATTAAATTTATTTGGATATTTAGTTGAAAATTTAGTGTCCCCAACTGAGCAAGCCAAATGCCAAAACTAAACCATAACTTCATCAGGGGCATAATGGAGAAAAATAAACCTTGGGAGAAACCAGGCTCGGTCAAGGTGCCAGTTCTCCTCTGACCAATTAACAAACAGTGTATGATTATTATTCTGGCAACTTTACAGGTCGGAGGTCATATTAGATCGAAATATTCAAAAGATCGGAGTCATCACGCAGGAGATGGGTTTATTGAGGAAGGCATGACGATTAAACAATTATAAAATGGAAATATTCGAAAGATCGTAGTCATCACGCCGGAGACGGGTTTATTGAGGATGCAGTGATGATGAGGCAATTTCAGGGGAAGTCTAATTGACACGGTCTCTGCAGACACTTCAGGGATGCGTTGGTCATGTCTGAGCGCAGGTCCACCATCTGATCTGGATACGGCCCGGATCTGGCTGACTGCAGTAAACCTCGGGATAAACAGAGAGACTAACATTAGCGTAGATGCCATTCTTTTTATGATGTAACGAGTACATCAGGTGTTATGGGAAGTGTTCCCGGTTCTTATGGTTTTTATGTGTATGCCAGAGTAAAGAGATGTGTTTTTAGATTTAAATTAATGTGCTCAATGGGGTGAGGTACGGACTTTGAGGCCAGTCCATCGTTTTAAATGTTCCAGCAGATTCCTTCTGTCGCAGTTAGTTCCGGCAATAGTTAGAAGAATGTTTCAGGTCATTGTCCTCTTGGAAAATAAATCCAGGCCCAATAAGATGACTCCCAGATGCCAAATGTTCTGATAATTTTGGCCACCACTGTATATTATACTTTAACATTAGCCTGTATCTTCACACTGTGTAAAGTATTCTAGTGAATCATTTCATATGACACAGTCTTTCTGACATGTAGAAATTGGGATAAGAACTTGAAGGAAAGGTGCCGGCTTGCCTTCTTGGAATGCTGTGAACTTTCTCTGAAGCTCCGTAAAGAGAAAGTCGCGGGTCAAATCATTCTAAGCCGTGGAGGTATGGTTGTTGCTTATGTGACATCATCAACATAATGAACTTCTACAATAACTTAGATGACTAAACATGTAAAAAGGCAGGATCTAAAATTCTCCATTATGTAATGCAGCAATAGACTTTCTGTTGGATGTGATGCCATCTCAGATTAGGAGCTACTTCCCTGAGAGCTGGTTATGGGAGGAACACACCAGCAAGTAAGGAAACTCTCTGAACCACAATAACTTCTGTCTAATTGATAACTTTTATTATAGAGTTTTGAAAAATATTCTTAAAATATATCCATTAGGATTGCATTGCTAATAAACTGATTTGAAATACACTGAACAAAATTATAAATGCAACACTTTTGTTTTTGCCCCCATTTTTCATGAGTTGAAGTCAAAGATCTAAGACTTTTTCTATGCACACAAAAGGCATATTTCTCTCAAATATTGTTCACCAATCTGTCAAAATAGTGAGCACCTCTCCTTGCCGAGATAATCTAACCACCTCACAGGTGTGGCATATCAAGATGCTGATTAGACAGCATGAATATTGCACAGGTGTGCCTTAGGCTGGCCACAATAAATGGCCACTCTAAAATGTGCAGATTTACTGCATTTGGGGGGCTGGGGTGTGTCTGAAAACCAGTCAGTATCTGATGCGACCACGATTTGCCTCACGCAGTGCAACACATCTCCTTCGCATAGAGTTGATCAGGTTGTTGGTTGTGGCCTGTGGAATGTTGGTTCACTCCTCTTCAATGGCTGTGCGAAGTTGCTGGATATTGGCAGGAACTGGAACACGTTGTCGTATACAACGATCCAGATAATCCCAAACATGCGCAGTGGTTGAGTATGCTGGCCATGCAAGAACTGGGATGTTTTCAGCTTCCAGGAATTGTGCACAGATCCTTGCAACATGAGGCCGTGCATTATCATGCTGCAACATGAGGTGATGGTCGTAGATGGATGGCACAACAATGGGCCTCAGGATCTTGTCACGGTATCTCTGTGCATTCAAAATGCCATCAATAAAATGCACCTGTGTTCGTTGTCCATAACATACACCTGCCCATACCATAACCCCACCGCCACCATGGGCCACTGGACACAACGTTGACATCAGCAAACCGCTCACCCACACGACGCCATACACGCTCTCTGCCATCTGCCCTGTACAATGAAAACCAGGATTCCCAGAAATGGAGTATCTAATTCTTTCCAGATGTAATGTAGAAGTTAGTCCAGTTAACCAGTCGGAAAAGAGGGGCCTAGTGATTTTCTTCCACAAAAGCAAGATAAAACAGTAATATTGAAAGCTTTCTTAGCTATAATCATACCATATTTAACAGGTAACTGTACTTTTGGACTGAGAGACTCCAATGAGTCTGACCATCCAAGAATTGCTATTATTGGGTCAGGAAGCAAAACACAGCTACAGACCTTGTCAAAAAACTGGAAAATTTCTAGCCAAAAACTCTGAATTTGTGTACAGCCCCAACTGAACATTCAATTTACGGGCAACAGCTCTAGTGGACATTCCTGCAGTCAGCATGCCAATTGCACACTCCCTCAAAACTTGCAACATCTGTGGCATTGTGCTGTGTGATAATTTGTGCACATTTTAGAGTGGCTTTTTATTGTGGCCAGTAGGGGTGTAACGGTACACGTAAACCGTTTTGGTACAGGGCTTTCGGTACGGTGCGCGTGTGTACCGAACGGTTACGAATGCAATCAGTTTACAGTCGGCTTGTTTTCAGCGCGGAACACACTTAAGTCCTAGTTCCCACACGAACATATTAAGTATTCTGTCAATTTTATCACGAAATTCAAACGATAAATGGCGTTTTGACACTCTTTAATGTGACGACTGATCACTGTAGACACTTCAGTTCAAGCGGCCGCTGCGCGCACGTCAGAACGCGATCATCTCTTCCTAAAGAATAAATTAATAAATTACTAAATTAATATCTTAAAGGGTTAGTTCACCCAAAAATGAAAATTCTGTCATTAATTGCTTACCCTCATGTCGTTCGACACCCGTAAAACCTCCGTTCATCTTCGGAAAACACAAATGAAGATATTTTAGTTGAAATCCGATGGCTCAGAAAGGCCTCCATTGGCACAATGTACTTTACACTCTCAAGACCCATAAAAGGTACTAAAGACGTCATTACAAAGTCTATCTCACTACAGTGGTTCTACAATAACTTTATAAAGCGACGAGAATAGTTTTTGTGCACAAAAACCCCCTAAATAACGACTTGTATAGTGACCGATTTCAAAACACCGCATCATGAAGCTTCGAAGCGTTATGAATCAGCGAGTTGAATCATGATTCGGATCGTGTGTCAAACCGCCAAACTGCTGAAATCCTCTGAAATCACGTGACTTTGGTGATTCAAACCGCTGAATCGACTCACTGATTCATAACGCTTCGAAGCTTCATGATGCGGTGTTTTGAAATCGGTCATCACTATACAAGTCGTTATTTAGGTTTTTTTGGGGCACAAAAACTATTCTCGGCGCTTCATAAAGTTATTGTAGAACCACTGTAGTGAGATGGACTTTGTGACGACGTCTTTAGTACCTTTTATGGGTCTTGAGAGTGTACAGTGCATTGTGCCAATGGAGGCCTTTCTGAGCCATCAGATTTCAACTAAAATATCTTCATTTGTGTTCCGAAGATGAACAGAGGATTTTTTAAGTAATTAATGACAGAATTTTCATTTTTGGGTGAACTAACCCTTTAAGGTATGTTGAGGATACATTAACACTGAAACATATCAAATGTGGTATAATCGCTCAATCAGTGTTTCAATCGCGGAAAGACGTCAATGTTAAAACAGCTTGTAAACAATGTCATGTAGCATCACATTTACCTCAGGCAGTCATTCAGTGTCCACAGCTGTTAGATCACTGGAGAAATAAACGATTTCGCTAAATATGTGCACTATATTAGCCTATATATTCATTATTCACTCACCTAAAGGATTATTAGGAACACCATACTAATAGACCCCCTTTCGCCTTCAGAACTGCCTTAATTCTACATGGCATTGATTCAATAAGGTGCTGAAAGCATTCTTTAGAAATGTTGGCCCATATTGATAGGATAGCATCTTGCAGTTGATGGAGATTTGTGGGATGCACATCCAGGGCACGAAGCTCCCGTTCCACCACATCCCAAAGATGCTCTATTGGGTTGAGATCTGGTGACTGTGGGGGTGATTTTAGTACAGTGAACTCATTGTCATGTTCAAGAAACCAATTTGAAATGATTCGAGCTTTGTGACATGGTGCATTATCCTGCTGGAAGTAGCCATCAGAGGATGGGTACATGGTGGTCATAAAGGGATGGACATGGTCAGAAACAATGCTCAGGTAGGCCGTGGCATTTAAACCATGCCCAATTGGCACTAAGGGGCCTAAAGTGTGCCAAGAAAACATCCCCCACACCATTACACCATCACCACCAGCCTGCACAGTGGTAACAAGGCATGATGGATCCATGTTCTCATTCTGTTTACGCCAAATTCTGACTCTACCATCTGAATGTCTCAACAGAAATCGAGACTCATCAGACCAGGCAACATTTTTCCAGTCTTCAACTGTCCAATTTTGGTGAGCTCGTGCAAATTGTAGCCTCTTTTTCCTATTTGTAGTGGAGATGAGTGGTACCCGGTGGAGTCTTCTGCTGTTGTAGCTCATCCGCCTCAAGGTTGTGCGTGTTGTGGCTTCACAAATGCTTTGCTGCATACCTCGGTTGTAACGAGTGGTTATTTCAGTCAAAGTTGCTCTTCTATCAGCTTGAATCAGTCAGCCCATTCTCCTCTGACCTCTAGCATCAACAAGGCATTTCTGGCGTCAGCATCTGTGAACTCAGACATGTGTTAATTACCGATCTTTTATACTCTAATAATTATGACTTGATTGGATAGGTCTGAATGTGATAAGTGACGTAACATTGAATCTTCCTGCCAGAACTTGCGCATAAGCTTCATTTCTACCAGGAAGACTCGGGAGACCAGATAAAGTATGATAACACCACAAGTTTATTAGCAGACCAGCAAGTATTAAATTAGAGGTTCTTTGGCGTAGGCCCCGTCCGTAGCGCTCGTCACGAGGGTAATGGACTCTGCATTTCCTGCCTGAAGATGAAGGCAGGGGCGCAGCCGCCCCCCAAGAATTGGTAGAGGAAATTAGTTCCTCCAGGACGGGACCTACTCACCACCGATTCCTTGAACGGCCGCAGATGGGCCTTGATCAGCCAGGTAGAGACGAAAGCCTTGAACGGCCGCAGACGGGCCTTGATCAGCCAGGTAGAGACGAAAGCCTTGAACGGCCGCAGACGGGTCTTGATCAGCCAGGTAGAGACAAAAGCCTTGAACGGTCGCAGACGGGTCTTGATCGCCAGGTAGAGACGAAAGCCTTGAACGGCCGCAGACGGGTCTTGATCAGCCAGGTAGAGACAAAACCCTTGAACAGCCGCAGCCGGGCCTTGATCAGCCAGGTAGAGACAAAAGCCTTGAACGGCCGCAGACGGGCCTTGATCAGCCAGGTAGAGACGAAAGCCTTGAACGGCCACAAGACAGAGCCTTGATCGGCCGCATGGAAATGAAGGCCACGTTAGGCCACCTGGAGATGAAGGCCACCTGGAGACAAAGGCCACGTTAGGCCGCATGTAGATGAAGGCCACGTTAGGCCACCTGGAGACGAAGGCCACCTGGAGACGAAGGCCACCTGGAGATGAAGGCCACCTGGAGATGAAGGCCACGTTAGGCCACCTGGAGACAAAGGCCACATTAGGCCACCTGGAGACGAAGGCCACATTAGGCCACCTGGAGACGAAGGCCACGTTAGACCACCTGGAGACGAAGGCCACATTAGGCCACCTGGAGACGAAGGCCACATGTAGACGAAGGCCACGTTAGGCCACCTGGAGACGAAGGCCACGTTAGGCCACCTGGAGACGAAGGCCACGTTAGGCCACCTGGAGACGAAGGCCACGTTAGGCCACCTGGAGACGAAGGCCACCTGGAGACGAAGGCCACATTAGGCCACCTGGAGACGAAGGCCACATTAGGCCACTTGGAGACGAAGGCCACCTGGAGACGAAGGCCACGTTAGGCCACCTGGAGACGAAGGCCACCTGGAGACAAAGGCCACGTTAGGCAATTGACGAAGAATAAGAGCTATAGAGACTGACGAACGGGATGAGTAATAATCTGAGAATGTGACACTGTGACACCACCACCAGTATTTGCATGAGGATTACTTAGAATATGGACATTGAACATGCAATAGATATGGATATTGACATAGGTGTTAACCAATAAAAATTGCAGAATGATTAGGGGTGCAGGGATGTGCTTAGAGATATCCTCATTTACAGAGACGAAGGCCACGCTGATGAAGCCACAGAGATGAAGGCTACAATAGGCCACCTGGACAGAGATCACGTTAGGCCACAGAGAAATTCATGAAAGGCTTATAGAGACTGACGAAGACAGGATTGATGAGTAGTAATAAAGGAGAAAACATGCCACCACCAGTATTTGCATAAAAATTATTACTTGAAGTTGCTGAGTGTTTGAGTCAGATCTTGCTTGTACTATAATGCTGAGGATGACCATGTACACAGCACCTTGATAGAGTATGTGGACTCCACGCATTGAGCTGCGTTCGTAGCAGCCCCAATCCGAAGAATGACCTAGGCATAGAGGAGTTGGGGAACTGCAGTTCTTAGCATCTGCAGTTGGAGGATTCGAAACCATTGGGCGTGACTCCAACTCACAGCTAGATAGAACACCATCTAACCATCAGAACCTGTTGAGAGAACCCCCAGAAGAAAATAAACCAGAACAGCATGACAAATACAATTGAAAACCAAAACCGACAATTGAAAATCAAACAATGCCCTTGCGGAAGGATAAGAATGTTTTAGAAGATGCTTTACTAGCTAATAAACCATAGCTGGCTATAGAACCCTGCAAAGCAACCGAACCAATTAAAAACAATAGTCAATGTGAGAGTCATCGTTTGATAACCTGAGCCAAGTTCATACTGTATGATTTTTTTTTGGCAGTCTGAGACAAATATCGCAATCCTAAATTCTTTTGACCATAGGTTAAAATCTTTTGTCTTTGATAGCATGTTTGACATACTCACCAACAGCCATGATAAAATTGTAACCTGAAGTAAATTAAACAAATGTGAGTGGGTTGATGTAACCTCCAGACAAATTCTTGTGCGTTTGATTATCATGCAGTCTGACATTAATGCAGCGGAGTTCCCAGTGTGACATCAGGATCACAGTCTGAAAAGCAACGAATCACAATGATTATAAGCCCCACCGTGTGTGCCAGCTTTGGTGACGAGAAAAATAAAAAGCTCACTGCGAGAGAGCTCGTCATTTGCAGGAATCAGTACGCATGTGCAGACTTTGTCAAACAGTCACACTATATTTACTCCCCTGTATATTGTGTTAGTCTCGATAGACTGACGAATGTTGGTGTTTTCAATGCGAGCGTAGCCAATCACAGACACGTCTCTCCTGTAGCTCAAACAGTAGAGCATAGCGCTAGCAACGCCAAGCCATGGGCTCGATTCCCAGGGAAAGCAAGATCCGACAAAATACCAAATGTGCACCTTGAATACGATGCAAGTCACCCTGAACAAAAGCGTCTGCCAAATGCGTAAACGTAAATGTCTGTGGAGCGCCCGAATGCAATGGCCAATTGGAGGAGCCAACACAACACGGAACATACACAATCAGGATTGAATGGCTCAGTGCTTCACTGACCAATTCTGCCTTCTAGTGCATATGTTTGACCAACGAAGAGTAAAACATGCTATAGATTCATGATTTGGTGTAGTCAGATTGACCGAAACGGTTTCCACTAGTGTCCGAGTTTAGTTGAACTGAAGCATTTGACGGTTTCATGCGTTTATAAAGGGAGCGCACTCTGCTCACTTACTATATTCATAAAAGATTTGAATAATTGTATTCCCGTGCTGCGATTTAGTTGCTGTACAGGATGCAATCTTTATGTAAAATGGGTACGGAATTAAATTATTGCTGCTATCGAATATCCAGTTAAACCTTGTTTTTTATGCAAACCTTACTTGACATATGGTGCTTTGAGTACTAGCGAGATACACTTTGTTTAATTCATAATTGTAGCCATGGCGTCGTAGTACAGAAGGACCAAATGAGACGTAACACTAAATTCTAAAGTTCCTAAAAATAGACAGAGGCATCCTGATATCAGTAGCGGAATAAAACACAAATAGAGTCAAATTAACTGGAGTAACGCAAAGACAAAAGCACAATTACTATACATGTTTGCTTTTATTAACTAATTTATTAATATGTAGAGTATATTTATAAAGCAATAAGCAATGGCACCTTTATATGAGCACAGAACGCGGTTCTTCCTCATAGTAAAGGAAGCCATGTCGAATCACACAAGGAAGCCATTTCAACACTGGGTGCCCCGTATGTTTGAGCAAAATATGTACTCTGCTGGATGACAGGCCCAAAACACTTCTAAGCTTGAAACTATTGTGTCAGTTTCAATTGCAGTTTGTATGTGACAACTCACAGTGCTTGCAAGATGAATAGCACGAATGAATGAGAACGGATCAAGCACTGATGTCAGTGCTGTACTTTAAAATCTATGCTGAGCAAATTAGCATAGTTGATTCAACTTTAGCGATCTGATAACACTGAACCCATTCGCGATTTCAGCTTAACTTCTGTTAATCATGAAGCCCCGATTAACTGGGTGCATGTCGCTTTAAAACCCATGTTGGTTTCCTTGCATTCGGGGGGAGAATGATAGAGGCTAATATGCTGTGCCAGCTGTTCTGTTTCAGCTTTTCTAAACAAAATACAATCGTTAACGGTAACCGGTGTCATGCGAATCATTTACGAGGCACTATGAATAGTTTACAACACGAGCAAGCGGCAACGTTGCACAAGCAGGTGCACGTCTCGTGCATGCATGCTTGCGACAATTTGAGAAAGAGTAAAATACTACACCCGATCGATATCGGAAATGCATAATCATATACATATCACTGTGATGAATGCTGATGAAGTGATGACGTCAGAATGGTGATGAAGATCACAGCCGTGTCTTTGATAACATGCCCAGTCCTCCATTGAAAGTGATTGCTCTGGATCTAAACGCTTGTCTGTTGCCGCGACAGCCCAATGAACAGAATGATAGGCTGACATGGACTTTGAACGCCACTGTATTGCACATTATTAATTTTATAATAGGACCAGCGATCGACCGCTACGGAACGTCCGGATCGTCAACTGTAATGCTGGCCTCAGCATCTGTGAACTCAGACATGTGTTAATTACCGATCTTTTATACTCTGAGAATTATGACTTGATTGGATAAGTCTGAATGTGATAAGTGACGTTACATTGAATCTTCCTGTCAGAACTTGCGCATAAGCTTCATTTTCGCCCACAGGACTGCTGCATACTGGATGTTTTTCCCTTTTCACACCATTCTTTGTAAACCCTAGAAATGGTTGTGCATGAAAATCCCAGTAACTGAGCAGATTGTGAAATACTCAGACCGGCCCGTCTGGCCCCAACAACCATGCCACGCTCAAAATTGCTTAAATCACCTGTCTTTCCCATTCTGACATTAAGTTTGGAGTTCAGGAGATTCGCTGCGTCCCAATTCGCATACTATCCGTACTAAATAGTATTCAAAAAAATAATTAGTATGTCCCAAATCGTAGTATGTTGAAAAGAGTATTCCAAAGATTCCCGGATGGTCTACTATTTCCGGTAAGAATCCGAAGTGCAGATCGATGCGCACTCTAACGGCTGATATTGCCCACAATCCATTGCAAGATGGACGAGGATTCGATTAGAACTACAAACGCGGATAAAAAGTGTTAAAAAACTACAAACATGACGGTTATGCGAGTCCGACGGTTAAGTAGAGAGGATAAGATAAAGGGGTTTGAGTGAGCAATTATCAGTATTTAACCTGACAAAGATATTTATTCAGTGTTATCCACATTATATTTCACCTGCAGCAGCATTGAGAACTTTTGTAATGATACGTTTGGCCATTAACTTTGCAAACACATGAGAGGAGTCTCTGCATTAAAGACCCATGAATGGCAGATCAACGTGCGACTACATTTCTCTCCGATACGGTAGGAAATTAAATTGAATGTGGAGGATTTGAACTGTGATGATGATTGACAGGGCAGTTTAAACGGTGACGGGACGCACCTGCAAGTCCGTTAAAGATGACGAAGTAGTATGTCCCAAAGCTTGCATACTCTTCTGCTACACACTCAAAAGTATGTACTTTTCTTCACAAAAAGAGTACACACTTTTAGGACGTAGTATAAGTAGGCGAATTGGGACGCAGCAATTGTCTTGACCAGGACCACACCCCTAAATGCATTGAAGCAACAGCCATGTGATTGGTTGATTAGATAATTGCATTAATGAGGAATTGAACAGGTGTTCCTAATAATCCTTTAAGTGAGTGTATTCTAGGCTACTTAACTTATGATGTCTTGATTATTTCATGTAGGCCTATGTTTAAATAAACCTGTCATGAAAATGACACTCTCTGTGTATGATTATATTTCAACAACCAATTGGAGAAAAAACTATTTTATAAATTAGATTTAGAAATTAATGCAAAAATAGCCTTATGTGAAGCTTATGAGTGTTGATTATTATACCTAACAATAAATAGCAACTGAATTTAGGCTAATAGTTTTGGCTCTGTTGTTAAAGCTACACTGTGTAACTTTTTTAGTTTATTCTTAGCTAAAAACACTTAGTTCTTTCACAAATATATGTCCTCATTAATGTATATTTCCTTCTTTCAAGTAATAAAGTATTCTCCTAAATTTATAATATGCCATTGAAAATACATACGGGTAAGGGGTTCGAATGGGGGTCGCCATGTTGCCCCTCCATCTTGAAAGTACATTAGCCAAAGAGGGACATACCCGTAAATTCAAGCTTCGCCTTTCGCGTTTTAACACTCGATGGCACCGTGTCGAATGGGAAGAGGGGGATTGCTGGATTGAACTGGAAACCATGTTAATCTTGGACTAAATCGGCCACCGTAGGAGTTAAAACGAAATCGGAATTGGGAGGAACAGAAACTAATATTTACAGGATGGTCATATACCTTTTCACCGCTAGATGGGGGAAAATATCACACAGTGTAGCTTTAACCTTTAACATTAATGTGCAAGGGTTCCCTGTATAGTTTACAGCAATATCTTCAATAAACTTTTAGTTATAATTTAATTAATTTAAGGACAGACACTTTATTTCTTCAGTAAACCACTGTTTAATAAAAATAAATTTAAAAGCAATTTTGTAAAACTGCTGTACCGAACCGTCAGTTTTGTGTACCGTTACACCCCTAGTGGCCAGCCTAAGGCACACCTGTGCAATAATCATACTGTCTAATCAGTATCTTGATATGCCACATCTGTGAGGTGGATGGATTACCTCGGCAAAGGATAAGTGCTCACTAACACAGATTTAGACAGATTTGTGAACAATATTTGAGAGAAATAGAGCTTTTGTGTACATAGAAAAAGTTTTAGATCTTTTGAGTTCAGCTCATGAAAAATGGGGGCAAAAACAAAAGTGTTGTGCTTATAATTTAGTTTAATGTACATAAAAATCTACATATGAGTGAAATGATTCTCTTTTTGTTAAATGATCCAGTTTAACCTTTCATTTTAATCTGTTTAAGGTCTGGGTCAGTAAGCATTACCAAAAATCTTCCAGATTCACTGACTACTTGGGAGCTGAAAGCAGTTGGGGTATTCAGTGAGGGTGAGGAAACTAGCTGGATCGAAATGATTTGTTTTAGCATCATCTGGTGGCTGAAAAAGGAAATTCTGTATGTGTAGCCAAAAGCTGTCGGACAGACTGATATAGCATACTAACTCTTATTACTGCTTCAGTATACAGTAAGCAGATTTTCTCTATGCATGGATTACATGAGTTTCCTACTAATTAACAACAAATTACAGAAGCACATTCTACCTTTAAAGGGATAGTCCACCCAAAAATGTAATTTCTGTCATCATTTAGTCACCCATTGTCATGGCAGATTTACCTGAAATTACGACATAGGCAACATACATTTTTGGGCCCAAACCCTGCCCCTTTGTTAGTTGGAAACATTGTATAACATCTTGGTTAAAGGGGTCATATAATGCGAGTTCTTGTTTTCCTTTTTCTTTAGTGTGTTATGTAGCTGTTTGTGCATGTATAAGATCTGCAGAGTTACAAAGCTCAAAATTTTAAAACCCAAAGAGATATTCTTTGTACAAGCTAGGACTAAGCCCTGCCTTCCTAAAACGCTTAAAGGTCCCGTTCTTCGTGATCCCATTGTTCAAACTTTAGTTAGTGTGTAATATTGCTGTTAGAGCATAAATAATACCTGTAAAATTATAAAGCTCAAAGTTCAATGCCAAGCGAGATATTTTATTTAACAGAAGTCCCCTTTCAAAGCCTACAGCGAACGGCTGGCTTGGACTACATCCTGGTACAGCCTGCTTTAATTACGTCAGTAGAACAGTAGAACAGACTAACCTCCGCCCACAAGAATACGCGAAAAAGGGGGCGTGGTCTTGTTGCTCTCCCATGTGGAGAAGAGGAAGTGTTGCGTGGAGAAGACGAGGAAGTGTTGCGTTTGTCGCCATGTCGTCGAGACAAATCACCTTTGTTTGGCTTTCACAGGGACGCTGTACTTAGAGATCATTGAGTGCATACATCTCCCCGTTAAGAGGCGTGACCTTTCCGTGCAACGTGCGCTAAGCTGCTGTCGAATCACAACACAGGAACCGTGCAACGTGCGCTAAGCTGCGGTCAAATCACAACACGGGAACCGCTGGCACAATCAGAACTCGTTACGTATTTCTGAAGGAGGGACTTCATAGAACAAGGAACTCATCAGCCCGTTTTTAGGACAGTGAAAACAGCGGTATACAGATAAGTAAATTGTGAACACATGTTATATTGCACACTGTAAACACAATCAAAGCTTCAAAAAAACACGAAGAACGGTACCTTTAATTCAAACACGCCCCCACAAATATACGTCAGTCTGTGGGGCAGTTTCATAACACGACCCAAATGTATACACAAAGAAAGAAGGCGTAACTTTTTTGTAAAGCTTTATTTACAACACTGTTCAAGAACAGTAGCCTACAACCCAAATATTCTACTCTGTGCTGCGCATTTTTTGGAGGACTGTGGGCAGCTGTGCTCAAAGGCTGATTCTAAAAAGTGGGACATTCCATCTTTGCAAGTACAGTCTGGCACTTCTGACTCACAGACACCTGTAAGTATGTTTTCATTTTTTAAGAATTTGCTACTGACTATTCAAACGCATTTCTACAAATGCAAATGCAGACATGGTTTTATGTTTACATAGTGTTCTCCCCCCATAGCACAATGTGAAAAAGACAGTATAAGTCATTATAATCAATAATTATGTCCCCAATGGATGCAACAAATGCTTAGTTGATAATAAAGTTGATCAATCAGCTTGGTCATCTACATTTTTGCTTTGGGAGCTGATGTTCCAAATATGGTAAGGGGCATGACACACACTAAAGGTATTCGGGCCAATCACAATGCACTGGATCGCTGGCCAATCAGAGCACACCGCGCTTTTCAGAATGATGAGTTTTGTAAAAATCGACGTGTTTCAGAAAGGCGGGGCATAGAGGAGCAACAATAATGTATGGTATGTGTAAAATAATTACTTTTTTTTTAACCTAAAACCACGTTGCATTAATCCAAATACAAAAAATAATGTTCTTTTTAGAACCGTCATATCCCTTTAAGTAAGTTACCTTGGTTCCCTGAATAGGGAACGAGTCGCTGCAAAGCTGTCGCTATGGGAACACCTTCGGTGTGATGACTGTCTGAAGCTCTTATACCATCATGCCATTTTATTGGCCAGTATCGCTTAGTGTTATGGTGTGTTCACACCGCCGCCGGCGAGAGCGTCAAAGTGGCCGGAAGTCATTCATTTTCAATGGGAGCCCGGCGGCGAGCTCCGGCGAGAGCGGCGCGGCGCGTCTTGGACGATTTGGGCGTCGAGGAGAGTTGGAATCAGGTCAACTTTATGGTAATGAGCTATGACGCGGTTCGGCGGCAACCGGCGGCAACCAATGGGAATGTAGTAGTGCTGCGCTTGAAATGATTCCAGAGAACGCAGTGCTGGAAACTTTGGTTCCGACAACATTAGTTCCCAAGCAAAATAGAGGAGAGGTTGATCTTTGCGGTAGCGGGTTTCCCTATAATATATATATATATATATTCCGCGCAACACCTTTTATATGCAACATTTTCGCGCTAGAAAGCCTTTTTTTCAGCGGGAATGCAATTAATTTGCTCAAAAAAACACTGATTTGAATGCTGCACTTAAACCAGGACAGTTATTGTAAAGTAGGTTGCACACAAATTAATGTTAATGTTAAAGACCAAGGCTAGCACCTATAAACTGCATGTTGACATTAGACTAGCACTTCCAAGAACACAAAAGCCACACCACACAAATGGCTTTTAAATGGTTTATTTCATTAGCAAACATGCAACTATAATTAAGTTAACTTTCACATTTTAATTATTTCATGATGTTATCTTATACGGGTATACCCTACTGTGGTCAGTCAGCACAAATGCCGATTTTAAAAATGCGAACATGATTGTTTGCTTTGCGGCCCCTTTAAATGCAGTTTTAAAAAAGACCAAGCATTCGATCTACGTCAGAGCGGCAGCCGTCCACGAATCTTTCTACAGCGTCGAGTGCAGGGCGGCCAGAGCGAAGTTTGACGCTCTCGCCGGCGGCGGTGTGAACGCACAGATACAGGTCTGCAAAGAAACAGGCGTCTTTCCAGTGCAACACATTTAATAGAAGAATGTTTTTTTTTCTGAAAAGAAGAATGAAAGATACAGTGTCAATTATAAATGGAGCGTCTCAGTTTTCGTATTTCTCTAACGTTAGTCATTTCTGTATGAACTCTCATTTCTTTAAACATGTCATACTCAGTGTCACAATAAACATTCACTTGCTCAATAAACACAAAAGTAGTTTGTACTCTTTAACAATTATTTTGCCTATTAAACTTTTAGTTAAAGCATAAATTACATTCTTTGAATCAGTAAGGAATAATTGATGACGGGCTGTTCAATTATTAGAACAATAATGCACACCCGAGGTGGTGATGCGGTCACGACGCGAAGCGGAGTTCATACATAATTATTCTGATAATTATCATGTTCTCACATGCCGCATTCGTAACTCTTATTGTCTGATACACAAGAATAGTAACTCATTTGCGCTTCCGTTAACTACATTACGGTCTTCTGACGCAATTCACACAAACTGGCGGACAACAGTGAACTCCATGTGCTTAACTGAACTCACATTACTCGTCACTGATTCGTGTAACCATTATACAGGCAACAAATTAACTCTCTTTACAAAATATTCTCCTCTCAATTCACAGTATAAACAGTACACAGTATAGCGATCTCCGTTCTCTGCGTGAACTCTCACGACAGTCATTACCCATTACACTTGCGTTACATTCACGGGTAGTCAAAACACTCTTTTAATACTCAAGAACTAGTCAAAACATCAAAACGTCACTGAAAAGTGTTCATGAACCCTTTAACTTGTAATATAGAGGATTTATCTTACCTGAAAAGAAGAATGAAAGATACAGTGTCAATTATAAATGGAGTGTCTCAGTTTTTGTATTTCTCTAGTCATTTCTGCACGAACTCTAACGTTACACACGTTCGAGCAGATCTTGGTGAGAGCTCCCCCTAGCGGTCTGGCTCTATTATGACGCTCTATACACACACACAAATAAATGCATTATTACTGCTCACCTCTTATCAAAATCATAAACAAGAGTCCATGAAACACAAGCACTCTGGATAGATTACTAAATGTATCACTTTTAGAACGTTTAAATGGGGGTCTACTGTTATCATGTCTAATTTTACATATACATAGTGCCACACTAGCACCACCCGAGAAATACCCTTACGAAAATAAACCATGGTTTTACTACAAATAAAACCAAAAAAACATGGTTATTGTAGTAAAACCATGGTAACCGCAAATTAACCATGGTTTTGCTTCTCTAACCATAGTTTAACCATGGTATTTGTGGTTAAACTGTAGTTTGATAAATGGTATTCAATTAGCCAAAAAACCATGGTTACTAAATTTTTACTACAATAAAACCATGGTTAATTTTCGTAAGAGTATGTCATGCATGATTCATATCATATTTCTATGACGAAGGAAGCACTTATCGAAAGGTATATGATCCAGGAGCCATCCTCACGTCCAGACCATAGAACTTGATAAAGATGTTCAGAGACGACCATCCTGCCGCAACTCAAATATCTTCCAAAGACTTTTCTGACACGACTCCAATGGCTCAAATAGATATCCCTCCAGGATAATATTCCATGAAGGAATTTGTGCATGGGCAGAAAGGCTTAAGCCATCTTGTCCCTTGCAGAAAATGGGAAACCAGGGGGTGACGTCCAACAGGAACACCTCTGCCTCATGGGCATAGCTCTCAGCAGATATAGCTGCCACATAAACCTTAAGAGTGGCAGTTGTCACGCTGCCTGCACTAAGATAAAAAAGCTTCCACTTAAAAACCATACATATGCCTCGTAGAGGGGTCCCTAGAGTTAAGAATGGTGTTGATAATCTCAGCCGAGAGATCAGAACATATTAATGCGCCCCGCTCAGGGGCCACACTCACAGTTCCCATTAATGCCAGTGGTGCCCCCTCGGGGGAGACCAGGCAGCGCCTGCTGACCACAGCAGGCCCTCAGGCAGGCCAATCGGGCCTACCACCTGAGCGAAGGTAACCCAAACCGGGAGCCTACCCCTCAGGGCGGCCTTAAAGAAGGCTGGCTGCTGCGCCTGGGCTGACGGCAGCTATCTGCTGACGAAGCCTGGAATCCAGTTCCCACCTGGGAACTCATCCCCAAGGAGACTAGTTGACGAGGTTACTGCTGACGTCGACACCAGTGGAAAAAGACACTCGTGGGCCATGGCGTCGAGACTTCCTTGCAAGGAGGCCGGTTGACGCCTACCACCTGTCCTGAAGTCCTGCTGCCCAGACCGCAGTCTCTCAGGATAATATTCCATGAAGGAATTTGTGCATGGGCAGAAAGGCTTAAGCCATCTTGTCCCTTGCAGAAAATAGGAAACCAGGGGGTGACGTCCAACAGGAACACCTCTGCCTCATGGGCATAGCTCTCAGCAGATATAGCTGCCACATAAACCTTAAGAGTGGCAGTTGTCACGCTGCCTGCACTAAGATAAAAAAGCTTCCACTTAAAAACCATACATATGCCTCGTAGAGGGGTCCCTAGAGTTAAGAATGGTGTTGATAATCTCAGCCGAGAGATCAGAACATATTAATGCGCCCCGCTCAGGGGCCACACTCACAGTTCCCATTAATGCCAGTGGTGCCCCCTCGGGGGAGACCAGGCAGCGCCTGCTGACCACAGCAGGCCCTCAGGCAGGCCAATCGGGCCTACCACCTGAGCGAAGGTAACCCAAACCGGGAGCCTACCCCTCAGGGCGGCCTTAAAGAAGGCTGGCTGCTGCGCCTGGGCTGACGGCAGCTATCTGCTGACGAAGCCTGGAATCCAGTTCACACCTGGGAACTCATCCCCAAGGAGACTAGTTGACGAGGTTACTGCTGACGTCGACACCAGTGGAAAAAGACACTCGTGGGCCATGGCGTCGAGACTTCCTTGCAAGGAGGCCGGTTGACGCCTACCACCTGTCCTGAAGTCCTGCTGCCCAGACCGCAGTCTCTCAGGATAATATTCCATGAAGGAATTTGTGCATGGGCAGAAAGGCTTAAGCCATCTTGTCCCTTGCAGAAAATAGGAAACCAGGGGGTGACGTCCAACAGGAACACCTCTGCCTCATGGGCATAGCTCTCAGCAGATATAGCTGCCACATAAACCTTAAGAGTGGCAGTTGTCACGCTGCCTGCACTAAGATAAAAAAGCTTCCACTTAAAAACCATACATATGCCTCGTAGAGGGGTCCCTAGAGTTAAGAATGGTGTTGATAATCTCAGCCGAGAGATCAGAACATATTAATGCGCCCCGCTCAGGGGCCACACTCACAGTTCCCATTAATGCCAGTGGTGCCCCCTCGGGGGAGACCAGGCAGCGCCTGCTGACCACAGCAGGCCCTCAGGCAGGCCAATCGGGCCTACCACCTGAGCGAAGGTAACCCAAACCGGGAGCCTACCCCTCAGGGCGGCCTTAAAGAAGGCTGGCTGCTGCGCCTGGGCTGACGGCAGCTATCTGCTGACGAAGCCTGGAATCCAGTTCACACCTGGGAACTCATCCCCAAGGAGACTAGTTGACGAGGTTACTGCTGACGTCGACACCAGTGGAAAAAGACACTCGTGGGCCATGGCGTCGAGACTTCCTTGCAAGGAGGCCGGTTGACGCCTACCACCTGTCCTGAAGTCCTGCTGCCCAGACCGCAGTCTCTCAGGATAATATTCCATGAAGGAATTTGTGCATGGGCAGAAAGGCTTAAGCCATCTTGTCCCTTGCAGAAAATGGGAAACCAGGGGGTGACGTCCAACAGGAACACCTCTGCCTCATGGGCATAGCTCTCAGCAGATATAGCTGCCACATAAACCTTAAGAGTGGCAGTTGTCACGCTGCCTGCACTAAGATAAAAAAGCTTCCACTTAAAAACCATACATATGCCTCGTAGAGGGGTCCCTAGAGTTAAGAATGGTGTTGATAATCTCAGCCGAGAGATCAGAACATATTAATGCGCCCCGCTCAGGGGCCACACTCACAGTTCCCATAAATCCGGAAGAGGGTGCCAAATCATACCCCGGGCCTGAGGGGAACCTCCCAAGGAGGGCCGACTAGCAAACGTCTCAGGTTACAAATGTAACCATTGTTCCCTGAGAACAGGGAACGAGACACTGCATCAGCTTTTGCTTACGCTACGGGGAACGCCTCCAGCGTGACAGGTGCCTGAAATCACAATCAAATCACGTCAATCCTATTGACCGACGACAGCCTATGATGTCATCAAGGTGCGACCAGGAAGTATATAAGGGAGCCTTGCCAACATGACAGTATCTAATCGTCTGAAGGGACTGTTTTCGGCAGGCAGGCCCTGCGGCATGGCAAAGCGACGCAGTGTCTCGTTCCCTGTTCTCAGGGAACAATGGTTACATTTGTAACCTGAGACGTTCCCTTTCGAAAGGGAACTCGCACTGCGTCAGCTTTTGCTTACGCTACGGGGAACGATATACCCACTACGCCATGCCGACGGGAGTGCATGCCCATAGGCAGTGACAACTGTCAAGACAAGCAAATTCTACTGAAATGCCTGAACCACTCCCCTTCTGGTCACATTAGGCTATCAGTGACAGCGCTCCCTACGGTCATAGCCCAAGCTATCGCCCAAGAAGGAACCTTCACACACGAGGTCCTTCCCAGGCCCTGCTCGAAGGCCTGGAACCACCCATTCGACTTAGAAGGGGTTCCTTTAAGGGAACGTGGCAAGGGAACTACGAGGGAACCCTATGCCAGTCACTATTCGGGAGGTTCTCACCGAATGCCACCAGGGAGACCTGACCAGGTGACCCAGACTAATGTGGGACACGTAATACGGTCAACCCTGTCTGTACAGTACAGAGCCTCTGGTACTCGCCTCCGAAGAGGCATCCCGCTAGGGTGCTGCAAGAAAGGCAGTAACATCCACTAGCCGGATCTCAGAGACGGGTTATCCCGGAGAGCAGCTCTCAGCGAAGTGCTATATAACCCTTGCTAGCGAGGGGAGTTTAGCCGCTCGATCCTCGGATCTACCAAGCACTTACTTTAAAACGTGCTTAGGAGGCCAAAGGCCATTCAGGCTGATCGTATCGGGGGGGGCCCTCGGGGCTTACCACCAATGGATCAGCGCCAGGCGGCCGAAAGCTCATAACAGACCCTCGTTTTGAGAGGAGCTCATCAGCCTGCCCGGTAGGTAATCATGTCGTAGGCAGACTATGAAGGTCCCCTCCTGTGGGGACCGCATAGCAGCAGCGACGTCTCGTCATGCTAGGGTAAGGACACCGCCTTCAGGTCTCGCGAACGGCCAGAGACCGGCGCCTGATAGCGGGTGACCACTAGCTGTCAGCGTAAAGCCAGTTGTGCGTTCCCGCCCAGGGAACTCGTTCCCCAGGGAGGCCGAGAGGGGCCTCCACCTGATAACAGAACATGCCGCCCATAGCCAGAATGTGCTACTCATAGCACTTCATGGTCACCGCCTCAGCGGCTGCACTCAGGGAGGCCAGTTGTGGCCTACTACCTACTAGCACTCGTGCTAGCCATCCAGTGCCTACTAGCAGCTTGTACCAGCCGTCGAGGGAGTTAATGCCAGTGGTGCCCCCTCGGGGGAGACAAGGCAGCGCCTGCTGACCACAGCAGGCCCTCAGGCAGGCCAATCGGGCCTACCACCTGAGCGAAGGTAACCCAAACCGGGAGCCTACCCCTCAGGGCGGCCTTAAAGAAGGCTGGCTGCTGCGCCTGGGCTGACGGCAGCTATCTGCTGACGAAGCCTGGAATCCAGTTCACACCTGGGAACTCATCCCCAAGGAGACTAGTTGACGAGGTTACTGCTGACGTCGACACCAGTGGAAAAAGACACTCGTGGGCCATGGCGTCGAGACTTCCTTGCAAGGAGGCCGGTTGACGCCTACCACCTGTCCTGAAGTCCTGCTGCCCAGACTGCAGTCTCTCGGGCAGTGCCTACAGACATGAACCTAATCACATTGCCAACAGCAGTGTACTCAGCAGAAGTGCATAACAAAAACCCTCTAAAGCGAGGGGAGTACAACTTACGTCACCTGCCTCGGGGCGGCTGTCTTACTTTCCATGCAGCGGCCAACCATAAGTGCGAGGGCGTCAGCCATTGGCAGTGCGAGGGCCTCAGGGGAGCATTCGACCAGAACCTCCACAGAGGTTTATCCGATGTTCAGTTCAACCCGAGCCCTAAAGGAGGTGGAGCAGAGACATAGAGCAAGGGTGAAACAATACCTTTTCTTTAGAAAATATAGAACCCACCGGCCAAACATCCTCCAGGAAGAGGCCGAGGGCCGCCAAAAGATGGCGGCCACCAAGCTCTGAAAGGCGGAAACGGCAGATAAAGTCTGATCGCAAACCAGCGAAAGACGCTTCACTCCGCCCCACGACCACTGGCAAAGCCGCTGTCTGCTGCAACACCCCGACTGCGTTACTCGTAACCCCAGAACGCAGAGAAGGGGGCGGGCCTTGGCCGGACGACTCTGTAACAAGAGGAGGCTGAAACAAGGATGCATAAACCACGCCATGTTTTTATATCAAAAGACAGGCCAGGGGCGAACAACCTTCCTTAAAAGGGAACGCCCCCATCCTTGACAAAGCCTAGGCCAAGTGGTGCGACCTTAGATCGCACTAGATCTACTCAGGGCTCGGGAAAGAAATATTATCACCTCTAATATTACACATTGAGGCCCCGAACCCCTTTTCCCAAAGCCCCGCAGAGCTGGGCGCAGATCTTACTCAGACTGAGACGGGAGAGGGACACCCGACTGCCTGGGCGCTGTCCCGGACCTCCGCGGTATACATGACCTAAATGCCGCCGAGCGCGCCCTCGCCTCTCTGAACTTTCCCACCACCGCCTCTACGGAGGTGCCGAAAAGTTCAGAGGGCGATACCGGGGCATCGAGGAGAAAGGTTCTCTCTTTCCCCCCGATGTCCGCCAGGTTGAGCCACAGATGTACCTCGATCAGGGGGTGGGTCTAACCCCTGAGGCGGTAGCCGAGCTGCGCCGGTCCACAGATCTGTCTCTCCGGGCCACCAAACAAACTGCTTTCGCCATCGGTCGCTCGATGGCGGCGATGGTGGCCACGGAGAGACAGATCTGTGGACCGGCGCAGCTCGGCTACCGCCTCAGGGGTTAGACCCACCCCCTGATCGAGGTCCCCCAGCAGGTCTGCCTGGTAAGCCTGTAACACTGCCATCGTGTGTAAGGCTGCCCCGGCATGACCCGCCGACATGTATACCCATGTGGGATATACAGGGTGGGAGCCCTTAGTGTCGATAGCTGCCCGGAGGCGAGGTAGTTCGCAAACGCCTCGTCTACGGGTGGCAACGCCACATATCCAGCCTCGGGCAATCCCTCGACATCAGCGAAATTAGCCCGCTGATGTCGATGGCTGACGCAGTGCGAGTTCCCTTTCGAAAGGGAACTGACCAGGTCTGAGAAATATATCTGAGTGGGCCAAAGCAAGGCCACCAGCAACAGATGTCTCACTTCGTCCACATAAATAGAATGGCAGGGGTCAGACGAGTGTCCTTCTTTCCTCAGAAAGGAAATGAGCCTTGATCGCAAAACTTTCAACCACAGGCTATCACAGTGTCGACAACCAGATAGGCCGTTAAGCGCCGCCTGTGCATGCTGAAGGTTCAAACATTGCATGCACCTGTCATGAGTGTCAATATTAGTCTCTCTGTTTATCCAGAGGTTTAGCGTAGTCAGCCGGATCCAGGCCGTATCCAGATAAGATGACCACAACCCAAAACTGCCTAGACATGACCACAATGCAGCCCTGAAGTGTCAGCAGAGATTGTGTCAACTACACTATCCCCGCGATGGCCCCAAGGACACAACAAGTTTGTGTGCACATTTGCGCTCTTAGGCCACCAAAACACCTTTGTTGTGTAAATGAATGGCCAGAATGCATTAAAAGTTGTGACGTGTCAGCGGCCCCTAAGTTAATAACTAATAATTTTTACAACAGAAATGAATTAAAAACGAACTTAAGCTGGACAATGACTTTCTTCTAGAGCTGCTGTACAGCCAAAGCAAACTTTGTTGCATTAATTTCCCGTTTTCACTGTAAAGCTGCTTTGAAACAATCTGTATTGTAAAAAGCGCTATTTAAATGAAGGTGAAAACTTCTCTGAAAAGTAGAAATGAACATGAGAAAAATGCTTTCCTACGGGCAAAAGAAAATTCACTTCAAGAAAATGAAATCTGATTAAATAGCGTGTAGTACACTGATATGAGGCATGCATGACGTGTTTCTCGAGATGGTGCTAAGCGCTACTGGCCAATAAAATGGCGTGATGGTATAAAGGCTTCAGACATTCGTCACACCAAAGGTGTTCCCATAACGACGGCTTCGTAGCGCTGCAGTGAACCTATGAAAGGGAACCAAAACGGCTACTTTTCAGGAAATGGGAAAAAAAAACACTGTATATTTTTAAGTAATTAAACACTGTGTTGCGGAAGTAGATACTGCGGCATTATATATGATGATATACAATGACAAAAAGTATGTGAACCACTTGCAGAATCTGTGAAAATGTGAATAATTTTAAGTAAATAAAAGAGATCATACAAAATTTCAGAAAAATTCTCCAGGTCCTGCACATTCTTCAGTTTTCCAGCATCTTTTGCATATTTGAACCCTCTCCAGCAGGGACTGTGTGATTTTGAGATCCATCTTTTCACACTGAGGACAATTGAGGGACTCAAACACAACTACTAAAAAAGGTTGAAACATTCACTAAGTACAATTTACCTTGATCTTCAAATTAAATACATGTTCACCCCCCAGCATATTTGCATAGGCCCCGGGGCCAGTTGTGTGCCAGAGCATCTGAGCCGAGGGTCCCCTTGGTCAGGGAATAAAACAACTGGCAGTGGGTTGTGTCCGGGGCAGCAAACAGGTCTACCTGTACGGCCCCGCAGCAACTCCAGATCAGCTGGACCACCTAGGGATGGAGTCTCCGAGCACCTGCTGACGTGAGAGCTTGTCGGCTGCACGATTGAGCAGGCCTGGAATGTGAGTGGCATGAAGCGACCTCAGATGCTTCTGACTCCATAAGAGGAGATGGCGGGCGAGTTGTGACATGCGACGGGAGCGTAGACCACCCTGTTTGCTGATGTACGCAGCGGCCGCAGTGCTGTCCGTACGGACCAGAACGTGCTTGCTTCTGAGCGGCCCCTTGAGGCGGCTGAGTGCAAGACGAACTGCTAACAACTCCAGGCAATTGATATGCCATTGCAGTTGAGGCCCCGTCCACAGACCCGAAACTGCAAGCCCGTTGTACGTGGCACCCCAGCCGGTGGATGAGACATCCGTGGAGACAACAGCATGCCTGGACACTTGTTCTAGAGGCACTCCTGCCCGTAGAAATGAAGGGTCCGACCACAGGCTGAAGGTTTGGCGGCATCTCGGCGTCACTTGGACACGGAGGGATCCGCTGTGCCACGCCCATCTCAGGACTCGGTCGTGTAGCAAGCGTTGAATCGGTCTCATATGAAGCAATCCGAGCGGTGTTACTGGGGCTGCGGATGCCATATGCCCCAGGAGCCTCTGAAAATGTCTCAGTGGTACCGTTGTCCTGCGTTTGAACGAATTCAAGCAGTTCAACACCGACTGGACGCGCTCCTTGGTGAGGCGTGCTGTCTGGGTGACCGAATCCAGCTCCATACAGAGAAAAGAGAGTCTGCTCTTCTCCCAGTTGACCCAAAGCCCCAACTGGCTGAGGTGTCTGAGCACCATGTCCCTGTGTTCGCACAACTGCCCTCGCGACTGGATCAGCCAGTCGTCGAGGTAGTTGAGGATGTGAACACCACGCTCTCTCATGGGAACAATGGCCGCTTCCGCGACTTTCGTGAAGACGCGGGGCGACATGGCAAGCCTGAAGGGTAAGACTTTGTACTGATATGCTCGTCCGTTGAACGCAAAGCGAAGAAACGGTCTGTGTCGAAGGAGAATCGCGATATGAAAGTACGCGTCCTTCAGGTCGATCGCTGCAAATCAATCTTGGGGACTGATGCACCTGAAGATGCGTTTCTGCGTGAGCATCTTGAACGGCAGCCTGTGAAGGGACCGGTCCAAGAACCGCAGATCCAAGATCGGCTGTAACCCGCCGCCTTTCTTGGGTACAATGAACTACGGGCTGTAGAAACCGGTCTTCATATCGGCTAGAGGGACCGGCTCTATCGCGTCCTTCGCCAGTAGGCCGCGATCTCCGCCTGGAGCACAGGAGCGTTCTCCTTCGACACGGAGGTGAAGTGAACGCCCCTGAACTTGGGGGTACGCCGGGATGGGGGTACGGATGAGCCAGCGAGACAGTCTGGGAAGTGCTAGCCAGGCTCCCAGGGACCGTGCAAGCGGGACCAACAGCACCACAGACGTACCCGCAGCGAGGCGGCATGCAGGGACCCGACTCGGACTGCATGGTGGCGGCCCGAAGTGGGGTCTGCGCATGCTGTGCAACACTTACCTGCTTCCGCTGAGGGGGTGTGCGAGTGTGGGAAGGCCTCTTGCCGGCAGCCCCTGCTGGCGAACAGAGAGGCGTCTGAGAGTGGCACCCAGAGATATTGGAAACTGCTCTTTTATTGATAATTTGGGTGGAACAAAAAAAACTGAAACAAGGATTCTGCCTCCTCTGGGGGAAGGAGTGGTGCTGCAGCCATCTCCTGAAGAGCAGTTTTCTCCATCTCTGGGTGGCCTGTCTTAGAGTCTCTTACGATGGCTCTTGCCACCTGGCTTGGCAGCGGCCTGAGCGGGCAGGACGGCCTTCCCGCGGCCGGCTCCAAGCCCACGGCGAGGTGTAGGCTGCTGCTGGGCTGGGGCGGGAGTGGAGGCGGCGGTGGCGGCGGCGGCAGGGGCAGGAGGCGGCGGTGGCCGGGTCAGGATGTGCTTGATGGCCTCTGTCTGCTTCTGGGACGCCGAGAACTGTTGGGCGAAGCTCTCGACCGCGTCGCCAAACAACCCGGCCGGCGAGATGGGGAAGTCCAGGAACCGGTACTTGTCGGTCTCCCTCATGTCGGCAAGGTTGAGCCAGAGATGTCGTTCCGGGACCACTAGGGTGGACATCGCCTGACCGAGGGAACGGGCGGTGACTTTCGTCGCCCGGAGGGCGAGGTCCGTCGCTCCCCGGAGCTCCCGGAGGAGTTCTGGGTCAGGCCTACCCTCGTGCATGTCCATGAGTGCCTGGGCCTGGTGCACCTGGAGCAAACCCATGGCATGCAAAGCAGACGCGGCCTGTTCACAAGACCTGTAAGCCTTCGCAACCAGGTTGGAAGAGAACTTACAGGCCTTGGACGGGAGATGTGGGTCACCGCACCAGTTGGAGGCGGTAGCCGGACACAGTTGCATCGCGACGGCCCACTCAACTGGTAGGATCCCCACGTAACCCTTGGCCTGTCCGCCGTCAAGGGTAGTGAGGAGGGAGGAGCCACTAGGTAATGACATTTACATTTATGCATTTTGGCAGACGCTTTTATCCAAAGCGACTTACAGTGCCCTTGTTACAGGGACAATCCCCCTGGAGCAACATGGAGTAAAGTGCCTTGCTCAAGGACACACTGGTGGTGACCGCTGGGATCGAACCAGCAACCTTATGCGTATCAGGTCCATGGTTTAACCCACTGGACCACCATCTCACTAGGTCTGTTTCTGGCACTGAAAGGCGCCGTCCACGACCTAGTCAGCTCCTCATGCACCTCGGGTAAGAATGGAACCGTGGCGGGACGCTGAGAACCAGCGCGACCCGTCCAGAGAAACCAATCATCCAACCTAGAAGGTTCGGGACGTGGTGGAGGGTTCCACTCAAGCCCGACCTTCCTGGCGGCCCGGGAAAGCATAGCCGTCAACTCAGGGTCCGACTCGACCGTTGCCACTCTCCCAGAGGGAGGCAGTACAGCCGAATCTTCATCCTCCAAGGACTGGAACTCCCCCTCCGATGCAGCGATCGATATCTGCTCATCCGCGGGTGTCCCGAAAGTTACCGCTGGACGCCCATGGGAGGGGCCAGCAGTTTCCTCCGAAAACACCACCGGCTGCGGAGCTTGTGAGGGATCAGGGGCCCGCGGAGGCTCCTTCGACGGGTTTGCCCTGAACGTAATCCTCAGATCACCCCGGGCATCTGTCGAAGTAGGTCTATCCTGCTGGGCAGGGATAGCACTATATAGAGGTATGCGGAGGGGGACTCCACCTTCACGAAGGTAGGCGAGTCTCGATCTAAGCTCCGAGATAGTCATGTTCCCGCAGTGGGAACACGAACTATCCACAAACGCTGCCTCAGCGTGCTGAACGCCCAAACACATGAGACAGCGATTGTGACCGTCAACGGGTGAGAGGGAACGACTGCATCCAGAAACGCACGGGTGGAATGACATCTTGAAAAAGACGCAGTGTCATACCCGTGTTGCACTTTTTGTGAGGAAACGCTCTTTAGGAATGTGCTGAAGCACCCAGGGAAGACCACGGCAACACACAGGGGATAGTGCAGCCTGTGTTTGCACTCTAGACAACGCCCTCACATAACCAACTGGTTTGCTGTGAGCAGTTGTGTTTATATGAAGCAGCTGTGAGCACGTGGTCTCGCTGATGTGTGCCATAATCGCCAACATGAGCTTCCTCTTTGTTCTCCGGTCTTGCTTAATCGACTCTTTTCTCTTGCTGATAAAGCAGTCAACAGACTCTGTCTTAACGCCTGTTCGGCTCCGAAGTGAATGACAATAGTGCGCTGCTCTCGAAGCAGTTTATAGCAGCAGTTTATACCCGCGGTGCAGTGCGGGGCGGAGCGGAGCGCAAGATGCAAATCTCGCACACCAATGACCATTGGCCCGTTCTCTATATCTCGAAGCTGATAGGGGCTCCCTGAGTGATCCCAATTCCCTGAAAGGGAACTGAAGAATGTGCAGGACCTGTAGGATTTTTCTGAAGAACATTGGGAAGTTTAACTGCTCAGGACAAACAAGAGACTCTTGAACAACCATCACAAAACAAACAAAAAAAACAGCCGTGGATCATCCAGGGAACAACACACAGTATTGAGAATTAATGGTTCATAAACTTTTGAACAGGGTTTTAGCTATTTTTTTGTCTTGTGGACTATATGTAAAAAAAATTATGTAAAATATCTTATTCAGGACAGTACTAAATAAAAAATAACATGCATTTTGTATGATCTCTTTTATTTAGTTAAAATTATTCACATTTTCACAGATTCTGCAAGTGGTTCACATTCTTTTTCTTGCGACTGTACTTGCTTGCATGTGTCATTTTATTATTAACATTTTACCAAAATCAAACTCTTATTAAGTTAGCCTACAAAGTTTTTGACCAGCGTTATGTTTTTTCTGTCATTAGAACAGCCACATCTGAGGCAGTAAGTGTTTTCATTAAATTATGTTTTCATCAACTTCCAGGTTATAAAGTTTATTGTAGTTATATGTGGGCGCTTTGTCTTTTCTGTCATTTGGTCAAAATCTCATGTTATAAAAGATGAAGTGCTTTGCACAGACTAAGACAATATTGGCTATGACTCAACAACAAATGCCCCCCCCCCCCCCCCATACATAAAACATTGGCCTTTATTTAGTGTTTCTTGAGTAATGAAAATGCTGTACTTAATCAAACAAACCGTTTTTATTTACCTTTGCATTGCAAACAAGCATAGATGGTTCAAACGGTGTGCGGCACTTCATTTACTATAGAGAGGATGGAGAGTTATGAAGTTTTACCAAAAGTTTGAGGAGCCAATTGAGTTACGAGGTTAGTCACCACCTCTTTTTAATACTTTTCATTGGTTACATATTTGCAAAACCCACAGACAGACGTAATATGTGACCAATAGCAATGATTTATGGGGGAAAAAATGCATAAATCCGTCCCTGCCCATCGTTCAGTGACTTTCTTCTGTGGAACACACAACGGTTGTTTGAAGAGTGTTTTGTAACTAAACAGTTTTCCAGATTTCCGTTGTATGGACAAAAAACAATGGGAACTGAAAAGGTTTGGTTATCAACATTCTTAAAAATAAATTATTTTGTGTTTCATAGAAGAAAGAAAATCCCTTTAAGGCTATATATCTCTGACTGAACTGAATACTGTATCACAGTATGCAATGTGTTCAGCTTGACCTTACATTTTACTGTGAATGAATACCAGCTCAGTTTTGCTTGAGAACAGCATGACTATGCTGGTCCACCAGCTAGACCAGCATAAACCAGCCAGGACCAACATGGTTTTCAGGCTGGTTTATACTGGAATTTTAATTACAGCCACACTTTTTAACATTTGCACTTTTACTTATTATTCAGTTGGAATGACAGAAGAAAAATGTAATTAACATGCAAATTGAGTTTATTTTCAAGATGATAACAGGATACCACTCTCATGCCACATAATGAGGTAATGTGAAGAAAACATAAAAAAAAAAAAGAAGCAATATTCTGACCATAGGCGTAAGCTTCACAAAAACAGCCATCATTACATACCCAGTATACATGCAGACCTTTTGGGGTGTTTAATTATGATCTCAGATCCTTCTGTTCCTTTGGTCAGGAATCTGTGTGTCAGATGAAAAGGTTCAGGTGTCCCAGGACATTAGTGTGGATGTACCTTTGCCTTATTCCATGGTTCGTGGCGAGCAGATTGAGCTCAGGGGTTCAGTCTACAATCAGCGTTCTTCAAAAACTCATGTAAGCGGTTCAAGAGTTTAAATCGAAAGTATACTTTATAACCTACACTACCATTCAAAAGTTTGGGTCAGATTCTATTTTAAATAAATACTCAAATTTCTATTAATCAAAGATCCTGAAAAAATTTATAATGGTTTTCACAGAAAAAAGACTGGAATAACGGCTGCTGAAAATTCAGCTTTGCCATCACAAGAATAAATTATACTTTAAAATATATTGTAATATTTTTCAATATTACTGTTTTATTGCATTTGATCAAATAAATGTAGTCTTGGTGAGCATAAGAGAGCATTAAAAAAAATCTTATTGACCCTAATCTTTTGAACAATGGTGTATATATTTATGTAGCAGTATGTTGATAAACTCATTACAGTTTTCTTTCTCGTATAAATGAGTATAGTTCAGTGTGATCCTGACGGCAACAGAGGGAGTGTGTGTGTTTCGTGGAAATCAACAGGAGAAAAATGGAAAGCCAAATGAAAACAAGGGACATATCGAAGGTCGTTCAGTGGCTTTGGTCACGTTCTACATCATGGCCTTGGAAGCGGGCACTCATACACTCACTTTCACTTTAACAACTCAGTGGGGAGCTGAGAGTGTGGTCAAGAAATTGAAAGTGGTGGTAAGAAGCGATACGCAGTCAGTACTTGAGGACAGTAGCTTTGTAATACTGTGTTCCTTGCTCTCTAAAGATGTACAAACTAAATGTGTCATTCATTTGTCATTATGAAAGTTACAGTGTGTTTTCATTGTACACTGAACTCTTTTATGATTCTGCATGATATTTTTTGTTTTTAAATTGTATTATTGAGAACTAAACCAGTTTCAGTTACAGACTAATGTTCTGGTACTTCACAGCCAGAGGGAATTAAAACGGAAATATCAAGTGGTGGAAGAATAGATCCAAACGGAGTCTTTGGTAAAGACATTTTAAGAGTAAAATCATGCTCTCTGCTCAAGTCCCGATAGAGTTTAACACCATTTCTATTTCCTTTCCTAGGCACTCCCATTCGAAAACTTGAGTTTATAAATGTCATTCCACCAAACATTGCGCCCAAGTCAACTGTGGATCGTATTCTAACAGTTAATGGTATGATGCCTATGAAATTTGAACACATTTGTGCAGATGCTAAATTACACTTTCTACACAGTTACATTTTTTAACTAAATTAGATTTGCTCGATTATGTTTCTTTTATAAACTGCATAGATTAAAAATGATTATATTGGAGGTTCCAGAGGCCCTATGTGTTTTATAGTGAGGAAATGTTGCCAAGTCACACTTTGTAACTCTTTCTTCATGTTAAGGTGAAGTACTGGGAGAGCTTCTGTCAATAATAAATAACCCAGAAGGTTTAACACAGTTGACTCACCTGCCACAAGGAAATGCAGAGATGGAGCTCATGGGTCTCCTGCCAATCTACTATGTCTACCACTACCTAGAAAAGACAGAAAAATGGAACATTCTGGGGAAGGAGCTTCCAAGTGAAAATGAATTAAAGAGAAAGATGCAAGCTGGTGGGATGTTTGTTTCAATTAGAGTAGAATAAAAATAGAATGATTGTAGTTTTTTTCCCCTTACATTTCTTGTATATCATGTTTTTTATTATTTATTTTATATTCGAATTGTCTGTATACTCGATTCCATATAATAGTACCATTCTTTAATAATTACATTTAGTTTTTACTTGCTTGTCTTATACGAAAGTAACTATATCAGTTCTTATCAGTATAATTAACTGTAATTAACTATTAAGTGATTTAAAGACTTTTCACTGTTCCTGTTCCTGTTCCTTAGGCATCACCAGCATCATGTCATATAAGCTGAATTCTGAATATGCTTTCAGCATGTCATCGAACAAGGACAAACCAGCCAGTACCTGGTAAACCACTGCTCAATTTCTTATTTGCCATATTTTTTCCTCATTGGCAGCTGAAACGAAGCTTTGTCTAATTGTTATTTTACAAATGTTTTACGTACTCAGATAGCAATTTACATGCTACTAACATTCTACTGGAGGTGTAATGTTGTAAAAACTTCTTTAGGGTGACGGCTCTTGTAGTCAAGGCTTTTGCCGACATGCAAGAATATGTCTCTTTGGAGTCTGAAGTGCTGCCTAACATCATCAATTGGCTGATTAAAAATCGTCAGAATGATGATGGCTCGTTCTCTGAGAAATCAAAAAGCAAACCACTTAAACTCATGGTATGTGAAGAAAATAAGTGTTCCGAATATTATACTGTATATTTCAGTGTTTTTATCCAGATTGTCTTTGGTTTTTTTAAGGGTGCCGGAGCAGATGTCACTGAAAAGGCAGTCTTCCTCACGTCTTTTGTCATGATTGGAATTAAAAATGCTCTGAAGGTCCCAAATGTTAACATACAGGTATGGCTGACAGTAAAATCTGAACAATCAGAAACCTAAATGTGGGATTCTTCCTCATTTAGTCAGTGACTAACAGTACAATTGTCTCTCTAGGCCTTTAAATATGCTTTAGATCATGCCACGCAGTACCTCTCCTCTAAGTTACAGGAGATTGAAAGTTTATATGTTAGAGCCATTGCATCCTATGCTCTAACACTGGTAGACATCAATAATATGCCAGCAACCAGACTTTATGAAAAAATCAAAAAGCAGGCTCAAGTTAAAGGTAAAATCTTATTTGTGATATTCCACATACTTTTGACCAAAAAAATCAGCACAGATTAGACCCTCTAATATTTGACCAATAGCTTCATATGACCACTTTGTCTGTACATCTTACTTTTTCAGGAAACCCAGCCATAATTCGTTACTGGCAAGACTCTAAACCTAACAAGGATTCATTAAAACCCAGTAGTGTGACAGCAAAGACCGTGGAAACAACACTTTATGTCCTGCTTAACACTTTAGTCAGAGGTGATTCCACCTATGCAAAGCCCATCCTGAACTGGTTAACACAAGACCAGAGATATGGAGGGGGCATTCATTCAACACAGGTACTCCAATGCAATATATATATATGATATATATTATATTACATATATAATATATATATATTTTAAGTTTTTAAAGTTGTATTTATCAAATGCGATCTCACTTTCCTCAAATTTTCAGGACAGCATTCTCACTTTGGAGGCTCTTACCAAATACAGCATCTTAAACAGTCAAGCCACCTTAGACATGGTGATTAACATTGAATACAAAACTAAAGGTGACATCAGCAGAATCAAACTAACTCAGCAAAAGCCTGTGGCTAAACCAATAGAGGTAAGACATCCATTTTTTATGATTTAAACTTAATTATTAAGGGTCAATTATTTATAAATTGAATGCCACTCTTCTGATTTCTTTGAAAAGGTGACCAAAAATGATGATCTAATAATCAAAACAGCAATGAGCTCTGGTGTTTCATTTGTCAAAGTAAGTGAGCTTGTATTTAACAAAATAATATCAGTATCAGTTCCTATTCACTTTCACTTTACTTTATTTGTTTATGTCCCCTAAGGGCAATTTGTTTTGCAACAAGACCAGCATACGTACATAAAATACAGTTTACAAACATTAAAACGCCTAAAAACAACACAAGACAGCAGCAGCCCAAACGTCTACCTACTTCCCACAACTCCTCTCATGCCCGAATTTAACAAAGAAACTGTAGTAGGAATCAATGAATCTTTATACCTGTTGCTTCTAACCGTGGGAAATCTAAGTCCAGAAGGTAGAAACTCATTTAAATGGATTGGGCTTTCCTTACCACCTGACAATTATACAAGTCAGTAGGGTGGCTCTGATGAGCTCCTGTAATTTTACTACTGGTATTGACTATTTTCACCACCGCATTTTCAGCTTTAACACTAAGACTACCATACCAGCATACTAAAGTGAAAGTTATAACCGACTAAATGTAATATTTATAAATCAAGGTCATCAACGACCTATCAATATTAAACTTATAATTTCTTTAAACAAAACAGGCGTTGCTGGCCCTTTTTACATATCTCCACATCCGTGGCTGTGGCAGCATGGCACTCACCGGGTGAGCATCACACCGGCCTGTTGGCAAACTTTCAGCACTTGGTCAGACCCTTTGTTTCTTCGGGCAGGAGTGCCCTTAGAACAGGTGTCCAGGCATGTTGTGGTATTCACGGATGCCTGGGGGCCACATACAACGGGCATGCAGTGTCAGGGGTTTGACGGGCCACCACCTGCATTGGCACATCAACTGCCTCGAGTTGCTAGCAGTTGATCTTGCACTGAGCCGCCTCAGAAAGCCACTACAGGGCAAAGATGTATTGGTCCGTATGGATAACACTGCGACTGTTGCATACATCAACCGTCTAGATGGTCTATGCTCCTGTCACATGTCACAAGTCACCCGCCATCTCCTCCTTTGGAGTCAGAAGCATCTGAGGTCTCTTTGGGCCATTCATGTCCCTGATGTGCTTAACCGTGTGGCCGATGAGCTCTCACGAGCTGCGCTCCCGGGAGAGTGGCGACTCCACCCCCAGGAGGTCGAGTTGATCTGGAGACAGTTCGGAGAGGCTGTTTGCCTCTCCAGATATGTCCCAATGCCAGTTGTTTTATTCCCTGACCGAAGGAACACTCGGCACAGATGAGCTAGCTGACAGCTGCCCCGGCGCCTATGCAAATATGCGTTTAACCCAGTGAGCCTACTTGCACAGACCATGTGCAAAGTCAGGGAGGACAAGGAGCAGGTCTTGCTAGTTGTGCCCTTTTGGTCCAACCGGACCTGGTTCCCAGAACTAATGCTCCTCATGACAGCCCCTCCCTGGCAAATTCCTCAGAGACGGGGTACCCTGTGGCACCCGCGTCCAGACCTGTGGAAACTCCATGTCTGGTCCCCGGAGGGTCTAGGTGACTTACCCCAAGAGGTAGTTAACACCATCACTTTGGCACAAGCACTGTCTCTACCTGTCTTATACCTCGCAGTGGAACCTGTTCGTCGAATGGGGTTCTTCAGCCGAGAAGACCCCCGAAGATGTTTGATCAGTATTGTGCTTTCCTTCCTGCAGCAAGGGTTGGTGCGAAGGCTGTCTCCCTCCACCCTCAAAGTCTATGCTGCTGCACTATCTGCATATCATGACCCCATTGGAGGTAAGCCGGTTGGTAAGCACAACCTGGTCATCAGGTTCCTTAGGGGGGGCGAGACGGTTAAATCCTCCTCATCCTCCCTCCATACCCTTCTCAACTCAAACGTTTAGAAGCACTGAGAGGCCCAGGCTCTTGTCGGCTTGCTGCACCCTGAACTGTGGTGCTTATATTCTCCAGAACAAATCCTGTCGAGTCCTCCATCACCCTCTGTGCTGGACGAGGCGAAGTGTCTGGTGCTAGGCCTATTCCAGCTGAATCCTTGAGAACCAGTATTAGGCTGGGTACCATATGAGTGACCCTGCGGGGATCCAATATGTTTCTTCCACGGTTGCTCCTAAACAGAAGCCTGTGTCTTTCCCTTGGGAGAGCCCCCCTTTTAGTAGGGCTGGAGCCACCTAGGGCTGTAATCTCCCAGTTGATTGGTTGATTATTAGTCGATACGTTTTGGCTCAACCAAAATTCTGATTTGTCGATTTTTTGCAGCGTTCATTTCATTAGTTTTGCCGCGTTCATTTAATCAGTTTTGTCACATTCATTTAATCAGTTTGGTCTCATTCATTTCATTAGTTTGGCCGCGTTCATTTCTAATGGGAGTGTTTTCAGAGCACCCCTGTTTCACAGGTAACAGTCTGTCTTCAGAACACCCTCCTTGTTTTCACTTCTTTTGGATTAGCCCAACCTGCTGGAGAAGAGAGATAGATTGAAGTAACATTAGGCTACTTTGCTGTATAGGCCTATTATTTATTTAATTGTTAGAGTGTTTTCTTAGTCAGTCCTCTTCTACCATGTCAACAAAGACATCGGCAGTGTGACAGCATTTTAAAAAAAAATAGAAAATGGGAAAAAAGTCAAATGGCAATTTTGCAAGCAACAGTTTGCATATCACAGCTCGAAGACAAACATGTCATATCACCTAATAACGGTAAGCTAACTTGTCTGCTTTAGGTTGCCCCGTCTGTTTTGAGTTGCACTTTATTTAGTTTCTGCTCTTGATCTGGCTTGTTTAATAAATATTCCTTTTTTTTATTAAAGTTGACATGCATTTTATATTTAAGAGTAAAAGCTTTAAGTTAATAGTCTATTTGTGTCTCAGCCGCGAAGCTGAGCTGATCCTATGTTCGAGCTGCACAGAGCGGCTGAAATCATAGTGTCTGTCAGTTATTATAATACATATGACAAAAACAATTGTCTAAATTATGTTGCATATTCCTCAAAAGTTCTTGTGATGATATCACTAGTTGACAACATAGTAACAGTTACTATATTTTCGAAAATCATAGGCTATGATATTGCGCAGGTGCACGTGATGCAACGCTGTCAGAGCCGACAGACTCGTGTGTCATTTCAGTCCAAAATAAAAATGTAAAAAATGATTTAATATACTGCAAATAGCCTACTAGCTTTTTACGTTTATTTATAATTCAATAACAGACAACAAGGCCACCAAGTACTGCGCACAGTGCACAGCTAATTAATTTAACGTTTTTTTTCCTAACGTCATTTTTAGTCGATTTTTAGTCGAAAATTTCAGGACTTCAGTCGACCACTGGGTTCCGCAGTGTTCCTTCCTACTAGAAGGCATGCTTTCCCAGTGTTATCCAATAGTCACTGATTGGGTCATGTGGAACAGCAGTGATGGACTTCTCCGTGTGAGCCCCGTCTCATCGGGTAAGAGAGGTCAGGAGGCTCACACAGGGCACTGGAAGGGGGCAGCGGCCATGGCGTATTGGTAGGGATTCCTATTTGTCGGTCTTCAACGTGGCGACAGTTACATATGTGACCCTTATTCCCTGAAGGAGGGAACTGAGACACCACGTCACGTCGCTATGTCCATAGTACCCCGCAGGGGTGCCAAGTCACCGACTCGGCTCCTTAGTGAAAACTTATTTTTAAATTTATTTATACCAGCGCTGCGAGGCAGAGCAGCTGCTGCAGTAATTGCATGTCAATGTGCATTGGCTCGTTCAGTTACACTCGAAGTAGATTGGCTCTCTGCCGAGATTCCTATTCGTCGGTCTTCGACGTGGCGTCTCTGTTCCCTTCTTCGGGGAACAGAAGGTTACATATGTAAACGAGACATTATTGGTTGATATATTGGTTGATATTTATCAATTTTTACATTTAGACTACGTCTGCTGTCTTCTAGTGATCAATTAAAATTAATTTCAGATCTCAAAGCGAAAAGTTTCTTTTTATACTTTTCTAGTTATATAGTGTAATGATGCTCAAATGTTTTTTTTTTTTTTTTGCATAACAGTATAGTAGAATTTGAATATACAATGATCAGTATCGACCATATTAAACAAAAACAAAATCAAAATCCTTTTTAACCCTTAACGGTCACCCCCCTTTTTGAGAATACACATGAAAATGTACTATCCAAACTTAAAGCGCTGTAATTCAAGAATGCTTTGGAATATAGACCAAAGTTTGGTCTCGTTTTAAAGACGATACTCTGCAGATTATTGCTGAAGTGAAAGCAATTCAAAATATGAAAGTGTGAAAGAGTTATGGAAGTTTAAATTTACTGTAAATGAAAAATACTGTACTAAATATTTTTTATTTCATATAAAATATATATTTTACAAAAAAGAATTTACTCTAAAATGACTATAATTACCAATTTGTGTTCCAAATTTGAAGTTGATATCACAAAAATTTAAGTTCCCATGAGATTTTGTTTAGGCGCTGTACCAAAAATAGCCACCGGGTGTCATTCAAATTACATTTATTGTTTTTTTATGCATTTTCTTTAAATTTCTGTCCAAATATCACTTCCATCACAAAACAGTCACCAAATATGGACCCTTGAGACTCAGACCTTTCCGACAATATGTGTTTTGTCAAGATTGGAAAAGATTTTGAATATAAAGTAATTAAAATAATTGTTGTAATATGAAACATGACACCGCCCACTAGGGGGAGGAGCCCGCTTGAATAATTTAGAGTAACGTTTCCATGGTAACACAATGTCCGATTTCAAAACGGTTTTCACAGGATGAATTTTGAGTTTGTAAGCTTTCAAATGATACCTAATTTATGATAATTACTTAAATATATGATACGAAAAAAAGGCGGTCAAAAAAAGAGCACCAGGCGTCCCACCTGTGGGACGGTGACACTTAAGATTAAACAATCATTCTAACGGATGGTCATTTTCAGTGTATTTAATAAACACTACAACAATCTAGACAATTAAAAAATATATATTCTATGCATGGAACCATTTTATTTATTGATTAACCTAATTTTTGACAGCTGAGAACAATTTACTATGGGATGACAGAGAGCAATGAAAATTGCCAATTTGATATGTCTATTGACATTCATGACAGTGTCCCATATTCAGATGGTACGTTCTGTATTTTTTTCTACTTTTATACACTTGGTTGTCTTTTAAAATGAACTTTGTGCAGTTAATTTGAATTCTTTGTGAGCAGATCCTATGCTATTGTCACAGCGAATTGTGGCCTGTGCAAAGTAAGTCTGTAGAAACTCCTGATAAGAAGTTACAGGTTTTAAGTTGTCTGTGTAAAATTCTGATTTGCATGAATAACACATTTAAAAATTCCATTATGTGTAAAGATACAAGCCACATGAAAATTCATTTGAAACTGAATCAAGCCACACTGTGATGGAAATTCATTTGCCGACCGGTGTGATCCCAGTCCAGGAGGATCTAGATATGGTGAGATGCTAAATGCAAATACATTGCCATAGAAACCATAGTTTCAGAAAACTGTAGTGACATTTTATGTTTCTATATTTTGCAGTATCAAAACGGACTTGAGTCTCAGATTTCCAATTATAAAATTATGGGTGACAGAGTCATCCTTCAAATAGATTCGGTGAGCATTGCTGGACAAAACAAACTTTTGGCTTTGTCATTTGCATTAAAATATGGTGTGTAGGCTATTTCATCTTGTAGTAGAATATTTCTACCATACAATACTTTTCATGCAGATACCATCAGAAGATTTCTACTGTGTGGGTTTCCGTATTCAAGAGGAATTTGAAACTGGCATGACCAGAGCCTCGGAATTCAGAGTTTATGAATTTTATAATGAAGGTATAGCACAAATGTTTCCACAAATGTTTGATTTATGTCTGGCTGAACTGAATTTGGCTGCATAAAACAAGCTTTCTCGTCTAATTTTTAATAGGAAATATGTGTATGAAGTTTTACCACAAACAAAGCCGCAAACTGTTGCGACTCTGTGAGGGAGACCAGTGTCAGTGCATGGCAGGTAAGCTACATAAAAGCAGAACAAAACAGAAATTAAACAGTTAATAACAAAAAAAATATTAATCGTTTTTAGCTGGGTTTATTACACTCTAAAAAAAAAAGGTTCTATATGGCAACAAAAATGGTTCTTGGCTCGTAATCATAGGGGAACCATTTTAAGTGCAATATAGCACCAATTTTGGTGCTTCAGTAGTTCTTCAGAGGTTCTTCACCGGTTCTTTCACTAAGGTGCACCGCTACCATATACAGAACATGTTAAGATATGGTGCTATATAGCACCAAAAGTGGTTCCTCTATGATTACAACGAAGAACCATTTTTGGTGCCATATAGAACCTTTTTTTTAGAGTGTATGTTCTAAAAGCATTTTGCTAACGTTCCTATTAAGTTGTTTCTGAATGTTCTCTGAACGTTCAAGATAGAAATGTTTTGCAAACATTATGGGAACAATACTTTTGAAAGTTCTTTAAACATTCTGAAGCAAGTAGAATTTTTTTTTAAACATTAGACAAAAATCCGACTAATATGTTTCAGAAAAAAATGCTCCATGAATGACGTATAAATAATGTTGTTGTGCTAAATAAAGTTTTAAAAACATTTTACAGACCAGATGACTTTGAACGAACGTTAGGAATAATGTTTGTTCATAACTTTAGAACCTTGCCAGAATGCAAGCCAAAGTTGTGAGAATGTTCCCTGTTAGCTTGGTACATTGCTGTACATTGCTGTGAAATTATCCTTTACATACAGTATATGTGTACTGAGTTTAATGCATCTGTGTTAGTATAACAATTTGTCTGTATTTTTCAAAATTAGCGGAATGCTGCAACTTTAAATCCACCATTGATCCCACAATCACTGCTGAACAGCGCCAAAATGATATGTGCAAAGAAAGCAAGAAATATGGTAAATAATGATCCTCAAGTTCTTCAGGTCACATAAAAATCACGTCACATGATCTGTGGTATATGTTTGCACAATATGTGTCATTTGCTTTTTTTCATCCAGCATTTAAAGTGTTAATTGAATCCTCTGAGGAAGGAGGAGATTTTGTGACCTACAAAGCAAAAGTTAAAACAGTGCTCAAAAAAGGCAAGATTATATTGAATATGATTTGTGTTAATATAAAGTTTAAGTTGTAAATGATTTACATGATTTAAATGAATAAACAATTTAAATAAACAAGTTGCATCACAGATTCAATCCAGAATTTCTCTTCTGCAGAACTTACGGATGACTTAAAAACCGATTCAGATATAGATTTTGTGAAGAAGGCAACTTGCAATGAAACAAATTTCAAAGTTGGCAAGCAGTATCTGATCATGACTTCTGAGATTATAAAGATACAAGTGGATCGTGCTTATAAGTGAGTTATTTTTTGCTTTCTTGCTCATGTTTTTAAAAACCACATCATACAGTAGGCCTACCCAATTAAGGATCAAGATTTTGGGCAAGACTGTCTGCTTGTCCAGCCAAAACATTCATCAATTCATCTACAAACTATTATGTGGGCTACAGAAGCATCAGAACTGATTTTCTTTTATACCATATTTCAGGTATAAGTTTCCTTTGGACTCACATGCTTGGGTGGACTGGTGGCCTCTTGAATCTGACTGCGGGGATGCTGCATGCAAACAATATGCCAGTGTTTTGGATGATTTTGAGTTCGATTTTTTATTATCTGGCTGTGAAGTTAAATGATACATCGAAATGTCAATAGAAGAGATTATTCTTATGCATGTTCTTATTCATAGCATCCTCTGAATAAGAAGAAGAACAAACACAAACGTGTTTTTTAAATATTCTAAAATGTTTGACATTTTTAAAAATATGTGATTATTTTATCATCTTAGTCATTATTTTGTATAACTACAAACACATGCAACAATAAACAAAAAAAGTATTACATGTGTAATTTGTCATATCAAACTTTGTGAATCATAAAAATGTTGCATTTCTTAATGACAAACAATTGTTTGTTGTTATTTATGTATGTGCATACAGTTATTATAATATTTTGCTAAACATTGTGAAAATATTCTGGCTGTTTGGATATGGAGTCTGCTTTGAGCGCACAGTAACGGTAACGTTACTCTTATTTTGAAATAACTGCAGAAGCTGAGTCACATGATCTAAACATCACCGCGAATCATTTGAGAGTTCGTGCTGGAGATTGAGAAACAGACAAGAGAATGATAGCTCAGTTTAAACCTTTAGAACCGTATGAACTATATATGACACATGGGACAAGAGATAAAGGTAACAGGCTTGTATCCGCTTTGACAGTATTTAAGAGATAAGTATAATACGCTGACGGTTATTGGATGATCGCTAGGAATCCTAATGGGTCGCTATGGAAACTGGGCTAACAAAACCCCACGAGTCTTCATAAAACTGCAAGTGGCCATGCAGTGAAATCTAAAACTGTTTAATATATATTTAAACATTTTTGTTATTAGATGACTTTTGTTCTTTGCATTTTGGCAGATTTGGTCTGCATTGTATTTGTTATCATAAAGCAGAAGAAACTACTAGCAGTTGCGTTTTAGCAGTCGATTTGATTTAGGATGATCATCGTAATCGCTGGCCGCCTCAGATAAAAATAATAACTTAAATTAACGTTACCCCCATGAGAATAAAATGAAAAGAGGTAGTCATGTGCGCAAACAATCACCGACAACAGGATCCAAATTTCCCAAAAGCCCCCAGAACAAATCTGTGACCCTCAACGCCATCTCATGGTCGGAGACTGAGGATGGAGGTCCTAGAGAAGATCCCAATGATGATGGTAAATCTCAGACTCTTATTGTTTTGATAATGTACAGGTTCTGGTCATATAATTAGAATATCATCAAAAAGTTGATTTATTTAACTAATTCCATTCAAAAAGTGAACTTGTATATTATATTCATTCATTACACACAGACACATATTTTTAAATGTTTATTTCTTTTAATTTTGATGATTATAACAGACAACTAAGGAAAATCCCAAATTCAGCATCTCATAAAATTAGAATATTACTTAAGACCAAAACAAAGAAAGGATTTTTAGAAATCTTGGCCAACTGAAAAGTATGAACATGAAAATAATGAGCATGTCCAGCACTCAATACTTAGTTGGGGCTCCTTTTGCCTGAATTACTGCAGCAATGCGGCGTGGCATGGAGTCGATCAGTCTGTGGTACTGCTCAGGTGTTATGAGAGCCCAGGTTGCTCTGATAGTGGCCTTCAGCTCTTCTGCATTGTTGGGTCTGGCATATTGCATCTTCCTCTTCACAATACCCCATAGATTTTGCGAGTTTGCTGGCCAATTAAGAACAGGGATACCATGGTCGTTTAAACCAGGAACTGGTTGCTTTGGCACTGTGTGCAGGTGCCAAGTCCTGTTGGAAAATGAAATCTGCATCGCCATAAAGTTGGTCAGCAGCAGGAAGCATGAAGTGCTCTAAAACTTCCTGGTATACGGCCGAGTTGACCTTGGACCTCAGAAAACACAGTGGACCAACACCAGCAGATGACATGGCACCCCAAACCATCACTGACTGTGGAAACTTTACACTGGACCTCAAGCAACGTGGATTGTGTGCCTCTCCTCTCTTCCTCCAGACTCTGGGACCCTGATTTCCAAAGGAAATGCAAAATTTACTTTCATCAGAGAACATAACTTTGGACCACTTTTTTTCTTTTATGTCTTTAGCACAGGCGAGATGCTTCTGATGCTGTCTGTTGTTCAAGAGTGGCTTGACACAAGGAATGCGACAGCTGAAACCCATGTCTTGCATACGTCTGTGCGTAGTGGTTCTTGAAGCACTGACTCCAGCTCCAGTCCACTCTTTGTGAATCTCCCTCACATTTTTGAATGGGTTTTGTTTCACAAGCCTCTCCAGGGTGTGGTTATCCCTATTGCTTGTACACTTTTTTCTACCACATCTTTTCCTTCCCTTCGCCTCTCTATTAATGTGCTTGGACACAGAGCTCTGTGAACAGCCAGCCTTTTTTGCAATGACCTTTTGTGTCTTGCCCTCCTTGTGCAAGGTGTCAATTGTCGTCTTTTGGACAACTGTCAAGTCAGCAGTCTTCCCCATGATTGTGTAGCCTACAGAACTAGACTGAGAGACCATTAAAGGCCTTTGCAGGTGTTTTTAGTTAATTAGCTGATTAGAGTGTGGCACCAGGTGTCTTCAATAGGCATGTGCCGGTATCAAATTTTCATGTTGCGGTTAATTGCTGAAGCTTTTATCACGGTATACGGTATTATCACGATATTGAAATAAGTTGCAAAAAAAGTGTTGTCATACTATAACAGGTTTAATAACTTTCTTATAACAAAATAACCAAATATTTAAATACAATAAAGCAATACACAAAAATGTATAAAGTAAACAAATATTTAAAACCGATTAAGTGCAAAAGAATTATAAAGAACAATAGGTAACACTTTACAATAATGTCTCACCAGTTAATGCATTAACAGTAACAAAGAATGAATAGCTACATATTTACAGAAGTTATTCTTCTTTGATAATGTTAGTTAAAAAAAAGCAACTGTTAGTGTAAGCTCAGGTCCATTAAATAATAGTTACAACTTTTGATTTTATTAATGTGTTATTAAATGCTGAAATGTACATTTAACTAAGATTAATACATGCTTTAGAAGTATTTTCATTGTCAGTTTGTTAATGAATGAACTAATGTTAAATAATAGAGCCTTTATTGTAAAGTGTGTGACTGAACAACAGTCAGAACATATTCAAACAATATCTAGGGCATGTCATTTAGTCCAGATTATAATATAAAATGTTTAAGTTTGAAAATGAATAGCCTTAAGTCTTTTCACCATATCATTTTGTTTACAAGGGTTACAGGGGAAACGGCTGTTTCTGCTCCTCCGTCAGCGCCCTCTGCTGTCAAAGAGTGAATGTGCACTTCAGCATGTCTCCTTCACTAGTTCCGCCATGTGCTAGGCTCATGCACGGTCTGTTTACATCAGTGCTTTCCTCTTTGACCTGTTGTTCATTTTAAACGGTTGATGGGTAAAGTATTCTTAAAATGCATTCTAAAAATCGGAATAATTCGTAATAAATAATTATTCACGGTATTTTGAAGTGCCCACGATAACAATATTGTGCATGTTCATTATTGCGGTATATCGTATGACCGTTTACCGGCACATGTCTAGTCTTCAATATTGAACCTTTTCACAATATTCTAATTTTCTGAGATACTGAATTTGGGATTTTCCTTAGTTGTCTGTTATAATCATCAAAATTAACAGAAATAAACGTTTGAAATATATCAGTCTGTGTGTAATGAATGAATATGATATACAAGTTTCACTTTTTGAATGGAATTTGTGAAATAAATCAACTTTTTAATGATATTCTAATTATATGACCAGCACCTGTAAGTTAAGTCCTACAGAGCCGGCCCAAGGCACAAGCGAACTAAGCGGCTGCTTAGGGCCCCCTTGGCCACCAGGGGCCACCAAATGACTTTTTGCTGAATGTCATTTTATGATGATTGAAAACGCAAAATGGCCTTAAACAATTACTAAATAAACTGCAAAATGTTAAGTTGTCTAATATATGCACGGATTGATTCAGCACTGCACAAGCTCGCGGTGCCATTGGCCGGACACTATACGCTTGTTAGCCAGTGTTAAAAGTCCAAAGTGCGGGGAAAATTCAGCTAAAACATACTCATCAGTTGCCCGGTAACCTTTTTATGAATGGATGGATTTGTGAATGCACTATGGTTTAGTGCGAATATCTTGTCTGATGTGCTGCATGTTTTGGACAGAATACAACATAGCTTCCAGTTTCTCAGTAACTCAGTTTTTCCTGCAAGTGCTATATCGTCCCCTTGGAATTATTGTGTAGCCTACATTTTTTAAGTTTTTATTTAGAAAATAAAAAAGTTTTTTTCTACACAGTCGAATGGAATGCAAAAATAAAAATAAAAGCTCTGTTTAATGTTTGAAAGAAATCAACATTTCTTGTTTTTCTAATCACCAAGGCTGCATTTATTTGATCAAAAATACAGTAAAAACAGTAATATTGTGCAATATTATTATAATGTAAAACAGCTGTTTTCTATGTGAATATATAGTAAAATGTAATTTATTCCTGTGATCAAAACTGAATTATCCTTTAGAAATCATTCTCATATGATGATTTGATGCTCAACAAACATTTATGATTATCAGTTTTGAAAACAGTTGTGTACAATGTTTTTAGGATTTTTTTAAAGCTTTCTATTTCAGAGAAATGCTGTTCTTTTGAACCTTCTTTTCATCAAAGAATCCTGGGGAAAAGTGAGCATATTCAGCATAAGAGACTTAAAAAAAGTACATATTCCAGTCTGAACTGTAGTACTGCAAGGCTTTGAATATTAAAGGGTTAGTTCACCCAAAAATGAAAATAATGTCATTTATTACTCACCCTCAGGCCGTTCCACACCCGTAAGACCTCCGTTCATGTTCGGAACACAAATGAAGATATTTCTGTTGAAATTCGAAGGCTCAGTGAGGCCTCCATAGGGAGCAAAGCAATTTACACTCTCAAGACTACACAAATCTACACTAAAAACATATTTAAATCAGTTCATGTGAGTACAGTGGTTCAATATTAATATTATAAAGCAACGATAATATTCTTGGTGCGCCAAAAAAAACTAAATAACGACTTATGGGCTATTGCAAAACAAGCTTCGAAGCGTATCGAATCAGTGAGTCGAATCATGATTTGGATCGCGTGTCAAACCGGCAAACTGGGTTAGGGTTAGCCTATGTAAGCCTATGTCTAAACGGCATGTACAAGTTTGGTAGGGGCTACATTCTCGCAAGTAAATACATAAGACGTACAAAATCATATTTTAGGATACTGTAATGCGTGTGTCCGGGTGAAAAATACGGATAGCTCACTCAACGCAACTGGAGTCGATGCAAACACGGAGGCGATTGGCATCAAACAGCCCGCACTTTATTCCCCGCGGAACCCCCACAAGAGTCCGGCACAAACTCCACTTCCGTCCACAGCATTACCCACCAAAACAAAAATAAATTAATGTTTGCAACAGAAGACAGAAAATAATCCGCACACATGGGAGCTCGAGGCGCAGTGTTCACACACACACAGAACGCAGGAGCTCCAACCGGGGGCGAACGCTCTTAAAGGGGCCACACTATTTTCCTACTCGTTACAATACCTAACATGTCTGTGATATTTGTTTATTTGTCTTGCCTCAAGCTATAATGCAAATCGACTTTTCAAATTTGAAGATTCATCTATGGTAGCTTGATATTATATTGACGATATATGGTTATTACCTACCACTCAAACATTGAATTGAAGTATCATATAGATTCTGTAAAACGGTAACCAATAGACTAGACTACTATAATGACGCTGGCTTGTAAACGTGCGCATCGCGATCATTTGGCGTTTGAAAAAAAAAATTAAACCCATGAAATGATATTCATATGACATGCTGAAACATATGCCACTGTACCTGGGATGAAGACATTTCACACGCTACACAAGCAGAACACCTGCATGTGAACTCCTCCTGCAGTGTTCAGGGCTATCATAGTTGTCATGTCAACAAATGCATGTGCGATGCATCCCCTGATGTAGGATGACAGAGTTTACGACAGTAGTAGAGGACAATACTGTTTCCCAACTGTAGGGGGACCCCGAGAGCAAAAGTTACCTAGTGCTGCTTTAAGAGAGAAAACACTATTTAAATAGATTACTTTATTAGCCACTCTTCAACACGATCTCTTTCAAAACAGCGTGCCACTGTGTGTATGTATAATAAAATCAGTCATAATCAACAAATGTAATTTCTTATGGCTTTTTTGGTATCAGTATTTATTTATTGATCCTTATAAATTTTGTTTCAAATACAGTTTCTAAATGTTATTTACATATAAAAACATGTATTATGTTATTCATGATTAAGTATCATATTTAATTGAGACTTTTACCTTTAGTTATTTTTTACCAATAGTTATTGAGGCAAAAGTAGTTAGAATGAAGGATAAACTGAAATTCACGGCATTTCATCACAACTTCTGCTCGCGTATTTGATGGCCATTATTGGGTCATTGAGGGTTAACGTCATATTATGTTACTATGCACCCCCCATTCCCCCCCCGCCCCCAAAGAAGAGATTTTTGATTGTTTTTTTTTTATAAATTCAGTTTTGAAAGTGTTTTACAGCTCAGACAACATATACTTACATGTTTATGACTTTTAGCAGTGGTTTATGTAACTTCAAAGGGTTTCCTGTAAAATGACAGCAACATTTTGAATTTAGACCACTGTATGTGGGTATGGGAAGCTTTTCAATTTGGGTAGGCCAAATCCAGACGGAAAGGGTACCAGATTAATTTAGTGTAAATAAGTTACTTTGTGTAAAACAAATGCCGAAGTGATGCATACTTCCAGAAAGTAGCTTTCAAATGGTACCACATATGAGGTCAGAGCTCCTCCAGAGACATTTAAAATTGAAGTATATACATGATGATGTCATTCCGGACCCTGTACCGGGTCTGCAGAGTTTACAAATGGTGCATCCGAATAAAGTACAGAGTTAGTTACAAACTAGCAAGTAGTTACTAAGCCTCTACTGTGGACTTTACGTTCCAATTTAAGAAAGAATTTACAAACGACTGGTGTAACCCTACCCTGTTGAGTAATAAAAATGGAATCTCCACGTCGCCTTTACATGAGTCTAAGTAGCCGGAGCAACTTTTCATTACTTACGGATATGACGGCGCAGAGGCGAGTGACGTACAAAATTTCCTGCGAAAACCATCCTGCCTGGTCTAAAATAGGCTTACCATAGTGAATCAGGGTAAGAAAAAAACACGCTTTAGAAGAAGGTTCTATAATGTATTGAATAGGGCCTTGTGGCGCTGGACGTGAAAATAAAAACTGTGTTGAGCTGAAACTAGCAAAAAACACTTGTATCGTCCTGGCGTCAAATTATGCCGGGTGTATGATAGGGCCCCATGACTTTTAGAAATTGCCGGAATAATCGTGTGATGCATCATGTATGCCCCCTATTGGACTTTGTTAGTAGATAAATTAAACAGATTGTGAACAGATTGTGTGCATTTAAGCATTTTGTAATAGCACAAGGATTAATAATTGAATTCCCTTACTTGAACTTAACTTGCAACCATATGTCAGCTTCTCAGATCATTAATTACTTGGCTGCCACCAGTTTTTGTTTATATCTGCACTCCATAGTGTGTTATCCATTTACACAAATATCTACCCATAGACAAAAATAAACCTAAGGGGAAGGGGACAAGATACATCACAGAAGACCTGATTAGGAGATTGACTAAATGTGAAAATGTAGTCCTTGTGCGGACTCTGGACCTGTCTACATCTACGGGAAGTGACAAACAATTTAGGGTAAGATTTTGACATTATTTGGTTAATGCTCAGTGTGAGTTGTAAAGTTTATACAGTTGCATTTTTGCATTCATTTGTATTGACTTCTGTGTGTTCATGTTTTTTAGTATATTGAAAATTTGGATAAGTGTGAGCGCCTGCAGGTTCTCAACCTCAGTAACAACAGGATTGAGAGAATTGAGAAACTAGAGAAATTATGTCAATTACGGGAACTACACCTTTCCAGTAACAGGATACAGTAAGAATGCAATATTTGTCTACTTAACAGCAAACATTCCATAAAAAAATAAAAAAATAATTATATATATATATATATATATATATATATACACTCACCTAAAGGATTATTAGGAACACCATACTAATTCTGTGTTTGACCCCCTTTCGCCTTCAGAACTGCCTTAATTCTAAATGATTCAACAAGGTGCTGAAAGCATTCTTTAGAAATGTTGGCCCATATAGATAGGATAGCATCTTGCAGTTGATGGAGATTTGTGGGGTGCACATCCAGGGCACAAAAGCTCCCGTTCCACCACATCCCAAAGATGCTCTATTGGGTTGAGATCTGGTGACTGTGGGGGCCATTTTAGTACAGTGAACTCATTGTCATGTTCAAGAAACCAATTTGAAATGATTCGAGCTTTGTGACATGGTGCATTATCCTGCTGGAAGTAGCCATCAGAAGATGGGTACATGGTGGTCATAAAGGGATGGACATGGTCAGAAACAATGCTCAGGTAGGCCGTGGCATTTTAACCATGCCCAATTGGCACTAAGGGGCCTAAAGTGTGCCAAGAAAACATCCCCCACACCATTACACCACCACCAGCCTGCACAGTGGTAACAAGGCATGATGGATCCATGTTCTCATTCTGTTTACGCCAAATTCTGACTCTACCATCTGAATGTCTCAACATAAATCAAGACTCATCAGACCAGGCAACATTTTTCCGGTCTTCAACTGTCCAATTTTGGTGAGCTCGTGCAAATTGTAGCCTCTTTTTCCTATTTGTATTGGAGATGAGTGGTACCCGGTGGGGTCTTCTGCTGTTGTAGCCCATCCGCCTCAAGGGTGTGCGTGTTGTGGCTTCACAAATGCTTTGCTGCATACCTCGGTTGTAACGAGTGGTTATTTCAGTCAAAGTTGCTCTTCTATCAGCTTGAATCAGTCGGCCCATTCTCCTCTGACCTCTAGCATCAACAAGGCATTTTCGCCCACAGGACTTCCGCATACTGGATGCTTTTCCCTTTTCACACCATTCTTTGTAAACCCTAGAAATGGTTGTGCTTGAAAATCCCAGTAACTGAGCAGATTGTGAAATACTCAAACCGGCCCGTCTGGCCCCAACAACCATGCCACGTTCAAAATCACCTTTCTTTCCCATTCTGACATTCAGTTTGGAGTTCAGGAGATTGTCTTGAACAGGACCACACCACTAAATGCATTGAAGCAACTGCCATGTGATTGGTCGATTAGATAATTGCATTAATGAGGAATTGGACAGGTGTTCCTAATAATCCTTTAGGTGAGTGTATATGGCACCACATATCCAATTTTTTTAATTGTTTTCATAGTTTTGTAACAGAATAAAATATATAATTTTCTAAAAGCTAGTAAAAGTTTTAAAATATAATTTATATTTAAATTATCTACAGAAAAATTGAAGGTCTAGAGCATATGACAAACCTTCAGGTTCTGAATTTGGCCTTCAACAACATTGAACTTCTTCCGACCTGGATGGCAAAGAAGCTCAGATCCCTTCAGACCATAAACCTACACAGCAACAAGATATTCTCTGTAGGTACAATTTATCTGGGTTTTCTTAGTATTTGCTTATATTTGTTTATCATGTGTTTAAAATGAACAATCAACAAAATAAATAAAAAAACATAAAGGGATAGTTTACCAAAAAAAAAGAATATTCTTTTATCGCTTTTCTCACCCTCATGTTGTTCCAAACCTGTATTTCAGTCTTTTGTGGAACATAAGAGGGCAATTCCAGCGTTATGGATGTGACATTTGAACTCATAATGACAGCTGAAATGTCTCAGTAAAAATCTATTTCTTACCATATTTAATTCGGCATTTCATATTCTCAGAGCACCCAATCTGGGGAATTGACAGCAAAAATATTTTTTTTCTAAAATATATTTAAGACCCCACCAAAAAAGGAAAACAGCTATGCGTTATGGATGTGACAGGAAATGACAGTTTTCAGTAGACTGTTCGATTTTCTTTAAAGTCTGTGAACTTTTAAGTCTAATGTTTAAATATTGCTATCCACATGATGAAGGGGTCTTATCTGAACATAAAAATATCAATGTTTAAATTGTAAAATATTTTATGACGTGTATCATGAGGAAAAACCAACGTTATGGATGTGACAAAACCCTGTTATGGATGTGACGAGTCTGAAATACACATAGAATCTGTTTGGAAAATCAACAAACAAACTATCATGGCACTTTTGTCGACACATAAAATTACTCTAAATGCCAGTTTTGATATTAAGAAATATGATTGCAATATGATATGTAAAATAATTGACAATGAGAGAAGATGAGGGTGAAGGAATTTATTTATTTATTTAATTTGTTCATGCTTAACACTTTCTTCTGTCATTAATATTATAATTATTATAATGCATGAACTATATATATATATATAAAAAATATGTCTTTAGCCTACATGTTTATTTTTTTTAAACCCATCTTAGGTAATGAAAGAATGGGCTATCTCAACTGAACTATCAGGTCAAGCTCCTTGATATAAGACTTGATATAACTAGATTTCTATTCAAATTATTTTCCCGAATTGTGTGTTGTTAGTATCTTACCATTTTATCAATCTGTTGTGGTAGGCGTTCAGCTTTAAGAAAACGCTATCTTCGAGCTGTCAAAACCTCCTGAAGAACAGGAAGAGCGAGCGAATTAGAGGCGCCTGTTTCGCGCCTAAACCAATCAGGTTCCTCATGTACTTTCAATACGCCTCTCTACTAGGAAGTGAATACTATGAACACACGGAACATTACAGCAGAGTTGATTACGGAACATAGTCAGATTTTCATTATTGTTTGAGATGTCGATCGCAATCTAATTTATTTATCACATCATAAATATGTCCAGAAAGCGACCATTTGTTTTGCTAAAGTTTACTTATGATTGTACTTATAACCTAAGGCAATGTTAAGTTTCACTGAAAAACAGAGGAGAAATGTGTTTATCACTGCCATGCCGCCAGCAACAGGAACACACATTATGTCACGTGGGTTTGATTTTAGAATTTTCTTTAAATGTCACATCCGTAACGTCACATCCATAACGTCACGTCCATAACGCAAAATTAAAATGTTTACAAGAAACAAAAAGGCACGAAATGTTCATCACATTATACATTCATATAAGTTAACATTGCACAGAAACGTTGGACATTTTTGCATCAACACTGTATGTGTAGCATGAACTTATCCTCTAAAACGTTATGGATGTTACTTGGCCCTGGAACTCACCGACACATTTAACAAGAGGCTTATAAATTTCTAGAGCTTTACTGTTAAAAGCAAGCTAAGTGTACACAATGCATAATCATCCCCTTGTTCAACAGGAAATCGACAAATAATAACATTTTGTTGAACCATTGAGTCTATCTATTCCCTTTCTTGAAAACCGTAAAACACAGACATTTTAAAAACTCTGCTTGCATTGGCACACACCTTGTATATGATGTAATAAAACAGTAAATATCTAAACAATTCAATGAGAATGGTTACATACAATAAAGTATAGACCCAAATAAACATTTTAAGAATAAGTCTGTTTGTGTGTGGCCAACTTTTTTTTTTCATGGTAAAGATAACCTTTGCATGGAATTGCCCAAGAGAAGATATTTTGGAAAATGTCTCAGCGTTTTCTTTTTCCCATACAATGGAAATCAAAGGCTAAAGGCAACGCATGCTGTTTTTGAGTGAACTGTCCCTTTAATGTCACATATTTAACTGTTAAAAGTAAATGTATTTATACTCTATTTTTGTAATGCACAATTGTGTTACTTATAACATTCTCCAACTTTGTCACCTAGCTTCATGAGATGGCTAAACTAAAGCCTCTGAAGAACCTGACGAGTCTGACATTAGCAGAAAATCCTATCTCCAGCCTGCCCCATTATCACCTCTTCCTAATCTTTCATCTGAGGTCACTGGAAATACTGGATGGACAACCAATCAGTCCACAGGAAAGAGAACAAGCACACCAACGCTTTCACATGGGTACACCATCTCATCTTCTACATTTATCTTATCTTCATATGTGCTATTATAAACTGAGCCCCTTTGTGCTTTTCTTACAGAGGAAGTGGAGCGTTTGGAGCAGGAGCTGGAGTTGAGAGCTGAGGAGACTGCACAGCTTCAGAAAGAGCGGACCGCAGCACTGGAAGAGCTGGAGCAGCAGGAAACAGTCAACCAAAACCTGAGGCACCAGAATCAGGAACAACAGCGGGGACACAAGGAACTCAGGAGAGAACTGGACACCAAATCTGAACTGGTGGGTGATGGAGTCTTCACTGTCAGAACCATTTCGTCCTCACAAACTGTAATATCTTGTGTAAACAATGTTTTTTTATTTCATATCATTTCCTTAAGAAGCACCACCTAACAAAACCTCTTTTTAAAGTCAAATTAAATCCAAACATACTTTTTAAAAAAAGGATTAGTTCACCCAAAAAATGAAAAGCAGAAATAACATTACACCACTTTTGCTCAGACTTTTCCCCCGATTTGCAGTTTTACAAGTTGACAAAAGTCTCCACCAGTCTGCTGATTTTAGGCAAAAAGATTTTGGAGTTCACTGATTTTACAGAAAAGTGTACGATGGGCACAGACTCCTTATTTTTTTTTACTTCAGATTATGATTCCATCCATAGGATATAAAAAAAAAAAAAATTATATTTTGAGCCGATTTTAGAAAACGTATTGTAGTGTTAGGATGCGTCACTACTGAAGCTGTCCACTATCTATCGGTGTTGCAATAAAATACAAACACAACAATACAAAAGTAAATTAAAATAATGCACGTAACAAATTAGCCTCAATATTTGACTCCTCAGCATAGATAAAACAACTGTCTACGCCACTCACCTCTAACTCCAGCTGTTATCTTTAATTCCATACTGACCACGTCCACCCACCGAAGATCGCATCCAATGTGCTTAACTTGTTTTTTTTCCGCTGCGACAACTACTGCGGTCATCTCCTACATATCTAAGTTTGTTCATATGTCATGCATCTTCTAGCAATCATGCACGTGTTTCTGTATGAGTTTTTTTGTGTTTGTAACAATTTGTTTTTAGCAATTTCAGTTTTTAGTGTATGATGCCCAAGTATCACAGAATGATCACATGCAACATTTGCTGTATATTCCATGTGTTCTGGGGGTATATGAGGGTTTGGTAAAAAAACGAAAAAACAATGTATCTACTGTTTAATGAAAATCCTTACCTTGGTAGTTTGTCTTCTGTGAGTCTATTAGCAGTTCACCGACTTGCCCAGAAAAAAAGTTGTGAGAAATCAAGATGAATAAAAACCCAAAATAAACTAAAGCGTTCTTCTCTGAGATTCTCTGAGAAGAGTCTGTTTTGTTCATCGCAACATCGCGTCATTCTGACTGTCATCTGACAACCGGAGTTTGAGTCTGGAGATGTTCATCTCTGGCCCTGTTTACACCTGGTATTAAAGGGATAGTTCGCCCCAAAAAATAAAAATTCTGTTATAAATTACTCACCTTCAAGTTGTTTCAAACTTGCATGAATTTCTTTGTTCTGCTGAACACAAAAGAAGATATTTTGAAGAATTTGGAGAAGTAAACAGTTGATGGACCCCATTGACTTCCATACTAGGGGAAACATGTGTATGGAAGTCAATGGGGTCCATCAACTGTCTGGTTACCGGCATTTTTCAAAATATCTTCTTTTGTGTTCAGCAGAATTAAGAAATTCATACAGGTTTGTAACAACTTGAGGGTGAGTAAATGATGACAGAATTTTCTTTTTTGGGTGAACAATCCCTTTAAGAAGCGTTTTCATCGATTGGATCACAAGTGGACGAAGCTTTCATGGTTTAGATGCTCATGTGGCAGATGCTCTCTGCCTACTGTCCTAATGCGTAAACATTATGGGAAGCGCGTTAGCCAGACAGGATTTAAAGGGTACATAACACACACAGTTTCTGCCAGGCTCATGTTAATCTTGAGTACTATAGAGTAGTATTGCATCTTTTAAATCTCTGAAGAGTCTTTAGTTTTATCATAACTAAAGACAGAGCTAAAGAGTCACGAACACACACACACACAATACATCAAGGCATTATCCCTGGATAACTTTTGATTCACTATACGTTTGTGTTGTTTACATAATATGCACTTACACACCGTTTGCCAACAAAACACAGATATTTCATGCAGTTTCTCTCACCGCCTGCGGCTTCAACTCATCACCGAGAACAAACAAACACACTTGCAAAACTCTGTTTGTTGCCTTAACGCTGGGTTAATATGCAAACTGCATTTTAGTGAAGTTTTATTGACTAATTTCGGGAGGGGCACGTCCAGATAATTAAACCTAATTAAACACAAGTGGAGCACCCTCAGATAATTAAACCTAATTAAACACGTGTGGAGCACATCAAGCTAATCGATTTAATCAACGATAAGAGGTGTATATATATATATACAGCACATTTACCTTCTTTCGTTGACCAATTTTATTTTAGCACGGACGGCTTTTCCGGCAGGTCGCCCCAACCGCCCACCCACACGCTGTCAAAGCAATTCTACATGCTAAAATCTTTTCCTTACAAATTTCTAAGATGTTTTAAAACCCCCTTTCGGTCGCTTCCATCAGCACTCACGGTAAAAGAATTTATGCTTTTCCCGAAATGTAATTGTGTTTGCCACAATTCACGATTGCGATTCTGTCTTCTAACAAATCTAATTGATTTAAAAATGTCTCTAAACGCATGTTACTTTACTTGCAACAGGGGAAACTACAACAGTTCTGACCCTCCGTGTACTACAGACATACTTTTCAGTCACACACGAGAAGTGCATTCATCATAGACGTGTGCGCGGTTGCCGTGGTGATGAGCAATAAATACACTTGCTGGCACAGCGAATGACCGTATCGTGAGGCTAAATAAATAAAAAATGATGGCAACACAACAGCGCATCTTGCGCCCAAACGATCAGTTGGATTCACCTGATATCAATGCCTTTGATTCAATACTTCTCAACTTGACGCTCACATAATCTCGGTCACACAAGAGCTCGACACAGTGCGACCATACTCACATACAAATAGACGCGTGCAAACTGTAGCTACAATGTATTTTGTAGCACCTGTTTTCTTAAATGTAACATCAATACCTTACAGTAGGCTATATTGTATACAATGCGTATTAATGATTATTTTAAGCCATCTTATATTTTGGGGATAGAAAAACATATCACAATACTGCAAACTTCAAAGGCAATTTCATTAAATAAATTAGTTTTCACGTTTCAGATTCTGAGCGCTCTACGGGCTTGCACAACTATGCTTCAGTTTAGAGCAGTTTACAATCAATGAACAGCGCACATTTATGCCAAGTGAATTCTTATGAACAATGACAATGTTTTCTTTACTGTGATTTATATTGTATGTTGTACACAAGTGTAACGCGAGGCCGGACAGCTGGCCTGAATGGTTTTAACCAAGTGTAAGAAAAAACTCACGTATCTGACATTTCACATGGGGTTTATTATCAGCGTCGATCCCACGGGCAAAGAGCAACAGAAATATAGAACGCATATATGCAATGTCAGTTCACAGCTTGCGCTCCATCTACGGACTACCCACTCATCAGCGAGTGAGTAAGAGTGCGCCCTGGTTGTATACAGTTGTAAGACAGCATATTTGATCTCCCTTATACAAATGTGTAAGAAGCATTTTTCTGTCTAACCTTTTCTCCACTGCTGCAGCAGTGCTGTTCCCTCTGCTCCCGCAGGAGCTGAGTTTCTCTGGCTAATTTCTCCACTGCCGCAGCAGTGCTGTTCCCTCTGCTCCCGCAGGAGCTCAGTTTCTCTGGCTAATTTCTCCACTGCCGCAGCAGTGCTGTTCCCTCTGCTCCCGCAGGAGCTCAGTTTCTCTGGCTAATTTCTTCACTGCCACAGCAGTGCTTTTCCCTCTGCTCCCGCAGGAACTCAGTTTCTCAGGCTAATTTCTCCACTGCCACAGCAGTGGTTTTCCCTCTGCTCCCGTGGGAGCTGAGTTTCTCTTGCTAATTTTCTCCACTGCCACAGCAGTGCTGTTCCCTCTGCTCCCGCAGGAGCTCAGGTTCTCTGGCTAATTTCTCCACTGCCACAGCAGTGCTGTTCCCTCTGCTCCCGCAGGAGCTGAGTTTCTCTGGCTAATTTCTCCACTGCCACAGCAGTGCTTTTCCCTCTGCTCCCGCAGGAACTCAGTTTCTCAGGCTAATTTCTCCACTGCCACAGCAGTGGTTTTCCCTCTGCTCCCGTGGGAGCTGAGTTTCTCTTGCTAATTTTCTCCACTGCCACAGCAGTGCTGTTCCCTCTGCTCCCGCAGGAGCTCAGGTTCTCTGGCTAATTTCTACACTGCCACAGCAGTGCTTTTCCCTCTGCTCCCGCAGGAGCTCAGTTTCTCAGGCTAATTTCTCTACTGCCACAGCAGTGCTTTTCCCTCTGCTCCCGTGGGAGCTGAGTTTCTCTTGCTAATTTTCTCCACTGCCACAGCAGTGCTTTTCCCTCTGCTCCCGCAGGAGCTCAGGTTCTCTGGCTAATTTCTCCACTGGCACAGGAGTGCTGTTCCCTTTGATACCGCTGGAGGTCAGTGTCTCTGGCTAACCTTTTCTCCACTGCCGCGGCAGTGATGTTCCCTCCCAGAACTTTCCAATCCTACGTGACCTCTTGGAGATGTTTAAAGTATTCCACTTCTCTTATAACATGCATACCCTCAAATTTTCTCTCCTTTCAATCAACTCGTTTCCTACCTTAATACCGTTAAGTTGGGTCCATCAAATGCTACCTGAGCAGCATCCAATTTTTCCACAATTGATGTATGGGGCTCCCTCCCCAGAAAATTCACGAACCTCCCTCCTGATCAAGGGTTCAGCGATCACAATACTAAATGTCCTCTCAAAATGTATCCATACCCATGGTACAGGTTTCCAGCCCATCAGTGCAGCCTGCACACTCAACACCACTTATTTTAGCTTTTTCGGTTTCTTAGGATGCTCAGAAATTGTGATCACTTCCAAATTCGACCCTAACATTCACCCCACTATCTCAGACCTATCAGTACTCGATGACGAAACCATATCATACTTAATCAAGCGACGTAAGCCCGCCAGAATTTTTTTTTTACACTATCCTATCTTTTCTCCATTTCCATCTAGCGAGGCTTATCCATCCAATGCAGCGAGTCTTGATCTCCTGTCGGATGCCGCAAGAGCTCTCCCGGACAGTGGCTATCTTTTCCTCTTTTCCGTCTGGTGAGGCTTACTCATCCGACGCTTTGAGCTTGAGCTCCCGTCGGATGCCGCGAAAGCCCTCTAGGCCAGCATCCATCCTTTTCTTTCCCTGACCAGCTAAGTTTCCCTTTTCGATGCCTTGAGAATTGATCTCCCATTGGATGCCGCGAGGGCCCTTCAGGTCGCTATCTTTTTCTTTTTCCATCCAGCGAGGCTTACTCGTCCGATACCGCGAGTCTTGATCTCCTTTCGGACACCGCAGAGCTCTCCAGGTCTATGCCTATCTCTTCTCTTTTCTCCGTCCAGCGAGGCTTAACCGATACCGCGAGTCTTGATCTCCTTTTGGATGCTGCAAGAGCTCTCCTGGACGAACATACATACTTTACCTTCCACCCGTCTGCCAGCGAAGCTTACCCATCTGATACAGCGAGTCTTGATCTCCCATCAGATGTCAGCGAGAGCTTCCTGGCCAGGTGTTTCACTTCTACTTCACTGTGCCGTCGGCCGATAGGACCCACTCACCTGAGGCCAGAAACTGCTCCTGGTGGAGGCTGGGTGGGCCCCCTCGGTCAGCTGTTTCTTTTTAATTGCGCCGCCCCGTCTATCGGTCAGTAGGGCTCACCTGTCTGACACCGTGAGTCTAATCTCCCGTCCGATGCGGCTTGAGCCCTCCCGATCGACCGTTTCCAAATTATGCGCTTGTTAAATCTCGTTGCTCCCTCTTTTCCGGCTGGTAGGGTTTTTCTCGTCTGTTGCAGTGAGCCTGGCCCCCTCAGACGTTGCAAGAGCCTTCCTGAACGGTCATTCTAATTCAAGGCTGCTCCTCATTTATCGGCCGGTAGGGCTTGTTTCTCGTCTGTTGCAGTGAGCCTGGCCCCCCTCAGACATCGCAAGAGCCTTCCCAATCGGTCATTTCTGAGGATGCTCCTCATTTATCAGCCGGTAGGGTTGTTTCTCGTCTGTTGCAGTGAGCCTGGCCCCCCTCAGATGTTGCAAGAGCCTTCCCGATCGCTAATTTTAACTTAAGACTGCTCCTCGTTTATCGGCCGGTAGGGTTGTTTCTCATCTGTCGCAGTGAGCCTGGCCCCCCTCAGACGTGGCAAGAGCCTTCCCGATCGATCGTTCCAAATCAAGGTAGCTCCCAGTACATCGGTCAGTAGGACCCGTCCGCCCGACGCTGTGAGCTGCTCCCATCAGAGGCAACACGGGCCCTCCTGTTCTAGCAAACAGGCTTTGCAAAATACCAGCCCACCAATTCTCTGTGTATTTGGGGATTTCTGGTGGCTGTCCTCTGCTCTTTGCATTCTGGGGGATACTCTGGGTTCGGGCAAAATTCCGAGCCCGGAGTCCTCCCCTGAACAGCACGCCAAATACGCATAATCTTTACTCCATTTAATTTGATGTAAGTGTGAACTCGTGAAGTTAAGTTTTATTAACTAATTTCGGGAGGAGCACATCCAGATAATTAAACCTATCTAAACAATGGAGCTCGTCAGATTATGTAACCTGATCAAACCCAAGTGGAGCACGTCCAGATAATTAAACCTAATTAAACACGTGTGGAGCACATCAAGCTAATCGATTTAATCAACGATAAGAGGTGTATATATACAGCAGATTTACCTTCTTTCGTTGACCATTTTTATTTTAGCATCCCTCCACCACCCCATCTCCTCACTTTGATTTGAATAAACTCTTATTAGACGTCAACACAATCCGTAATAAAATACAGTCTAGTTCTAGACTATCTCTATCATGAGGGGGATACTCTGGGTTCGGCCAAAATTCAGCGCCCGGAGCCCTCCCCCAGACAGCACGCCAAATACGCATAATCTTTAATCCATTTAATTTGATGTAAGTGTGAACTCGTGAAATACCAGGTGTAAACAGGGCCTCAGTGATGAAAGTACAACGATTCTTTCTTTGGGGATTTCTGGTAATTGTATTTTATGTCACCTTTTCTAGGTGAATCAGAGGGAACTAATAGAGTCTTGAACTCGTAGTCGTCAAATCAAATCAAATCACTTTATTGTCACTCTACCATATGCACAAGTGCAACAGTAGGTGAAATTCTTAGGTGCAGTTCCGAGCAACATAGCAGTCATGACATGACACGTACAACATTTAAGCAACAACAGATTACACATCTGATGCGCACACAATTACTCACAGCACAGTATACACTACAATAAACAATAAATAATTTACACAATGTGAGTGTAGTTCTCACAGCTTTAACAATATACACATACTTACAATATACATATACTTTAAACAATATACACTAAACATACATTAAACAATAACAGTATACATTAAGCTATAGTAATAATATACAATGTACAGTATACAATATGTTCACAAATCCAAAGTGCAATAGATGCTGTATGATAAATAAATGTGTATATAATGTGTGTGTATCTACAGTGGGTTGTGCTGAGTGATATTCTGTCCAGTGTGTGTTATGATCCTGATGGATCAAGAGTTAAGTAGTCTGATTGCTTGTGGGAAGAAGCTGTTCTGGAGTCGGCTGGTGCGTGTTCTAATGCTGCGGTACCGTCTGCCTGATGGCAGCAGTAAGAGCAGCCCATGGTTCGGGTGGCTAGAGTCTCTGATGATCCTCTGAGCTCTCTTCACACACCGCCTGGCGTAAATGTCCTGGAGGGAGGGAAGCTCACCTCCGATGATGCAGCTGGCCGTGCGCACTACCCTTTGCAGGGCCTTGCGGTTGCGGGCGGTACTGTTGCCGTACCAGGTGGTGATGCAGCCAGTCAGCAGACTCTCTATGGTGCAGGTGTAGAAGCGTGTGAGGATGTGGCGGTTCATTCCAAACCTCCTCAGCCGTCGCAGGAAGAAAAGGCGCTGATGAGCCTTCTTCACAACGGCCTCAGTGTGGATGGACCATGAGAGTTCCTCTGTGATGTGGACACCAAGGAACTTGAAGCTGCTGACTCTCTCCACCGGTGCTCCATCGATGGTGATGGGGCGGTGTTCTCTCTCATTCCTCCTGAAGTCGACCACCAGCTCCTTGGTCTTGCTGACGTTGAGGGAGAGGTTGTGCTCCTGACACCACCGTGTCAGAGTGTGCACCTCCTCTCTGTAGGCCGTTTCATCATTGTCAGTGAAAAGACCTACCACTGTCGTATCGTCAGCAAACTTGATGATGGTGTTGGAGCTGTGGGTTGCCACACAGTCATGTGTGTACAAGGAGTACAGGAGTGGGCTGAGAACACAGCCCTGAGGGGCTCCAGTGTTGAGAGTCAGTGATGATGAGATGTTACTGCCCATTCTGACCACCTGGCGTCTGTTTGACAGGAAGTCCAGGATCCAGCTGCATAACAAGCTGTTTAAGCCTAGAGCCCGGAGTTTCCCGTCAAGTATGGAGGGCACAATGGTGTTGAATGCTGAGCTGTAGTCTACAAACAGCATTCTCACATACGTGTTTCTATTTTCCAGGTGGGAGAGAGCAGTGTGAATTGTTGATGAAATGGCATCATCAGTGGAGCGGTTTGTGCGGTATGCAAACTGCAGTGGGTCCAGTGAGGGGGGGAGAACAGAGCAGATGTGGTTTCTGACTAGTCTCTCAAAGCATTTGCTGATGATGGGGGTCAGAGCAACAGGACGCCAGTCGTTTAAGCAGGTGGTTTTTGACTGCTTAGGTACAGGAACAATGGTGGACGTTTTGAAGCATGTGGGGACCACAGACAGGGAGAGGGACAGGTTAAAGATGTCCGTGAAGACTCCAGCCAGTTGGTGCGCGCACGCTCTGATCACGCGGCCCGGAATGCCGTCTGGACCCGCTGCTTTACGGACGTTCACCCGCCGGAAGGATCGGGTTACATCCGCTAAAGATACGGAGAGTGCACTAACCTCTGTATCTTCAGCCACGAGCTCTCTCTCCGCGAGGGCGGTGTTAGTTCCCTCAAAGCGAGCATAGAAGGTGTTGAGCTCTTCCGGGAGAGAGGCAGCGGTATTCACGGTGGAGTTTGTGTTTCCTTTGTAGTCCGTGATGGTGTTAATTCCCCTCCACATGCTTCTGGAGTCGGTGGTGTTGAACTGTCCTTCAATCTTGTCCCTGTACTGGCGTTTTGCTGCTCTGATGGTTTTCCGGAGGGCTTAACTTGCTTATTTATACTCCTCCGCATTAGCGGAGTTAAAGGTGAAGGTCTGCGCATTGAGTGCCGCGCGAACATCCCCATTTAGCCACGGCTTCTGGTTTGGGTACAGCCGTATTGTTTTGGTCGGAACAACGTCTTCTACGCACTTCCTGATGAAACACGTTACGCTATCAGCGTAGACCTCGATGTCGTCATCAGAGGCCGACCGGAACATCTCCCAGTCCGCGTGATCAAAACAGTCCTGTAGCATAGAGTCTGATTGGTCCGACCAGCACTGGATGGTTCTGAGGGCGGGTGCTTCCTGTTTCAACCTCTGCCTGTAAGCGGGCAAGAGAAGAATGGAAGAGTGATCCGATTTGCCGAATGGTGGGCGTGGGAGGGACTTGTAACCATCCTTGAAGGGGGAGTAGCAGTGGTCTAAGACGCGGTTCCCTCGCGTGTTGAAGTTAACATGTTGGTGGTATTTAGGTACGATGCGCTTGAAGTTGGCTTTGTTAAAGTCTCCGGTCACAATAAACGCAGCCTCAGGATGCGCAGTTTCCTGCTCACTCACTGTCCTATACAGTTCCTTTAGTGCCCGGTCTGTGTCGGCTTGTGGGGGAATATACACAGCTGTGATGATGACCGCTGTGAATTCCCTCGGTAGCCAGAATGGTCGGCACAGAACCATGAGAAGTTCCAGATCAGGAGAACAGAAAGACTTGATAGAATGTACGTTCCTCTGATCACACCAGGATCTGTTGATCATAAAACATACACCCCCGCCTTTGCTTTTCCCTGAGAGATATTTTTCTCTGTCCATTCGGTGCACGGAGAACCCCGTGGTTTCGATGGCCGAATCTGGAATCTCAGCGGACATCCAAGTTTCTGTGAGGAAGATAATGCAGCAGTCCCTCGTCTCTCGTTGGAAAGAGATCCGTGCTCTCAGCTCGCAGAGTTTATTGTCCAGAGACTGAACATTAGCCAGTAAAATACTGGGAAGCGGGGGTCGGTTTGCGCGGCGTCTTACTCTGATGAGCACGCCGGCTCTGCTTCCCCGTCTCCGGCTGCGTTTGCGCGGTCGGGCCGCCCAGACAAAAGGTTCCGCTGCCGTGTTTGTAAACAGCGTGTCGTCGTTGATGAATTTAAAGTCCGGTTTTCGGTGTGCGATTGCCGAACCAATGTCCAAAAGTGTCTGTCTGTCGTACGTAGTAAGGCAGACAACATCCAAGGCAAAAAACACAAAAACTGTAAACAGAACAAACAAAAAACTACAATGTTTCAGCGGAGCTCGCAACGTAGCAGCCATCCTCGGCGCCATCTTGAGCATATTATGCAGAGTAGACCAACTGCCAAGATCAGGATTTTAATTAAATGATGCATTGAATTCCGGGTTGTTTTTTTACAAACCCTGTCATATACACCCCGAACACTTGTCGCATGGGATCATTCTGTAATACTTTTGGGTCTTTTTTTAAAGCTTGATGCTGGTCACTTTTTACTGCCATTATATGACAAGCGCGAACAGATTTTTTTTTAACAGCAGGGTAAGTAAATGGTGACATAATTTAAATTTTTGGTTGAACTATCCATTTAAGGCAAGACACTACAGACAACCCACTTGCTCCATTTCTAAAACATCATCACTTATTAAATGTTAGTGAAAATGTTTTTTTCTTGTTGAATACTGTTTCAATCTGAAATATGTCACATAACGGAAGGAAAAATGGGTTGCAAATTTTTTTCATGTTGACTTTTATTTATAAATTATTTTATCTGCTTTCATATTAATTTCCAATCTTTGTGCTTGCAGCCTTGCACACTCAAAATGCACAGTGAGCCCTCAAGTACACATTTCATTTTCCTGTCTATTTCTAGCCAATTTCCTGTTTAGATCTCTCTTCTTACTCCACGCTTTTGTCACCTACTCCAAAGGTACTTAGTGAATGGTATTGAAAAGTGTTTTTTGTGTGTGTTGCCTCATCGCTTTAATTGAAAAGAAGGTCTTGGAGAGCCTGCATTTGGAAAAAGAGAAGAAAAGGGTAACAATCTTTTTAAACTATTAGAACAAGCAAACTTATGCTCATTACTTTAATGCACTTGATCAGTATTTTTTTTATAAGATATATATATATATTTGTTCAAGGTACTGCTTGTAATTGGACACTTTTCTGTCAAACGGTAGTGGATCACGGGCATTGTTAATCGACACCTGTGGTTAATCTACTTGGACACGGGTAAATTTGAGTAGAACTGACTTCATACATCCGCTAGAAGTCTACTTGAGACCACTTAACTATGGGTCATTGCAAAACTGGCTCTAATGCCATGCCTCAAACTTTCCCTTCCCTATTTATTTTACTTATCTTTCACTCCTGTGCTCTTACGTAAACTGTGTGTCTTCTACTGTCTCTTCTCTTCATTCCTGCTTCAATCTCAGCTTCCATATCATGCTCCTCTGCTGGATTCCCTCTGTCAGGTATTTACATGTCCTTTAACCTATGTGCCCCACCAATTACTGAATGATGTCAACATTATGTTCTCCTGTCCTCTCAGGTGCTCGCTTAAAAGAGAGCGATGTTGATGGTATGGCATTGCTATGTTCTTTAGCATGTTTCTGCACGTGTGCATTCTATATTAATGGAAATCTTCAAATATCATTCATTACTCTGTGTATTTCCTTGAGTGTGGAACAGTTTTTTCACACATATCTTTAAGATCCAGTTTCATTCAGAGCTGAGAGGTTTGTAGTGATGTGTGGCTGATGTGTTTTATGGTCGCATGTAAAGTGTTTTCTTTAAATTACCTCTTCCTCATTACACAGCTGAAGCAGAAAACAGTGGAGTTGACCCAGGCCTGTCAAAAACACTATGAGCTTGAGCAGGAGTTGGCTTTTCACAAAATAGATGTCAAGTTTGATCCTCTTCCATTTTATCCAGACCCTGTAAGTTTTGGTTTTGTTTAGGTTTAATAATAACTAAAGGATAAAGTAGATAATTCATTGTGATTTTGTTTTGAGATAAAGGGATTCATTATAGTTTTTTTTTTTTTTGGTAAATTTACACTACTGTTCAAAAGTTTGGGATTGAGGGTTTTTGAAAGAAGTCTCTTGCTCCCAAAGTCTACATTTATCCATCCATTCTCCTCCACTTACGGGACTGAGTTGTGGTGGCAGCAGGCTAAAGCTGCCCATGTGTCCTTTTCCCCAGAAACTTCCTCTAGCTCATCCTGGGGGATCCCTGGGGTCCCTTCTCAGTTGGAAATGCTCAGAACACCTCCACCACAAGGTGTCCAGGAGGCATCCTGGGAATGTGTTGATGTGTTGATTTGGTGCTCAAGAAACATTTCTTATTATTATCAATGTTGAAAACCGTTATACAGCTAAATGTTTTTGTGTAATCCATGGTAATCTTTTTTTTCTGTATTTTTTAATGAATATAAAGTTCAAAAGAACAGCATTTATTTTAAATAAAAAATATTTTGTAATTTTATAAATGTCTTTACTGTCAGTTTTGATCAATTTGAAGCATCCTTGCTGAAAAAGGTATTAATTTAAATATAAAATATACAAAATACAAAATATATATCTTACTGACCCCTTTTGAACGGTAGTGCAACTTTTTCCATCCAATATGTAGTGCATGAATTTGGACTTCATTAAGTTCCACTTTTAAGAAAATAATTTATATATATATATATATATATATATATATATATATATATATATATATATATATATATATATATATATATATATATATATATATATATATATATATATAATTACTTTGCTTTAGTAATTTTTGAATGGTAGGATTATATAAATTTTTAGAGACATCATTCTCTATTTTGTTCAGGAGGTGGAGGTAGAGAACTTTTCTATCGAGAGTCCCTACATAGGGAAGTCTTGTCAGAAGAGGAACATCAAATTCCCATTGGAGGTGGAGAGCATGGGAATACAAGACCTGCAGCAGCCAGCCTCAGCGGACATGACAGAAACAGACTGCCCCAGGAAACATGACATGTCCAGACATGCGCAGCTCAGAGGTACAAAGGTTCAAGGTGTATTGACATTGTATTAAAGGGTCTAAATAGTTATAGTTTAGGTTTGAGTATTGGGTAGGATTAAGGGATGTAGAATGTAGAATAATTCATGTGCTTTATAAGTACTAATAAACAGCCAATATCCTATAATAGGCATGCTAATAAGCAACTAGTTAACAGCGAGAATTGAACCCTAAAATAAAGTGTTGCCTCATGTAACAATCTGTAGTTTTTTTATTCTTGATACTGTTGTGGAAAATTTCGAAGTCACATGTGTCCCCTCAGTTCAGTCAGTGAAGAAGAAAATCTCTCAGAAGTAAAGTTCTAGGTCTCAGAAGGTAAACTTTATTGCCAGAACAACAAAGTGAGATGCCAGCTGATCATCTGAATCTCTTCACTTGTAGCTCACACTTTTATACAGTTTGATCAGTGATCTCATCTGCAGGTGCTGTTCTCCCTCTCATTTCTTAGCGTCTACCAAGTACTCCAACATTTTCATCAAAGTCAAACCATTCATTAGCTATCTCTTTGTAATGGTGGCCAACTGCCAACATTTTTGGATTGTCCCAAACAGTGATTTTTTTGCCTCATTATTTTTATCAAGAGAAGAACACATCAAAGGCCACGTGAACCAAAAGAGCAACTTATTATCAGTGCAGATGGCAGCTGCAAGCAACTTCAGATAAAACCCTATCCTTTCTCATATGACTTTTCTGAGTCATGAAGGCCATGAGGCCTCTAATCACTTGTAAGCCAATTTATTCTACAATTGTTTTTCATAGGATAAATAAAATACTTCAACAAATGTTTTCATACATTGAACACATCAGACCACTCATTAGACCAAATTTTTATATTAACTGTGCTCTTTACTAAAAGGACAAAAAAGACATATATTGAGCTTTGAAAATCTCCAACAATACCAGCAGTGCTGCTCTGATTTGATACTAAGTTGCATACAATCGCCTTGCTTGCGCATACTGTATATATAATAGCACCCTCCAATAAAACTGAAACGACTGTTGATGACCTAGTAATTTGGTGGGTTTGAAACAGTGGCCCCACAAATTAATCAAACCAAGTGTCATCTGCAAACAAATGATGCAGGACATTTCCCCCTTTTTTATGGGACTAGTCCACATCTCTGCAGTTGTCCTAACGCATCTGTGTTTTATTTTTAGCTGAGGTGCAATTACAGCAATTACTTACAGAAATTGAGGTGAGAGAGCAGCAGATCCTAAGAGCCAGTGAGGAGCTCCGGCAGCTAGAGGAGACAGTTTCTCAGAGACGGGTGAGTTGTTACCCTTTAAACATCTTCTGTGAATGGCTCTATGTCACCACTAGCAGTTTTCCTTGAGAAGATTTCCTCTGTTTTATGTAAAACTTGATGGCAGAGTCCCCATTCAAAAAATTATTTTATTATTTAATTTATCTATGTTGATTTGGGCATAGATCTGTGAGGCTGAGAAGGAGCAGTTCAGGCAAGAGCTTCAGAGGAGGATACAGAGGCTGGGAGAGCTGAGAGGAGAGATGGAGGCCGTGGAGAGGCAGCTGGACACACTGAATACTGAGAGAAATAAAGCCCAGAATGAAATGGATCAGCTGCAGAATCTACTGCACAGCCTGGATCCCAGTGACCCCAGACATGTCAGTAACACTTATGCTTAAACACTTATGCATTGCAAAAAAAACAATATATATTTTTTTATAAAATATTTATATTTATATATATAATATGAATGATATACACTCACCTAAAGAATTATTAGGAACATCTGTTAAATTTCTCATTAATGCAACTTTCTAATCAACCAATCACATGGCAGTTGCTTCCTGGTCAAGAAAATCTCCTGAACTCCAAACTGAATGTCAGAATGGGAAAGAAAGGTGATTTAAGCAATTTTGAGCGTGGCATGGTTGTTGGTGCCAGACGGGCCGGTCTGAGGATTTCACAATCTGCTCAGTTACTGGGATTTTCACGCACAACCATTTCTAGGGTTTACAAAGAATGGTGTGAAAAGGGAAAAACATCCAGTATGCGGCAGCCCTGTGGGCGAAAATGCCTTGTTGATGCTAGAGGTCAGAGGAGAATGGGCCGACTGATTCAGGCTGATAGAAGAGCAACTTTGACTGAAATAACCACTCGTTACAACCGAGGTATGCAGCAAAGCATTTGTGAAGCCACAACACGCACAACCTTGAGGCGGATGGGCTACAACAGCAGAAGACCCCACCGGGTACCACTCATCTTCACTACAAATAGAAAAAAGAGGCTACAATTTGCACAAGCTCACCAAAATTGGACAGTTGAAGACTGGAAAAATGTTGCCTGGTCTGATGAGTCTCGATTTCTGTTGAGACATTCAGATGGTAGAGTCAGAATTTGGCGTAAACAGAATGAGAACATGGATCCATCATGCCTTGTTACCACTGTGCTGGCTGGTGGTGGTGTAATGGTGTGGGGGATGTTTTCTTGGCACACTTAAGGCCCATTAGTGCCAATTGGGCATGGTTTAAATGCCACGGCCTACCTGAGTATTGTTTCTGACCATGTCCATCCCTTTATGACTACCATGTGCCCATCCTCTGATGGATACTTCCAGCAGGATAATGCACCATATCACAAAGCTTGAATCATTTCAAATTGGTTTCTTGAACATGACAATGAGTTCACTATACTAAAATGGCCCCCACAGTCACCAGATCTCAACCCAATAGAGCATTTTTGGGATGTGGTGGAACGGGAGCTTCGTGCCCTGGATGTGCATCCCACAAATCTCCATCAACTGCAAGATGCTATCCTATCAATATGGGCCAACATTTCTAAAGAATGCTTTCAGCACCTTGTTGAATCAATGCCACATAAAATTAAGGCAGTTCTGAAGGCGCAAGGGGGTCAAACACAGTATTAGTATGGTGTTCCTAATAATCCTTTAGGTGAGTGTAAATATATATATATATATATATATGCATATATTACTTAAATAAATACATTTATGTTTGTATATTCAAATATACATAATAATTATACTCAGTACACACACACACATTCTTCTAAAAGTTAATGCAATTCATTAGCCAGAAATTCACTTAGAAAATTTATTTAAAAAAAATGCGTATTTTACAGTTCATAAACATGTGTATCCTGAACTGATATAATGTTGAAGTTGGCATGAAATGAAAATTCATACCTGCATGTTTCTTTTTTATATATCTTAATGTTTAATCAAAATGTCATAACGTGACCATCCAATAAAAACTTCTCTCAGACTTCTCCCACATCTCAAAATCCAATCAGCAACCAATACATTGAACAAGTCCCTACAGTACTTTTTTTTTCTTCCGATAATCCATTACACTCAAATATGTTACAATACAGAAGAAAAGATCTGTCGCTTCTTCCATTGCATGAACACAACTTTAATAATATTATCTATTAAAACTATATATATATATACTTAAGATAAACCCTCATAACAATACAGATGTTCAAAATAAAAGGCCACATTACAAACTACAGTTAATCATTTTTATTATTAACATGTTTTAAAGTATATTCCGTTAATGGTTGCCAGACAACTTAAAGCATTACAATATAATTCAACTGAAATACAGTTTTAGTTACAGCTTTGTCTGTATTTGCTATTTTTCCCTGGTTAAGAATAAGCTTAGAACAAATATTGTATTATAGAGTTAGTATAGTTTATACATTAAAATGTTAAAGGATATATACAAGAGAATTTTTCTTTCAAGAACAATGGTTACACATTTCTACAACATGTGTTACTGTTTATACTCATGTGTGATCACTCTTAAAGGTTCATGCTATGCTTTCAGCAACATCTGCAAATGCCACAAAATATTTTGAATGGGTGTGTATTATATTGTCTAAGTCTATGTATATTGTGTTTTCACCACACGATGCATCTGAACTCTTCAAATGTTTTATTCAGATGTGAAATCCTCAGTCCTCAATTTATGTAATATAACAACAAAGTGCATGTCTTCCTGTTTTCTGTTAAGAAAAATGTTTGGCATACAAACAGTGTAGTCGAAAATGCGTCTCAGTCACTGATGTGTTGTGGTACCTCCCTAACAACTAAGGTGACAATAATAAGATGAAGTTCTCTATGGAATTAATAATCACTAAACCATGATGCTCAGCAACAAGTAGCAGTCATATAAAATGAGGCTCCTGTCTCTTTAAGAAAGAAGAGAGAACTTCTGTCCTCGGGGAAATCTGTTGATGCTGTGGGTGGAGCCAAAGAGGTTCCTTACTCCCACCCGGCCCCAGACAAGGGCACTCATTGGCTGAGGCAGAAGGGTTTCCTGTGTTGATTCAAAGAGAGTTGAGAGGAGGGTGGAAAAAGTGCAGGGATAGAGGAGGAGGGGGAGAATGAAATCTAGAGGAGAGGGCTACTTTTAATGATAGCTGGACTCTGTGGACAATAGCTCTGAAGTTTAGAGTAGTGGAGCTAAAGGGGACAGGAAATGTTCACTTTCTTTCCCCTCCTGGGTCAGCAACAGGAGAAAATGGACATATAGAGACAGAAAGGGAAGAGATGGCAGCCACACCGCTGTTGTAGTAAGTAAGTACCCCACTGGGGTCAAGGAGGGGCTCATGGGAGGCTGCTGTCATACTGTTGCAATTTGGGACTCTTGATTTTGTTTGTAGAAATGATTATTGGTACGTTACAATAAGAACATTTCATTTTTTAAGTTGATCAAAACATGCTACATTAATGTGTGGGTTTGAATATATATTGAATATATTTTCCGTGTTTTTAAACAGGAAATTGCAGAAGCATTATGTCATCAGGCTTTGCTGGCTTGCATATTTTACATTGCTTACATTAAGTTTGAGAGCAGTTAGCATAATAACAATGTACATGGTTAAATTACTATGACCAAACCATTAGATAAAATGAAGTACCTTTGGTATCTTTATTTAAAAAGAAGGTTGGTTCAAAGAACTTTCCTGTTTGTGTAAAATAATGCTTAATAAAATTGTTACGTTATCACTTTGAGATAGTGTTTTACGGGAAGAGGAAATGTATGAGTGGAGAAGTAACGAATGCAGAAGTTCAAGACTGTCCCTTCTTCCCAATTCGCATACTGTCCACCCTAAATAGTATTAAAATTTGCTAATGTCGAATAATATTTAGGGTGGATAGTACACTGTAGAAAATGATTTCTTTCTGCTTTCCTACTTTTACAGTCTTAATTTCACTTTTAAGTCAAGTCAAGCTATCTTACTTTATATAACAGGGAAAGCAAGAATTGCCAAAATGTAAAATGTGTACCTTGAATGCAATGTAAGTCGCTTTGGATAAAAGCGTCTGCCAAATGCATAAATGTAAATGTAAATAACACTTTATACAGATTGTTTCAAAGTGGCTTTACAATGATTACAGGAAAATTATTTAATGATGCGAACAGAGCTCATTTTGGCTGTAAAGTATCTCTAAAAAGAAATAGTGTAGTTCAAAAATAGTTCAGTTCAGTGTTGATTCAGTTCCGTTGTTAAGATCATCAATTATTAAATTAGTTTTCATTTCATTTAATCTATAAAGCAGTCCAGCAGAAAACAGTGATGCCATTGTCCAGCTCAGTTCAGTTCTCATCCAATAAGGTCAGTGCAGAATAAATAATATTGTTGAATATTAAGTGTCCCCAATCCGAATATTAAAGGTCTCCTAAGAAAAAAGCGATATCCATACCAGAACTATGACAATAACGACAATGTGTTACTTGCAATTTGTGAGCGAAAATTGTTTACACCAATATTTTCAGTGTATGTGAATTGGGATGCAGGGTCTTGGTCTTTTGTTCTGAGATTTGTATCAGATTGATTTCAAAAGACTACAAATCATTTATCAGTCTAAATCAGTTTTAAATGCATTAATGACAAATACAACCTAGAAGTTCTACATTTTCTAAAGAAATGTGAGGATGTTTGCCAATGAAAGTCCCCTCCAGGATGATGGGTGTTTTGGGTTGTTGCCAGGATGTTGCTATGCAGCTGCTAAAGTGGTCAGGTGGTTGCTGAATGGATGCTTACTGGTCCACATCTAATGAGTCCACCCCTAAAGGCCCGTTTACATCAAGAACAATAATTATAATGATATATCTAATAGGGATGGGACGAAATATCGTTTGACAAAATATCGCGATACAAAACGTGACGAAACGCATCGAGGTCGAAAAAAATGGATCGCGAAATAAAGATAGATGGCACTGCTGCACGATTTGCGTAGTATATAAATAATTTAGTGTATTATATGTGTGTGTATGTATATGGGGCAGACATACAGTCTATGGTGGCAGGCTGGCAGCACCATCTGCTGATCAAGCAGGGTAAAAAAAACTAAATGAAAAAAAAATTATATCCGGGGAACGGTGCGGTACGTCGTCACGTCAACAGCGCATGTTGCAACAACAACACTGCAGCGAGCTAACAAATATTAGCATTACCACCAACTGCCTTGCCCCCAAACAGCCGACCATGGAGTCAAATGAGGTCGAAATTGAGGACGCTCCGCCTGGATACAAGTCATATGTCTGGCAGTATTTTGGCTTTCTCATTAAAAAAGACAACGACGGCAATAGAGTAACTGACAAGACTAAGACTGTGTGTAAGCTATGCCATGCTGTCATTCCGTACACCACATCCAACACATCAAACATGAACCACCACCTTCAACGTCACCATAAAAATGTGAAGAAGGCCCCGGAGAAAACGAGCCTACCGAAGGGACAGCTGACTATGAAACAAGCGCTGACACCAACTCTACCTCCGTCAAGTCCGCGTGCAAAACAGATAACCAGGCTCATTGGCGAATTCATAGCGGACTATATGGCTCCATTTAACATGGTAGAGAACAGAAAATTCATCCAAATGTTCAATGTGCTGGAGCCCAAGTTTAAGATGCCATGTCGAGGACATTTTTCAGAGAAGGTAATCCCGGAAATTTACAATGTGCAGCTGAAACAAAAATAAATAAGTTGTTATACAGTAATATTTTCTTCTTTTTTTTTCTTTTTTGATATCGTATCGTATCGTATCGTAACCCTGGCATATCGAGGTGCATCGTATCGTGAGTTTAAGTGTATCGTCCCATCCCTAATATCTAACTATAATGATAACTATAAAGATAACTATATTGGTGTCCCGCCCAAACGTGCCACACGAGTCCTAAAAAGTGAGGCCAAAGTGTCTTGATCGCCCCCAGGTGGCTGGATGCAGTATAGGTCATAAACTCCGCCCTCTCCATGTAATGTAATGGATGGGACATAGACAAACTAAACAATTCAATTACACTTTAAATACATTTTTTCCAAAGATGATTTCTGTCATTTTAGGCTGTTTTTATCACACTGATGTTAGTTCAAGTGTTCGTTCTTTTAATAAGTTTGGTTTTAGTTATTTAGTGTTATGTTAGTTATTTGATGTTATAAAAACAGGGGTGTGACGTTATGATTGACAGCTTCTCTGAGCGAAGTAGTCACTGAGGCCCCAACGAACATTTTTCGTGAACTTCGGGAGGAGAAACGAGCTTTAACTTTATTTCTACATTTCCATAACTGTTTATTTCACAAAAAGTTGTTGATTAGGCAGGAGTGTGGGCGGGACCTTGATATTGCGGCTCCCAAGGGGGTGCCAAGTCAAAAAAACGATTTAAAGGTGCCCTAGAATGATTTGAAACAACATTTTAAATTGTTCTCTGGTATCTACATAGAGGGTATGTGGCTTATTTAAGGTCAATAATTGTCCAGCTACGGTTTTACAGGTCCATTTACTACTCTAGAAATCATCCCCAGGATGAAATGGTCTGTTTTTGCCTTATTTGGAAGGGTCATGAATATTAATGCAGAGTTCTGCTCTGATTGGCTGTTTCACTGCGCACCTCAATGATAGCAGACACAACTTTACTGACCGTCATGACGATGGAGAGATTAGGCATTCAACCTTATATATATCAATCAGTATATAATCATACTTCAGTTGTCAAAAATATAAATAAATAAATAAATATCAAATTACTATCGTTTCAACTTAAATGGTGGAGGTGGTGACGTTAGCTAGAAGGATCGAGTGAGCTATGTGTAAGCAACTAAACTAACATAGTATGTTACGTATCTATGGTTGCATTTACTAATTTATGACAACACTGGCATGAAATAATATTAACCTGTCATTAGACATACTATTTAGTTATGTAAGCCACTGGATTATCCTATTTTTACCGTATAGTATCTTGCGTTGGATACAGACAACAACAGGAATATTATCGTTAATGTTGTCTCTCTAAGAAACTTTCGATTTAATCAGAAATGGTTTAGACAGTCAAGAAGTGGATAAAATCACTTACTGGTTGCAGGAATATGGTTGGAATTGCCCCTTTCTTCAGTGTCAGACGCTGAGCAAAGCCTGCTTGATATTGTCCCAGGTTTGAAAAACTGTCCGTGGTGAAATGGGCGGAGCAAACTAACAACTTTGAATTAAATTGTTGCGATATCCGATTATAAATAAACATCAGCCATGCCTGTTGACATGTTTCATCTGTGGGAAGAGTATGAAACGTCTTCACATCCCCTGCACAGCCTGGAACATTACATTTGTTTCCATGATCTGCCATTTCGCTATCCTCGCATGATCCTTGTTTACCTGCAGAGATGATGCGGCTGCGCAGTTTCGCCTGATAGTGAACGTGCTTGCTTATGAAAATGTTGGGGGGCGTACATATTAATGATCCCGTGTATTGCATCACTGCTGGCGTTACGTTGAGATTTGCCTATTTTTCCGTGGTGTTTTTCACAAACGATTTACATATGAAGGAGGAGGCAATGGTGTTTGAGACTCACTGTATGTGATTTACATGTACTGAACTCCTGTTATTCAACTATGGCAAGGTTCATTCGATTTTTCATTCTAGGGCACCTTTAAATGTAGTTATATTAACATAATCTTTATAAAAATAAACAGTAAAAATAAAGATGTAGTGTTTATTTTTATAAAGATTATGTTAATATAACATAAGCTCAGCCGCCATGTGTTGGAGTTCACCCCGGTGAACGAGAGGGTCGCTTCCCTGTGCCTTCGAGTTGGGGATAGGTCTGTCATTTGCGCCTACAGGTCGAACGGCAGTGCGGAGTTCCCGGCCCTCTTGGAGTCTCTGGGAGGGGTGCTGGAAAGTGCTCAGAGTGGAGACTCCGTCGTTCTACTGGGGGACTTCAACGCCCACATGGGCAATGACAGTGATACCTGGAGGGGCGTGATTGGGAGGAACGGCCCCCCTGATCTGAACCCGAGCGGTGTTCTGTTATTGGATTTCTGTGCTAGCCACAGTTTGTCCATAACGAACACCATGTTCAAGCATAAGGGTGTCCATCAGTGCACGTGGCACCAGGACACCCTAGGCCGGAGGCCGATGATCGACTTTGTGGTCGTGTCATCAGACCTTCGGCTATATGTCTTGGACACTCGGGTGAAGAGAGGGGCGGAGCTGTCAACTGATCACCACCTGGTGGTGAGTTGGATCCGATGGCGGGGGAGGAAGCTGGGCAGACTCGGCAGACCCAAACATACTGTGAGGGTCTGTTGGGAACGTTTGGCAGAGCCCCCTGTCAGAGAGATCTTCAACTCCCACCTCCGGCAGAGCTTCGACCGGATTCTGAGGGAGTCTGGAGATATTGAGTCCGAGTGGAACATGTTCTCCACCTCCATTGTCGTTGCGGCCGCTCGGAGCTGTGGCCGTAAGGTCTCCGGTGCTTGTCGAGGCGGCAATCCCCAAACCCGGTGGTGGACACCGGAAGTAAGGGATGCCATCAAGCTGAAGAAGAGTCCTATCGGGCCTGGATGGCTTGTGGGACTCCGGAGGCAGCTGACAGGTACAGGCAAAAAATCGGGCCTGGGAGGAGTTCGGTGAGGCCATGGAGAAAGACTATCGGTTGGCCTCGAAGAGATTCTGGCAAACCTTTCGACGCCTCAGGAGGGGTAAGCAGTGCCCTACCAACACTGTTTACAGTGGAGATGGGCACCTGCTGACCTCAACTGGGGATATCGTTGGGCGGTGGAAGGAATACTTTGAGGATCTCCTCAATCCCACCGACATGTCTTCCATTGAGGAAGCAGTGGCTGGGGACTCAGAGGAGGACTCGTCCATCACCCGGGCTGAAGTCATTGAGGTAGTTAAAAAGCTCCTCGGTGGCAAGGCACCGGGGGTGGATGAGATCCGCCCTGAGTACCTCAAGGCTCTGGATGTTGTGAGGCTGTCTTGGTCAGTTGTGAGACTGTCTTGGCCTGCAACATCGCATGGCGGTTGGGGACAGTACCTCTGGACTGGCAGACCGGGGTGGTGGTCCCTCTTTTCAAGAAGGGGGACTGGAGAGTGTGTTCCAACTATAGGGGGATCACACTTCTCAGTGTCCCCGGCAAAGTCTATGCCAGGGTACTGGAGAGGAGAATTCGGCCGATAGTGGAACCTCGGATTCAGGAGGAACAGTGTGGTTTTCGTCCCTGTCGTGGAACACTGGACCAGCTCTATACCCTTTCCAGGGTGCTGGATGGTTCATGGGAGTTTGCCCAACCAGTCCACATGTGTTTTGTGGATTTGGAGAAGGCATTCGACTGTGTTCCTCGTGGCATCCTGTGGAGGGTGCTCTGGGAGTATGGGGTCGGCGGCCCCCTGCTTAGGGCTGTTCGGTCCCTGTACGACCGGAGCAAGAGCTTGGTTCGCATTGCCGGCAGTAATTCAGACCTGTTCCCGGTGCATGTTGGACTCCGGCAGGGCTGCCCTTTGTCACCGGTTCTGTTCATCATTTTTATGGACAGAATTTCTAGGCGCAGCCAAGGGCCGGAGAGTGTCCGGTTTGGGAACCATACGATTTTGTCGCTGCTTTTTGCGGATAGATGTTGTCATGTTGGCCTCCTCAGACCAGGACCTTCAGCGTGCACTGGGACGGTTTGCAGCCGAGTGTGAAGTGGCTGGGATGAGAATCAGCACCTCCAAGTCCGAGGCCATGGTTCTCAGTCGGAAAAGGGTGGATTGCCCACTTCAGGTTGGTGGAGAGTTCCTGCCTCAAGTGGAGGAGTTCAGGTATCTTGGGGTCTTGTTCACGAGTGAGGGAAGGATGGAACGGGAGATTGACAGACGGATCGGTGCAGCTTCTGCAGTAATGCAGTCGATGTACCGGTCTGTCGTGGTAAAGGAGCTGAGCTGCAAGGCAAAGCTCTCGGTTTACCAGTCAATCTACGTTCCTACTCTCACCTATGGTCATGAGCTGTGGGTCATGACCGAAAGGACAAGATCCCGGATACAGGTGGCCGAAATGAGCTTTCTCCGTAGGGTGGCTGGGTGCTCCCTTAGAGATAGGGTGAGAAGCTCGGTCACTCGGGAGGAGCTCAGAGTAGAGCCGTTGCTCCTCCACTTCGAGAGAAGCCAGCTGAGGTGGCTCGGGCATCTATTTCGGATGCCTCCTGGACGCCTTCCCAGGGAGGTATTCCAGGCACGTCCCACCGGGAGGAAGCCCCGGGGAAGACCTAGGACACACTGGAGGGACTATGTCTCCCGGCTGGCCTGGGAACGCCTCGGGGTTCCCCCGGAAGAGCTGGACGAAGTGGCTAGGGAGAGGGAAGTCTTGGCGTCTCTGCTTAGACTGTTGTCCCCGCGACCCGGTCCCGGATAAGCGGAAGATGATGGATGGATGGATGGATGGAACATTAAACTGACATCATATATATTGCTTGTGTTGAACTTATTTGTCTACTGATTTTGCCTGACTCTGCCATCTCTTTTGCAGGCCCATGTGAAGGCTCAGTTGTCCAAAAAGACGCAGCTGCTGGCCATCATGAGCAGAAAACACAAGGAACTGGAGAGCAGGCTGGATGATATGATCACACGCATTTACAAGGAAACACAGGAGATCAAAGAACTAGAGCAACAGCTTACAGATGGTGAGGAACTTTTTATAATTTTTCTTTTACGTTTATTGGATAGTGATGCAGTTGAATTTATTATGAATTTATTGACGAATGCAATGTATTTTAATTAAAACCAGTAAGACAAAACAATCTCTACTCATTTAGGTCAGATAGCTGCTAATGAGGCACTCAAGCATGACCTGGAGGGCATCATCTCAGGTCTCCAGGAGTATCTGCAGGGAATGAAGGAACAAGCACGAAGAGCCCAGTCAGATTGCAGGCGTCTGCAGAGGGAGAAAGATACTCTGCAGCACCTCCTATGTGAGAAGGAGCTTCAATGCACACAGATGGAAAAAGATGCTCTGAGTGCTGAAAGCGCACAGGAGGTTGGATTCTGGGTTCAACTTCAGTTTTAATACACCACTCTGTAATAATACGTCAAACCAACATTATCATATTGTTTGTTGTTTTATAGGAGCTGCAGCATCAGAAGCAGGAGTTGGAGGATCTGAGGAAGAAGAATGAAGAACTGAAGCAGACTCAGCATCAGGTCCGTGAATATGAGGCAGAGCTGGAGACTCAACTGCAGGAGAGAGATACTGAGGCCACGCAACTGAAGGAGGAGCTGGGCAGATTACGTCGACTCAGTCAAGTAGGAAATCTCTTCATAGATTTTTCATATTCATCCATAATATAATACAGTTTTTAGAGTAATAATTCACCTGAAATTAAAAATGTTGTTTTCCAAAATCTCCAAATCTTTTTTTTATATATCACAAAATGTTAGGTTGAATATTCACATTGTCCTTTTCCATAAAAAGAAAGTGGACTGTGATTAGTGCCAGTCAAGCTACAAAAAGGAGCAGCTCTCACAATAAAACAACACTCAGGGCTTGACATTAACACCCTTGGCGGATGTCATTAGCACCCTCCAAATACGGGTGGATTTCAGCAGTGGCGTGTAACGCTGTCACTCCTACTAGCCCCTTTGGGGGGTTGAATTTGATATATAATACAGTATATATATTTTTCACTTTTAGTATTTTAAAAAAGCGTCTGAAATAATAAACTGAGTGCAATGTAGTGTTGTCAAAAATATAGATTTTTGCATACATATCGATACTGAAATATCTGAAACGCTTTCAATACTTGTTTTTCGCAGAATAGATCCACGATACCAGCTGCTCTTTCTCGCCGTCTCATCTCTCCGACAGCGAGTTGACACAAACCCACCTCCCCTCACTCACTTGTTTCATTTGCTCCGGATGAATATTGTTGATGTTACTGGGCTTGAATAAGCCACAGTTGCTGGTGAGCAAAAAAGTTAATGTTAAGCCCTGTGTGCTCTAAATTTCAAATATTCTTGATATGTCCTCATCTTCTTGAAATATACGTCAACAACTACAGTGGCTAATGGTTTTCTAAAGTTATTAGCCACTCAGCCTTTTTGCTGGCTACAATTTTGACATCGATACCATGGGGAAAAACTGCCATATAGATATTTTCAATATTATCTCATAATTTGGCAGCAGGTATTTTATGCTGCTGTCACTTTAAGACCTGAGACACAGATCCATTATACTGTTACACATGCGTTTTTTTCTCAACTGTTTACATTACATTACTTAACAGGGCTGTACAGTGCGACATATATGTCGCACGTGCTACAAAAAAATCGGTCTGTGCGATTAATATTTTTACCCCAGTAGCACGCGTGCGATACAATTGAGACAGAGCTTGTTTGAGTGAAGGGAGAATTTGTTTTGTGCTCGTGTGAGGTTAATCTAGGGCTGCACGATTGACTGAAATTAAACCAAAATCGAGATTTGTCTGTGAAATTATGAAAATCGCTTCAATTTTTTAATAAATAAATAAATATATGTGCAGATGAAGCGCAGCAATGTTCAGGGCGGATCGATCGGTTCGCAATAAATGCTGCTCTATCTCTGCACGCACTGTGAGATGGAGTCATTGGCATTTTAGTTCGAAAAGCGGCACGGTTTTGCATGAAAAATTGCTAGTGTAAAAGCTGTCAATCACGGGCTCGGTGCGCACCGGGGTACCAAACCCGAGACTCTGAAGGAGGTGGCACTCGTCTCGAACTGTCCCGCGATTCACGTGAATCATGTGAAACGGACTCGGGTGCGAGTTTTGTTCAGGAAGAAACGTAACCTGCATATGTGTTTTAGCGTATTACAATGTATTTAGTCAAATAAAACACATGTAAGGGATGATGGTGTTGATGATTTACCTTGGAAACGAGTGGATTCGCGCATATGCGTGCAATCAGGGCAACAAATAAACTTCATCCGACGCACATAAAGTAAACCCAAGAGTCGTTTACTCAGCTGCGCATAATGGCACCAAATTAATAAAAACACAGGCAGTGTGTTTTCTATCATCCGCCATGCACATTTTTGATGATGTAAGATGAATAAGTGCACCAGGGTTCGATAAAATCAAGTTGATTCTGAAACCAGACCAGTGCTGCGGGGGACGCCGGTGTCCTGACATTTCATCCTACCCGTCAGATTGTCCTACCAGGGCTTACTGCGCATGCCCACATCAATATTTTTTATTTTTATTTTTTATATTTACATTTTGGGTAGGTTTAGGGGTAGGTATGGATGTAGGTATGGATATTAATGAATATTAATAAAGCAAATCACATTAATATGATTCTGGTAGCACAATCTGATAGGTAGCATTTTACATCCATATTTAATATTTATTTATTTAAAATATTTACATAGGTTCAGGGTAGGGGTAGCTATGGATATTAATAAAGCCTCAAATCAGATGAATATGATGCTGGTAGCACAATCTGTGACAGGCAGCATTTTTTGCTGTCGAATTGTGCTACCTACTGTTTTAATGGGAGGTAGCAAAATCTGACAAGGTAGGACAAATCGACAGAACACCGGGAACAATCGCGTTTGGACATGACTAGTGTTAAAGCCCCCTTAATGTGCATTAGAAAAAGCAACAACCTCTTTCCAAGCTTGTAATGAAGCGTTTACAAACCTGTTGTCCAACAAAAGAGAACATTAATCGAGTGTTTGAAATAACTTACTTTTGTAATCTGACAGGCTTCACATCACAGAATGAGACAGAAATTATATTATTTTATAATATTCTGCAGTACAGTGATAAATTCGCGGTGTGGAGACGTCTACAGTACTTTTTTTCTTTCTCAGTGAGTACATACGATAAAATAAGAACGAAATTAAGACATTACAGTCACTTTTTTTATCATAATTTAATATTTTATTATAAAACCTTAGAGCTTTCTTATGATTTATGTTTTCTTTAAAATATAATAATAATAATAATAATAATTGTTATTATTTTTATTCTTAAATATTTGTTTTGTATAGCACTTTTTGCATTTTTCAGACATGGTAACAGACGTTTAATACATGTGCTACAATTCTGTGGGCTGTGCTACAAAACTTTCAACCTCTGTAGCACCAGTGCTATGTGCAAAAAAAGTTAACGTACAGCCCTGCTTAAAACATAACAGACTGTGTTTATGTGAATACTCACCAAGACTGTGTCTTTGACTGTTTAAGCTCAATAAGCAGCGAAAATAACTCAATTTAGTGCTTAGAGGTGGCTTTATTTTTTAGCACAAAATCTGAGGGAATGAGTAAAATTATGCACAATATGTGCCATCCCACATCGAAACTCAAGACCTGTAACATCAACAATATTCATATTGTATCCCTAGTCATTTAAATCCATGTGTGTGAGGATTTTTAACAAAAGGTTTTGTTATTCACTCTTCCATATATTCAAATCTTTTTTTTTTTTTTTATAAATTTTGTATAGTTATAAAATGTTATATTTTAAATAAATGCTCTTCTTTTGAACTTTAGTCATCAAAGAATGCTGAAAACAATCACGGTTTCCACCAAAATATTAAGCAGCACAACATTTTTAAACATTGATAATAAGAAGAAATGTTTCTTGAGCATCAAATCAGCATATTTGAATGATTTCCTATCCTTAAAACTATCCTTTTAAATTTTAACATTTAAGTTTCCTTGCCTTCCACATTTACAGATGGAGCACTCTGCACTGCAGGCGGAGCTGCAGAAAGAAAGACGGGCAAAAGAGAATGCTTTGGCACAGATGCACATGGCTGCCGACAGAGAGCTCGAGAACACCGAGCTTCTGCAACAGGTCAACACTCTCCAGGTGTGTAGCTGCACATCAGACCCTATACCAGAATAATAAAGCTCAGTCAGATTTATTCCAAGCATAGCAAAATTCTTGGAAAGACCAAAGGATGGACAACCGCTCACCTATTTAGGATGCGGACAACCGCTCACCTATTTAGGATGCAGACACAGACAAGCCCTTCTCACTGCCTGTAAAAAAAGTGTACTTTACATTCTGCTGCTTGATGTATGAGAATCCTTCAGCCTCCAGTAAGACTCACATCTTTGAATCCCTGGCTGAAAATGTTTTTCACAGGAGGAGAGAGACAGTCTTAAGGAGAAGGTAGATGCTCTTCAAGGTGATTTAGAGCAGGTTAGGAAGGAGCTGCTTTGCCCTGAGAATGTGGCTAAACATTTAGGAGAACTGTCAAGAGCCATAGCTACAGGACAAGAGGAACTAAGGTATGATGGATTCTTATTATATACTGTATTTTAGCAGATTAAAATAATTGAACTGTGTGTGTGTGTGTGTGTGTCCATCAGATAGTGAAATGTCTTTGTTTTTCTATCCAGTTGCAGCTTTGAAGACCTCGGGGAACCAGTGAACAAGAAATGCATAGAGCTACAACAGGAGGTGCATTGTGTAGTATCTGCTGCTCAGAGTGATCGAGACGAGGCACAGCGTTGCCAGGACAGACTCGCTGGAGAGATGGGTTCACTCAGAGAGAGACTTAGGAAGTACCAAGAGAGATACCAGACTAAGGTGAGCTGACATTGTGACTTTCAATTTATCATTATTTGAAATATCATCAATCAGATACTCACATATTCCAGTATAATGTCTTCGTATGAAGTAATGCTAATCTTCTGTTTGATTCTAGCAGGCAGCAGAGAGGTGTGGTGAGGAGGCTGATGTCCAGAGGTTGAGGGAGGAGCTGGAGGATGCTCATGAGCAGCAGTACTTGATGCTGAAGCGTTTAGAGGAGACTGAAATTGACAGGGACCGTCTGCTTGCTGAATTAGAAGAACAAGATAAACAGGTACCAGAATGAGAGTTCTTAACCTTTTGTTAAGTTTGTTTGCCACCTTCTTGAGTTTGTTCTGTTTTGCTCGGTTTTTAGATTAAATGCACAGTTCAGTCATGAAACTTTTGAAGTAGCTGATTGTAATGTCAGTAGCAGTAGCATACCAGATACATTTGCCTAAGGTGTTTCCCATAGTGAGATACCAAGCAAATTTTTTAAAGAGAAAAATTCTTAACAATGCAATGCTGTTAAATCTATTTCCAGTGTTGTCATGATTGAGATTCTTTCAGAGCTTCAATCAAAATGTTATGTTAGGTGTAATGAAACCTAAGCAAGAAAACACTTTTTTTGTACCCCTTTGACCCTATGGACAACTAAAAACTAGATGAGAGTTTATAGTTACCAGTGCCATTATAGAAATGCTTTATTTTCAGTCAGCCATGATTCATTTATACATCCACAATAGATCGTAACTTGTATTTTACTTTGGATATTGCTTTTAGCAGCTATGTATGTAATAGTTTGTTGTTTTTCTAGATGAAAGCCGAGGAGAGCCAGACTCAGGAGCAGCTGGATTCTCTCAGTCTGGAGTTGCAGGCACTCAGGAGATCATTTTCCTCTGCTGACAGAATGGCTGCCCAACAACTGTTTGCAGCTAAGGACAAACTTCACTCTCTTCATAGCACTATAGAAAAAATACATCTGGAGAGAGCAGCGGTAAGACTACTTCATCTTTTCGGAGCAGCATCAATGTGAGAGAAGTGCACTGATGATGATGTGTTTATGCATGTAGAATGCAGAGGAGTTACAGAGCACCAAGATTCAGGCTGCCCAAGCCATTCAGGACTTGGCTTGTGCTGAAGCAGAAATCCAGGTTCTCCAGAAGCTTTTGACAGATAGGGTAATGTATCTGCTCAGAATCTTCAGACTTTAGTCTTCAGTTTTATCTTGCTTTCATCTAATCGCTGACATTTTGGGTATGATTGGCGCATCTCGGTTCAGTCACACTAAACTTTGCTTGTGAATACCCTTTGCTTATTCACTATGGTAAAATGAATGAATAATGAATGTATGAATTTGTGCACACAAAACAAATTACCACTGATAGATTTGAAAGAAAAGCATAGCGGATTTTCTAGAGCTAATCAGCGTAAGCAATTATATAATTATAATAATTATTTATAACTGCCCATTTTACAGTTATAAATACATTATTTTAGTTAAAAAATATTTGTAATTCTCACACTATGCTCATAGTTTTTATTAGAATACATCACATCTTGTCAGGCAGTCGCATATGGTCTAGCTGCAAAAGTTCAAATACGGTATGTCAGTGCACCCGAAGCTCAAATCAAAATATCAGAAAATTCTGCATACGAATATAATCGGAACTTCATGCAGCTCCTGTACTACTCTCAATTGGAAATGAATGACTTCCAGTATCTCAATTGTCAGAGATTTTAGTTTGTTAATACCCTGTCCTCACCTATGTATGTTAATGCATTCTCTGGTATCTGTTGAATGAAGGTTCATGAGACAGATGGGAATCTCCACAGTGTCCCAAACTCTAGTATTCAACAGCAAGAATTAGACAGATTAAACCAAACCTTGAAACGGCAACAGGCTCAAACCAAACGTCTCAAAGATCAACTAGTCAAAGAAGGTTTGTTTGCCATCTTTCCATGGTAACCCCTCACAAACACCCTAGCATCATGGTGGTGTGTTTTGTGGTCTTGTAGCCATGCACATTTCCTTCAATGCAAAAATAGACTTGTTATTTGTTGTGTTTTGTTTAGCTAACAACGGAAATCTAGAAGAACTGCTGGAAGAGATTGGAGCCCTGAGGGAGACTCTTCTACAGCAAAATAACTTCCTGTCCAGTTTAGGAGATCCCCTGCCAAACACAGGATATTGGTACTATGTACCATCAAATCAGAATGTAGGAAATCATATTTTGAAATATGGTATTATAGCATTAGAAAAGTAAAACTCTTCTAAGTGACTATTATAATCAACATGTTATTTGTCCTCAGGCACCTAGTTTGGGATCTCAGGGCACACAAGACTCAGGATTGGGCTCTGTGCACCCTCAGTCACCTGAGAGAGGCAGAGGGTCTGGACACAGGGCACACAGGCAGAGAAGACCTCCTATTAATGGAGGATACTGGGTCTACTCCCCCCATCCACACACTCATGGAAAGAGAGGCAAGTACCACAGTCTTTCTCTTAAACATCATTATGGTGATGAATATCAGGTCAAAGCAGTAATATCTGTCATTGTTTCCTCAGATGCTCAGATGTTCAGAGACAGTGGAAGAGAGAGTGATATGGAGGGGACAGGCTTCACACCTTTATCTGGCTCTGCTAGATTAATGCTACCTGATGGTACCGCTTTTCCTCCCGGTTCATTTATCTACAGTCACCCTGTACCTGGCCTTCCAACTGGCTCAAGTACAGTCTTCTATGGGCCTCCTCCTGATGGAGCCAGGCTGGTGTACGGACCTCCTCCAAGCAACCTTACTATTCCTCTGGTGCCCAGTGGGACGCTGCACTGTAATGTGCCTGGACATCAGGACTTGGTGAGAGATACTGTATGTAGATTTCAAGTTAAATTGAGCTTTGTTATTTCCTGTTGAATTATGCTGCTGTTACATTATTTTACTGCAATTTATAAATGTATTAGACCGTTTTATAATTAACATTACATTTTTACATTGACAGTGTTACATGCTGAAAATTATATTATAATATTAATCAGAATTTTGTCATATTCCTATTATGTATGCAAACTGAACAGTCTGTGCATAATGTAAACATGATAATGTGACAACCCAGTTAAGACAATATTTCAATTTATATTTATATATACTTTTATTCAAGAAGGATGCATTCAATTGATCAAAAGTGACAGTTACAAAAGATTTCCATAATACAATAAATTGTGAACTTTCCATTTATCAAAGAATCCTAAAAAAAACTGTCGAGCCGAACTGTTCCAGTTATATTTCCACTTAAGCCTTGTATGGCACGGCACGATTACAAACCACTCTCAGCCCAGAATTCTCAGCATAGTTTGCTGGTAGAATGCGTGTAGTGACGTTGCAACTCAGGATTGGTCACATGTTTGTTGCCTGGCTGCCAAGATTTTCTATGTAGAGAATGTCATATCGTCTGTAAACTCTTGCATTACCAATGCAATGCATTTGTATTACAACAGAGCTACGTTGTCAGCCCAACAGTGGAAAATAAAACCTAAGATAAGTAGTTTTGGTTTGTGTTTCAGGAGCGAGATCTGAAGAAGGCAGAGCGTAGGCTGAGAGAGGAGTGTGCTGATAGAGTTCACAGTGAGGAAGAAAAGCACACACTGCAGGAAAAAACAACAGAGCTGCAGCAGGAAATCAAACGTCTGCGCAGGACTATCCACACACTGCAGCGCCACACGTCAGTGAGCATGCCAACACCAATATATCTTTTTTAATATGAACTCAGTATAACATACAGCATCTCTGAATTGTAAACTACATGTAATAGATAAAATATCTAGTGCCTTGAATTTTTTGGGTTCATCAGGAATGGGCTGGAAAGAACTGTATTGCATGCAGAGGAGGAGCAGTGTTTGCTGGGAGAGGTGGAGTGTGTGGAGAAGACCCTGCTGAAGCGCAGAGCAGAGCTCAGAGAAGCTGACAGACTGCTTTTAGAGGCTGAGACAGAGCTCAAAGACACTCAAGCCAAGGTCTGACACTAGTGTTTCTCACTGTTGGGGAGCCACGCTATTATTCGTGCATGATGTGGCATTTTAAAAATGGCCACTCAAGTTAAAATGAGTTCAACTTTTAAAAAGCGCTTCTCCAGACCTTGCTTTTTTTTCCCCCGCTCCACAGACCTGCGTCTCGTATTTTTAACAGCAAAAACATGTTCTGTGTGAATGGCCTCTTACAGTAGTCAAGTGTAGCTCATGTCCTCTTTAAAAAAATATATATTTTTAAAATCACTGATTCAATCATTGCTCACATTTTGCTTGTTACTTTAATTATTTTGTTTATTTATATCAATTAATACACTACCATTCAAAGTTTAGCATCATATAAGATTTTTTTTTTGTTTTAATTTAGAGGAAAAAGGTAACACTTTACAAAAAGTCTTAATTGTTAACATATGTATTAAAGGGATAGTTCACCCAAAAATGAAAATAACCCCATGATTTACTCACCCTCAAGCTATCCTAGGTGTATATGATTTTCTTCTTTGAGACTAATACAATCAGAGTTATAATAAAAAATGTGCTGGCTAATCCAAGCATTATAATGGCAGTGAATGGCAGCCCAAAATTTGAAGACCGAAAAAGTGCATCCATCCATTATAAAAGTAATCAACATGGCTCTGGGGGGTTAATAAAAGCCTTCTGAAGTAAATCTATGGGTTTGTGTAAGAAAAATATCCATTTAAAATTTTATAAAGTAAAGGCCTTCCGTATTCAACTTACAAAGAAAGTGTAATGCCTCTCGCAGTTCAAAACACTTACATCATTGTCACGGCAGTTACGCATTTCACACTACGCCCGACGCCATCGTTGCACCAGTTACGATTTTTTCGTAAGTTGAATATGGAAGGCGGACCGCTGAAAGCTAGATACTTTTACTTTATAACGTGTTAAATATGGATATTTTTCTTACAAAAACCCATCGATTTTAGGCCTTTATTACATGACCCCCGTAGTCGTGTGGATTACTTTTATAATGGATGGATGCACTTTTTTGGGCTTCAAATGTTGGGCTACCATTCACTACCATTATAATGCTAGGAAGAGCCAGGACATTTTTTAATAACTCTGATCGTATTCGTCTGAAAGAAGAATGTCATATACACCTATGATGGCTTGAGGGTTATTAAATCATGGGGTAATTTGAATTTTTGGGTGAACTATCCCTTTAACTATCATGAATTAACAATGAGCAATACATTTGATACAGTATTTATTAATCTTTGTTAATGTTAGTTAATAAAAATACAGAGGTTTATTGTTTGTTCATGTTAGTTCACAGTGCGTTAACTAATGTTATCGAATACAACTTTTTATTTTAATAATGTATTAGTAAACATTGAAATTAACATTAAATAAGGAATAATTGATGACGGGCCGGTGAATTATTACAAAAATAATGCACACCCGAGGTGGTGATGCGGTCACGACGCGAAGCGGAGTGCATTATTTAAAACATTATTTTTCAAATAGATTGTTATCCACAAATAAATGTAAAGAGATTCACAAAAAATAAGTAAATTCACAAATAAATAGAATGAGATCCACAAATATATGGAGGAGTTTCACAAAAATGAATAAGATTCCCAAATAAATACAATGACATTTATGAAAAAAAAACATATGTTTTTATGTCACAAACACAACTCTGCCTTGCATTCATTTGTGAATCGCTTCCTGTGCATTTGTTGATGGCTTCCTCTGCATTGGTGGATCTCTTCTTGCACATTTGTAAATCGCAGCACAGCGTGTGAATTTTGAAACATTTCTAGCGTCTACACTCACACAAATCCACAAATAGGTAGACTCCACCCACCCATCTACTTAAGCCAATCAGATAACGGCCATATTATGCTGACTAGAGCCATAAAGCTCTCAATAGTTCCAAACAACTCCGCGCTGTCAATCTGTTTGAAAAGGATTAAGCAGGATAGACAGCATTTTCACTGTATTTGCAGCGATTTCTGGCAAATATTAACACAATATGTGCATTGACTTCGATTAGGCTTTACAGTAGCATTTTATTCTGGGGAGAGCTAAAGAAGAGACAACGTAAATTTTTTTTTTTTTGTGATCTGGTCATTTTATTTGGGTCACGACAGTACATGATTTTACAGCGTTGAGTGTTGTAGTCAATCATGGGCATTTCTGTTGAAAATAATAACCAATCATATGTTTAATTTACCGGCAATGACAATCGGTATCGATCAAAACAAGTTTTATACAGTCTAAAAACGCTGAATGAATTTTAGTGGAAGTTTACGTTTTACACAAATCTTCTCATTATCTACAAATCCCCTCATCATAAACAAAGCACAGACACGATTTAAATAAAGATTTATTGTGAAGTTAAGTCAGATGTTTTTGTTTTTCATTAGACTTTGTAATGTTCCCTACAATTAGCCTATTTAACACTTCAGTACAAATAAAGTAACAAAAATAGATATTTTAATGTTATAATAGTGATTTGATAATCTATAAAAATTAATGACTAAAAAAATGGCTACTGGTTATAGTGGTAATCTAAGTGGTAAGTCTTTTTTTTAATGTTGTTAACGTCCTACTGTTATTTTGATACTCGAAGCATACACAACAGGTGAATATAAATGAATGATGCTAGAATATACAGAATTTAACACAAGAAAGAAGTTTTAAATAGTGTTTTTAAAAAAAACATGGCAACCAATTTATATAACCCTTTATATCCAGGCGCTAGATACGAGATGAATGGCAAATACGTCATAAAAACGCATTTGACAAAGATCTCAGAGAATCTAAAAACTGTTGAAACGACAGATAGCATCTGGATATAGTAGCTGTTGGAGTGCTGCTCACGTTATCTAACTGAAGTTAAATTCTAACAATATATTATATAACACTAAACATTAACTTTAACGCGCTTCATAAAATACATCTTCTATCAATATTCCTGAGAGGTCAACTAATGCCATAAAATCTCAAAATATGCAGTAATTTCGTCAATTTGCCAGCGAGTGTGCTTGAGATAGCATACACTGAAATGAATGGGGTTCAATGCTGGAACTATTGGTCACTCCATGACACGCTTTACTTACGCATTAAGTCTATGGGAGTGGTAACTCTATTTTTCAACGGCTCTGGCCAAAACGTGATTGGTTGGAGCGAGAATGTGCTACGATTGGTCAGCACAATATGTCCGTTATCTGATTGGCTTAAGTAGACGGTGGGTGGAGTCTACCTATTTGTGCATTTGTGTGAGTGTAGACGCTAGAAATGTTTCAAAATCCACGCGCTGTGTTGCGATTTACAAATGTGCAAGAAGAGATCCACCAATGCAGAGGAAGCCATCAAAAAATGCACAGGAAGCGATTCACAAATGAATGCAAGGCAGAGTTGTGTTTGTGACATAAAAATATATGTGTGGATATTTTTTTTATTCACAAATGTTATTGTATTTATTTGTGAATCTTATTCATTTTGGTGAAACTCCTGCACATATTTGTGGATCTTATTCTATTTATTTGTGAATTTATTTAATTTTTGTGAATCTCTTTACATTTATTTGTGGATAACAATCTATTTGTTTGGAATAACGCAACAGATCTACCCCCATAAGAGCTGCCTGGAACTATGTTCGCTGTGCGATTCCCAGAAAATAATTGCACACCGCAGAACGTTCATCAGCCAATCAGATTCAAGCATTCAACGGCCCTGTAGTATAACTAAGATTAACAAATTCTGCATTCAAGTATTGTTCATTGTTAATTCACGTTAACTAAATTAGTTAACCAATGTTAACTAATGAAACCTTATTGTAAAGAGTTGCCGAAATTAATACTTTTATTCAGCAATTAAATTGGCAGTAAAGAACTTTTGTTACACAAAAGATTTATATGTGTTCTTTCATTTTTATATATATATATATATATATATATATATATATATATATATATATATATATATATATATATATATATATATATATATATATATATATATATATATATATATATATATATATATATATATATATATATTCATCAAAAAATCCTTAAAAAAAATTATAAAAAGCAGCACCTGTTTTCAACATTGGTAATAATAATAAATGTTTCATGAGCAGCAAATCAGCATATTAGAAATATTTCTGAAGGATCATGCAACACTTAAAACTGGAGTAATGGCTGCTGGAAATTCAGCTTTGATTGTACAGGAATTAACTACATTTTAAAAATGCTAAATATTAAAATAGACATCTTTTATTCCATTATGATTTAAAAGAGTAACCTGACTGTGGTTAAACTACATTAAATAAAAAATTTAAATTTAGGTCTTCTTCCTATACAGTATATTACCTGTACATAAACTCCAAGTTGCTAATGATCTAATGCATGTGGGTTTGCAGACTAAAGAGCGTTTGCAGCGCTACAATGAGGCCAGAAGACAAGTGGAAGAGACCGAGCGAGAGTTGGTGGAGATGGAACAGAGAGCTCAAGACAGCGCCACAAAGCTTGTCCGAACCAAACAACAGCTCAGGTGAACACAAATACCACACAAATGACATATTTCAGTTCTGCATCCTTGCAGCTGCTGTGTGTAATTTATACGTCATTAGTGGTACCAAGCAGAATTGCAAAAATAACATTTTGAAAAGGTTTACCAAACACTTTCCCCATCTGCCATTGTTCAGACAAAAAGGTAGCTCGATGCTGAAAGAAAGTGTTAACAAATGATCTACTTATAATTAAAGTATTTTGACATCTTAAACAGCATTTAACAGCAGTTTTTAAGGCTGTTCTGTGATTATGCAAGTTTAGTTTGAGCTTGCTAATAGCAAAAATTGAGACATGTAATCATGCTACTAAAGGAATCTTCAAGAGGAGGTTAAGGAGCTGCAGAAAAGGAAACAGGACCAAGAACACACTCTACAAGAAGTAGAGGAGGTCATTGCATGTCAAGATGCAAAGTTTCAAGAAGTCAACAGAAAGCTGGATAGAGCGACTGACAGGTGCAAATATAATTTCAGTTAATCACTGAATGCATACAATTTCTCTCTACTGAACTGTCTGTCTCTTGTTTATAGACTGGAAACTGTTGAGAAAGAGCTCAGAGAGACCCAGAGCCTGGAGGTGAAACTCCTTCAGAGCTGCAGAGAGACAGAAGACAGCTTAACACAACGCAAAACAGAACTGGACAAATTCAACACTCAGGTAAAACGTGTTAAGAAGCAGCACATTACTGAGTACAGCTCTGAAAATCACCACTCAGTATCACATACACACTACCATTCAAAAGTTTGATGTTACTAAGATTTTTTAAAATAAATTCCCTGTTGAATATGCTGCATATGCTGGTTAGGTATGTTTTGAAGCATGGCAGCTGGTTTATGCTGGTCCTTAGTTGGTCATGAGCTGGTTTAAGATAGTCCTGCCTGAGCTGGTTATAAGCTGGTCCAGAGCTGGAGCTAGTTTCATAGGACCAGCACTTGACCAGCTTAAACCAGCTGCCATGCTTCAAAACATTTTCAATAGGGTTGGTTCATTAAGCAAAGACTCATTCAATAATTCAAAAATGACAGTAAAGAAATATATAATGCAACAAAAAATGTATAAATGCCCGTCAAAAAATCCTGGAAAAAACACACTTTCTTTAAGCAGCACTACTACTTTCAGAAGATAATAATAAATGTTTCTTAAGCACTGCTGAAAATTCAGCTTTGCCATTACATTAATAAATTACATTTTAAAATATATAAAAATAGAAAACCGTTAATTAAAATTGTAATTGTGTTTTACTGTAAATCTACCCAAAGCTTTTTTGAACAGTATTACGTAGCTTTAAAGTATCAGTGTAACTTTGTGGGTGTCTTGTGTGGGGTACAGGTGGTGTTGCAGCAGGATGAGCTGTCTTTGCTGGACAGGAAGCTGGAGCAGTGGAAACAGGAAGAGGAGGTGTTGAGAGTTAGTGTGGAGCAGCACAGACAGGGCCTGTTGGATGTGCTCAGGCAGGGAGAAGAGGACGCCCAACTCTTACACCAACGCATTCAGGTTTTTCAAATGCATAAAATATTAGTGCAGTGTTTAAATATTTAGGTAATACTTTTTTATAAATATTTATGAACGGTCTGAATATGTGTAGGAACTCCGTGTGGATGTGCATTCTCTGGCCGTGCAGAAGGGAGAGCTGGACTCTCAGCTATCCGAGAGGAAAGCCAGACTGACACAGTATAAGAAAGATAAGCAGCAGGAGGAGGAAAACCTGCAGAGCCTCCGTTCAGCCATCAAAAAACACACAGCAGGTCTGTAACGATTGTGACCAGTTTGACATGTCATGACATCATTTTAAACATTGTTTGATGTCTGTATCAAACAACAGTGTGAGTTGCAGACGAGACGTGGAAAGGGAGTATTTTGGAAACCTGTTTCTGGCCAGTTGATGGAACAGTCACTTTCCATTGAGAGCCAATCGTGTGCTGTCATTAAATTTGAAATAACTAAAAACTCCCTGCACCTTCAAGAAGTACAAAACAAGATGCATAGACTGAAAAGATCCAAATAGACAAATATGCAAAAGGAAGACTGCACACTCTAATAATGAAAAAGCCACTATAAATGGCAAACATTTCAGTCACATGTGACCATTAAAATTTGGCATTTTGGTCTGGTTTTCTGTGATGTATTCTACATTATTGTAGCAAGTCAGTAAGTAATTTAACAGAGATGAGGTTATCCTGAAATATCCAGAGAGAGAAATTAAAAATTAAAAACTACTGCTTGTGGTGCAGCAATTGACAAATTACAAAAATAAGTCTGAATGAGTGGGAAAAAAACGGAACGGTATCTGTTTGGGAAATATTATGGTTCACCCAGTTAATGTTGAGAACTTGTGTGTTTAGAGCTAAGGCATGTGTTGGAAATGGTCCAGTTGGAGACTGGGGAATTAGAGGGAGTTAAGCTGCATCATAACCAGAAACTGGACCAGTTAGAGAAGAGCCAGGAAACTCTTCTAGAGGTCAGTCTTAAACATTTTTTTGTCTTTGCCTGTACTGTCTGGGCTGATGTTTGATGGGAAATTAATATGCGAGTTTCTTCTGCACAGGTGCGCGTGGAACTGCAGCATGTGCAGCAAGAGCTGCAGGAACAGCGTGGGGAGGCTGAGAGACAGATGAACCTGCTGGAGAGAGAGAGAGCAGAGCTGCACACCCTCCAACAGAAGAGCCTCGACCTGCAACAGCAAACCGACAAAGAGAGGAGCAGCCTGCAGGAACAGTGCAGAAACCTGGAAGCCAGGCGCATACATGCTCAGAGGTAGCATATGGAAAATTCAACAAAAAAACTCACATTTATTTGGAATTTTCTCTATAATCTTCATAAACTTTCGAGTCATATTGGAAACACTGCAGCATCAGTCAATCAACAATACCTATATTTTCATCCAATTTACAAATTTAATTTAGCAAAAAAAAAAATCCATCTTCCATACCCATTTATCTCAGCATGCCTAGGCCATAGACCCTGGACAAGCAAAAAATCATAAAGCATGACTTGATGAGTTTGATCTTTATGGTAAAGCTGAAATTGATTGTTTTGCTGTGGTTATTAGATGAGAACAAAACCTGAACTGAATTGAGCTAGATCAGGGGTGTACAATCCTGCTCCTGCACAGTTTAGCTCCAACTCTAGTTAAACACACCTGAACCAGCTAATCAAGGTGTTCAGGATTACAATGGAAGGCTGCATCCTTTCTAGTTCAGTCCTTCGGTGTAGGTTAGAGTCCCCCTCAGCATTAAGCGCTAGAATGAGACGGTCTAGGAGGATACACTTACAAAGCGCTTATTGTTAATGATATGATTACAGATAATAATCTAGATGTGTTGTGTTTGACAGAAACCTTGTTAAAACCTGACGACTACATTACTTTAAATGAGTCCACCCCCCCAAGATTATTGTTAAAAACTCGAGCCGCATCTGAAAGGTAAAGGGGGAGGAGTTGCTGTTATTTATAATAATATCTAATATCAGTATTACTCAGAAGTCTAGTTTCAAATATAATTCCTTTAAAGTTTTGGTGTTTTATGTAACGTTATGTAGTGTAATTGATAAATCCCATTTGACATTTGTGTTGGCTACTGTATACAGGCCACCAGGACACAATACAGACTTTACCAAAGAATTTGCTGAGTTAGTACTGACTCAAGGTGTGATATAAGTGTATTATGGTCAACTAAATCAAAGGCAGAACTGAGGTCTAACAGAACCAGTAGACCTGCTCCCTCTGTCAAAATCATGGGGATGAAGGCCTATCCACATAAACTTTCCTCGCCCACTTGACAAAGTGGAACTCACTTCAAAATGGTGGCAGGGATTCCCCTGAGGGGAAGTGCTTATGGAAGTTTGCGAGTTTATATGTCTAAAAGCAAAGTGGAACGTAGCCATCAGTTTGAGAAGCACCTCTAGAAACTTTCAGTCAAGTATGTTTGGGGCAGGTTGGCACTAAACTTTATCGGACACAGGCCCTCCAAGAGCAGGATTGGACATTTCTGAGCTAGATGATGACACTGTTTTCTCCAGAGCTGCTTTATAGCTTATTCGACTTGAATTGAATCAACATTGATCTGCCTCAAAGTTAAAGGGTTAGTTCACCCAAAAATGAAAATTCTGTCATTAATTACTTACCCTCATGTCGTTCGACACCCGTAAGACCTCCGTTCATCTTCGGAACACAAATGAAGATATTTTAGTTGAAATCCGATGGCTCAGACAGGCCTCCATTGGTACAATGCACTTTACACTCTCAAGTCCCATAAAAGGTACTAAAGACGTTGTTACAAAGTCCATCTCACTACAGTGGTTCTACAATAACTTTATGAAGCGACAGGAATAGTTTTTGTGGGCAAAAAAAAACTAAATAACGACTTATATAGTGATGACCGATTTCAAAACACTGCGTCATGAAGCTTCGAAGCGTTATGAATCAGTGAGTCGATTCAGCGGTTTGGATCACCAAAGTCACGTGATTTCAGCAGTTTGCCAGTTTGACACGCGATCCGAATCATGATTTGACTCACTGATTCATAACTCTTCGAAGCTTCATGATGCAGTGTTTTGAAATCGGTCATCACTATATAAGTGATGACCGATTTAGCGGTTTTTTTGCGTTTTTATTTAGCGATTTTTTTTTTGCGCACAAAAACTATTCTCGTCGCTTCATAAAGTTGTTTTAGAACCACTGTAGTGAGATGGACTTTGTTACGATGTCTTTAGTACCTTTTATGGGTCTTGAGAGTGTAAAGTGCATTGTGCCAATGGAGCCTCTAAAATATCTTCATTTGTGTTCCGAAGATGACTGGAGGTCTTACGGGTGTCGAACGACATGAGGGTAAGTAATTAATGATAGAATTTTCATTTTTGGGTGAATTAACCCTTTAATAATGGCACTTGTCTTCTGTAGAGCTGCTTATAGCTGAATTGAACTCATTTTTATAATTGAGCTTTACAGAATTATATATAATATTGAATTCTGTTTGCTTTATTGATCATGATATTGATTATTTTCCTGTTTATCACTGTAAAGCTGCTTTGTATATCTGTATTGTATAAAGCATTATATAAATAAAGGTGACTTGACTTGGTTTCAGGTGTTTGGAAGCAGCAGAGACGAGGTCGAGGGCAGCAGAAACAGAGCTGCTCAGACTACAAACTGAGCTGGACAAACTACAACAAGACCAGAAACATGCACATGATCTGTATCAAGAGATCAGCAGAGACACGACAGCCGCGCAGCAGCAGCATGAGGGTATCCACTCAACGGCCTTACTTTAACAATCAGCTCTTATGTGCTTATTTTAATGCACTGTGAAAAGAAACACTCTAAAATGCTTGTTTTACCCACAGAAGAGTTGAGCAGACTGAAGAAACAGCTGGTTGAATCTCAAACTCAGTTAGATGAGATCAGAGAGGTGAGTTTAAAGCAAAACACTGCATATCTAGCGGTTTTCATTTAGCCAAAAAAAGCACACAAAAAAAAACGTTTATTTAATAATCAGATAAAATAAAACAAATATAAAGTTGTGTATAAAAGTTTTATATAAAAAAACTTGTACCTAAAATGTTTTATGATATTAGATTATTTCTGCGTTTCTGATTTATTGATGTTTTTCAACAATTGAAACACTGATTGAGCCTTTACATGAAACTTGATTCTTTCAAGTACTGTTTTTTTCAACATACCTTCTGATGTTCAATCATGTTTTTTTGTGCTATAACTAGTAGTAAATGGGAAGAGAAAGCTGAGACTTTGTTTCATATCAAAAATAACAAAGCACAAAGTCTTTTACTATTAAAATAAGAAATCAATCAGTATTGTCAACCCAATCCTAGCGTCCACACAGCTGACATGTTTACCTGTTGTAGCTTATGCATGCACATTATGTGCACTACCGGTAAATAGATACTGACACAGTCAAAACCCGCCATTAGAAAAGCGCAAATTAAACATCACCATTTCCAAACTAAAATTTCTGTGCATCACTACATAGCATGAAAAGTGTTTCTTTTGATCATGTTTAGGAGGTGAAGGCTGCTAGAAGGCAGCGGGAAGAGCTTGTGAAGCAACAAAAGGAGCAAAAGGCTGAACTGCAGGAGAAAGAGGAGAAGATCAGGAGGAGACAACAGAAGCTAGACCGACTGGGGAAGAAGCTGGAGGAGCTCAAGGCGGAAGTAGCCATGAAACAGACACAGCTTGAAGAACATGAAAAGGTAAAGCGACACTATTTTTTTTCATACACTTGAAATAAACACATAAACTAGATTGTTGATTGTTGAAAGTTTATTTGCCATTTGTACTAGTACAGCAATACAGGTACATAGGAATTTTTGTAGAAAAGCTCTTCGAGTCAGCATTAAAATACAATACATAAAGTCAACATAGAAGACCAGCTAACAAACTACCCACAATACATAAACTACACACAATGAATAGACTTCACACAATAAATAGACTCTTGAGAAACAATTAACGGAAGAGCAGCACAAACCTATGTCAAGTAAACCCACACACTAAGATTTTTAATTTAAGATAAAAATTTAAAATAACATTATTGCACATTTAATTCAATTTAGTATTGAATACTGTCCCGAGATAATACGTATTATCAGTGCTATAAAACTATAATAAAACATTCTGTATTTAACAGAGACTGACACATGACCACAACACAGACTACCTCTCACATCTCTATATTAAAAATGACATGTTTGTTTCCTCTGCTATATCCTTCGCTATCAGTCTAATCGTCGCTGGGAAAAAAACTGTTATAAAACCGCACCCTGTGCGAGATAATACTGTCCAGTCTGCCATATCTCAAGTTATATGTTGAGTGTTTAGACCTGAACATTGAGTGTGTATCCTGGTGTGTATCCTTGAGAATATTCTTAGCTCTCTTCCTGCAGCGTTGTGTGTATAGGGCCTCCATAGATGGAAGATCCGATCCGATGATCTTCTGCGCGGTCTTTATGACCCTTTGGAGAGCTCTCCTTTCTGCCTGGGTAATGCTTTCAAACCATACAGTGATGCCATTTGTTAAGATGCTTTCCACAAGTCCTCTATAGGCCTGGATGAGTGGCTTGCGGCTAAGTCCTGCCTTCCTTAGCAGCCTGATAAAATAAAGCCGCCGTTGGGCCTTCTTCACTGTGACAGCAGTATTTATGGTCCAACTCAGATTTGATGACACATGCAGGCCCAGGAACTTGTGACTCTCAGCTTTTTCCACTTCAGTCCCCTTAATGATCAGTGGCTGTAACAAGGGTTTCTTCTGTCTAAAATCCATGATTAATTATTTTGTTTTATCTAAATTTATTAAGAATTAAGAATGAGGTCATTATCATCACCATAAGCCAGAATTTTGTCAACCAGCTACCTGTAACCAGTCTCATCCCCATCTTTGATCAGGCCCAGGACAGTTGATGAATGTTAGACGTGTTAAGTCCTGTTCACATCAACGACGTTAACTATAAATATATCTCTAAAGATATAGTTCTAAAAATCGTTGTCAATATTGAAGAATAGCAAGGTTCACACCACATATAACGATAATGGCACAGAGAAACGATATTGTTGGAATCACTTTCAGAACGATTTTATCCAGCTGATGAGCAATAAAAACATTGACAATCAAAATCCATCCTGATGTAACGAGCTCAGGCATTTAAAGTGACAGACAAGCACATGCTTAGAATAAACAGAATGATATCGTCCGCTGGTGTGGATGCTAATATACACTCACCTAAAGGATTATTAGGAACGCCTGTTCAATTTCTCATTAATGCAATTATCTAATCAACCAATCACATGGCAGTTGCTTCAATGCATTTAGGGGTGTTGTCCTGGTCAAGACAATCTCCTGAACTCCAAACTGAATGTCAGAATGGGAAAGACAATTTTGAGCGTGGCATGGTTGTTGGTGCCAGACGGGCCGGTCTGAGTATTTCACAATCTGCTCAGTTACTGGGATTTTCACGCACAACTATTTCTAGGGTTTACAAAGAATGGTGTGAAAAGGGAAAAACATCCAGTATGCGGGGATGTTTTCTTGGCACACTTTAGGCCCCTTAGTGCCAATTGGGCATGGTTTAAATGCCACGGCCTACCTGAGCATTGTTTCTGACCATGTCCATCCCTTTATGACCACCATGTACCCATCCTCTTATGGCTACTTCCAGCAGGATAATGCACCATGTCACAAAGCTCGAATCATTTCAAATTGGTTTCTTGAACATGACAATGAGTTCACTATACTAAAATGGCCCCCACAGTCACCAGATCTCAACCCAATAGAGCATCTTTGGGATGTGGTGGAACGGGAGCTTCGTGCCCTGGATGTGCATCCCACAAATCTCCATCAACTGCAAGATGCTATCCTATCAATATGGGCCAACATTTCTAAAGAATGCTTTCAGCACCTTGTTGAATCAATGCTACGTAGAATTAAGGCAGTTCTAAAGCCGAAAGGGGGTCAAACACAGTATTAGTATGGTGTTCCTAAAAATCCTTTAGGTGAGTGTAGTTATCTTTATAGTTATCGTTCTTGGTGTGAACAGGCCTTTAGAAAGGACGGTTCACCCAAAAATGACAATTCTGTCATCAATTACTTATCCTCCAAAAAGTCCATTATGGAGTTCTTTTACAATCTCCATTTTCAATTATAAAGTACTTGTATTTAAATGTTTGTGTTAACACTATATTTTTCAACTAAACATCGAAATAAATCTAATTAATAAACTAATTTAACCATGTAAACTAAATTACTGATCTAATTATTGATCTAAAGCCCACACTGTCACCGTATGGAAATTGAAATGAACTGATGACATCAAATGGCTATACAGCTGAATAAAATTAGGCTGCATTATTTTGCTGTTTAACACTGTAAAGCTGCTTTGAAACAATCTACATTGTTAAAAGCGCTATATAAATAAAGTTGACTTGACTTGACTTGACTTGACATACAAATTTCCAACCCATTATATGCAAAACAATTAATGACAAGAACAAGAAATATCTGTAATTAATGAATACAAATAAGATTTAAAAAAGTATTATAATGTACATATACTGTAATATATGTACAATGATGGTCTTTGATTATATTGATCAAGGCAGTAATTGCTTTCTGAGTGTGTGCAACTGAAAAATGAATTTTGCTGCAATTGATCATCTGGATTTTATCGGTTTCTAAATAAATGGAAAACTGTTGCAAGAGGTTAGAGAGTTTGTCAAAGTATTTCTCTCTCGCATCTTTTTGAACTTTTTGAAGCGTCAGAGTTTTGGCCTTTCAATGGAGGAACAAAAATCTTTTAGGTTTCTTTAAAACTATCTTTGTTTTTGTTCTGAATTTGAACAAAAGTCTTAAGTTGCAGTTACATTGGCAAAATTTTGCAGGAGAAAGGTAATTTGTCTATTGTAAAACTGTTGTAAAAATTGTAAAAATTCTGTTGGTTAAAGCTGCGAATTTGCGTGACCAACTGAACCTATTGCACAACTTGCGTTAGAAATTATTTTGCCCTCACACTTAATTCCCAGTCGTGTGGATTCCTATTAAAATGACAATTCAACATCAAAAATTCACTGAGCAATAGTAACTGTCCACACCATAAGGGTTTGACATGAGGGTGAGTAAATGATGACTGTATTTTCATTTTTGGGTGAACTAACTTTAAAATTCTTTTAAAACCATTATGTCTATGATATGATGTAAGTGACAATTTTCTGGGAGTAATGAGGTTATCATATTTGTGTCCTATGGGTAGATCATGATGGTACAGCAGCAGCAGAGCATTGATCTGGAGCAGCAGCACAGGCTGAAGCAGCAGAAGCTGCAGGCAGTAGACAGAGCTCTGGCCCTGAGGCTAGATCGGATGGAGCAGGTCGCAGCCGCAGCAGCTGAAATGGACCTGCAGAGGGAGCACAAACAGTGTACTGCACTACAGAAGCAGGTGGATAAACTGGGTGAGCTGCATTACCACATGTTCCCTTACATTTAGCCTGGTGAGCAGAGCGACTTGCCTTTAAGTACTGAAGTGTGAGTGTGTGTTCAGAGCAGAAGGTGTGTGAGCGGGACATCAGACTCCAGCAAGCTGTTGAGGAGACTCGTCGCCTGCAGGATGCTTTTCTGTCTGACAGGACCAGCACTGAAGGACATCAGGAGGCCCAGAGGAACCACAACCGCACAAACAAGCAAAAACTGCTGGGAGTGGAAAAGGTGATTGGCAGACGGACCCATTGGTAGTACACTGGCAGTTTAATGGGCACTGGAACGGTTGCCTAGGTGCTATAGAACACCATTAAAGAGAAAATGTACGCAAAAATTCAAAATTCTGGCTAACTTTCTTCTTTGCAACATGAAAGAAGATATTTTAAAGAATGACTCCGTTTTCTTTCATTATATCACAAAAAATATCTTCTGATATATGTATCTTCATACCGTTTATTCCAGTGTTGTTTTAGCATTATTTATATAGTTTAATAGTATTTGTGCATTTTATATTTGTTTTTTAATTTAAAATTTTAGTTTTATTATGTAGTAATTTGATGTGCTTTTGTCATTTGTATTAATTTTAAAATCAAGTTCAAACTTGGATTCTGGCAAACCGTCCGGCGCCTCAGGAGGGGGAAGCAGTGCCCTACCAACGCTGTTTACAGTGGCGATGGGCGGCTGTTGACCTCAACTGGGGATGTTGTCGGACGGTGGAAGGAATACTTCGAGGATCTCCTCAATCTCGCCGTCACGTCTTCCATTGAGGAAGCAGAGGCTGAGGGCTCAGAGGAGGACTCGTCCATCACCCAAGCTGAAGTCACCGAGGTGGTCAAGAAACTCCTCGGTGGCAAGGCACCGGGGGTGGATGAGATCCGCCCTGAGTACCTCAAGTCTCTGGATGTTGTGGGGCTGTCTTGGCTGACACGCCTCTGCAGCATCGCGTGGCGGTCGGGGACAGTGCCTCTGGGATGGCAGACCGGGGTGGTGGTTCCTCTTTTTAAAAAGGGGGACCGGAGGGTGTGTTCCAACTATAGGGGGATCACACTTCTCAGCCTCCCCGGGAAAGTCTATGCCAGGGTACTGGAGAGGAGAATTCGGCCGATAGTGGAACCTCGGATTCAGGAGGAACAGTGTGGTTTTCGTCCTGGTCGTGGAACACTGGACCAGCTCTATACCCTCTACAGGGTGCTGGAGGGTTCATGGGAGTTTGCCCAACCAGTCCACATTTGTTTTGTGGATTTGGAGAAGGCATTCGACTGTGTCCCTCGCGGCGTCCTGTGGAGGGTGCTGGGGGAATATGGGGTCCGGGGTCCTTTGCTGAGGGCTGTCCGGTCCCTGTATGACCGAAGCAGGAGTTTGGTCCGCATTGCCGGCAGTAAGTCAGACTTGTTCCCGGTGCATGTTGGACTCCGGCAGGGCTGCCCTTTGTCGCCGGTTCTGTTCATAATTTTTATGGACAGAATTTCTAGGCGCAGCCAAGGGCCGGAGGGTGTCAGGTTTGGGGACCACACGGTTTCGTCTCTGCTCTTTGCGGATGACGTTGTCGTGTTGGCCCCTTCTAACCAGGACCTTCAGCATGCACTGGGACGGTTTGCAGCCGAGTGTGAAGCGGCTGGGATGGGGATCAGCACCTCCAAATCCGAGGCCATGGTCCTCAGTCGGAAAAGGGTGGCTTGCCCACTTCAGGTTGGTGGACAGTTCCTGCCCCAAGTGGAGGAGTTCAAGTATCTAGGGGTCTTGTTCACGAGTGAGGGGAGAATGGAACGGGAGATTGACAGACGGATCGGTGCAGCTTCTGCAGTAATGCGGTCGATGTACCGGTCTGTCGTGGTGAAGAAAGAGCTAAGCCGCAAGGCGAAGCTCTCGATTTACAGGTCAATCTACGTTCCTACTCTCACCTATGGTCATGAGCTTTGGGTCATGACCGAAAGGACAAGATCCCGGATACAGGCGGCCGAAATGAGCTTTCTCCGCAGGGTGGCTGGGCGCTCCCTTAGAGATGAGAGATGAGAAGCTCAGTCACTCGGGAGGAACTCGGAGTAGAGCCGCTGCTCCTCCACATCGAGAGGGGACAGCTGAGGTGGCTCGGGCATCTGTTCCGGATGCCTCCTGAACGCCTTCCCGGGAAGGTGTTTCGGGCATGTCCAACCGGGAGGAGGCCCCGGGGAAGACCAAGGACACGCTGGAGGGACTATGTCTCCCGGCTGGCCTTGGAACGCCTCGGTGTCCCCCCGGAAGAGCTGGAAGAAGTGTCTAGGGAGAGGGAAGTCTGGGCATCTCTGCTTAGACTGCTGCCCCCGCGACCCGGCCCCGGATAAGCGGAAGAAGATGGATGGATGGAAGTTCAAACTAAAACAGAAATAAAATAATTACATTTTATTTCTTCCACATGAAATTTTATTTTATTTTATTTTACGTTTTTCATCAAATAATATTTTATTTTTGCTTCATTTCAGTTAACAAAAATGATTTTTTCATAGTTTAAGTTATTTATAACAACATTATAAACTTCATTAAGCTGATATTTGGCCCAAAAATATTTATCAAGTCCAACATTGGCTCACTTGGCCAATGAATTAACCCAAGTGGTAGTGAAATGAGACTGCCATATTTCAGAAAGCAGTAATCCAGTAGTATTAGACTGTACGTATGATACTGTTGTGAATTGGTATATTGTGCTGGCTTTATTGTTTTAACATTCCTTTATTTTGCAAAGTCTTAAGTCAGCTCCGGCTGCAAGTTTTTCTTTAGTTTATAGCTGACAGACTAATTTGAGCTTGTTTCAGGAGCGTGTACGGCTCCAAAGGGACCTGCTGACTGTGGAAAAAGCTGCTCAAGAAAACCATAAACAAGTCAGGACGCTGCAGGAACAGCTCAGCACCATTTCCCAAGAGCTGCTCTGCCTCAAAGACACGGTACAAACAGAAAATAGTATTGTAAAACACCACATCTGTTTGCTGTTATAGATCTGTTCTAGATATATATATTAGTTGTTCTACTTGTTTGGGCTGTAATTATTTCTGAAGCACGTGATGTTACTGTACATGGTTATCAGTGAGAAAGATGAATGACTGTCATGTGCCTCTCTCAGCTGCAGAGCCAAGAGGAAGGAAATACTCAGCTATGTGAAATTAAGGACAGCGTGCACTCCATGAGGTCACAGATGAAAGCGGAGCTTGACAGTGGGGTGAGGGAGCTGGAGTCGCCCTCTAGCGCCTCCTCAGACACAGACAGCCTGAAAGAAAACCATCCTGGTGTTAAGCTCTCCTTGGGGAATCCAGCATACAACACTAAGGTGAGCCTTTTCATAAGCACCTCTTAAATTGCTGTGGATATTAGAGGGCCTTGAGTCAAAAAGGTTGTCAACCACTACTCTAAAGTAACATTTACTCAGCATTGTATCACTGAACAGTCTGATTATTCTATCCATGGAACACAGAGGGAGCTCCAAAACGGATAAAGCAGTAGCTCATTTAACTTGTGCCCCATTTTCTTCAGCTCTTAAATGAATTTTCTGCTTCTGCAGTTTCAAACCTGGCACATTTGCAAACTGTGTTTTGTTAATCAGTAGTTGAGATTAAATCAACAGGGTTAATGTTGATCATTTGCTACAAACAGGATGAACAGTGGCGAGGGGACGCACTGAGAGAAAGACTAAGGCAGCAGGAGGACCACCTAAAGGTAGCGCAAAGTTAATCAGGATCTGAATTTCTTGATCATTTGATAAAGCATTCTCGGAGGGCCACTATCCTGCAGAATTTAGCTCCAACCCTAATCAAGCACACCTGAACCAGCTAATCAAAGTCTCCAGGATTAGCTACTAGAAATGTCTAAGCAAGTGTGATGGGATAAGTTGGAGTTAAACTCTGCAGGACATTGGCCCTCCAGGAGCAGAATTAGACACCTCTGTGATAAAAATCTTTGGGCTTATGTGAGTGTCTGTCCATGGTTTCCAGGTTCAACTGCGCAGTCGAATGTTCTCCCAGCAAGAAGCTCTGAGTCAGCGTAGACTGCAGACGGAAGGCAGCATTCAGGGTCTGCGCAGAAATGTTGACAAACTGGACCAGCTCCTCGGCAACTCTTCCAAAGACTCCTCTTATTTGATTGACCTGGAATCCCTGTAAGGGATCAGAAAGGGATCGCCAACTGACAGTTCTGTATTTTGACATAAGCAAATATTTGTATATACAGAATATACATTATAAAAGCAGGTGGTTACATGAGTACAGTCCAGAGGAGCTGTTTGATTAAATTCCACAAGACAGTTTCAATGACTTCCTGCTTTGATTAGGGCAGAGGCTAGATCCACACTTTACTAACAAGGAAACTGAAACTTGAGGTAAAAATAAGATGGTGAAAGTTAATTCTCTACCTCTGATTTGTTGCTTTATGAAATTATTTTTAACAAGACTGTTACGTGCCTTTGCTCATGTTAAAGTAGACAATGTCTTGTGAATGTTTTGTTAGTGTTTACAGTGGAAACCGATGCAGGAAGGAAGGTTTCATGCTTCATTATGTGATGCACAAAAAGAGGTTGTGCTTGGGAGGCAATTTGTTCATTTTTACATGACTAGTCCAAAATGATATTGTATTCAAAACCAAGATATGCAGAGTATTTATTACAGCACTTCTCTTTTATATACAGTTTGCCTCAAATACAACTTAAACGAGTGTCCAATACAGAACCTTGTTTCTTGTCTGGTTTCTCATGTTCCAAGATGTATTTCATTATTGCTCATCAGTGATGCCTCAGTGCGATTGTGTATGTGGACAAAGACGCAAGTCTACAGTATTGTCTTTATTAACATAATTACAAATAAAAGTCACTTACAGTCAGAAGACATACTTGAGTTTAAGAGCATAAGATATTTTGCAGACGTCATTAAGATGTGAAAAAGCAAGAAAAACAAATTAAAAGTGGATTTTCAGTTTACAAAACATCTAAAATCTACCGTAATACACAAAGTTTTAAAGAAAAATCATATTTGGAGTGCTTGTTTTTGCCTTTTTATCGGTCCACTGCAAATGTGCATCTATGGAAAAAGAAAACTGCTGGTTGTTGCATCAGCCCATTTTATGTTTTTACAAGCTGCTGTTCTAATCAGATCTGGGCTGAATTTTCCCACAATATTTATCATGCTGTGGTGGCCTGTTTGTTACATATTCATAAATTGTAGGGTTTTAATAACTCCCTTTGGATTGGGGGAAAACCATGATGCCTGTAAAAGCAGTCGTATCGTGCATCATGCTTAAGAAACCTTCAAGAAACTCAGCTCAGCGCAAAAGATGGTCAGTGTTTTGGAAATCAATTTAATGGAATGTTTTGAAAAGGCAAAATCTCTTTTACAAGTGAATCGCTGGAATTCTTTCGATAAAAGCTACATGAGAATTATGAATAAAACGGGCAGCACATCAGAGTGAACAAAAGCAAATCATAAGGCAACTGAAATTATCAATGTAAAAACAATATGAATATCCTGATATGATGACGATTTGCAGGGCCTGAAGATTTGATGCATATTTATCCTGCTGATCTGTTTCTTAAGCTACTGTGATGTTGAATAATTAACAGACGCTCAAAAACAGCCCGAAAGGGGATCTGAAACCTTGTTGACTTAAGATCTTAACAAAAAACCAGCACCAGGCCCTCGGAAAAACCAAATCAAAACTGCAAAGTGCGGAAAACATTCTTCAGGACCTAAAATGTCCCATCCTCTTCAATATATTACTATAACAGTTACTTAAGTTAAAATAACTGTCTGAAACAACCAAAGCCATAGTTGATTTTTTTTTTTTTTTTTTTTTACAATGGACCTTCCATTGAGATTCTTCTCAAAACAATACGAATCTTGTATAGTACATGTATATTATTTCCTGAATAGGTACAAACAGGGATAAATATTTGGTGATTGGATGTGAACTGCAAAAACTAATTTAAAACAGAATACAATATTTCAGTTTTAGATTTTTAACAAAATGTTACATACAATGTTGATGCATGTCCTCCTGATCACTTCAACACGAATAAGGTTTGCCAATATTTCTGTTTCATTTACATTACTCTAGTATTCAGACAGCTCCTGTACATGAGATGTTTAGTTTATAGTTATGCACATCACGTCTGTAAAGGATAAACCCAGCATTTCTTCAGTTTATCAACAATCATCTTCTCTCTTCGGGATTAGTGTTCAGCGGAGGAGCAGTCCTCCCTTGAGTGCTTAATGAGAGCACTGGGATGTGTGCGTATGAGAAACAAGCAAAACAACTGAGGGAAGGCAGAGGAGAAGGGGAGGTGGGAAAGAACAGAGCATGAATTATGTTACACCTCCATCAAGCAGAGCCATCTAACCCCAGTCTCCATGAGCAATCATACTGGAAGGGGAAAGACTTTTACATACAGAGGGAGGCAGAGGTGGGATCTGGGGTTGGGGGAGGAATAGAGAAAGAGAGAGTGAAGTCTCCATGGTCATTAACAGCTGCAACCCTCCTTCTGAGGCTGTGCGTCGCTGCTGAGCCGCCCACCCTGGGGGGCGGTAGGCTTATGCTGGACCCCTGACTCAGCTGCGTTCAGGTCCAGGCTGCCGTCTTGAATGTTCTGGTAGATCTTCTTTGCGGCTTCAAGGAAAGCATCCTCCACATTCTCACCTCTGTTGGACAGACATATGCAGAGATGCTAAAGAGAACTGAAATCACACTGGGAATTTGCTCTGAATGGCAGATGTTCTAAAGGCCACTTACGTTTTTGCGCTTGCCTCAAGGAATAACAAACCTGTTTGAAAAGATTGTAGATGTGAAACTGAGTGTGGGGTGTATGGCAATGTATTAGCCTTGCAGTCAATTTAACAGTGAACCAATTTATCATTTTGATCTGAGCATATCAATTAACAACAACAATAAAGGGCTAAATTAGTGGTTTTACCACAAGTCGTTTTGTTATTCCAGAAGTTGTTCTATATTCCAGAACTGTATGTTCTTCAATACAAGCAATGGTTATCAAGGGAAAAATCTAAAATATAATTTGGGTTTTTTTTAGCATTTTAATTTAAAATTAGATTTAAAGATTTAATAATCATTTATTAATTTAAATTACAACCACCATACCGTTTTCTTCAGCAAACTGCTTGGCCTCTTCATATGTAACATCACGCTGGGCTTCCAGGTCTGCTTTGTTACCAATTAGAATGATCACCTGAGGAAAGATTCAGATTGTCTTACACAGGCCCAAGTTTGGTCTTCATACATATTTTAACTGCAGATGTGGTTTGCACGAAGCCCCAAAACCATTTAAAAAGCATATTCCTCCGGTTTCACAGACAAGGCTTAAGACTAGTCCCAGACTAAAATGCATGTTTGAGCCATTTTAACTGAAAGCAACTGGCTCTGACATATCTTAAAATATCTCAGTGCCATTATTTTGTCTCAAGATGCACAACAGTAATGTTTTTTTCTAAGACATGTTTATAAAAGCTACCTAAATGCGCTAATTGAACTACGGCCTAATCCTGGCTTAGTCTAATGGTGCGTTCACACCGGACGCGATTCGCGCGAGTGATTTACATGTTAAGTCAATGCAGAGACGCGAAATGGCATTCGGCGGCGCGAATGACGCGAATTGAGCGTTTTGAATCGCTCAAGTTGAAAAATCTGAACTTTGGCGGATATTTCGCGCCGCGTTAACCAATCATGAGCTTGCTCTAGTAGTGATGCATTTACAAGCGGAGGCAGAAATCCGAACAACAATGGAGGACAAGATAATCGTGGCCGTATGTGGATACCCGGAGCTGTATGATACATCATCCTATCACTATAGGAATAGGAATAAAAAGGATCTTGCTTGGAAGAAAGTGAGTGAGGAGGTCGGACAGTCAGCTACCCTCTCAACAAAATCTATGTCAGCCATTTCACAACAAGACTGGAGCAGAAAAAAAGAGCCAGAGCCAGCAGCAAATGTGAGAAGGACTAGCCGAGGAAAGGCGGGTCTCGCCGGGTAAACGAGCGTGGAATGTCACTGATCGCCTGGATCTCACAACTCCGAAAATGCCAGATAAAATGCTCACATAGGCACTCTTTTTATAAATTAACCACAGATTTGACAGGGTTCCCACTCTTTCATGAACACCAGATTCAAGGACTTTCAAGGACTTTTTAAAGCACCTTTTATTTTAAATCAAGCACAATAAATACGATAAAGGTGGGTGTGTTACTGCCAATTTATCAAATACATACTGTACCTGTGTCTATCATTAATGCAGTAACGCTAAGGCATATACTGACAACTAAAATACAATTTCTAATGAGGAAAACTGTCCAATTTTACAAAATCCAGTGAGGAAAGAGGCTGGTGTACAAGAGCGAGCGAGTTTTAATGAGAGATGCAGCTCTCTTATTCCTGCTTTTAACATTTTTTTCACTCTAGTTTTTGTTTTCTTTTTTTATAAATCATTACTTAATTAAAACATCAAAATATAGAGATAATAATGTATACATGAATTTTCCAAGTAAATGAAAAGATATGGACAAGTTAATTGTTAGGCATAAAAAACGTGCAAAATTATTTATTAAATCACCTGTACATGTACCTTTTTAAAAATCAATTTGAAGGCTTTTAAGACCTGCACATATTTTATATTAAACATATATAATAACGGCCCATTTCAAATGTTAACGTGCTTTTCTTCTTTTTATTTTTTGAGCGGTGATGAAATATTGCTCTTGTAAATACTTGCCAGCATTTCAGTAATGAAAGTCTAGATCTTTAAAATGCATCAAAATTACAGCAAAGCGCAACCGTACGGTGCTCTGCAGGGGTCAAAAAGGATATAAACAGTGAATTTTGAAGTGATCTCATCTTGAAAACTCAGAGATGTGGATTCGGACGGCAATGAAATGACCACCCGACCTTGGTGTTTGTCTAAAACAGTGGGTAATTCGGCCGGGGATTTTTACGCGGGTGATGGGAGAAAAACACTGACATTCTGGATTCGGACGGCAATAAAATCCCAGACTAGCCCCTGACAATGATGAAAATACCTCACGACCCCACGAGAAACAATTACCATCCGAATAGGGCTTTTGACAGTAGATGGTGCTTATGGAACAGCAGAAATATATTGAAATAGCTTCCTCCCATAATGCTGTTTTGTTCTGGCTTTGGCAGCGCACGAAGGCCAATTTTTGTAATAGCACCATGCTACTCTAACAAAATGCAGTTCATGCTTAATTCAAGCACTTTCAAGGACCTATGTTTGTTTTCAAGTACTTTCCAGGCCTTGAATCCATGTGTCTGAAATTCAAGAACTTTCAAGTACTTTCAAGAAGCGTGGGAACCCTGATTTGAGCTTTAAACAACTATATTATCGCCTGAAAATTTCTTTAAACTACGTTTTGTCACACATTAATAGTTTTTTTACAAAAAAAGACGTCAAGTGACCGAGACGAGCTGGCTCATATAGGCTCATATAGAAGCCCCTCCCATGACGCAAATTTGCATCTGTTGTGTAGTTGTCACACGCGAATTTCACGCGTGAATGAAGCGAGTAAACTCAAAATGTTCAAGCGTCCACCTTCGCACGATTTGCGTCCAGTGTGAATGCCACATAAGCCCTGTCTTTGAAACCAGGCCCGTGCGTACCAAGTTATTGTTAAAACTGAATGATCTTACAGTATTGGGGTTGGTGAGATTCCTGGCATCAGTCAGCCAGCTGCTGAGGTGGTTGTACGTGCTTCGCCTGGCAAAAAAAACACAAATATTCACCTTGCTGCTTATATAATAAGAAGTGCAGTTCAAAAGATAGCATTGAACCTCAATGCGATCAGAGCAGAATATTGGTTTACCTGGTGATGTCATACACCATGAGGGCCCCCGCGGCTCCTCTGTAGTAGCTGCGTGTAACAGCACGGAATCTCTCCTGCCCTGCCGTGTCCCAAATCTGAAGCTTCACCTTCTGCCCGCTCACTTCAATAATCCGTGTGCCAAATTCAACACCAATTGTATGAGGACAGTCAGCCATAACTAAAAAGATAAAGTAGAAGTTATTCAAGTAAAATAACTTTTGTGAAGTGTCCTTGTTTAAAATAACGGCAAAAGCTTTGTAATAAATAATCAACATAAAAAGGAAAACATTGTAGTATGTGGTCAAAAATTTCTATTTTTCTAATACATATACTGACATACTCTTTTTCTGCAATCTCTACACACTGATACCAGCTGTGCTTTTCTCTGTCCCTCTTCTCTCTGTTGCGCTTGGTGTTTCAGAGCATAGCGAGTAGCTCATGATCTGGTGTTTTCAGCATGTAAGAACAGCTCAGTTCACAGTAAATGCTGCAAACCCCATCTTTGTATGTGCTCTGAGTTTAACATGCATCTGGGAATGCAGTATGCGTAGGTTACGCTTTTTCACAATTGCATAATCTCCATTTTTGTGGACAGGTGATTGCAGCACTTCAACAAGATTTGTTATTGGAAGTGTTAGTAAACCTGTTGTCAAAAACGTAAAGGGCTTCCCTACAGTTCTCTGCCAAAATAAAATATTTTAGGGTTTAACTCTTGCAAGTGAAGATATTAAGGGTACTTTTACACAACAACGATGTACTAAAAACAGAAAATGTGTTCCTTTGTTTACAGATGACAATCTTATCAAAATGATCTCTGTTCACAGGGATCCGTATAAACGACTAAAAATCCTGCATTATGCATGCCAGGCCAGTAGTTGGCGATGTCACTTTGTAAAATAATATGCATATATTAGAAATTCCAGTATCATGACAAAAATGTATGCAGTATTAGTCTGTGAATAAGCACTGCTAAAGGTGCAGTAAGAGATTTTTGAAAAACGTTGTTGAAAAGTGGATTGGACAGAGCACCAAAACACACGTGTGGCCAATCAGCAGTAAGGGAGGAGAGAGAGCTCAGTGCACAAAACAGACATTAGCAGAATGACTATAGAGAGAGATGGCTAAAGAGGAAATACTAAAGAGGAAATGGCCAGGGGAATATAACTTTAAAAAGAAGGGTTATTATCAAGCAAGAGGCATTAAAGTCCCAGTGAACCGGAAGTTGCAACTGATTTTATTTCAGTGCTGTGATTTCCAAGCGAAACGGAATATTGAATGGAGGGCAGAGTTTCACTTCAGCGCTCCTCCTCTCCATCTCATGCTCATAGCAGACTAACGGTTGGAGGGGAGTGGTTAAGGGTATTCAAACCCAAGCTGTCGCATAGTCTTCATCGGAAAGGGAACGCCATTCAAGACCAGAAGTTACTTTTCAGATTTTTATTAAAGATTACCACGGCAAACTATTTTTTTTATGTGTATTAACTTGCACGGATTAATTGTTCATCCTAAGACCTGTAATGTGGGCTAACAAAGTAAATAAGATCGATTTTGATTTCATGAGGACTTTAATATCAGAGAAGCGGGAAGGCCTGAAAACGGACACAGAGGTTGCTTTATTTCTTCTCGATACACGACTAACTCTGGTTTTGCTGCGTTTGACAGAACTAAGATATGCCATCTTTTGTTTGAATATAATATCTACTTCGCTTGTTTTTTTAATTTGTATTAAAGCTCCTCCACCGCCCGTTAAGTGAGATAGCATACTCTTAATATATTTTTTTCTTTTGGTTCCTCTTTTAGTGATCGCCCTTAATCTTGTCACATTTGTAATATTAGTTTGACTTGCGTTATGTAGTAAGCTGTTCATGAAAATACTAAATAACAATTAACAGCTAAATAACAATTAGACATTCAACCTGTATTACCATAGAAACATAAACTGCTTTCACTTATTGATGATGACATCATACCCTTGGGCAGCAAGCACAGTAGATTCTGCCATAGTCGTTGCTTGTGTTGCATAGCATGTAACTGAATGTGGGGGGCGGAGGCATCAAGATGGGTGTGTGATCTTTTTAAGTAGGGGCGTGGTTGATTTGGTGATTTAAATATCAACAGCATTTACCAGAAATCGCTTACTGATTCCTTGTCTATTAATACCACCTTTGGCACTTACATTTCTTTTCTGTGAACTGGTGGAGTAAACATGACTTTCCAACCCCCATGTCACCTATAAAGACAACAAATAATTGCACACATATTTGAGCCAAACCAAATCTCCAAAAATGAAATAAATATTATGCAACATCTATATAACACACACATTATTATTATATATATATATATATATATATATATATATATATATATATATATATATATATATATATATAGGAAAACAGACTGCTCACTTACCAATAATGATATATTTAAAAATATAGGAATAGTTATATGGTGCAGTCGTCATGTTTGCTTCTGGAAAGCAGAAAGAAAAATGATAGAACGCTTAAAATTACGTTAACTCATAAACAGTCTAAATAAATCAAATATACAGCATTCACGGCAACAAAATAAAACCACATTGACAGCAATCAAGCGGCACTCAGCTGACCGGCTGTCCTACTATTGTCTAAAGACACATTTCCCTTTTTCTCCACATGATCACCTAACCTCGGCAATGAGATATCAAGAAAAGGAAAATTCATGATAATAATTATGTATAGATGAAAATTAAACACGATAGTTATGCAAATCGAAATGTATACAGGCACAGCGTAACATGACTCTGATCTAAAGCAGCATAAACACTGCTGCAACACTACAATCAGCCAGCGCCATGACTGACTAATCAGCTAATCACACACTCCTGTCAAATGTTTCACAGCTATAAGCTAGACCGCACCTAATATAATTCACTTCAAAGTAATGTTTTAAAGCATAGCCCGTTTGCGTTTCCGTGTCGCATGTTACACGATAAATGTGTTAATATTGAGCATTAAAGGGCTAGCTAGCGTTAGCTGACCTCGCGCTGAACCAACCAAACCCAGAGATGCTAACGCTAACAGCTATTCCCAAAAATGAGGCACGTAAGGCATTGAAAACAGTGTCAGTCGTTAATATCAAGCAATTCTGAAACGCAGTATGGTAGAAATGATCTTGTGCTGTGTGTATCCTTTACCTAAAATATAAATTCAAGTGGTTTTTGGAGGTTTGTGTTGGTTATCGGCGTGTGTGAGCCGTCCGGTCGCTTTCTTCCTCTAAAAGTGCTGCTGCGATGAAAACAGTGACAGCAGCGACCTCTACTGAAGCAACAGCACACTGCACTACTCACCTGGAGATACAACATACAGGCACACACAGGACCAACGGTGCTTCCTCAAAAATGGATGAGAAAAATAATTGTCAGTTTAGGAACAAAACAAATACAAAATATGAGATCAAATAGTATTTAATCAACTGCTTTTTCTAAAATGACACTATCCAACAGCAAAACTAGCATTTAGGGAAGACGTTTTTTGTCAAAAAAGCCAAAAAAGTTATTTTTCCACAATGTCAGATCGAGGCAAGTTGCTATACGTATTTTAAATGTTATAAATGTAATATAAATGTTTATAAACTTTTCATAATTTGTTGGCCTGGGTGCATTTTAGCTGTTTCATGAAATGTAACTTGCTCTGTGCACGAATCCCAGACTACACGTTGTTTTCAGCCATTTTAAACCTCATGGTCTTCATGGAAACACGTTAACAGCTAAATCATTGCAAACATTTAATGCACATTTAAACCTAAATTATATTATAACTGTCATTTAATATTAAACCGTAAACTCTGCACTATATTTTTTTTTTCCTGAAAGAAACGACAAGACAAGTGGCGCTCACTGCAGTTAAAAAAATTTAAAAAGACGTCTAGCTCCACCTCTCTGGACGTTTAATGGGTTGGGTCAAGAAGGGTTTCATATGCAAATGAAACACACCTGTGGAAGATATGTTACTGGGTTGGGGAAGCTCACTGCTCAAACATACAGCTGTCGCCCCAGACTCATCTGCTGATAATACCTTAAAAGAAAAATTTACCCAACAGGTAGGCCTAATATATATTTTGAAATCATTCTTACCTATTATGTTTTTGTTATGAGAGTTAATTCCTGATACAGTCACATTTCAGTGTATTCTAAAGTATCAGTGTAAGCAACCGTATTTATAGGTATCTTCTTGGGTACTAAAAAAGTGTGTGTATTTTAATTGCTTTGCACTTATGATATTGTCGCTGTAGTAACCAATTAAATGCATTTTATGTCAGATTACGTCAGCAGAGCAACTTTTACCTTTAACCTTGTACCATTGTCTACTCCTGAATGACATACAATGGCAAGTTTTAGGGAACGGGTAAGTGTCCTAGGGTAGTGGTGTGTTATTGCAACTCTTCAGGAAGTGAGAGAGACCCACCCTTTCTGAGTCGTCTTTTTTTCCAGTGGGGGTGGAAATATCTGCCTGGTGGCACCATTACCAGGAGAGAAGTTTGATTGCAGAAGCATTAGAACAATGTTGAGATGTAAAAAAAAAAAGTGTTCTAGACATATAGACAAGAACTGCTTTTGTTCTTTCTGATGATTATGTATTTCATGGAAAATAAAGAACAAAGTACATCACCCTTCCTCTATTTTTTTCAACATTAGATCATGTGGAACACAAGTATGCAAAATATGGCTGTTGTATATAATTATTATAATAGTTGTTTTTTTTCTAACAGCACCATGGTCTACCACCCTGAATTTGAGAAAGCAGGAAAGCAGGCAGGTCTGCAGGTATGGAGGATTGAAAACATGGATTTGGTGCCTGTCCCTCTGAATCTTCATGGTGGGTTCTACACGGGTGATACCTACCTCATCCTCAATACCATAAAGCACAAGTCTGGGAGTCTACAATATGACGTTCACTTCTGGATAGGTAAAACTGTGGTTAACGTACATCCACTGTGAGCACTTTTATTGAAAACTTGTTTATGAAAATTGTTAAATGGTATCTCCAGGTGATGCATGCACAATGGATGAGAGTGGGGCAGCCGCTATCTTCACCATCCAAATGGATGATTTCCTTGGAGGAAAACCCATCCAGTACAGAGAAGTCCAGGGATATGAGTCAAAAACCTTTGTAGGCTACTTCAAATCAGGCCTTAAATACATGGTAGGTAGAGTTATTATATTTACAATGTTTGATGCTCAAAATGTATTTGGATACTTAGTTCATAACAACCACAGATGTCATTTTTCTTATCAAACTGCTTTTTATTCCTCCAGCAAGGTGGAGTTGCCTCTGGATTCAAACACATAGCTTCTGGTGCGAGTGTGAAGCGTGTGCTCCATGTGAGTGGCAGACATGTAATCCGGGCCATTGAAGTCCCTGTGAGTTGGGCCAGCTTCAACCAGGGTGATTGCTTCATCCTAGACTTTGGACAGGTGAAAGATATTAATTAATGTTCTGCTTCTCTCTTTTGCATTTTATCATATTGTATCCTATGTATTCATGCTAGTTCTCTTATTCTTGTATCAGGAGATATATCAGTGGTGTGGATCCAAGTGTAACCAGTTTGAAAGACTGAAGGCCACCAATGTTTCCAAAGATATTCGTGATAATGAGCGTTGTGGGAGAGCAAGACTTTTTGTATGTGAAGAAGGATCAGAGAATGATAAGATATTAGCGGTTAGTACAACACAAGGAGTATGTTTCCTTCACTTATTTTTGATATAGGTTAGTGTCTTAAGGCTGGAATACACTATACAACTTATAAAATCAGAACAGATCTTAAGGGTAGGGACACACCAAACCGACGCCAAAGAACTAGCGCTGATGAAAGCCGACGTGTTGTCGCCTGCGTTGGGGACAAAAAGCTGCACTTCAACACAGAGAGAAATACTATATTAAAATATTCGCCCAAGAACACTCTCAGGTAAGATGATGTAAAATTAGAACAGTAATGTATCTGTACCGTTTTGAATTCTTTGCTTGCCATTTTGCTCATTCACTAAGCTGAACAGCCAATCAGAGTTCTCTCTCACCGACGGCCCGACACCGATTCTACATGCTGAGTCAGCCCAAAAAAACCCAGATGGCTTCCGACTAGTGCAAACGGTGCGGAAAAACGGTGAATGATCAAAACTGGCCCAGCGTTGCCCAACATCGCTTGGTGTGTACCGGGCTTATAACCCTAGACATCATACAAATCAGGGAAAAAGTCATGTAGTGTATTCCAGCCTTTAGTAAGTATTCAGTGTTTTGTTTTGAATGTGAGTGCTCTACTATATTTTATCAGATTCTTGGACCAAAGCCTGATCTTCCTGATGCGCAATCTGAAGATACCAAGACTGACTCGTCCAACAGGAAGTCAGCCAAATTGTACAAGGTACAGTAAGCTATACTCTACCCTTAAGAAATTATCTTGAAAAATCTACAAAATGGGTTATTCTTGTGGTCATTATTGTTCAGGTGTCAAATGCCAGTGGGACTATGTCTGTCACTTTGGTGTCTGAAGAGAACCCTTTTTCTCAGAGTGAACTGCAGTCCACCGACTGCTTTATCTTGGACCATGGTTCCAATGGCAAAATATTTGTTTGGAAAGGTTAGCTTAGCAGATAATTCAAATGTTTTCAAAATTTGCATCTTGGGACATGCCTAAATGTAAAGCTTAACCTTTACTTCTTTAATGAAACAGGTAAAGAGGCTAATAAAGAAGAGCGGAGTGCAGGTATGAAATCTGCTGAGGACTTCATAAGTAAGGTGGGCTATCCTAAACAAACTGAGGTCCAGATCATCCCTGAGAATGGAGAGACGCCTCTTTTCAAACAGTTCTTCAAGTTTTGGCATGATTCAGAGCAGACAAAGGGTATGGGGCAAGCCTATGTACCCAACAGGATTGCCAAGATCAAGAAAGTGCCCTTTGATGCATCGTCTTTGCACAAATCAGAGGCAATGGCTGCTCAGCATGGAATGGTAGATGATGGGAAGGGAGAGATAAAGGTAAATGTTCTGTACTGTTGTGCAACAGGTTACAACTATCAAATGATTTTTAAGTAGACAAATTAATGGACAATTTGTCTTGTTGCTTTGCAAAGATCTGGCGCATTGAGGGATCAGACAAGGTTCCAGTCGACCCATCCATTCATGGGCAGTTCTTTGGAGGAGATAGTTACATCATCCTGTACACCTACAGGCATGGCGGACGTCAGGGGCAGGTTATATATATATGGTAAGAGCTACAGACCTACTTCTGGATTCCTTTCAGTCCTTAATGTGTCCTGAACCTGGAAAATAAACACTGAATGCCTGAGGAGTTGGTCCTAAGCCAAGGGCTTTGTCTGCTCATGTTACACGAGAACACTCGGGTAACAGAACACAATGGTCTTTGAGTAGTATCTCTTAGCCCCACCAGGCTGGGCCTCTGTTCATTCAATAAGATGAGTCATCACTGCGGAGGTTCATTATATTTTGTTTGTCCGCAGGCAGGGCGAAGAGTCCAGTCAAGATGAAAGAGGAACTTCTGCCATTCTAGCTGCCCAGCTTGATGCAGAGCTTGGTGGAAGTGCTGTGCAGGTGACACTTGCTTGGTGCATGTAATGATTATAATATTCTATATTATACGTAAACTACTATATGTAGTCTACTAAATAATAGACCACAGTTGTCCAAAGTGCTCCTGGAGGGCTAATGTCCTGCAGCATTTACCTCCAACCTGCCCCAACACACTTGCTTGAAGGTTTCTAGCAATCCGTGATTTGCAGGTTGGAGTGTTTAATTAGGATTGGAGCCTTGCAAGACAGTGGCCCTCCAGGTGCACAAATGTTTGACATGGACCATCAAATCAGTAACAACAGCTTGAATTGTTTATGAAGGTGCGAGTAATTCAAGGCAAAGAACCCTGTCACCTCATGAGTATCTTTGGTGGGCAACCAATGGTGGTGTACAAGGGAGGGACTTCACGAGTGGGTGGTCAATCACAGGCTTCTGAAGTCCGCCTTTTCCAAGTGCGTGCCAACACTGCTGGGCACACACGAGCTGTTGAGGTGAGTCATGAGTAAAAGTCTGTTTCAGCTGCACCATTGTATGATTTGTTTTTGTCAAATGTTGATTCAAAATGTAAATGTATTCAAAATTGGTTCTCCTTGGACATAAGGTGTTCACTTTTCCTGAAACAGGTCGACGCTGTGGCCTCCAGCCTCAACTCCAACGATGCCTTTGTTTTGGTGACTCCCTCAGGCTCTACATTGTGGCTGGGACAGGGTACAAGTGATTCAGAAAAGAATGGAGCCATAAAGCTTGTTGACATTTTAGGAGTGGACCTTTCAGAGATATCAGAAGGAGCAGAGGGAGGTGGGTGTACTTCAGTCATTGGTAGAGGAGTGTTTTAATGTATTTTTGACATTCAAAATAGCAAAGAACCCTTACAGAACAAATCTTTTTCAAATTTCTACATAGATGACTTCTGGAGTACTCTTGGAGGAAAAGCAGAGTATCGCACCTCTGAAAGGCTCAAGAACAAAATGGACACCCATCCCCCTAAGCTCTTTGCAAGCTCTAACAAGACTGGACTATTCCTTGTGAGTTTCCATGTTGTTGTAAACCCAGTTGTAGTAATCAAGTCTGAGTTTCAGAAAAGTCACTGTTCTTAAATTGTTCCAAAGAGATGTGGATCAACTTTTCAACTTAATTGTAGTCCACTGAAAATAATCACTAAAATCCATCCATGCATTCTCCAAACCGTTTTATCCTCAGCAGGGTCACAGGGATGCTGGAGCCTTAATCACTGAAAGGCCTGCTTTCATAGTTCACAATTTTTGTTTGTTCTGCACCAATCTAGATTGAAGAGGTGCCAGGAGAGATGACACAGGAGGACTTGGCTCCAGATGACATCATGATCCTGGACACCTGGGATCAGGTAAACCTGTATTATGTGACATTTGCAATAAATGCACTCTATAGAAAATGAAATCTAATGCCTTCCATGCCTGAAATCATTGTCTCATAGGTCTTTGTTTGGATTGGAAATGAAGCTAATGAAGATGAGAAAAATGAAACTTTGACTTCAGGTGAGAGAACCCCCCCCCATTTTCAGCAACATTGCGGTTTTCATTAGCTAATGATTTATCTTCGTCCTTGTCTTTTCTTACTTTAGCGGTCAAATATATTGAATCAGATCCTGCTGGTAGGGACAAGAGAACTCCCATTGTTACAGTGAAGCAGGGCTTTGAACCTCCCACATTCACAGGCTGGTTCCTGGGTTGGGACCATGACTTCTGGAGTTCTGACCCACTGCAACGGGCCATGACTGGTTTGAAAATGTAATCTAACATCTTGTTGGGGCAAAGAGACAGGGTTGTTTGTGTTCTTTTGATCTAATGTAAAATGCAAATGCATCAAGCTGACTATAAACACTTCATACTACCTAACATTTCTCACCCGAGATATACACCAAACATTGTTTACCTTACTCATCCTCGTTTTACCTCCTTGTGGGAAACAATGTCTTTGTCCAGAAGACCTTTGAAAAGGCATAATACAAATTCTGTTTATTCAATGCTTGATCAAAAATAAATGTATTAACAGAAAAATAAAAAGGAACTATTAAACATCTTAAAACATGTGCTTTTTCTTTACAGTGGTGGAATGTTTAGCTTGATGGTTTTTAAGGTCTAATTATCCAGTACAAGTGATCATAGATCAAGTGTTGTCCTCTTCCTTGCCACTCTCTTCATCACTGTCACAGCAATCATCCTCATTAATGTCTGGAAAAATGTCAGCTATGAGAAAGCTCTGCTTCTGGTCAACCTTCAGCTCACTGTCATCAAGGTCTTCACAATCCTTCTCCAGGACTGGCACGATTTTCTCATAGAGGAAGTCAACAATGTCTGGAAGAAACAACATGCAATACATTAAATAAAAGAAATTCATACTACACTACATACGCTAAGACTTTTTTTTTTACTGCACACCAGACACAAGTCTTTTAAAACTTTAAATTAAACCATGTAAACTGTTTACAAGGCTATGTTGAGTCTCAAAATTAGGAATTTAAATTTAGGAAGCCATCTTTGGAGTACACTATGAAAAACAGAAGAAAATTGTGCTGAAGCTACAACTACTATCTAAATCAAAAGGCTAAATTCAGCAATAATGTGGACTATATGAAAGCGCTTACCTCCAAAACACTTGGCCTTCCAATCTGGCACATAGCAAACTTTAAGCTGATGCCACTTTGCTTGCACATGTGCTGGAGCAACATCCCTAAGAGACAAAGAGGACAAAGACGTGACACCAAGCTTGTTTACACCTGCAACGACATCATGCTTGAACAAGCAGGTGTATTATTCCACTTGCTGGGAACCTGAATGTAACCTGTGCAAATGGGCTCTGATGCCATTTACCCCAACTTAATTAACTCCTTAGAGGATATTCTTTCTTTATTCTGGATCTAGCAATCTCACCTTAGTTATCTGTGATAGTTTGAAATGCTTCCAATGTTCAAACACCACCATTTCAATTAACCTGATATTAGAACCAATTAAATTAAATTCCATAGTTATACCACACTACAGACAAATTCAAAAATAAGTCAAATATGACCATGTAATGATTCATGGTTTCTCATAAATAAATATACATAAATATTACTGTTAAATCTATAATTACGATCCTATAGGTTTGTTCAATTAGGTCATCACTGATCTTATATTACAAAGCTGTCCGTTGTGTCCACTGCATCAGTTATTTACAGGTAGTTGCAGTCACATGTCAGAACTACCAGAATTATGAATTAACTCTGAAATGTGGTGTCAAAGTCTTATGCATTGGTTTCTATGGCAATGACGTTGCATTGGTAGGTATATGCCAAAAACAACTGCAACATGGAGGGCTCTGCAATACAGATGTTGTCTTATTTACAACATGACAATGTATCTTCCATTCTGTTGTCTCCACTGGTCTCAAAACGTTATACTGACATTTTCTGCTCGTCTGAGACTTTGCAACAACGCAACCTTGTTTCCTATAACAACGTTTGATGTTTGTTTTACGTGGAGAGGAAAAAGTCGCATAAACCACTCAAAATCCAATCAGAGTGGTCAGAAAAACAGATTTCCAGAAATGTGATTAGAATAGGATTTCACACCGCATGAATGTAGCTCAAAATAGATTTGCAAAAATCGCATTTCATGTGTTTTTGTTCTTGCTATAGCCTCAACAGGTGTGCTTTGTGTAGTCCCAGAACATTTACCTCACTGCATTTCATTTTATCATTTAAAAGAAAATTGTCAGTGTCAAAATACTTTTTACGGGGCAAACTTTATATATGATAGATTAATTGGGTATTTGAGCAACCAAAAGTGTACATAAATGTTATTCAGTTAGTCCCATTGGGGTGTGCAACACGATATTAGATTGTGAACTAATACAATTTTCCTCAATCTGACTTTACAGAGAGATTGTTAATATCATGCTACAGTGCACATCCTATCAGTTGTAGTTCTATGGCACCTTTTTGATTATTATTCTTTTGATTGTCATCTCTAATGGGTCATTGCATATCAAATCAAACTCTGATTTTGAAAAAGGGTTAGTTCACCCAAAAATTAAGATTCGGTTATAATTTACTTATCCTTATGTCGTTCCAAACCTGCAAGACTTTCGTTTATCTTCAGTGACAAATTAGATATTTGAAATGAAATAATGATTTCTGTCCCTCCATTGACAGCTTTGATGCTTCAAAAAGTTCACAAAGAGATCGTAAAACTAATCCATATGAATGGAGCGGTTTAGTCAAAATTTTCTGACGAGACACGATCGCTTTATATGATGAACATATTTCATTTTAGGCTTTTATTCACACATAAACAATGATCAGCAAACATAAACAGAAGCTAGACCAAGCATACTTGCTTGGCACACAAGAAAAAACCTCATTGGTTCTTGCAAAAGCTCAAATATGCTGTGACACGCGAGAATGAACTTTATTGGTTCTCGCACGGCAAGCCAGCATGCTTGAGCTTTTGTTTACCATAAATAATGTGTGTTAATGAATGTTTATATTGTGATCAATCGCCTAAATTAAACTGCTATAATGCGATTGTCTCTTCAGAAAAAAATGACTAATCCACTCAATTCATATGTATTAGTTTTACAATCTCTTTATGAACTTTTTGAAGTGTCAAAGAGGTAGTTGTGTAGACTGTCAATGGAGCGACAGAAATCTCTCAGATTTCATTAAAAATATCTTGAGGATGAGCATAAATCTTACGGGTTTAGAACGACATGATGGTAATGAGTAATTAATGACAATTTACATTTTTGGGTGAACTAACCCTTTAATATTCTGAATAAAGACAAACATTAAAGGGATAGTTCACCCGGTACATAGACACAGTAACTTAACAAATAGTCTTGCAAAACAATATGAAAAACAATTGTGATCAGATTGTGATCTTGCCTGAAAAAAATTGTGATGAGATCATTTTGCCCACCACAACTGCAAATAATCCTTACCCGAATACAGCTGTGAGATCATCCCAGTCAACATCCGCAACATCCTCCACTTGCATTTGATACATTCTGTGTAAATATATATTTTTTTATTAGTAAAAGCCAGGTCAAGAAAAACATTTCAGGATAACACAAACTAAGCAAGCATGTAAAAACAAGATCACTTACGCTTTAATGAGTCTGATTTTGGCCTCCTGAGCTTTCCTTCCCCTACATAAAGTCCCTGAGGACATCCGTACAGCGAGGATGGAAAACCTTAGGGGTGATAATTAACATTTAACAATGTTGATTATACAAATAGAGAATAACTTAAAATGTGCCACCATTTAATATTAAAGTGTTTTAAATTACTCTCTCACCATTTCACTCTGCATTTGCTCCAACATCGAGATTTAACCTTCAGTGCAATATTGAACCAGGGCAATTTTTTGTAGAGCATTTCTCTACTGACTCGTTTTGGTGTTGTGTTATTAGGAGATTTAGATTTCAGCACTGTTACAATATGGCCTCGCACAGCCCGCAAAAGTCTCTGCTCCTCCTTCACGGTCCATGGTCCAGTTTTTTTAACTGTGTGATGAGATGATATACAAAATGAACAACCGTCACTAAACCTGGAATTTATATATTTGGAAATTTTGAAAAGAGGCTTGCTAAATTAGACTTACCAGAACTAATATGGGAAAAACGTTTCTCAAGAGAGTAAGAACTTCGACCAGTCAGCTCAGAAATCTTTTGCCAGTTATTGCCATGTAATGTATGATACTTGAGCAATGCTTTGATTTCTTCTTTTGAAAACCTTTGGAGAAAAGGAAAAAAGCATGGAGGTTTATAACAAAAATAAATTAAAAGCATAATAGATCAATTTTCTTAAACCAAATATTTTACCTTCCCTTATAGTTTGTACCATCAAAAACTTTCCTTCCACGGGTAAAAACATCATGACATGGCCTGGGAATTCCTTCCGCTGTTCAAATTTGATTTGAAAAAGAGATAAACAGATTTTAAAAAATTACATTTTCAGTATGGTTTCTTATAATGTTCAATACTAAAATATGACAAGCTAATGAGGAACTCAACCAAACAAAATCTCTCATCATTTACTCATCCCTATACTGTGCCAGATGTATAGGGGTAGGTCAGGTGATATACTGGTAGACACGTTTAACCAGTAGTAATTATTCAACCGGTAGAAATTTTGGACTATCATCTCTATCGTGGTTACGCTCACGCAACGTTACCTTGCTATGCCACCATGAAAGCTTATCATTTAAATGAAACCTTGAACGTTTTAAAGAGTAACTAAACCCCGGCTCAGAGCTTAACTCCACCCCCTGGCATTTTTGAAAAATGCTGGAAAAGTGGGCAGAGCCCAGCGGAGACAGAGGTGACGAACCGAGGGCGGAGCTGAACGGAGGGCGTGCACCTGAGACCCGCAGTGATGGATTGATTGACAGCTGTCTGACTCACGAGTCGCAAAGACGGAGAATGACTGGAGTGACGCCAGCTTTGCAACAGTGCGGCCATTCTCCTACCTTCACATGAAGTGGACGAGGGTGAATTGTCTGTAGACACAGACCCAGAGCCTTATCAATGCGAGCAGCTGGCTAAAACTGCGTTAACTCCCGATGCCGACAATGTTAGTGAAGCAGCAGCTCAAGAGAACTGACCTAATCTATGAACAGTCAAATCCTTATACTGAATGCCACTAAAAATAGATCAGATATCTGATATACATACAATGTATTTTCATTCAAATTAACTGAATCAATAAGCAGCGCAGGACCAATAAGTTCAGACCTAAAAGCCTATTATAAACGGATTTCCTCAAATAAGTTAGACACTTGTTTTTAATCCGCAAGCACCAGTGTTAATTTTGACAGCAAATTTTGATTTAGTCATAGTCTTTTGACTAAAATGCCATTTAGTTTTAGTCATATTTTCGTCACCTCAATTGTTTTTAATTTTAGTCTAGTTTTAGTAAATATCATAAGATTTGATCATAATATTTTACTAAATATCATAATATTTTACTAAATATCATAAGATTTTAGTTGACTAAATCTACAGAAGATTTAATCTCCAAAAATCTAATGAGTTTAGTTAAATTGTAATACATTAAGCATTTAAGCATTACATAACCGACTGTCACTTGAACTGACATTTTGACATCATTTTGTTTTTGACATTAAAAATACATGAAAGAGAGCTCAGAATTCACTTTTTTGTCTGTTTTTTAAAAACAGCTATATCGTTTTTATAACTTTGCATTTCTGTTTTAGTCAATAGGCCATATCAGGTTAAGCTAAAGCTTCAAATACGTTTTTTTAACATTTTTAGTTAACATTTATTTAATTTTAAGTAATGAATTAATTTTTAAATGATTTTAGTTAACTATTATAACCCTGATACTTTATTGAATATGTGTCAATTACTGGTCTTTCCTCCTGACTATAAATTAAATGGGAATGAAATTAAATACAGTTTATTGTGTAATCAACAACAAATTTATTATGCATGATTTTAATTATAAACAAGCTCGAAATACACTGGGACTCTTATTTTGAAATGTCTGCGCCTTACTATTGCAGTTGCAGCTGCTCATTCAAGTTCAGATTAGATCCACACTTTCAAATCAAATGTGCGCATCTGTTACACAAAGACATCAGTTCTGACTGGATCTCTTCCCTAATCGTCCCTCCCTAACATTTTTGTCTCGTTTTCATTTGTTGATGAAAAAGACAGTTGATTTTCGTCATAGTTTTTGTCATCCAACACTGGTTTTTATTGTTATCGTTTCGTTTTCGTCAGTGAAAAAAGGTAGTTGACGAAAATTATGACGAAAATTATTCGTCAACGAAATTAACACTGGCAAGCACTATAAGCAGCAAAGTAGGACAAATTTCAGTAAATGCGCATGCTATCTGAGAGACTGTATCTGAGTGCACATGCCGATAAAGCATCTCGGTTCCCTGAGAGAAAGGAACAAGACATTGCGTCAGTAGCTAACACTATGGGGAAACACATTTTCTCAGAGAATACTGAAGCCCTAAAATTCGCCTGTAAAAGTACACAGAATAGAGGCAGGATCCTCCTATAAGATACTGCTGAACCTCATTCCCTCAGAATAACCAAGGTTATGTTTGGTAACCAGAGGTTACCAGGCTCCCTTTTCGAGTTTGGTTCTCAATATTGCGACCGTGGTAAGCTTTTCTTTGATTGTTAACATTTTTAAGTCTTTTTGGACTCGCCATCTTCTAACATTACACTCTAACACACAGTGTTTCTTGGCTGCTTAATGGGAGTTGTTTGAGGACTCTGCTGCATTTATTGGCGCTCTCTATTGTTGTGGGTATATTATTAATGTAAAAAAGTTTAGACCCCGAATACAAGACAACCCCACGGTTCAGCACGCCCTTGCACCGTAGTTCAACTTAAATCCGAAGACGCATCTATAATAATATGGTTTGTTAAAAATAATGTGTAAAACAGACAGGCACCATCAAGGCACTTTGGCTTCACTTTTCAGGACATGTGCGGCAAGCTTGGATGAGACAGCAAGCACCAGAGAATCTGTGTGTGCGCAGCTTGTCTGTAAAGGCCCAGGTATACTTTATTTTCCGCTTTCTGCTCCGTCTCGCGGTCCATATGTGGATCCACAGCAGCTTTGGTGCCTACTCTCTGTTGTCATGTATCGTCATCACTGTCCCGTGTTCTCATTGGTTCGCTGGTATATAAGGGATTTAATGCACAGGGAAAGCTGTGAGCGGATCGCTCGTCCAAGAGGAATAATGTGCTGTTACTGCCAGATAAATTAAAATCATATCGTGTTTGATACAAAACTAAATGGACTGAATCAAGTGAAAAAAAGTCATAAAGTATTTTCAAAGTATTTTATTTTCTCCATAGGGAAATTAATTATTTTAATGAAAACTGTTAACTGTTAAAGACCTACTGTAAGCAGACCTGTAACTATCCAAAGCTTTTAATCGTAGTCTGTGTTATTTAAAATTCATCAATTTGCATTATTTCAACTTACTTTTTAAAAGAATAATTATATATTTATTAATTCTTAAAAAAAAAAAAAAACACTTCATGGACTATTTGCCTTTTCCGGCTACAACTGAGTTCCCACGGGACTTCAGCGCGAGACTACAGCTTGCCGTCTAAAACACTATTTAGGTGAATTTAAACAATGGCTAAGTGACTAAACGCATCTGATTGTCATGTAAGGGCCCTATTCATGTTGGACAGACATTTTAATTGCATTTTGTGTCTGTTAAGAGGCACAAAGACACTCTTTATGTATATGCCCCCATAGCTGCCGTTTTAGCTGAGTGGGAGCTCTGGGGTCTCAATTATAAAGCGTGCGTACGCACAAAACGGGGCTGGAAAAATACGTACGCCAGTTCCCACACAAAGGTTGTGATCTATAAAAAACAAACTTGATGGGAGAATGTGAGCACCTTTAAGCAAACTTTGAGCCATGCGTATGCACATTCTGGAGACAAAGGGAAACGGCGACACAGATGGTGAGGTCGTGAACTGAAGTTAGATTGTAGAAAATACATGTGAGAAGAACGATTATAAGAATTAATGAAATTTAATTTTCACTCCATTTCATACGTTATATTCACATTATCATGAAGATTAAATCCAACAGTGTTATTTGTGCCTATTGTTTTAGGCTATACATCTAGTAAAATCCAAAGTAATTCAAAATGTAGCCTATTTAAAAAAAAAATGCGCACAAACTCTTTTACTAGAGTGAGAAAATTAATGAAGTAAGAACAATTTAAAACTGTTTTCATATTGATATACACATTTACATTAATGTTCCAGTTTCATTAATGGAGATATGCACTGGAAATTACATAAAGTCAATACTCAGAATTTAAACAAAAATTATATGAATTTAGATAGACGTGCGACTTTTGATCACTTTTCCTGTGACACGCTGTTTTAATGACAGCAAGGATTATATATAGACTAATTCCAATAATTCGTCTTTAAACTAAACTGCAGATCTCATGTTATGACAAAATATGTTTTAGCGAAAACGTTGATCAGTGATCACTTACTTCGATATTACAGACACTGCATATTCGGTGGTCGAACGGTCCATTACCCGGTTTGAATAGGTCCAATGATAATCTTACTGTACAACCACAGCTGCACGGACACGGAGAGACATCTTCACAAAATTATGAAAAATACCACTGTATTTGAAGAATACAACTTGAAGAAAAAATTCAGATTTGCACGTTTCCTTTTTTTAAATACATAGTCAGTGACGCTCTGAGTCAGACGATTGTATTTACACTGCAATAAATAAGTATGCCTATCTGTTTAAATTAAAATAGCCTAAACATCCTATATGTTCACATTATCAGCAAAACTGCATGAATTTGAGTTGAAGGGTTTAAAATTAACAAAATATTTTAAATTAAAATAACATTGGGCCCGTGGGAATAAACTTTATTTTAAAAAAATATCTGGGAAGTATTTTATACAATTTTGTTTTTATGGATATTTTGATATATTTATTCTAAAACATAAAAAATATATTGGATGATTGTCAGCAATGTACTGTGCAAGGCACAAATGGCATTTATAGTCTGTATCTAATATTTTTCTGTCTTGTTCCTTTGACAGTGTTAAACATGGTGTCACGTGGATGGGAATATGCATTAAAATGATATGCAAATGAGGTTATGCATAGTAAAACTAGGCGTTGTAAGCTCCATATATGGTGATTTCTGCAGGAGACGGGGTGGAGATGCACGTACGCAATCTTCTGCTGGCTGTGATTTATAAAGGGATTTTTGCGCAGGTTCTGACGTACACATGGTTTTATAAATAAGATTTTTGTACGTACATACACTTTTAGTAAGGTTTATACGCAAAGTTTTATAAATGAGACCCCAGGACATTAACTGTAACAGCTCCGTGTTGCAAGCACCAATACGGTTCCAATCCAATCCAGACAGTACTCACAAAGGTATAACGATCAAGATTAACTTAAAAATTCTCCGGAGTTTTACTTTAAGGCTATTCATTTTTAAATTTAAACATTTTATATTTTAATCTGGACTACATGCTGTTTGAATATGTTCTGATTCTTTATTGTTCAGTCATACACTTTAATCCATTATTTAACATTAGTGAATTCATTAACAAACTGACAATGACAAACTTCTAAAACATTTATTAATCTTAGTTAAATGTAAATTTCAGCATTTAATAACACATTATTAAAATCAAAAGTTGTTTATTATTATTTAATGGACCTGAGCTGACACTAACAGTTGCTTTTTTTAACTGGCATTATCAAAGTAGAATAACTTCTGTAAAAATGTAGCTATTTGCTCTTTGTTAATGTTAATGCATTAACTAGTGAGACCTTATTGTAAAGTGTTACCTATTGTTCTTTATCTGTTTTAAATATTTGTTTACTTTATACATTTTTGTGTATTGCTTTATTGTATTTAAATGTTTAGTTCTTTTGTTATAATAAAGTTATTAAACCTGTTATAGTATGACAACACTTTTTTGCAACTTATTTCAATATCGTGATAATACCGTGATAAAAGCTTCAGCAATTAATCGCAACATGAACATTTGATACCGGCACATGCCTAGTACTGTGTATAATTATTACGTATACTGTATATAAATACACACGTATGTATACATTTAAGAAAATTTTTATATTTATATATAAAATCAATTTTATATATAAAACTGTATACAAGATTGTTTTATAGGCTTTATAGACAGATAGGTTGAGAGTGAATTTTCATTGTTGAAACATGACAGAATTTTCAGCTTTGGGTGAACTAACCCTTTAAAGGCCCCATGATGTGGATTTTTAAATTATTTTATGTTTCCTGAGGTGTACTTATATAGTTAGTATGATTTTTACATCATAAAAATGTCAATTTTGAAATAAAAGCAATTTTTCTATCCTGATTTAGCCCTCTGGCTTGAATGCTGTTTGAAGGGGTGTGTCTGCTGCGAGACTTCAGTGTAAACGCCCACTGTTGTGATTGGCTGACATCTTTGCATTCGTTTTTTTTTTACATTACAGCTGTCGAGATTAACAAATCGTGAAAGTGTTGATTATAGCATTATTTTTAGATCTTTTCCCATCACATGAAAGGCTGCAGTGATGAGCATTGAGTAGACAGTCTGTTGATCGCGTGAATGCAGTGATCTCGTCATTGCAACGCTACTTCTCTCACAAAATGCTTTCACCACAACTAACAGCAAACACAATATCAATATGAATACAGTAAGAGCTTTGTGGTGCAGCATAAAAGCGTCATTCATTAGAACATCAGTTTGGGCAAGTGTGCAGATACACTCGCGACGTGTGATTGACAGATCCGAACATTATAAAGAGAGTGTTCTTTGATCGCTTTCTATAGTTTAATCACAATTTAAATAACAGATTTGTACCATGCTAGTGATGCTACTAAGAGAAACAATGTGAAGTTGATTTTTTAGTCACTGGCTTGATTCACTGATGCATAAACAGTATTAAACGATTTAGAAAGAAAGTCTGTGTGAACTTGAATAATTAGCTACACATCAGAAATCACTGATCACAGATCAGGCATTAATGAACGCTGGTACTCACTGTTTGTGGCGGTGCTTTCGAATCCATATAGTAAAAGTCTGTTTGTAAAGCCTGTGCTGACATTGCGTCTGAATTAAAAGTAAAAAATAAACTGAATCCATTTTCTCCAAATTCTCTGGGCGGGCAAACCTTGAGGTAGGTAACCTTTCCCCGCATGAAGACATATAGGGAAGATTCCAGATTGGCCCATCTTAGCTTCCATTTTCTCAAACGCAGAGCAGATACCCAGGGCTTGGTTTACACTTATCGCCATTTCTAGCCACTGGGGGACCTTAGACAGGCAAGGGCAGGGGTCTCCAAACTCGGTCCTCCAAACTCCAGGACCGAGTTTGGAGACCCCTGGGCTAGGGGAACTCATATTAATGTTAAAAAAACTCATAAAGTGCCATTTTCATGTCATGGGACCTTTAACTTGACACAGATTTGTACAATTTCATGAGATTTTTTTTTTTTAAATTACTTTCACACTTGCTAAATATGATCTGATTCCAAATGGATATGCACAAAAATTGGATTTTGACTGACAGTCTGAAAAAGGCTTTGACTGTGTGTCTACAAAAAATTACAGAAAAAGTGAATAAAACAAATGTGATCATTGAGACTCACCAATCCTTTTATAAAAACTGTAGTCCTTTTTCAACTTTGCCAATTCCCGTCTCTCTTCTGGGAACCTTTTTGGATGAAAGAGCTTGGTAGCATCTGTCACTCCTGTGAGAGCCATAAAATCTCTAATGTTCTTTCTTAATCTCTCATTTTCTGAATGAGTGAATCGTCCATTTTTGAACACGATGCCTGCAGACATAGTGAAAGGCAAAAATTATTACTCTAATATGGACAGTACACATTTATTATAAACATATTTGTAATACAATTATGTATACACACACACACACACACACACACACACACACACACACACACACAACCAGTCAAAAGTTTGAAATCATTAAGTTTTTTTATGTTTTAATTAAGTCTCTTCTGCTCACATTTACATTTATACATTTATGCATTTGGCAGACGCTTTTATCCAAAGTGACTTACATAGCATTCAAGGCACACATTTTTAAATTTGTGTCAGTTCTTGCTTTCCCTGGGAATCGAACCCATGACTTTGGCGTTGCTAGCGCCATGCTCTACTGTTTGAGTTACAGGACAGCTCACCAAGGCTGCATTTATGTTATTAAAAATACAAAAATCTGTAATATTGTGAAATATTATTAAAATGTAAAATAACTGTTTTCTATTTGAATATATTTTAAAATGTAATTTATTCCTGTGATGCAAAGCTGAATTTTAAGCATCACTACTCCAGTCATCAGTGTCAGATGATCTTTCAGAAATCATTCCAATATTATGATTTGCTGCTCAAGAAACATTTATGATTATTATCAATGTTGAAAGCAGTTGTGTAAAAAAATGTTTAGGATTATTTGATGAATAGAAAGTTCAAAAGAACAGTATTTATCTGAAATAGAAAGCTTTTGTTACATTGTACTACCGTTCAAAAGTTGGGTCGGTACGGTAAGAATTTTTCTTTTTGTTGGGGGGGAAGAAATGAATACATTTATTCAGCAAGGATGCATTAAATTGATCAAGTGACAGTATAGACCAGTGGTTCTCAAACTTTTTATACCAAGTACCACCTCAAAAAATGTTTGGCTCTCCAAGTATAATGACCAACTATTCAGCTACAGCCCTGCACAGTTAAAAAACGAGGCAGAGAGAACCACTGGTATAGACATTTATAATGTTGCAAAAGCATTATATTTCAGATAAATGCTGTTCTTTTGAACTTTATATTAATTAAATAATCCTGAAAAAATGTGTACACAACTGTTTTCAACATTGATAATAATAAATGTTTCTTGAGCAGCAAATCGGCATATTAGAATGATTTCTGACACTGAAGACTGGAGTAATGATGATGAAAATTCAGCTTTAAATCACAGAAATAAATCGCATTTTAAAATATATTCGAATAGAAAAAAAAGTTATATTAAATTGTAAAGATATTTCACAATAATACTGTTTTTGCTGTATTTTTTTGATCAAATAAATCCAGCCTTGGTGAGCATAAGAGTCTTTCAAAAACAATAAAAATGATTCCAAACTTTTGACTGGTAGTGTGTGTGTGTGTGTGTATGTGTGTATATATATATACACACACACACATATATATATATATATATATATATGTGTGTGTGTGTATATATGTGTGTATATACATGTGTGTATATATATATATATATATATATTATATATATGTGTGTGTGTATATATATACACATGTGTGTATATACATGTGTGTATATATATATGTGTGTGTGTGTGTATATATATATATATATATATATATATGTGTATATATATGTGTGTGTATATATATGTGTGTGTATATATATATGTGTGTGTATATATATGTGTGTATATATATATATATGTGTATATATGTGTGTGTGTGTGTGTGTGTGTATATATATATATATATATATATATATATATATATATATATATATATATATATATATATATATATATATATATATATATATATATACATACTATCATAAAAGTATCATTCCAAGCATGCTTAAGATTGACAAATAAAAAATATTACTCCAATATTTTATATAATCAGCCCACCTTGCTTTCTGAATTCCTTTAACCTTGGCAGGTCATGCAAGATTATTTGATTGATGGTATACAGGTCTCTGGATTCTATATTAGGACAAAATTCTTTCAGTTCATCCAGGAGATTTGGATCAAATAGTGGTGCATCCAAAATCTGTTTCCTTTTTTTCCACTTTCTAGTACCAGCTAGTATGGCAGTATCGCCACTTTCCTGATGGCTCATATATGGAACTTCCTCAGGTTCTGTCGTCATGACTGCCTGTTCTTCTTGAGCCATATCATCACAGTTTGTCTCGGTTACATGTTTTCTCTTTTTCTTTGCTTTAGCAGGCTTCTCTTCAGTTGAACCCTGCAGTTCTTGAGATTCTGCTGTGGGTGCTCTCAAGTCCTTTACTTGATGTAGGCTTGTGACACCATCATCCATCACTGAAGCCTCTCCAGAGATGACAACCTCGCCTCCTTCATTCAATTTTCTTTTTTTCTTTTTACGTGTAGGTGTCTGCAGACTTATAGTCTCCAATTCTATTTTCTTATGCTTCTTTTCTTTCTGCATCTTTGAACTTTCAGTGAGTTCATGCAGGTTCATGTTCTTCTTTTTCTTCACCTTTTCCTCATTAACGCGGCCCATTATGTTATTAGGTAAATCTGACGGCATTTCATCCATTCTTTAAAAAACAACATCATGATGACACAGAAAACTGAGAATAACGTGCTTTTCACAAACACATCAATCAACTGACAGTTTTGCACGTGTATCCCGCGTCATCCGCACAAACTACGATTTGTTTTAATCACATTACACGCATTTACAAGAAGTGCGTGAAAAGTTCAGCAATATATAAGTAAACTGTGAATTCATCGTTACCTATAAAACTTTAGGCGCAATGTTTTCCACGCGGACTCTTCCTCCTCTACTTCTTCATCCCCGATTACAAGGCGGATCTGTAACACAACGGGTAACGTTATAGTACCACCTTTCAGACAGGAGAGTCATTACAAACATTCCCAAATGTTGGCACTTTTAGCACCGTTAGCACACATAAGCTGAAATCGGAATAAAACACTCATACTATATCTGCTATATCCACCATTAAATGTCATTAGTGATACACATACGTAGATATTAAATTAAAAACAAGCACTGTGCTGATAAATCTAGCTATTCGTTCTCAAATCATATTGTTCTCATTCAATACTGAATAATTAAGGCAAACAATTTTCATATAGTATAAAATATCCATTTAACTATTAACCATTTAATAATTTATTAGTTTGTCAGAGTTTCGGCATTATATTCTTTTATTGTAGCTAATTCAATTAAAAACGGAAAAAATGCAATACACTTCTCACTGCCATTTGTAACCTTGGCATCACTTTTGTATATATTTTTTGTCTAATTTTAGAGAGGCGTTTTTTTTTTTTTTTTTTTTTTTTATTAAAGGCAAAAGAAACAGAAAAGAGACTAACTAGCAAATATAGATATACAAACTAGCTATCTGTAAAACAAAAAATAAATCTCAATAAAACACACACCTTTGCGCACAAAACGAATTATAACATTAAAATAAGCTGAATAAATATACCCCCATACACTTATTTATAAGACGTAATGGAGTATATCTGTCCAGAGAATTTTTGAGATGTCGATTTGGTTTTGATGTTAACAGTTGCTTTTTTTGTGATGATCAGATTAGAACAACAGAAAATCTTTTTTTATTATTGTAAATTTGCCTGTGCCTTCTGGGAGGGTTTGCATTACTTGTTATTTCCTAAATTTGTAGATTTACCTGAATTAACAAAGGAAAATGTAATGTTTGGTAGGCCTATATTTATGAAAGATGAAACACATGACATGGCAATTAACACATTTATACATTTCAGTATTCATTCAGTTTATTTCTTTTTTCTTTATCTTATGTTATGGTGCTTGTCTGTTGTCTGATTATGACATTTTATATGTTGTACCAGGCTGTTTTGTTTGTTTGTCAATATATTTGTTTGTTTGTCAATAAGTTCTTGCATAAAAAAAAAAAAACGAAAGACAAAGACTTCCCTTTTGACCACCAATATTTGTGAATGTAATATTTATTTCATATTTATTTAGAATAAAGGGCTCGTAATAAAAGAGTAAAACGTGCTTTTTCCTGTCAATTTTTAATATGTGATAGTGTCGGTGGTGTAATGCTGCCACCGTCTGTACTGGAGTAACGTTAGCAGGCTGCAAAACAACCCTGTTCGGAAGTAAACGGTGGAGCTTCGTGTTCAAAACACTGTCAACGGATCAACAACAAAAACAAGCAGAGCGATTTGCTGAACCTTTGTCATTGGTAAGCGTATCAAACAACTCACGTAAAATGTCACACACATGTATTTCGCCTTTTATTTATTGTGCCTGTAACGTTGGATGCCGAGAGGGGCGATGCGTTATAAATTAGTCATTGCATTTGTATACTTTTATTTTTCCAAACACCCAGCATCGTAAATATGATCTCCTCTGGTCAGCGCACACATTTGCCTTTTAATTTTGTTGAACGCATTTATAAACATTTCAGTTACAACGACGAACTACATTTCGGTGCAGCCTAATGTTGTTTTTGTGATAGATGAATAAATAAATTCCACGCTTATTGTTTTGCTGTTGTCACCTCTGTGGATGCCTATGCTAATGTCCATTATCGTGAAGTCATAGTGAGTACAAAAGGACATGTATTATGCGTTATTTAAAAAAATACTAAAACATATGACATTCTAAAACAAAAGTGTGTAAATTCTAGAGAAGTTTCAGAATCTGGTCGAACAGCGCTAATCCAAAACAAACGCGTTGTCATGGTAGCCGTGCATTTGAAATTCAACAACTTGTCAATACGCTGTGCGCACGCAGCTGTTTGTAATGCATTCAGATGAACGTTTGACTCCTGACCCGAGGCTTATTTTAGAACGAGTCAAGTTAACATCTTTCTAGAATTTTATCTAGAAACTTCTTTTATTGTGTGTGTGAAACAACTGTTGTTTTTGGGAGATATATAGTTATTACCAATAATACCACATATCGGTCTGATTAAGGTGTTTGAAATTCACACTTTTCTATCTGTGATTGTTTCTTCAATATTAGGTCTAGTGATAATGTTAAACTTTAACTTATTTTCTTACATAAATCAACACTGACCCTTTTTACTTTGTCAGCGCACATTACTGGTCTTGTGGTGAACAACATTAATCAGTGAAAGTTAATCTACAAAAAAAAAAGTTTGAGGAGGTGTGTTAAAGGCACAATATGTAAGATCTTTGGATTAAAATATCCAAAAACCATTAGAACAATATTAAATATTTGGTTGCCTTACTTACATTATCCAAAATGTTTAAATCCAGAGAAATCAGCCACACTGTAAAAAAAAAAAATCAGGTCTCCAATTGAAAATTTTCTAGTGACCGATCACATCTAAATTTTTTAGTTGGCCAAATTGAATTTCTGTGAATAAAATTGCATCAATTCACAGAAATTCAATTTGGCCAACTGAAAAATGTAGATGTGATCGGTCACACTTGTGTGAGTAAAACATGTTTTTTATATATGATAGGATTGCATTGTTACATTAAAAATAAACCTAATTAAGGATAACTTACCAAGCTGTCACAGGCTGTAATATCCTTTGTATTTGAGGTGTTCTTGGTTCATTGTCCTGCAATTCGGGATCAGACTCTGGGTCAAACATGTATGGGTGAATCTTTACGGTTGCCATTTTTCCACATTGGACGTTTTCATAACAATTCCCCACGTGTACTGATGGGTGAGTCGAAACTCATTATAATATGCAAAACTGTTATCCAATCATAGCAGTGGGCAATTACTTCCAAGTCTTCAATGCGGCACTCCCATAAAAACCGAGCGTTCCTTGAGAGAGGCTCAAAACCAGAGCGGAAAATAGCCTATTACTTATTCATTATGATGTTTTTGAATGTAAAAACCACGCGGACGTAATAAGTTGACATCAGACAACAGTATAAAAAATAAAAAAGCCAGTTCATGACCCCTTTAGTTCATCAGATAAAGTGACCTGTATCATTAGTAATTCAGCACTTGCGGCAGTTTCATTAGAATAAAAAAAAAAAATTATGTGAATTTAAGTGATTAAACATAACTGTAACAAATTTCAAGTTCAGGGAAGAAGGAGGCGGATGTTGAATGTAACTTTAATTGAGAACCAAGTGCTCAGGGGGGCACCACAAGAAAACGCCTACAATGGGCATGTGAGCGCCGGAACTGGATCCGTGTACGTGTGCGCCACCTGGGGAAGTGATAGCACCAGGATGCACTGTGGGACGACGACAAGCCAGTGGAGGGAGTCTGATGCTATGGGCAATGTTCTGCTGGGAAACTCGGGTTTGGCCATTCATGTGGACATAAATCTGACATGTGCCACCTACTGTTACGAACTGCTCCGAGACTCGAAGGTGGATCCAAATGCAGCTTTATTTGAGGGCAATCCAGAGGCGTAATCCAAAGTACCGGCAAGGGTCATACACAGACAGGCAGTCCAAACAAAGAAACAAACAAAACAGGCAGGGACCAGAGGCAAGAGAGTAATCCAGGGAACAGGGCAAGGTATCAAAAAACAAGAAACAAGGAAATCAGGAGAGTGCTCAGAATTGCAATGTAACATTTAAACAAGACTTAGCGGTGAGTGAATGAATGACCAAGGTATAAATAGACAGGAAATAACAGGATGGTGAGACACAGGTGAAATGCAATCAGTAAATGAGGTACAGGTGAATGTGATCAGTGATAAGTGATGATGAGTCCCGGTAGTGAGTTATGGGAAATGTAGTTAGTGAGTGAATATAGTCTTATGTGTGGAGTGCCCTCTGGTGGCTCTCAAGGGCACTCCAGCTGGTGATCGTTACACCTACCTAAATATTATTGCAAACCAGGTACTTCCCTTCATGACAATGATGTTCCCTGGTGGAAGTGGTCTCTTTCAGCAGGATAGTGCACCCTGCAATTTTGAGCCAAATTGAGCATCTGTGGGATGTGCTGGACCAACAAGTTTGTTCCAAGTGGCTCCACTTCGCAACCTACAGGACTCGAAGGATATGCTGCTATAATGTCTTGGTGCCTGATACCACAGGACACCTTCAGAGGTCTTGTAGAGTCTATGCCTCGGTGGGTCAACGCTGTTTTGGCAGCATGCAGAGGCCCAATATAATATTGCTTCATAGTATTATAGTCTTTTTCCTGACCAAATCTGTTAAGTACTCAGTCTTGAAACTTTTTTGGCTTCAAATAAAAGCTTGTAATGTTGTGATTCACATCATAGCTGGTTGGCTTGGTTCATAGCATACAACGATTTAACGAAGACAAATCCCTTTGGGAAATTTTAATGAGTGGAAAAATACTTCTGGGACCAAACCTGCTGCTGAAAATGTGCACGGGCACCAAAGGATTCTATACCGTTACCCCGCTGCGACCCTACAGAGGATAATCGGTTTGGAGAATGGATGGAATATCTGCAACAATAATACATTCTCAAGTGAGACACAGTCCCACCTACAGTAACAGTTAAAAGAGCCAATCGCCATTTTGATTGTCATTGCAATACTCAGAATGGTGGTTGTAGGAATGGAGGTTCCACCTTTCATTTTAAATGGCCAAATACCTATTTGTTTGTCAGATTTTATTCCTAATTTAAATAGTTTTTGAAACAATTTTTTGGGGTTTGCCTTGTTTTAGTAGAGCTGCTAGGCATTACAAATATAGTTGCTTATTGAACTGACTTGCCCAAAGGATTTTAAGGCCGTACTATATTGTTATTTGTGAATATAGTCATCGCTAAGAGGCATGGGTAGACACAAGTGCTATTCAACAAAATATTGAACCACTTTTGGAGATGCCCATTGATATGGTCATCAGGTATTTCACATCATAGCTCTTAAAGTTGGGGTAAGCGATATTTACTGAACATTGTTGATATTTGAAATCAACCCAAACAAACACACCCCTCTCTTCTTTGCTCCACCTCCAAAGCTCACCCTCCAATCCTAACTGCCCTGCTCCGAGTCGGTCTCGAACTCCAATCGCTGGTATGGCGGGTGCACTTACAAGGACGCTAAACAGTAAACATTGCATTCTCTAGCAGTCATCAGCCTGAACAACTCTCACTAGCTGGCCTCTGTTACACATGCAATACGAGTGGATCTCTATTTATCATAGCAGAATCGCAACAAAATAATGCTTCTTGAAAAAAATTAAGCGAAGATGATGAATGGACGACAAGGAAGCACAAAAATTGAACAGGGCATCCAAGATATAGGTAACTTTGTTTCTTCAGTAGAACACAGATGAAAGTGTTTAACTCCAACCACTGCAGTCTGTCAGTCGTATAATGCATGTGAATGGTAACAAAATCTATGAGAGTAAAAAAAAAAACATGCGCAGACAAATCTAAATTAAACCCTGCGGCTCGTGATGACACATTGATGTCTTAAAAACTACGCCAGATCATGTACAGACCTCACTCACCGGAAGTGAGAGTGCGCTCAAGGCTGTTGGACATAGTGGTGTATTAGAGGTAAAAAATTATATAAATACTGTTCGGTTTCTCGCACAAACCGATCGTTTCGTGTCTTAAGACATCAATGTGTCGTCACAAGCTGCAGGGTGTAATTTGGATTTGTCTGCTCTTTTTTTTTTTTTTTTTTTTTTTTTTTTACTCTCATTGAATTTGTTACCAACTTCCAAAGAACGTTTTTCAAATATCGCTTACCCCACCTTTAAAGTCATCCACGAAATCAGAAGTGTGTTCGGCTTGAAGCAGCTCTGCGCAGACCGGTCTTTTACCTTTGTTCAAGAAGCCGTTCACTCGCATACATGTACGTCACAATAGAAAAGCAAAGGTCCTCACCATTTCCATTTAATTTCTACTTTAATATTTTGGGGATTTTAACTCAAATGAAATGCTTTTTTGACCTGTCAGAAACCAGGACCAGAACTGTCCATTATATACATTTTATTAGTAACACTTTCCAATAAGATTCAATCTACCATGGACTAACAATAAAAAATACGTCTAAAGCATTTGTTAACCTAATTTTATGTTACTTTTTTAACATTTACTAAAATACATTATAAAAAAATCTAAAGTTGAATCTCTTAATAATATTTAATGGACCTTAGCTAACATGAACTAACAATGGTTGAACTAAACATGAACTAAACCTGATTGAAATGAACAGTTGTATTTTTTATTAATTAGTGTTAACAAAGATGAATAAATACTGTAACAAAAGTATTGCTTATTGTTAATGTTAGTTAATGCATTAACTAGTGTTAACAAATGAGACCTTGTTGTAAAGTGTAACCGTTTTTTGTTATTGTCAAAAAACTGAAGTTAAAAAGAAATTACAATCTGGTTCTGTTTATTACTTAGCAGGCACATAAAAAATATTTTTACCTATTATTTTGATCTATTAGACTATTAAAAAAAACTTTGTCTGGTCTGGACAGAGAAGGTTTTGGAGCGAAATGAATCTTGCTTTGAAGTGACGTTTGTGAGATGTACTTTGAATAAACTTCACAGGATGTTGTGACAGATATCTGTCTGTGCCGGTTTCATTTCTGAGGATTAGATTTAGATCATTCCTCTGCTCATGGAAAGAAACCTACAGACAGAGTAACTCAGCAAGCCAATATTTCAGCATTTAAGATCTCTTTACTCCTATAGTGGCATCTGTCAATACAAAAGAAGCTTGCACGTATGTCCACTCGTCCAGAGCGCTACATCCGTTTGCACCACTGGAGTTTTCCCTTTGTGCTTTTGTATAAAACAGCAGCATATGGGAGCCGGACAAAGCGTTATTGGATCTGATTTCAAGGACAGACCTTTCCATACCCGTGCTAGTGTTACCTCTTTTAGACATCATAAAGGGATAGAGGAATGATTGTTCTGTGACCACAAGCTTTCCATGTGACACATGTGCATCATCTCATTTGTCAATTTCTGTCTTTTCTTTTTGCTATTTTTGAGTCAGGGGCTGTGGGACACCCCCAGCCCTGACCCACGAAGCTGCAGGTTCAGAGGTCCATTCCTGGATGCTGTACGTCCATAGCCATCGGGGGACTAGTTTCAAAACCAGACAGGAGGCCCACCATCAATGTGCTCCTATTTGACCTCAAGATCAAATGTGAGTCAACAGATTTCACTCTTTTGGCTTTAACCTTGTAACATTGTTTCTTAATATAGAAATCAATTGCTTTTTAGTGTGGTGCATTAGTGTTTTGAACATTTAAACATTGATTCAAGTGACAAAAGAATGTGACAGTATTTTTTGGTCCTATCAGTTTATTCAAAAATGCAAGTAGTTTCGCATATTTTATTATTATTTTTTAGACAAAAATTTTATTTTAACAAAACATTTTTACTGCTTAGTGGAATAAAAAACAAACAAAATTTGTCATCTGGTTATGTGGTCCAACCAACATGAAGAAAAAATAGGATACCTAAAAATAGATCTTAGAAACAACCCATGCAGATAACTGTCAGACTCCCCAAAAACATACTAAATGAGATACTTAATTAATATTTATAAAAAAAATACCTTGAAATGTATATATTTAAAAATATATAAACACTAGGTATAAAGGACTTTTTTTTCTTTTACACCACAATGCATACGTTATTAAATTTAAAGTTTTCTTGTAAAAGTTTTTCAAAACCCATATACATACAAAGAGTACAAATGGAACTTTTCTTTTTTCTTTTTCTTCACTTTTTTATCGTGGACAGACACTATGTCATTGACCTAAATGTCAGTTCCTTCAAACTTGTACTAACCTTTGCCCTAGTAGAAAATTCCAAACAACCCTATTCTAATGTTAACAAATAATTTCTTTCAAGCACATGCCTGTCCACTTGTCCACATAACCGATAAAAACATATTTGTTTCACTGGAACTGATGCTTCATTCAAATTAATGATGCACATGCTACTCTCTATGTTTGTTCAGATAAAGGTGTGAGAGTGGGAGGAGAGGTGAAATGGAGACAGAGGAGACGGAAGGACGCACTTTAGTGCAGGTGATCAGTGAGAAGTACAGCCCAGAAAACTTCCCATACTGCCGTGGGCCAGGAGTTGGAGTGGTGATCCGGTCGAGTCCCCAGGGTTCACCTGTCAAAGGTCAGCTTTATTTTTGGCTTTAGGTGAAATGCTAAGCCTGCTAGTTAGAGAGGGTGTGTTGGATATGATCTGGATCCTGACACACTAGTTGTTGCCATTTAACACTGTTTTGCTTGGTTTGTAGAACTGTTGAAGGGCACATGTGTTCTCATTATAGTAATGTATTCTAGAGCCAAAAACTAAAGGTTATTCCAGATATGTTCATATCTGTAAATAAAGTTAATCCTGTACATAAATAATGTTTTAAAAAATCCTTCAACATATTAATGAATTTTCATAATTTAATTACATCAAATTGTTGTTTAAAAAGCCATATCTGTGTGTGTGTGTGTGTGTGTGTGTGTGTGTGTGTGTGTGTGTGTGTGTGTGTGTGTGTGTGTGTGTGTGTGTGTGTGTGTGTGTGTGTGTGTGTGTGTGTGTGTGTGTGTGTGTGTGTGTGTGTGTGTGTGTGTGTGTGTGCTTGCTTGCTTGCTTGCTTGCGTGTGCGTGTTAGATCGTCTGAATCTGCCCAGCATCCTGGTTCTGGATGGTTGTGGAATTACGGAGGCAGGAGATGAAGAGGAGGTGGCCACTTTCTGTGCTCACGTGGTTGAGCTAGACCTCTCTCACAACCAGATAAAAGACTGGGGAGAGGTGAGAAAAATGTGTTTGTGTCACAAGTTTTGTCTCTGGTGTATTTACATTTGTGTGTTGTAGTAAAAGTCAGGTTCTTTTGTAGGGAAGGAAGACAGGGGTCGGCGTGACTGGGACTCGCGACTTTTAATACTCTGCAATCTCGTAACAAACACAACAAGCGCACGTGGGCGCATAAACACAATGTGGCAGCTCAAAACTTCTTCGAAATAAACACTCGGTTTTCCAGGTCGTCTGCTCGCTCAGCAGCGTGCGCGCAGTCCCAGTCCAGGTTCTCTCTGCCTAACGCCTCCTCTCCGTCGGCTTATACCGGTCTCTCCCCGCCCATCACTGGAACAAAACACAGGTGTATGTGATTTGCACTTGACCCACTTACGGCGAACTTGTCTCCCGACTCTCTCTCCTGTCACAGACCTCGCTAAACCACCCCCCCTGCCACATGTGTATAGCACAAAGAATCACTATTTGATGTCGTAATAAGATATAGGTAACGCTTTCAGTCCATATTATCACGAAATTCAAACGATAAATGCCGTTTTGACACTCTATAAATACCGACTGATCACTGTATAGGCGCGTCAATTCAAGCGGGCGCGCGCGCGCGCAAGTGACCGTGATCATCTCTTCCAGAAGAATAAACATGAATTAATATCTTAAGGTATGTTGAGGATAACACTTACTGAAACGTATCATATGTCGTGTAATCGCTCAATCAGTGTTTCAATCGTGGAAAGACGTCAAACAGCTTGTAAACAATGTCACGCACCATCATTTACCTCAGAGTCAGAAGTCATTCAGTGTCCGCAGCTGTTAATTCACTAGAGAAAGCCTATTATAGCCTATATATATATATATATATATATATATATATATATACAGTGAGGAAAATAAGTATTTGAACACCCTGCTAATTTGCAAGTTCTCCCACTTGGAGAGGGGTCTGAAATTGTCATCGTAGGTCACAAAACCAGAAATCACAATGTATGATTTTTTTTAACTATTTATTTGTATGATACAGCTGCAAATAAGTATTTGAACACCTGAGAAAATCAATGTTAATATTTGGTACAGTAGCCTTTGTTTGCAATTACAGAGGTCAAACGTTTCCTGTAGTTTTTCACCAGGTTTGCACACACTGCAGGAGGGATTTTGGCCCACTCCTCCACACAGATCTTCTCTAGATCAGTCAGGTTTCTGGCCTGTCGCTGAGAAACACAGAGTTTGAGCTCCCTTCAAAGATTCTCTATTGGGTTTAGATCTTGAGACTGGCTAGGCCACGTCAGAACCTTGATATGCTTCTTACAGAGCCACTCCTTGGTTATCCTGGCTGTGTGCTTCGGGTCATTGTCATGTTGGAAGACCCAGCCTCGACCCATCTTCAATGCTCTAACTGAGGGAAGGAGGTTGTTCCCCAAAATCTCGCAATACATGGCCCCGGTCATCCTCTCCTTAATACAGTGCAGTCGCCCTGTCCCATGTGCAGAAAAACACCCCCAAAGCACCCCCATGCATCACAGTAGGGATGGTGTTCTTGGGATGGTACTCATCATTCTTCTTCCTCCAAACACGTTTAGTGGAATTATGACCAAAAAGTTCTATTTTGGTCTCATCTGACCACATGACTTTCTCCCATGACTCCTCTGGATCATCCAAATGGTCATTGGCAAACTTAAGACGGGCCTTGACATGTGCTGGTTTAAGCAGGGGAACCTTCGGTGCCATGCATGATTTCAAACCATGACGTCTTAGTGTATTACCAACAGTAACCTTGGAAACGGTGGTCCCAGCTCTTTTCAGGTCATTGACCAGCTCCTCCCGTGTAGTTCTGGGCTGATTTCTCACATTTCTTAGGATCATTGAGACCCCACGAGGTGAGATCTTGCATGGAGCCCCAGTCCGAGGGAGATTGACAGTCATGTTTAGCTTCTTCCATTTTCTAATGATTGCTCCAACAGGTGACCTTTTTTCACAAAGCTGCTTGGCAATTTCCCCGTAGCCCTTTCCAGCCTTGTGGAGGTGTACAATTTTGTCTCTAGTGTCTTTGGACAGCTCTTTGGTCTTAGCCATGTTAGTAGTTGGATTCTTACTGATTGTATGGGGTGGACAGGTGTCTTTATGCAGCTAACAACCTCAAACAGGTGCATCTAATTTAGGATAGTAAATGGAGTGGAGGTGGACATTTTAAAGGCAGACTAACAGGTCTTTGAGGGTCAGGATTCTAGCAGACAGGTGTTCAAATACTTATTTGCAGCTGTATCATACAAATAAATAGTTAAAAAATCATATATTGCGATTTCTGGATTTTTTTTTTCTCACAGTGGACATGCAGCTACGATGACAATTTCAGACCCCTCCATGATTTCCAAGTGGGAGAACTTGCAAAATAGCAGGGTGTTCAAATACTTATTTTCCTCACTGTATATTTATATATATATATATATATATATATATATATATATATATATATATATATATATATATATATATATATATATATATATATATATATATATATATATATATATATATATATATATAATTCTACTCCTACATCCTGTTAGTGATGTCTTGATTATTTAATGCTATGTTTAGATAAATCTGTCATGAAAATGACAGTCACTAAGATTATATTTCAACAACGAATTGGAGAAAAAACATCATTTTATAATTAGATTTAGGAGTTAATGCAAAAACTGCCTTATGTGAAGTTTACATGTTTGCACACAATGTTTTATTTGAGTGTTGATTATCCTATAACTAAACATGAATATCAGCTGAATATAGGCTCATAGTTTGGGCTCTGTTGTTAATATTATAGTAATAATATGCAAGTAAGGGCTCCCTATATATTTTACAGCATTATCTTTAAGAAACTTTTAGTTATAATTTAATTAATTTAAGGACAGACACAATTTTTTTCAGTAAACCACTGTTTAATAAAAAATAAATAAAAAGCCATTTTTTAAAACTACTGTACCGAACCCGTACTGAACCGTGACTTCAAAACCAAGGTACGTACCGAACCGTCAGTTTTGTGTACCGTTACACCCCTATATAACATATATAACTTATTGCAAAGTATTACCTGATTTCACTATTCTGATGTTGGTGGATAGGACAATTATAGGAAAAGTTAAGGTGCGGGCACATTGAATACCATTGAAAAATCAACATTAAGCCATTCAAAATAATTTATATAGGAATCTTCATGTTCAGGAATTTTGAAAAAGTATTTTGAAACATTTCCCCATGCAGATTTAGCATCATGTAAAACATTTTTTAGACAAATTCACAACGTTGAGCAACATAATACTGCTTGTTTTGAAAAAGACTTTTGTTTAAGCAGTGCTTTGTGTATCACTACACTATTGACCGTGGACCTTTTTTGCTGGCCATATTTGGCTAATGTAACTGCACCTTTACTTTGACAAGTGTATTTTATGCACAGGTGAGACATTCAACAGTACAATGAAGTAGAGGTATGCTACCTGACACAAGCTCAACAAGACAAACAGGTTGGGTTTGGTTAGTTATTCATTCTCTTCTTTCTTTTCCTTTCCTCTCTGTAGATATGCAAGATCCTGTCTAACATCCCTAATCTAGACTTTCTCAATCTGAGTATGAATCCACTGAGAGGTTCGAGTCTGGAGCCTGGAACTGCTGAAGCATTCTCAGGCCTCCGCCGCCTTGTGCTCAATAACACGCATGTCACCTGGGACATGGTGCACACACTTACACGAGAGACCCCAGAGTAAGTGTGTGTGTTTTGTAACATTTCTGTTTCCTCTGAACTTGCATGTGTTGTTGCCCCCTGCTCATTAAGATTACCGGTATGTCTGTGTTAGGTTATTTAAGTGTGCATTTAAGTTATTTATAATTTAAATGTGCATTTAAGTTATTTATGATTGAAGTGTGCATTTAATCTCTGCTTTGCAAAAGTTTTACTTTTTTCCCAAGCATTCATTGATAGGACAAACATGTTGTATAGGGTTGCCAACTGTCCCGTATTAGCTGGGACTTCCCGTATATTGGGCCTAATTGATTTGTCCCCTACGTGATCTCGCTTGTCCTGTTTATTGACTGATCTAACCACTGACTGATACAACAGCAACAGCAGCAGTGCTGGTCAGTATACGTTAAGTAGCCTAAATGCACCAATTCCTCCACAAAAGAAAATTAGGGCAATGTGTGACTCTAGACCTTCTAGAGTCTAGACCATACAAATAACAAACACTAAATTGAGAATTAATCATTCTTTTGGGACAAATTATTCCTCCGCCGTCTGGTTGCTCCTGTTAACGGCAAATCCCTTTCACTGTGCTCGTTTTGATTTCGGCAAATCGGTTTTGGCGGATGCAAATAACGTGATTATTGTTCATGAGTCCAACATCCAGCCACACAAAACAACATGCAATCTACCTGAGGGAATAATATACTGGTGGGATTTGCTACTCGATAACCATTTCTTATTATTATCAATGTTTTTTTTTCAGGATTCTTTGATGAATAGAAAGTTCAAAAAAAGATGTATCTGAAATAGAAAGCTTTTGTAACATTATATATGTCTTTACTGTCACTTTTCATAAATTTCATGCATCCTCCTTGCTGAATAAAAGTTTGACCTTCTTTAATTTCTTTCCCAAACAAAACATTTCTGACTCCAAACTATTGAACGGTAGTATATAATGTTACAAAAGCTTTCTATTTCAGATAAATGCTGTTATTTTGAACAATGGTTAGTGTGTAACGTGACATTTTTTTGTATCACATTAAAATTATTTTTAGAATTAAAGGAACACTCCACTTTTTTTTTTAAATAGGCTCATTTTCCAACTCCCCTTGAGTTAAACAGTTTTACCAATTTCAAATCCATTCAGCCGATCTCCGGGTCTGGCGGTAGCACTTTTAGCATAGCTTAGCATAGATCGTTGAATCTGATTAGACCGTTAGCATCTCGCTCAAAAATGACCAAAGAGTATTTCGATATTTTTCCTATTTAAAACTTGACTCTTCTGTAGTTACATTGTGTACTAAGACAGACGGAAAATTAAAAGTATACTTTCATTCCTGTGTAATAATCAAGAACTTTACTGCCTTACCATGGGTGCAGCAGGCGCAATGATATTACGCAGCACCTGAAAATAGTCCCAAGCACGCTCTCTGTGCAAGCAGGTTATGTTTATGGAAGTTAGCCTTTTTTCAGGCGCTTCGTAATATCATTGCGCCGCTGCACCTATGGTACGGCAGCAAAGTTCCTTGATTATTACGCAGGAATGAGAGTATAGTTCCTAGCCATGTCGGCCTACAAAACTTTTTGCAACTTTTCATTTTTCTGTCTGCCTTAGAAAAAGCATGACATGAACTTGATTTTAATTTAAGAAAAAGTAAAATACTAGCCTAGAAATCTAGATGCACCCTAGCGGCAGCAAATGTAATTTGCAGACAGGGTCGTCTAGCAACTCTCCGTAGACTTGCGAGCTTGAAAAAACAAACTCTAGTCAGGCCAATCACATCGTGTATAGAGTCGGTGGTCAGGTTTAACATAATGACGGCAGAGTTGTGACGGTTCCCCATGAAATCCCTGCTACTTCCCTGCTAACAAAGAACGGTTACGGCACTGAAGTCAGTCTTAAAAAAAGATGTGTTCAGAGTTTTGCCGACCGGATACGGCAAACATTTAATCTATCAACTAGCTTCGCTGGTGGGAAAACGCATGGGACTCAGCCACAACCTGCTTGTGATCCTATTGCGTGCAGAGGGAATTTGAAAGACAACCGTTTATCCCACCTCTCGGATTGAGCCCTGCCAATGGTGTGTTGTCAGGCTATTTAAATACTATTCCAAGCAGTGAAGCAGTTGTGTTAAAATAATTTTCCAAAGAAATAAAAGATGGTACCAAACTCACATTTTGTGTGTATTTTAATACCAAAAAATAAGCAATAGCTGCACAGAGATTATTTTTAGCATTGTGCAGCTGGTGTATCGCACTCGTTGCAAGAAGAATACATTTTGTCATACACTAAATCTTGTGTGTTTTCTTATGGTTGTATGTTTGTAGGCTGGAGGAGTTGTTTCTGTGTCTGAACGAGTATGAGAGTGTAAGTTTGTCATCTATATCATACCCATCCCTGCGCCTGCTGCATATCACAGATAACCAGCTGCAGGAATGGGTGGAGGTGCGTAAACTGGGCCTCATATATCCGGGCCTGGTGTCTCTTATCCTGGCAAACAACTCTCTCGCGTCTATCCACGAGCCTGAGGACTCCCTACATAGACTCTTTCCCAATCTGCGCAGCATAAACCTGCACAACTCAGGTGCTGGACTGCACAAACACCATCTCTGTGGACAGAAAATCAGAAAGGCTGTAGCTATGCTTTGAAATATATGGACATGAGAGATTTCTGTCAATTGAAAGTCCACATAATCCATATAAATCAAACACAATCACTCTATATGATGAACAGATACATCTTTTTAGATTAATTACAGCATAATTTTTTACAGCAGATGTAATATGATAAAGGAAAGCTCAAATGTGCTTGCCTGATGCGATTTGAACTGTCAAATTTGTGTGGAGTGTCAATGGAGGGACAAAAATCTTTCAGGTTTCATTAAAATTTCTTCATTTGTTTTTCAAAGATGAACAAATGTCTAATCTGTTATTGAATTTTAAAAAAATTAACTAAACCTTTTATAAATTATTAGCTAATATGTAGTTTGTGTGTTATTTTAGGTCTATGTCGCTGGGAGGACATAGAGAAACTGAATTTCTTCCCAAAGCTTCAAGAGGTCAGAGTGATGGGTATTCCTTTACTGCAGCCCTACACCGATCAGGAGAGACGTTGTCTTATGGTAGCACAGTGAGTAAACTTACACAAAAGTAGCCATTTTTGAATTGTCCAATTGTTAAAAATTGTTAGATATGATTAAATAAATCAGTGTGGCCTAATTTGTCAATGCATTCATGCACTTTTTCACACACATACACACACACACACTTGTCCTTCTGCTGTGTTTTGTAAGGTTGCCTAGCGTGACTGTATTGAATGGCAGTGTTGTCACTGATGGAGAAAGAGAGGATGCAGAACGCTTTTTCATCCGCTACTACCTGGACAGCCCTGAGGATGAGCTACCACAGAGGTAACCCCATCCACAACCTTTTTGACTACCACTCTCAATATACACAACTCTTTCAATCTCTTTCTATCCTATAAAATGACTGGTGTCTGTGTCATTGAAATATATATAATTTAACCAATCTATAAAACAAACCTAAATCAATAGCTTATTTTTATTCCGTCATAACTACAAATCCAAGTCTTATCTGTGACTCATGTTACCCATTTTCCCACAGTTTAATATGTTGATAGGGAAATGTATTTTTTGTTCCTTATCACATCTGACTAGCCCTATGGTGTCTTTCTTCATTCCCAAATCAGTACTTCTTCACTGGCAAAAAAAAGGCCGTCTGTCAATTATTTACAGTAGATGTCCTTAGTCCAAAATGCGGCAGCGACTCCTCACTACAGAGTAGATTTTAAAATATTACTCCTTGTTTATAAATCATTAAATGGTATGGCTCCAGGATATCTCTTTGACCTACTGACTGAGCATCATCCATCTAGATCACTCTGGTCATCAAACCAGAGACTGCTGTCCATCCCCAAGTCGAGGCTGAAGTGCAGGTGACGCGCTTTCTCTGTATCTGCCCCCAGACTCTGGAATGACTTGCCCATTTCTATTAAATTAGCCCCCTACATATCTGTTTTAATATTATTTTAAATTTGTTTAGTACATTTACATTTATGCATTTGGCAGACGCTTTTATCCAAAGCGACTTACAGTGCCCTTATTACAGGGACAATCCCCCTGGAGCAACATGGAGTAAAGTGCCTTGCTCAAGGACACACTGGTGGTGACTGCTGGGATCGAACCAGCAACCTTCTGCATATCAGTTCCATGGTTTAACCCACTGGACCACCATGTCACTGTGTTTAATGTGTTTGTCTTTATTTATCTTGTTGTAAAGCACATTGGTCAACTTCGGTTGTATTTAATGGTGCTATATAAATAAAATTGACATTGACTTCTGAGTGAAAAGGATTATGGAGAAAAAAAAATGTAGGGTGGTGGACTTGGTTCTATGCATTGGTTGTTAGATGGAGGCAGATCAGCTGAATGTGAGCTTGCAGTCAATTGTAAGAAAGAGACCGCATTTTATCAGCCGAAGATCCTGCATATGTCATCAGAGATACCATCACCAGTATTAAATTCTAAATAATTCTAAATAAATTCTCAAACACTGAAGGTTAGTTCAGTCCTTGCAGTGTTTCAGTTGTCAGTATTGCTCGTTTCTGAGTGGCTTTCTATTGAAAGTGGTAAAACTTTTTCATTTCTTTTTTTGCTGCAATGTAATAAAATCTTAACAATGAGAGAGACCAGCCACCTCTTTCCAGCTTAGCAAAGTAGTCTCTCTCTCTCTGGTCATGTCTGAAGTATCATGGTGGCCATCCACTACATTCAAACATATATTCCTGTCACTTCTTTTCCTTCAGTTTGGTGCCTCCGGTTATCCAGGTAACGTTTAACGCTCCCATCCCTCACGTGTTACGGCCTCCCCCCTTCCCAAATTCTGTTCTTCTGTTTTTTGGGGGACTTATTGGGGATTATTTTGGTGGGCCTTTCGAGGGATATTTTGGTGGGTCTTTGCAGGTCAAACCCACATTCTTTGCACACCCCATTCCACTTAACCTGAGAGAGTGTACGTAGGACTTTTTCAGTGACTACGGCAAGCCCCAGCTTCCAGCAGGGGATTCTAACCTTTGGAAGACAATGTGTCCACTCTCTACCTCCTCAAAGACGCCTTTGTACTGGAATACTCCAATCAGAAAATCGATACACAAGGTGGCAGCTTTATTCGTTCTTCCCCTCCTTACATCCCCCTCTCTCTCCCTGTTCTTCTCTCCTGCCCCTTTTCATTTGCTTTGGAGGGGATTGAGTTAGTTGGAGGATTTTTTGGAAAGGGGATGGAATGACGTCCCTGACTCTCCTATTTTTTCCGTTGAGCGATGGAGACGTTGTTGCCTTTGTTCTAGATAGCTCTCAGACCTAGTGTCTAAACAGTTAAGACACAGAGGTTCCCGCTCTAGCTTTTGACTGTACGATTATTGTCTGATAATATGTCACAATTTCTACAGTTATTGCAAATATACCTTATACGCAGCAATAAAAACACCCACAAACATGCCACAATTTTATTGCAGCATTCGTTAACATGCAATTAAGATATTCATTGCTACTTCTAACTGAAAACAGTTGAAAACAAATACTTATGTTAAAAGAGGGGCAATTTTCTGTATCTGCGCTCTCATACTAAAACATTCTAGAATGAACCTTTGAGAAAAAACGTTTGTATACCCTAATAAAATGTATATATAGTATATAGACTATAATCATTTAAATGGTGGCTGTCAAAATGTTTTCATGACAGATTTATTCAAACATATATAAAACACTTAACAGGTTAAGTAAAAATATAATGAATATATAATATAATACGTATATTGCCAAAAGTTTTGGGACACCTGCCTTTACATGTACATGAACTTTAATGACATCATATTCTTAATCCGTAGGGTTTAATCTGGAGTTGGCCCACCCTTTGCAGCTATAACAGCTTCGACTCTTCTGGGAAGTGGGAAGGCTTTCCACAAGGTTTAGGAGTGTGTTTATGGGAATTTTTGACTATTCTTCTAGAAGTGCATTTGTGAGGTCAGGCACTGATGTTGGACAAGAAGGCCTGGCTTGCAGTCTCTGCACTAATTAATCTCAAAGGTGTTCTATCGAGTTAAGGTTATGTCTTTATGGACCTTGCTTTGTGCACTGGTGCGCGGTCATGTTGGAACATGAAGGGGCCATCCCCAAATTGTTCCCACAAAATTGTGAGCATGAAATTGTCCAAAATGTATTGGTATGCTGAAACATTAAGAGTTCCTTTCACTGGAACTAAGGGGCAAAGCCCAACCCCTGAAAAACAACCCCACACCATAATCCCCCTCCACCAAACTTTACACTTGGCAAAATACAGTCAGGCAAGTACTGTTCTCCTGGCAAGTGCCAAACCCAGACTCGTCCATCAGATTGCCAGACAGAGAAGCGTGATTGGTCACTCCAGAGAACATGCCTCCACTTCAGTGGCAGTGTGCTTAACACCACTGCATCTGACGCTTTGCATTGCAGTTGATGTAAGGCTTGGATGCAGCTGCTCGGCCATGGAAACCCATTCCATGAAGCTCTCTACACACTGTTCTTGAGCTAATCTGAAGGCCACACAAAGTTTGGAGGTCTGTAGCTATTAACTGCAGAAATCTACGCACTGTGCGCATCAGCACTGTCTCTGTGATTTTACGTGGCCTACCACTTCATGGCTGAGTTGCTGTTGTTCCCAATTGCTTCCACTTTGTTATAATACCACTAATAGTTGGCTGTGGAATATTTAGTAGTGAGGAAATTTTCACAAATGGACTTATTGCACTGGTGGCAACCTATCACTGTACCACGCTTGAATTTACTGAGCTCCTGAGAGCGACCCATTGGACCCAACATGGAGTAAAGTGCAAGGACACACTGGTGGTGACTGCTGGGATTGAACCAGCAACCTTCTGCGTATCAGTTCCATGGTTTAACCCACTGGACCACCATCTCACACTCGAAAAAAATACAATCTTTTCACGCAAAAATAACACATCTATCTGACATCTATACATCTATCTGATATACACTCACCTAAAGGATTATTAGGAACACCATACTAATACTGTGCTTGACCCTCTTTCGCCTTCAGAACTGCCTTAATTCTACGTGGCATTGATTCAACAAGGTGCTGAAAGCATTCTTTAGAAATGTTGGCCCATATTGATAGGATAGCATCTTGCAGTTGATGGAGATTTGTGGGATGCACATCCAGGGCACGAAGCTCCCGTTCCACCACATCCCAAAGATGCTCTATTGGGTTGAGATCTGATGACTGTGGGGGCCATTTTAGTAAATTGAACTCATTGTCATGTTCAAGAAACCAATTTGAAATGATTCGAGCTTTGTGACATCCTGCTGGAAGTAGCCATCAGAGGATGGGTACATGGTGGTCATAAAGGGATGGACATGGTCAGAAACAATGCTCAGGTAGGCCGTGACATTTAAACGATGCCCAATTGGCACTAAGGGGCCTAAAGTGTGCCAAGAAAGCATCCCTTACACCATTACACCACCACCAGCCTGCACAGTGGTAACAAGGCATGATGGATCCATGTTCTCATTCTGTTTACGCCAAATTCTGACTCTACCATCTGAATGTCTCAACAGAAATCGAGACTCATCAGACCAGGCAACATTTTTCCAGTCTTCAACTGTCCAATTTTGGTGAGCTCGTGCAAATTGTAGCCTCTTTTTCCTATTTGTAGTGGAGATGAGTGGTACCCGGTGGGGTCTTCTGCTGTTGTAGCCTATCCACCTCAATGTTGTGCGTGTTGTGGCTTCACAAATGCTTTGCTGCGTACCTCTGTTGTAACGAGTGGTTATTTCAGTCAAAGTTGCTCTTCTATCAGCTTGAATCAGTCGGCCCATTCTCCTCTGACCTCTAGCATCAACAAGGCATTTTCGCCCACAGGACTGCCGCATACTGGATGTTTTTCCATTTTCACACCATTCTTTGTAGACCCTAGAAATGGTTGTGCGTGAGAATCCCAGTAACTGAGCAGATTGTGAAATCCTCAGACCGGCCCGTCTGGCACCAACAACCATGCCACGCTCAAAACTGCTTAAATCACCTTTCTTTCCCATTCTGACATTCAGTTTAAAGTTCAGGATATTCTCTTGACCAGGACCACACCCCTTAATGCATTGAAGCAACTGCCATGTGATTGGTTGATTAGATAATTGCATTAATGAGAAATTGAACAGGTGTTCCTAATAATCCTTTAGGTGAGTGTAGATGTTGATTAATTTTCCATGGATATCAACATATTGATATATTCTTTATTCTTTTGGTCAATCATATAGTCAAGAAATTTGAGGGAAAAAAATTTGAATGATGATCTTTGAAAATTGAAATGATGATCCATGACTGGGACATCACGGGTCAATAGATTGATCTCCTTTAAGTAAGGCATCAGATTCACCTTAACCCATGAGTCGCTTTGCCTGTCGGTTACCCCTTATAAGGTGTTGTTCAAAGTTAAAATATTTCCAATTTACAACCTTGCTTCAATCCAGAATGAATCAGCGTTTTTTAATAAATGGTCTGCTAACTCGCTCTTAAAGTCAGTCCCTTGCCGCCACCTACTGGTGTAGCTATGTAACTTGCACTAAAGTCCTTGACAAATCCCCATCATTAAAATACAGATAGTTTCTCAATGCCAAGTACGCCAACAACATTATAATATAAAATATTATTTATTGAACAATAATAGCCATTATAAGCTTTGTATTTAATATATATTATTAAAGGTCCCGTTTTTCCTGTTTTTTTGAAGCTTTGATTGTGTTTACAGTGTGCAATATAACATGTGTTCATGTTTCGCGTGTAAAAAAACACAATTTACTTATCTGTATACCGCTGTTTTCACTGTCCTAAAAACGGGCTGATGACTTCCCTGTTCTATGAAGTCCCTCCTTCAGAAAACGTAACAAGTTCTGATTGTGCCAGCGGTTCCTGTGTTGTGATCATAGGTTGTGATTCGACAGCAGCTTAGTGCACGTTGCCCGGTAAGGTCACGCCTCTTACCAGAGATGCATGCGCTCAGTGTTCGAGTGACGTTATTAAAGAAGGAAGTAGAGGGATGTAGTCCTAATCGGCCGTTCGCTGTAGGCTTTGAAAGGGGACCTCTGTTAAATAAAATATCTCGCTTGGCATTGAACTTTGAGCTTTATAATTTTACAGGTATTATTTATGCTCTAACAGCAACATTACACACTAACTAAAGTTTGAAAAATGGGATCACAAAGAACAGGACCTTTAAATAGGTTATAAGTTGGAATCAAATTTTAGATACCTTATAGCTTGTATGTAATTTAAGTTTAAAAAATCCTCAAAAAATAAACAATATTTTTGTGCAAACAAGTCATTTGATTTCAATATAATTACTTTGTAATTAGTTACAATGAAATGCTTTACATTTTACAAATGCAATCCTTTGTTTTCTTCTGTTATAGCATCATTAATAAGAATCATATAAGAAGTTTATACCCTCTTTCTGTTTGCTCTTCTATGCACTGAAAAATCTAGGGCTTTGGGTTCCCATACTTAAAGTTACCATAGTCATTGCACTGTGCTGCACTTTATTTGCACCATTTTGTTTTATTAGTATATTTTTAATTATCTATTTACCTTTTCTTTCTTTTTTTTTGAAAGATAATAAAGATATTGTTTTATAAGTGAGATATTTGATTGTAGTCCTTGAAAACCAAAAAAGTAGTGCTTGAAAAGTTTTATTTTACAGTATTTGTACAAACCTCGCTTTTTCATGTTTTTTCCCAGTTTTAACTGTAGCTTCCAAATCCTTACGGTTTAATAATAGTGACCATTTTAATCACGTTTTTTTTGTGAAATCAGGTCATCGCAATATCCCTACCCTAGCTATATTTCGGGAAACTGGAGATGTGGAAGTGGGCCTTTCTCAGAAATAATGTCCTTTTGTAATATGTCTACAGTGTCAGATAGTAAAATAAAGTTTTGTAAAATATAGGTAAAGGTCTTTTAAAATAACCCTCTCTTAAACATGTGCTTATGTAATTTGCTCATGATAACATTAAGAACAAAAAAGAGATAAAGTCGGCACACTATGGCTCCAACAAAACAGAAATTTATTGAGAGACTCTCACAAAGGTCTCCCCAAGATTCAAGGGAATTAATTTGTACAAGGTGGCCATGAATTAATAAGTTGTGGGATCAATGTTGGATCAATTCATGTTTTTCCAAACCTGTAAAAAATTTTTTTTTTAAAGTGGACCATCAGGGAGAAGTTTAGCAGAATGTCTGAGCTGCTCTCTTCCTTAAAATGAAAGTGGATTAACCTTTGTTTAATCAAGAACTTTTTTTTCGAAAGAGACCTGGCCAAGAAAGAACACCATTAGTTAACACAATTAAGATTAAATGCAACAATTTAACAAAAGTAAAATACATAGAATAAAGACATAGAACAAAAATAAAATACATTAATATAAGCATAAGACTACAAATACATCATACAAAATCCAGCCCATGAATAGCAATTAGACTCTTGACTCAGTTACGTAATTTTTTTTCAGTGTTTTAAATTATCCCATGGTAACAAAATGATTAAGCTGTAGTGCGTTCTGAAGTTTATTCCATGACCAGGGCGGTAAATAAGCAAAAGTCTTTATACCAATTACAGTTATAAAATCCCAACCTAACCTTCAGCTTCTTAGGTATGTGCAATATGCACTCTAAAAGAAATTGAGCCCCCTTTTTCAATCGAGTAACCTCCTATGGCGTGAATGCCAACAATATCTGAGTTCTAAAAGTGAGCTATTGAAATTTTCATAAATTTAGTTTTCGTATAGCTCAAATACCAACTTAAAGGGGTAGTTCACCCAAAAATGAAAATTCTGTCATCCTTTACTCACCCTCAAGTTGTTCTATCTGCTTGGTTACAAACATTCTTCAAAATATTTTATTTTGTGTTCAGCAGAACAAAGAAACTCATACAGGTTTGGAACAACTTGAGGGTGAGTAAAGGATGAAAGAATTTTCATTTTTGGGTGAACTATCCCTATCCTAGTTCATATAATGAAATTGCAGTTTTTTAAAAAATTAGTCTGGAGCTCATCAACAGCCTCACTTAGTGAAGATGCAACTGAGTAGATTACTAGAATATTAGAATATTAATAGAATATTATTTTTAAAAGCAGAAACTATAGAACAGGAGCTCAAATTTTACCTTACGGGACTCCCTTACAGATTTCCAAAGAACTTGACTTATATCCATCCATATACACTCACCTAAAGGATTATTAGGAACACCTGTTCAATTTCTCATTAATGCAATTATCTAATCAACCAATCACATGGAAGTTGCTTCAATGCATTTAGGGGTGTGGTCCTGGTCAAGACAATCTCTTGAAGTCAAGTCAAGTCAACTTTATTTATATAGCGCTTTTAACAATGCAGATTGTTTCAAAGCAGCTTTACAGTGTTAAACAACAAAATAATGCAGCCTAATTTTATTCAGCTGTATAGCCATTTGATGTCATCAGTTCATTTCAATTTCCATACGGTGACAGTGTGGGCTTTAGATCAATAATTAGATCAGTAATTTAGTTTACATGGTTAAATTAGTTTATTAATTAGATTTATTTCGATGTTTAGTTGAAAAATATAGTGTCCCCAACTGAGCACGCCAAGCCAGAGGCAACAGTGGCAAGGAAACCAAAACCCCATTAGGTGACCTAATGGAGAAAAATAAACCTTGGGAGAAACCAGGCTCAGTCGGGGTGCCAGTTCTCCTCTGGCCAATTTACAAACAACGTATTATTATTATTATTCTGGCTGCTTTACAGGTCAGAGGTCATAATAGATCGGAATATTCAAAGGACCGGAGGCAACACGCTGGAGACGGGTTTATTGAGGATGATGTTGATTAAATAATTATTAAAGTGCAATATTCGAATGATCGGAGGCAACACGCTGGAGACGGGTTTATTGCGGATGACATATAGATTTAAGTATTATTTAATGATAATATTCGAACAATCGGAGTCATCACACTGGTGACGGGTTTATTTAGATGCCGTGTCGATGAGGCAGTTGCAGGGGGAGGATAATTGACACGGTCTCTGCAGACACTTCAGGGTCCTGTGTTGGTCTTCTCTGGTCCACCATCTGATTAGGATACGGCCCGGATCTGGCTGACTGCAGTAAACCTCGGGATAAAACAGAGAGAATATCATTAGCGTAGATGCCATTCTTCTGATGATGTAACGAGTACATCAGGTGTTATGGGAAGTGTTCCCGGTTCCGGCTGACCTAGTTAATGCAGCCTAACAATCAATTAATTGATAAAGTGTTTTATGTGTATGCCACAGTAAAGAGATGTGTTTTTAGTCTAGATTTAAACTGACAGAGTGTGTCTGCTTCCCGAACAGTGCTAGGAAGACTGTTCCAGAGTTTAGAAGCTAAATAGGAAAAGGATCGACCGCCTGCAGTTGATTTGGATATTCTCGGTATTAACAACTGGCCAGAATTTAGAGATCGCAGTAGACGTGATGGAGTATAATATGTTAAGAGCTCGCTCAAGTATTTGGGAGCTAAACCATTTAGTGCTTTGTAAGTAATAAGCAAGATTTTAAAATGTATGCGATGTTTAATAGGTAGCCAGTGCAATGTTGACAGAACTGGGCTAATATGGTCATACTTCCTGGTTCTAGTAATTACTCGAGCTGCTGCGTTTTGGACCAGCTGGAGTTTATTTATTAAGCGAGCAGGGCAACCACCCAATAGAGCATTACAATAATCTAGCCTTGAGGTCATGAACGCATGAACTAACTGTTCAGCATTTTGCATTGAGAGCATGTGCCGTAATTTTGATATATTTTTAAGATGGTAGAAAGCAGTTTTACAGATGCTAGAAACGTGGCTTTCAAACGAAAGATTGGTATCAAAGAGCACACCCAGGTTCCTCACTGACGACGAAGACTTGACAGAGCAGCCATCAAGTGTTAGACAGTATTCTAGGTTACTACTTGTGGAGCTTTTTTGTCCAATAATTAAAAATTCAGTTTTTTCTGAATTGAGTTGCAGGAAATTACCAGTCATCCAATGTTTTATGGCGGCTATGCATTCCGTTAATCTTGTGAATTGGTAAATTTCTTCAGGGCGTGAAGAAATATAGAGCTGAGTATCGTCAGCATAACAATGAAAACTAATGCCATGCTTCCTAATAATATCTCCCAGTGGTAGCATGTACAGGGTGAAGAGTAGCGGTCCTAGCACTGAGCCTTGTGGTACTCCATACTGAACTTGCGATCGGTGTGACATCTCTTCATTTACTGCTACAAACTGATAACGGTCGCATAGGTATGATTTAAACCATGATAAAGCAATTCCACTAATACCTACATAATTTTCGAATTTTTGAACTCCAAACTGAATGTCAGAATGGAAAAGAAAGGTGATTTAAGCAATTTTGAGCGTGGCATGGTTGTTGGTGCCAGACGGGCCGGTCTGAGGATTTCACAATCTGCTCAGTTACTGGGATTCTCACGCACAACCATTTCTAGGGTTGTGAAAAGGGAAAAACATCCAGTATGCGGCAGTCCTGTGGGCAAAAGTGCCTTGTTGATGCTAGAGGTCAGAGGAGAATGGGAAGACTGATTCAAGCTGATAGAAGAGCAACTTTGACTGAAATAACCACTCGTTACAACCGAGGTATGCAGCAAAGCATTTGTGAAGCCACAACACGCACAACCTTGAGGCGGATAGGCTACAACAGCAGAAGACCCCACCGGGTAACACTCATCTCCACTACAAATAGGAAAAAGAGGCTACAATTTGCACGAGCTCACCAAAACTGTGGCTGGTGGTGGTGGTGTAATGGTGTGGGGATGCTTTCTTGGCACACTTTAGGCCCCTTAGTGCCAATTGGGCATCGTTTAAATGCCACGGCCTACCTGAGCATTGTTTCTGACCATGTCCATCCCATTATGACCACCATGTACCCATCCTCTGATGGCTACTTCCAGCAGGATAATGCACCATGTCACAAAGCGCGAATCATTTCAAATTGGTTTCTTGAACATGACAATGAGTTCAATGTACTAAAATGGCCCCCACAGTCAGTGCTTTCAGCACCTTGTTGAATCAATGCCACGTAGAATTAAGGCAGTTCTGAAGGCGAAAGGGGGTCAAACACAGTATTAGTATGGTGTTCCTAATAATACTTTAGGTGAGTGTATACACACTGGGTTCAATCTGCAAGGTAGTTTTTAAACCACCCAGCCCAATATCACAGAGTCTGTCTAACAGCAAATCATACTCAACAACACAAACATCAACAAAAACATCACAAAAGTCATACAAATTACAAACATCATATATCTTGCGGTTATTTACAAAAAATCACAAGACATATTGATTGACAACTGTGTGCACATGGGAAACGTGAGCTGTCTCCCAAATTGAAGGGCGCGCACTTCGAAGGCCGCATTTGAAGTGCGATTGCATCATAGCGTCACTACGAAGGCTGTCCCAATGTGAAGGCTGCACCCTTTGAAGGCCGCATTTGAAGTGCGATTGCGTCACAGCGGCACTACGAAGGGTGTCCCAATTGTGAAAGCTGCACCTCTGAAGGCCACATTTGAAGTGCGATTGCGTCACAGCGGCTCGACGAAGGCTTCCGCAATTCGAAAGCGACTTCAAAATGCGCCCTCCTTTTCTCAGGTAAAGGAAGGGTACAGCAGATGGACCCTTCACACAACTAAGCAGCCTGCCCTATCCCAGAATTCATAGCACACTGGTGACTACAGGATTTGACTGGTCTCGATCATTTCTTGCGGCGCGGGATTACATTTCCCAGTGAAAGACGGTAGCGGTCAACTCAAGTGTAGCCTGGATACTTTTGAACACAGCGCAACCGCTTGATCTTGAAGTAAACAAAACGTTTAGTGCATTCGCACAGTGCCCAGTTCCCTGCCATGAGCAACCTGGCAAGATAAATTTTAATTTCCCAATTTTAACTTGTATACATGTTATTTATTTCTCAACCATTCTCTCAAGAAGAGGAATCAGTCCATTATCTCCCTTTTCACTCTTTTTTTTCTTTTATCTTTCTTTTTTATGCACTTTCTTTAAATACAAATTAGATCTGCGCGGTGCTGTTTTTTCGTCCCGCTCCCACGATTCACCCTCCCGTTCGTGCTTAAAATTCACTCCGTGCTCACCCGCTATAAATTATTTTATTCCCAACCCGACCGATCCCGCTAAATTTAGATTTCGTTTCCAGAATCTCTTTTAAATTTCCCATACAGAAAGAGAGAGACTGGGGGTAACAGAAGTAATAGGCTGCCATGCAATCATTTTATTAAATTTTCTTATCACACTGTCAACACTAAAAAATGTCACAGAAAAAAATTGGCTAAATCAAATGCGACATCCTTCACTCAAAATTATAAGCCAAAATACAAATAAATGAAAACTGCTGACTTTACTACTGCAAAATAAAGTATTTTATATGAATGAATGAATGCCGCTCACTGACGACGGTCCATTAGGCTGCCGAAAGTCTCCTCCAAAGGCTAAATGTAAAGTCTTGGCCGGGATGCACAGAACAATTTTTCAATTTTTTTACTTTTTACTCCTTACAATTTTATTTACAGTCAAAAAGTACTTATTTTTTGGAGATCACTTCATTCTATTTTCCCTCGCTATTACCAAACCAATTGAATTGTGCTGATGCCCAGTTTAATTTAAATGTTTAATTTAAATGTATTTATTCTGCCAATGAGATTCATTTTCACATTCCATGAAATTGGTCAGACATGTTAATTGGTCCTTTGGAAGTGACGTCATGTCGCATCAATTAACACAATGCAGCACCTTGACCTGGGCTGCGTTTCCCAAAAACCATCGCAGTTTGACAATTGTTCTACGATCAACTTAAGCGTACGATGGTTTTGGGAAACACAGCCCTGGAAATTAGAGTGAGAGGCTTTTCAGCACTGCAAGATAGTTTTCAGCCCCAAAAGACGCTTGACACTCACAATTTTGAAAATGAGCTTCTGCTTAAAGGGATAGTTCACCCAAAAAATGAAAATGTGATGTTTATCTGCTTCCATGTAGGTGTCTTTGTTTCTTCAGTAGAACACAAATGAGGATTTTTAACTCCAACCTTTGCAGTCTATCAGTCGTATAATGCATGTGAATGGTACATGACAACTAGCATCATCTATTAGAGTAAAAAAAACCTGCACAGACAAATCCATATTAAACTCAGCAGCTCGTGACAACACATTGATGTCCTAAGACATGAAACGATCGGTTTGTGCGAGAAACCGAACAGTATTTATATATACTTATAATTCAACTTTGGTTAACAAGGTGTATATTTTTTTGGGCGCAGTGGTGTAAAGTAACGAATTACAAATACTCTCATTACTGTAATTGAGTAGTTTTTCTCAGGAATTGTACTTTATTAAGTAGTTTAAAAATAGTGTACTTTTACTTTTACTTGAGTACATTTTAAGTGCTGTATCAGTATTTTTCCTGCGCTATTTTCCCTAAACCTGCAGTCGCTACATTATTTTTACATTATTTTTTTATTTTTGTCCTGTCAACGTGATTGGCCAAGGCGAATAATAAGTCCTGTCTCCATGCGTCACGCGTGTGACTCCCGTCATATCAACCATATCATTAGGGAGTCGCGACCAGCCTAGAGTCAGAGGCACACGCGCTTTATGAAAGGGGGTTGTTGCTGGTTACTGTATAATGACTTAAATCGTGAAATTGCTCCGTGAGCCACCATACATCCTCATCTCAGCATAGCTTATCAACTGAGCGAGGAGAGAATCAGTGATGAAAATTGTTACTCAATTCTGATTTCTGAAGTGTATTCCTTTTACAGAGAAAAATCCATTGAAATTAAAGCAGTACAATGAATGCATCTTGAAAAGAAAGAATTTAGCTTTTTTTATGTAAAATTGTTAATGTACAACGCTTTGCAACTTTTTTTAATTAACCGCAAGAAAACCTCTACAGAATGGTTGTCATTAATGTTACCAGATTATTGGTTGCTTTCTCAAATATTACATGGCTGTATTTTTAGTGCTAGCAGTCAAAAATAAAAGTTTTGAAATATTGAAATACTGAAATACTGTTGATCTCATGGTTTTTTTTAGTTCTTAGTGAGAATCATCCATAAAAGTGTAAGCTACATTTTTAATTTGCAGGGTATAAGGTGGAATAACATTCAGAGCATAATACTCACTACTCTTGAGTACTTTTAAAAGGGTTTTTACTCCTACATTGAGTAGTATTTAGGACAGGTACTTTTAATCTACTTGCGGAAGGCTGCGGATTTGTCTCTCCTGTCTCTGACTGTGGAGAGGCATCTATGGCTGAACTTGTCGGGGATGAAGGAGAAGGACAAGTCCTTTCTCCTAGACTCCCCGATTCTGCCTTCGGGTCTATTTGGCGACGCGGTTGAGGCCGTCGTCGCCAAATACCAGAAGGTGAAAAGTCAGTCGGCAGCCTTCCGTCAATTTGTCCCTCGCCGCTCAGAGCCGGGGAAGGCGGCCCCTAGGGGGCAGCCTCAGCTGTCCACCAGCTCATCGCACCGACAGCTGCAGAGGGAGAGCGTCGCCTCTAGAGCCACTCCTCCGGGAGCTTGGCAACAGAGACGGCGCTCTCTTCAGCAGACTCACCAGCAGCCTTCCGCTCCTAGAGGCGATCTAAGGAGCGTACTCCAGGAGCGGAAGGCTGCTGGGAAGAAGCCCTAGCTGCGGCAGAAGGTTGCAACCGAGGTTGCTTCTTCTGCGGCGCCCTGGGGAAATCGATGTGGAATCCCGCCGTCTATGACGCTTCGGGCCACATCGATTTCCCGCGAACGCATGCTGCTCCAGCCGCCTCTGGAAAGACCTGCGGCTGGGCAGCTAACGCGTCCGCACACAGAGAATCATTCCCAACCACTTCCTGCCGGTCATCCGCTTCAGGGGGTTGGGGACGAGGCTCGTGTAACACCCGACACCAGCCTCGAGAGGCTTGGTTCCCTTAGTAGATTATCTCGGCGCATGGAAATGCCTTCCGAATATTTCTACATGGGTCCTGTGTACTGTAGAGAAGGGTTACAGACTGCAGTTCGGTCAACTTCCACCAAGTTTCAGGGGGTTGAACTGGACCGCAGTGGTACCAGAGCGGGTTCGGGTAATGGAACTAGAAGTAAAATCCTTGCTGGCGAAGGAAGCCATAGAGTGCCTCCGCCGGAGAGGGAGTCCGGGTTCTACAGCCGGTACTTTATAGTTCCCAAAAAGGATGGAGGGTTGCGTCCGATTATAGACCTGAGGTATTTGAATCGGTCTCTGAGGAGGTTCAGATTCAAAATGCTCACGGTTCCCATCATCGTGAGTCAGATCCAGCCTGAGGACTGGTTCGTCACAATAGATCTAAAGGACGCATATTTCCATATCTCCATCCTTCCATGTCACAGGAAGTTCTTGAGGTTCGCTTTTGGGGGCGAGGCGTACCAATATCGAGTGCTTCCCTTCGGTCTAGCTCTTTCCCCACGCACATTCACGAAGTGCATGGATGCAGCTCTGGCTCCATTGAGACTTCAGGGCATCCGTGTGCTGAATTATATTGACGACTGGCTCATATTGGCCCAGTCGTACGAGATGGCAGTTCGGCATCGAGATGTCGTTCTGGCCCATATAAGGTGCTTGGGGCTGAGACTCAACACAACAAAAAGTGTGTTGACGCCGTCCCAGAGGACTACGTTCCTAGGGATTGTATTGGACTCAATGTATGGGGCACAATTGTCTCCCGCTCAAGTCGAGACCATACTGGCGATGGTCTCAGGAATAAGGCTAGGCCACAGCATCACTGTGAAGCACAGTGGTAGCTGAAAACCAAGGGGTTTTCCCCCAGAGGGAATCCTTTCCGTATGATCAGGGTAACGCGCAGATGCCTTCGTTCCCTAGTCATATGGAAGAAACCTTGGTTTCTGTCCCAGGGGCCAGTGTTGGGAGCGTCCTGTTGCCGGAAATCCGTTTCAACAGACGCCTCCCTCACTGGTTGGGGCGCGGTCATGGACGACCGCTTTGCGAGGGGCCCGTGGGAGGGCCGTCATTCCTCCTGGCACATAAATTGCCTAGAGATGATGGCGGTCTTCAAAGCTCTCAGGAGCTTTTTCCCGGACCTCCGCGGCCAACATGTCCTGGTACGAACAGACAATACGTCTGTTGTAGCGTACCTCAATCATCAGGGGGGTTTGAGGTCGCGCCCTCTATGCAGACTGGCGCATCAAATTCTCCTGTGGTCCCAAGGGAAACTGTTGTCCATTAGGGCAATGTATGTCCCGGGGGTCCAAAATCAGGGAGCAGACATCCTGTCGAGGCAGGGACTGAGGCCCGGGGAGTGGCAACTCCACCCGGAGGTGGTGGAGGCCATGTGTGAGAGGTTCGGCCCAGTGGGAGTGGACCTGTTTGCATCTTGCGAGACGTCCCACTGTCCATTGTGGTGTTCCCTCACGCATCCAGCCCCGCTGGGGTTGGATGCCATGGTTCAGACATGGCCGAGGCTGCATCTGTACGCATTTCCCCCGATTGCTCTGCTCTCGGGAGTCCTGGAGAGGGTCTGTCAACAGGGGGTCAACTTCTGGTAGCACCCCGTTGGCCGATGCGAGTTTGGTTCTCGGATATCATAGCTCTGCTGGCAGGTCCTCCATGGCAGATTCCTCTGAGGAGGGATCTCCTATCTCAGGCGGGGGGCACAATATTTCACCCCCGGCCGGAGGTTTGGAACCTTTGGGTCTGGCCCCTGAGGGGGTCAGGTACCTAGAGGCTGGCCTGTCGGCAGAGGTGATAGAGACATTACTCAGTTCCAGGGCTCCGTCTTCAAGGAGACTGTACAGCCTCAAGTGGTGAGCCACTTGGTGCAGGGAGCGTGAGGTGGACCCAGTTAACTGGCCGGTGGCTTCAGTGCTGGAGTTCCTCCAAGATCGCTTCTCTGCGGGTCTAACCCCGTCCACACTCAAGGTGTACGTGGCTGCCATGGGGCTTTCCACACTCCTTTGGGTGATGGGCCTTGGGAAGGCACCAGCTAGTTGTACAGTTCCTCCGTGGGGCTCGGAGGATGAGGCCTGTGGCTCGTTCCAGACTCCCAACCTGGGATCTGGCAGTGGTTCTCGAAGGGTTGGCTGAGGCCCCCCTTTGAGCCATTGGAGTCGGCTGAACCAAAGAACCTGACCCTGGAAAATAGAGTGGGGGACCTCCATACCTTGGCGGTAACGCCGACTTGCCTAAGGTTGCCCCCGGAGGAGTTAAAGCCGTCCTACATCCTAGGCCGGGCTACGTGCCCAATGTTCCATCAGGGGTGGCCAGGTCTTTGGTTCTTCAGGCATTTCATCCCCCGCCTCACGTGACGGTGGAAGGAGGGAGACTTCACCTGCTCTGCCCAGTTAGGGCTCTCAGAGTGTATCTGGAGAAGTATCTCCCTAAGGCGCCTGGCGCTAGGGTACTCCAGTCCTAGTTGTGCCCGTTCTCCGGTTTCACACAAGGGCAGGCGCTACCCTCGGTGTGGGCTAGTGGGTACTCATTCCCCAAAGTGTCGTTCCGACGCAGTGAGAGTTCCCTCGAAAGGGAACGGCTCGGGTTATGTATATAACCCTTGTTCCCTGAGAAGGGAACGAGCACTGCGTCGCGTCACCACACCTCGGCACGCCTGGAGCGCATGCTTCAGAGCAATAGCTGCCGTTTCAATGCGCCGGCTCCCCTTTTATACTTCCAGGTATGCCGTCACAGTGACGTCATCACGCACGGCAATCAGATTGGTTTAGTTTCTATACGGACTTCAGATTCGCTAATGCTTAGGGAGTATCCCCAAAGTGTCGTTCCGACGCAGTGCTCGTTCCCTTCTCAGGGAACAAGGGTTATATACATAACCCGAGCCGTTTTCCCAGGAGGTCTCCCATCCGGGTACTGACCATGCTCAGCCCTGCTTAGCTTTAGTGGGAAACAAGTCTTGGGCAAAAGGGTGATATGGCTGCTGGCAAATAATCAGACAGAAAGCCGGAAGTGATCTCTCGCACGTATCTCTACGCCAGATTGTGTACATTGACCTTACTTACCAGAAGTGATGGCACGCTGAACGGGTGTCGGACATAGAACGTATTCGAGGTAAAACATTTTTACAAATACTGTTCGGTTTCTCGCAAAAAAACAATCTTTTCGTGTCTTAAGGCCTGTACACACCGGGACGAATATCGCACGCGCTTATCGCCAGCGTTTTTCGTGACGTTTTTCGGCGCGTCTTGAGTGTTCACACCCAAGCGATTTCCACTGGCGTTGCGCCGAGTGAACGTGCACATTCAGTAGATGCGCTCCCGGTACACAAGGTGGTGCTGCGGCACTTTACGCTTCTGACACTCGCTTGTCACACAGAAGAAGAGGAGAGACAGTATTTACGTGCTTGCCAAAACCACAGATATATTATGTCTATGGCAAAACCATTCACACACTTTTTGCTCACTGGCAAGCAGCATTAGCAGCCTATCTTCTTCTTTGTCTACTTACTACTTCTTCGTCGTATCAGTGTGTGCTCGGCAAGACCGATTTTGTGCTTGAGCGCCACCAAGTCGTGTTTTACTGTCACTTCAGCAGCTCCAGGCACGTGAACAAAAGCGCGGATCTCATTGGTCGGACAGTTTTTTACGCGCCGCGTCAAAATAAAAAAACGAACCCGAGGCGTTTTTTTTTTAATGACGCTTTTACGCCTGGCGTTTTACGCGTCGGTGTGCACACTCACATTGGCGCCCATTGTTTAGTCACGAGGCGTTAAACGTCGGCGATAAACGCGCGCGAAAATCGTCCCGGTGTGAACAGGCCTTTAGGACATCAATGTTTGTCTGTGCATGTTTTTTTTTTTACTCTCATAGATTTTGTTTCCATTCACATGCATTATACGACTGACAGACTGCAACTGTTGGAGTCAAAAATCTTTTTACTTTTTTACTTTTACTCAAGTATGATTCTGGCCAGATACTTTTACTTTTAATTGAGTAAAAATGTAATTCAGTACTTTCACTTGAGTAACATTTTTGAGTACTTTTTACACTTCTGTGTAAATGAAACAAATTGCTGTCTATTGTTCATTTTCGTTAACTTTAAATGTGTAGGCTAAATAAAAGAGAAGTGGTTTGTTTATTTTTGTAATGCAAGTTATAATTTGTACATTAAACAAATTAATATATGTTCATACATATATTATGTAAATTAAAATGTGTAAATGAAAATAAATTGGTCTATAGATTACTTAAAGTACTTTTTAGAACTATTTATAGGCCTACAATATAACTTAAGTTTAACATCATAACAACAGAAATTTAAATTAAAGGTCCCGTTCTTCGTGATCCCATTGTTCAAACTTTAGTTAGTGTGTAATGTTGCTGTTAGAGCATAAATAATACCTGTAAAATTATAAAGCTCAAAGTTCAATGCCAAGCGAGATATTTTATTTAACAGAAGTTCCCTTTCAAAGCCTACAGCGAACGGCTGGCTTGGACTACATCCTGGTACTTCCTACATAAATGACGTCAGTAGAACAGTAGAACAGACTAACCTCTGCCCACAAGACTACGCGAAAAAAGGGGGCGTTGTCTTGTTGCTGTCCCACGTGGAGAAGAGGACGTGTCGCGTGGAGAAAAGGAAGTGTTGCGTTTGACTGTGTTTGTCGCCATGTCGTCGAGACGCTGTTATTTTCATCCCGGAGTCAAATCACCTTTGTTTGGCTTTCCCAGGGACGCTGTAAAGATCATTAAGCGCGCATATATCTCCCGTTAAGAGGCGTGACCTTTCCACAAGCTGCTGTCGAATCACAACACAGGACCATGCTACGTTCGCTAAGCTGCTGTCAAATCACAACACGGGAACCGCTGGCACAATCAGAACTCGTTACGTATTTCTGAAGGAGGGACTTCATAGAATAAAGGAACTCATCAGCCGTTTTCAGGACAGTGAAAACAGCGGTGTACAGATAAGTAAATTGTGTTAAAAATACTGGGGTTTTTTTACACGCGAAACATGAACACATGTTATATTGCACACTGTAAACACAATCAAAGCTTCAAAAAGACACGAAGAACGGGACCTTTAACAACTAAAACAGAAGAAAACATTTGTATGTACTGTACACTTTCATTGAGATGAACGGGAGACGCTGGTGGTGGAGCTGGACCAAGATGGGGAATAATGCACTAAAAAGACCCTAAGGCCTATGCCAGTGGGACATCATCTTCATCTGGGATGAGTGCATATTTCCATTGTCCGTAGGTTTGCGGGGCTGAATCGGTCGACGGCTGCCATGTCATAAAAAGTACAATGCATCTGATGTGAGTTAAATAAAAATAAGTACTTAAATAAAGACTTGGACGTAAATATATAAATGTTTAAAATATATTGTAACAGTTACATTTAACATAATAAATAAACTGTTAAAGTTGCAACTTAACGATTAAATATTTAACCATAGGCTACAGATTTACGTGCTTATGGTCCGGTCTCCCATCGTCGCAGGCTTTGAAGCATGTCAAAATCCAATAAAACTCATAAAAAGCAACAACAACAACAACAAAAAAACTTATCGGCTCCATTTCTCTTTTTAAAATCTCCTCGCGAACGTCCGCTGTCAGTTGTCACACACCTGCTATAGCCCATTTTACAACGTTTTGGCACATTTTGGCCGTGATTCTGCTACGTTTGATTAGCAATCGGAGGGGCTTTGTTGTGCAGACCTGGCAACCCTGTCCCTCGGTTCGCCGTTCGTGCACTTCGAAGGCCTGGCCTGGCCTTTTGTCTTGCAATTTGAGTACATGCAATTTACTCCTTAGACCTCCCTAAGACACAAACTTTATGCCTTCTTTGATTTTATGTTGGTTAAGTTAGTGAAATATTAGGTTTTATACTCGGTCACAATAGTGACCGGTGGGAAACAGCATAGTCAGAATTCATTCAAATTCTTCAATTAGACCAATTTACACATTTAAAATAATAGCAACATATCCAACATATAAGAATGAGATATGATTAGATTTTACTTCAAAGCTGTATTTCTATTGTTCATGATACACAATGTTTAAACATACAATAATACAAACACATTTGGCAAACTCATCTGAGGTAGGCTCATTAATTTTTGTAAAACAATTCAAAATTCTACTCTTCGTGTATAAATCCCTACATAACAAAGCTCCTGTCTATTTATCTGAACTCCTTCACTCCTATACTCCACCCAGAAGCCTCCGTTCTTGTGATCAGGCTTTGTTGGTCGTTCCTCGCGCTAGACTAAAGCGTAGAGGTGAGCGTGCATTTGCGGTGGCAGGGCCACGACTTTGGAATACCCTGCCTTTAGAGATTAGGCTGGCCCCTTCCTTGTCTATTTTCAAGTCCCTGCTAAAAACCTTTTTATTTTCCTTAGTGTACTGATTATGGTGATTTGTTAAACTTTTTTATAGGTGGTTTTTATATTCTTATGTGGTTTATTTATTTTTATTTTTCTGTATGTGTGATATTCTTGCTCTTCTGTAAAGCACTTTGGTCAGCCTGGGGGCTGTTGGAATTGTGCTATACAAATAAAATTGAACTTGAACTTGAACTAAAACAGAAGCCAGGACATGGAAACCATACACCACTCCGCAATAGGGCTCCATATGATACATGTAACCTGTAGGTGATGAAAGGCTCCACAATTTATACCCAAACCTGATTGGTTTGCGCCTGATATATTGCTTGCAACCATGCCTGCATTATAAGGTATCATGCTTTCATCAAGCGATAACCATTTTTGGTAAGGCATCATTTTGTAAGATTCATTCAGTGCACTGAAGATGGGGCCGTACTTTGTAAAAAGGCTTGTTTGTGGCCTCTGAGTTAGGGGAGATGATAGGGTGGGGCACATCAATTGTTTTTCATGAACATCTGCCTCTGCATCGCCATTCAATAGTCTACCTGGCAAATGGGCCGTTTCACCCTGGTACTCCCAATCTGAGCCATCACTGTCACAATCACTTTCAATTGACACTTTTTCAAGTGTAGGGATGATGGTTATGCTGCACACAGCACTTGGGGGGTCACATTCTTCTAGGAGGTCCAACACATCTGATAGTTTTAAACTGTGTAAAAAAACAAACAAATGATAACTATGATTAACAAGTTATTAAGGATAAATTATTAAGGATTAAGTTGTTTCAATTGAAACTGTGTTATACTACCGGTCACAATTGTGACCGTTAACAAATTTACACATCTTACGGGCAAAATATATATGCAGGAGTATAATTCTCAAAATATATCAGTAGTAGACCCTTTTAAGAATATATGTACAAAATATGGTAGTTCTATTTGTTAATTAAGGTGTTTTACTTTTTGTAGTAGTCTGAGGAGGACACCTTCTTCTAGATGTGCAAGCAGGAAGTAAACTGATCTGGTCATGTGACCTTTCACGCTAGTCACATAACATTGGTACATTTTAATCAAGACAATCTATTTTTTTATTTAAAAGTTAAATTTCTTGCTCAGAGCCAACAACAACACTTTTAGAGCTTTCAAGTCAAGTCAACTTTATTTATATAGCGCTTTTAACAATGCAGATTGTTTCAAAGCAGTTTTACAGTGTTAAACAGGAAAATAATGCAGCATAATTTTATTCAGCCGTAGAGCCATTCTGGAGAAAATGGTGATGTCATCAGTTCATTTCAATTATCATACAGTGACAGTGTGGGCTTTAGATCAGTAATTAGATCAGTAATTTAGTTTATATGGTTAATTTAGTTTAATAATTCGATTTATTTCGATGTTTAGTTGAAAACTTTAGAAAAATTTAGTGTCCCCAACTGAGCAAGCCAAGCCAGAGGCAACAGTCTCAAGGAAACCAAAACCCCATTAGGTGACCTAATGGAGAAAAATAAACCTTGGGAGAAACCAGGCTCAGTCGGGGTGCCAGTTCTCCTCTGGCCAGTTAACAAACAGGATATTATTATTATTATTATTATTATTATCATTATTCTGGCAACTTTACAGGTCAGAGGTCATAATAGATCGGAATATTCGAAGGACCGTAGGCAGCACGCTAGAGACGGGTTTATTGAGGATGATGTTGATTAAATAATTATTAAAGTGCAATATTTGAATGATCGGAGGCAACACGCTGGAGACTGGTTTATTGAGGATGCTGTGTCGATGAGACAGTTTCAGGAGGAATCTAATCACGGTCTCTGCAGACACTTCAGGGTCCTGCGTTGGTCTTCTCTGGGCACAGATCCACCATCTGATCTGGATACGGCCCGGATCGGGCTGACTGCAGTAAACAGAGAGACTATCATTAGCGTAGATGCCATTCTTCTGATGATGTAACGAGTACATCATGTGTTATAGGAAGTTTTTCAGAAATAAGAAAAAAGACACGGTCACAATTTTGACCGGTGGGATTAAACGGGTTAAGGGTGTATTTATTGTTTGAAAGAAGAAAGAAAATCATAAGCGTTTCAAAAAACATGAGAAACTTTTAATGAATGAGTGAATTATTCCTTTACAAGTCACTTTTTAATTTGTTTCTTCTTGTGCCCACCGGGACCACTTCTTCAGAGACTTTCTTTTCAACTCCTATGTAAACTAAAACCAAGGTACACTGACCCTCATTTCTGACCTTACACCATCCATATCCTCTCTATTTCTTTCTCTCTGTCCCTTTCTGTCTGTTTCTCTGGAAGGAAAGCCATTTTCCCAGAGGGATGAGGTTGAGATGAGAGTTGGCACTAGAGGGTGAAAGGGCAGGTGCAGAATTAGATGGTAAACTGTAGATATGGGTTAAGGTTGCCCCCTTTTTGAACCCAGTCTGCTCTAGCCCCCACCCCTTGGGTGCAGATCAGAGCTTAGGCTATGTTACCGACTCTGTGATAAAGCTCTGAAAGAGGGCAAAGATCTGAGAAACAGAGAAAGAGATGGACAGAAAGAAATTATGCCTCTCTGACCTCAAACACACCTTTAGACTGGGCCCTCTTTGAATGCATGAGACGTAACCCGTGCAGAGATCCATTCAGCCTAATTTATGAGACTCAAACTGTGGTAGCATAAAGTAATGGATAGAACCATTTGAGAGACTTTCAAAGTGATTTCACAGTAACCTTAGTCGCATTTACGGTTGCTTAGACATAAACTTTAGGTATAAAGGAGACATGGGACTGTTATCTTTATAATGCTGAAAAGATGTAGAGATTTGAGCGCTGGCTAGTGTAATTCAAACCCTTCACTGCTTGATTGCTCACATCGATTTCCTAGATGAGGCTTATATGCGTTATTTAGTGTATACTTAAGAATATCTTTCCGAAACAACTTTATATGCACTAGAATAGCTATTTGTGCTGTTAAAGTGTTAAATACTTTAGCTTTAGTTTATTTGTACAAAGGCTGCCAAACAAAGTGGTCCAAGACACCTTCCATTAGGCAGCTGTGAGGTACACTATTTACATAGTGCAGCCTATATAAGTAAGAGGGTGAAATAGGTGAAGGAGTCCTATACATTCAACAGCTTTTGAGTAACTTAAACCTGAGCCATGGCCATGGGCATGTTGATCCTCCCTAGGAGTAATTGGAAACACAGGAATGATAGCTGGGTGGAGGAAGCAAAGACAGGGATGAGAGGAGCAGAGTGTGAAGGAAATGAAAGGGGCTATTGGTCTAACTGTCTTAGAGTAACCATAGCTAGGGACCTTGTTGACATTTTGATGGTTAAGGACAACATAGGGGCCTAGAGGAGAACAAGGATGTAAGAAGGCAAATGTATAGGGAAAATCTAAGTGCGTCACTATTTACAGACAATGAGAAATTTAAGAAGATAAGTGGATGGAGTAACCAGGCTCTTTAGCATCCATCATAGTGGATGTCGATGCTAAACATGTCCTGATAGAAGGATTCATAGACAACATAGACAAGTCTTGTTCCCATTTAGGTTTTAACTAATTTAAGTGTATCGTGGCGTCTACATTGAGACCGGATAGTTCGAGATTAAGGACCTGGGTTAATAACGCATGGCATATACAAACTCAAAACATTTATTTTTTGTATTATGAACAGGAATGAAAAATGAACAAAATATAGATACAGTACTCTTGTTTTGTTGTCTCTTATTTTGTCTTATGTAACTTTTAGTTGTTGGAAAAGATATTCTTGGTCTCATGCAACCACTTACATCATTACTATAGCAACCCATGTAGATTTACTAGTTATTGCCTACACTGTGTAAAAAAACAGATCAGAGAAAAAAACTGATTTCAACTGATGCAAAATGACAGTTAGTACTAAAAACTTGAAAGCACAGATTCCAGTTGATTGGGGATGTGAACAAAGCCTAAGATTCTGTATATCTGCTGTGCCTTTCAAAGAGGCTCTTACCCCAGGTTCAACCAGGGTGACTGCCACTGTAATACATGTACTGAAGTTGCTTTAGATAAAAAGCCAAATTGGTGACAAGTAAATAACAAAAGAATTTCCTTGGGTCCCAGGAGATATTTGTCATGTTAAGTTGTAGATATCTAAATATTAAGCTAATGGTGATTGTGCACTTTATCTACATGAAAACAGATCATGTTGTTTTTGAGGCCATCAGCAAATGCAGTATCTACAGTAGACTCACTGTATGGCTCTACTATGAACACTGCACGGTGGCGACTGTCCGATCCCATCTTCGAGACTGATCTAAGCACTGTTTGAGGAATCCAAGGCAGCTATGTTATCTCAGCGAACGCCCATTCGCCTTCATTTAAGGAGCTTAGCCACACTAAATGAGACCCTTGAGTGAGACTGTTCTTTCTCTCAGACAGAGTGGCACTTTGTATAGAGGGGGCAGTATTCCCATGGTGAAGGCAGGGAGCCACAGGCACCTACCCAGGCTCAGGCTCTGCTTTGTAGGGAGACTTTTCTGGACAGGCTGGGGAAATTACTTTGATTGGCTGTGTCGGTTACTGTAGCCCTCTAAAGCTAAAAGACTTTTTTTGTGGAGATTTTATTTAATTGTCCCTGCCGATCTCCTCTTATCTTTCCCACAATCCTTCAGCAAGACAGGAAAGAAGGGAGGGTAAAAGGGGTGGTTGTAAGAACTTTCTCACAGTTTAAAAACTAAGTGTGCTTTACAAACACACAAACAGGTACACAAATACACAACCACGTCTTCTCACAAACACACAACTCTATGGTCACTTTTTTTGGTGCATTGATATTCATTTCGCCTGTAAAGAAGTTGTCTCTCTTAAATATTTGAGTGCGATTTGTCATTTTGATGAAAACTACTTAAAGGGATAGTTCACCCAAAAATGACTCGCTCTCAAGTTGTTTCAAACCTGTATGAAGTTCTTTCTTCTGCTGAACACAAAGGAAGATATTTGGAAGAATGTTTGTAACCAAGCAAATCTCGGCAGCCGTTGACTACCATAGTATTTTTCCCCCACTATGGTAGTCAATGGCTGCCGAGATCTGCTTCGTTACAAACATTCTTCCAAATATCTTCCTTTGTGTTCAGCAGAAGAAAGAAATTCATACAGGTTTGGAACAACTTGAGGGTGAGTAAATGATGACAGAATCGTTTCATTTCACTATCCCTTTAAGTCAACATGCCGGGTTTTGCAAGCATATATCAAGTACAAGTGTGCTTTACCTGGGTTTTCGTAGCCCATTAGATCTGTTCCAAAACCGCAAGTCCAGTGCCTTGCAGCTGCCTTCTAAGGCAAGAAACCTTGCTTTGTTTGAACTGAATTAGAATAATTGGAACAATCTAAATAGGCAGCATCTCACGCACATTGCGGTCTAATATAAAAGTAGGATAAACTTTGCCCTGCAATTGGTTCCAAGAGTGTTAGCGTTTTTCTAAGCTAACTCATTCCTACAGCACTCTATAGCAGTCATTCTCAACTCTGGTCCTGAGGACCTAACACTGCACATTTTGTATGAAATCCTTTTTTAATCAATATTATTATTATTATTTAGTATTTACATTTTGGCCGAAACAAGTTATTTTAAAAGGAAGCAAAATGTTGCTGCCTACTGTCTGAAATAATAGTCTATGTAAGTATGAATATGATTCAAAATGCTTAATATGTAGGCAATTCACTAGGTTTTAGAACAGAGCTATTGTATATTCTCTCTATGCTTGCTTTCTTCGCAGTCTTTCTAACTAAAATCTACTCAACATTTTGTTTTAACATAAGTGGGTCACTGGATGTAGCAGCGAAAATAGCATTGGCTAATCTCACATGGTTCTCCTTTCTTGCTGTCTACTCTTTTCAGGTACCACACTTTGGTAGCACGCTATGGCCGCCTAGCCCCACTTGCGGAAGTGGATTTGCGCCCTCTCTGCCATGTCCAAGTTGAGGTGCACTTCAGGGACCAGACAGAGCCCCTAGCGCTGAGATTGGATCAGACAGTGGGAGACCTAAAGAAGCAGTTGAGAGCTGTGGTCCAGCTACCTCCAAACAAGATACGTGTGTACTATATCGACCGGCAGCTTGGCTACGCGTTAGAGCCTCAGGAGATGAAATATGGAGCTCGAGCACTTCATTCCTACAGTATACGAGATGGAGATGAGATCTTGGTGGTGCCTAAAACACAATGACAGAAAAGAGATCAACAGCTGGGCACTGCTTGGGAAAACAATTACTGGTTGAGATGTTTCCAGATTTATTGGAATACCATCTTCCAATAAAGGCAATGTGCATGCTGTGAACAGTGCACAAGTCAGAATGCCTTATATTTACAACAGAGAAAAACTGATTTCCCAGCATCTTCAATCATATTTAAAAATTGTTCCAAAAAAGAGACTTTGGAATTAGGATTAAAACCCCTTTTTAACTTCCACTGCTCTGTAGATGTACAGTATGTATGCTAAAAAAATGTGTGGACTTAATAATTTTCATTGATGTGTGTTTATGAGACAGCTTCTCAGGAATTACCCACAACCCCATACATGCCTCTACTCTAAAGAGTATTTTACCATTTATTAAAGTTGCAGTACAGATTATTTGGCCGTAATTAAGGGGTGGTGGAGGGGGGCATAGATGAATATGATTTGAGGCACAGGCAATCATTTTATTAGAGTGAATGTCATTAAGAATGTAAAAAGTCGCCCCCTTCTTAATGTCTTAAAGACAAAAAGTACAAAGTAAACAAAGACAAAAAAGGACAAATATCTACAAATAACATCTTTTGTTGGAGGTAACTGTCTTCCACAGTTGTTTTGTTCTTTTTCAAATAAACCATGTTACAAAAGTTAGGCAACACTGATATTGGACATATTGATTGCTAGATATCTATTAACACAACTTCCACTGCATCATACATGTGCTGTATTAGTCAGACTTTATTCTCTTTATTTACAGATGTGATGTAACCACGCAAACAAAACATAAACAAAACATCTTCCATACTAATTACCAAGATACGTATATGAACATACAGTAGTGTCGTAAAGAAATAACCTGGTCACTGCACCTAATTTACTTGTATTCCTACAATGAGGTAGGTGTTCCCAGGCATTTAAACTATACATGCTTTTTCAATTAAGACACTGCTGCCTACATTTCCTAAAAAAATTTAACAATGGATAGACATCTTGGCTAGACATGGAAAATGCCAAAATTACTCAATACAAGTTCAATAACTGTAGATTGTCAATGCTTAGATAAAGGGAAACCTAGGGCTACCTGTGCCCTTAACAGAGTTAGGGCCATTCGATGAGTAGGTGGTCTGGCATGGGGGTGGGGGTGGGGGGGGTGGGGGGGGGGGTTCACATATAGAAAGTGAACTCTATCCTCCAGCTGTAACACCAGCCACTTCTTTTCTGCTTGAATTACAGCAGGGTCACCTACAAGCCTGGAGCCCTCTAAAGTTTACACGCTTTACATTCACAAAAGCCCCATTTCCATCGAAATTACCCCGAACAATTTGTCCCAGGAAATTTTTTCCCAGGAACTTTTTTTCCCCCAGTCCTGTTGCTGTCTGCGCTTCCATCGCGGTCTAAAGTACCGTAAAGATTAGTCTGGTGACGTAGGAATGAGCGCGGATTACATCCTCCACATATAAGCTTAATAAAACCTGAACCTCGTCGCCGCTCCATCTGTCGTATTTTTAAACTTTATTGTTGATTCAAATAGCAAACAACTCTTACTGCAAGCACCGCAACAGACTTTTAAAAATGGTAATGGAAATAAAATGCTGCGTGAAGTCAACAATCAGCATGTTCAACTCCCGTTCAGCATGTTCAGCAAGTCCCACCACCGAAAGTTCCTGACATTTGAAAAGGTACTACTTTCGGGAGCAGGGCCATTTTGAGGGGGAAATATTTACCCTGAACTTGATTTAGACCTTGGTTCCTGCGGGCGAAACACACCGAGTACCACTCTAGTTCCTGGGGAAAGTTTCCTGTGGTGGAAATGTGGCTAAACAGTGATCCCCCTATTATGACCACAGACTGACTACAATTCCCTAGTCCTCTGATAATCAGGCATGTTTTCAGCAAGACCTCTGCAACCTCTCTCATTGGTAAAAAGATTATTTGGAGTATGTAGATGCCATACTCTTATTTATGTGAAAAGCCGAGCATGTGCTGTTGGGTTATAAACCTGCATTCATTTTGATTGATAGTTTTAACATTTTAACGTTCAGTCTTTATGGTCTTATTTTTTATCCACAGTCAGCACATACCAGTCTATACATTTCAGGAATTGGATTACCATGGCTTTTCCTGTTCACTCCCATACCATTTCCTAGCAGAATGGCTCTAATGTTAGAGTGACTGATATAGTATAGACTCCCTCTCTTGTTACCAAGCTGTCTCTAGGCAACCCTATCCCAGAGGAGGGTGTTAACACGGATCTCAGAATCCATTAGGGGCTCAGATTAGCTATATTATCACTATTGATAGGAGAAGAGCCTTCATGAATATTGTTGGCAGATATTGAGACAGCTTTGTTTCAGTGTAACCGCATATGTCACACTGAGGATCTGTTATGCTTAAAAGTCCCATCACTGTTTCAATTGTATCCTATCACTAGAAATTGAGTTTAATTGTCATATTTTTTGCCCAAATCCTATAATTATACCATATTATTGCTACATTTATTTAGCTCCTCCCTGTGTAATTTTATTCTTCACTGATCATGGAAATCCCTTATAATGCTTACTTCACTGATCATGGAAATCCCTTATAATGCTTACTAATGTCCTCATTTGGATAATAATTATGCACTATGCCAATGTCTCACTAGATAGAACTGCACGTTTGATTTCTTTCTCATATACAAACCATAGTCTGTGTGCTTGGGCACCCCTTTTCTCCCATCTTTCAGCAGTACCTGTATCTCTACAAGTTTCTCATTGCTCATATTTTGTTCTCATTGTGTTCTGGTTGTGGTGATGACACTTGATCCTCTCTGTTCTACTCCCAAAGGACATCTGGCCTTTAATGGCAGAATGTTGTTAACAGAGCAGGTGCTGACATATTTACTTATTGCTGGCTTGTATAATGGTGTTTCACGTAGTGTAAAGAGGGCCATTGGCTTGTGCCATGGATAATATTTCAGTATTAATGATTATGTGAACATTGACATGGGATATTTCTGTAAAAGGTGTGTGATTTGAGTTACTGGGAATATTGGTATTTTTTCCATTATGTGAAGTTCTGTAGAATGTCATACTGAAAAATTTTAAGAATAAACAGAAGCCTAGGCTTTGCATGGAATTGAGTCTTAATGTCCCCCAAGCTGCTGAGATAATGATGTTTCCCTTTTTAATGACATTTGTGTTATTTTTAGTAGACTTAACATTACATGTTTCATCTTACATGAGCAGAGATGTGTTAATGTTTATTAAGTTAACAACAGTATTCAGAGATCCGTGTTATGTACTGGCTCAGCTGGTCCAGCTATTGAACCTGCAAAGCTTGACAACCAGTATACTCTGGTGAATCTAAGGTAATGGCAGTTTTTCTGGATAAGTTGATGATAGAGTGATGTGTTGAGGACAAATTGTGTGACCTTCTAACCTGTTTATTTCTCCAGGGTTACCTATGCCTGTTGCCTTTTAAGTTGTTTGCTATGCTTTCTTGTATAGTCTCCTCTTTTGTTGTCTTTGTTGTGTATTTACTCAACTCACACTAGGGACAAGCTGCTACGGAGACCTCACCAAGAGCCTAGTCAAATGCTAGTATCCAACTGGAGTCTATCCAGCCAGACAGCCACTAGCTAGCCTGCCACCTGGATCACCACAGTGGTTTGGCTGATAAAAAGCATCATGCCTAATTGGTTTCACCACGTTTGGAAGTGCTGGTCTATTCCTGTCACGCCTACAGGTGAAAGCTACACGTGCCAAATCTGGCATCGCTGTCACACTCTCAGACTCACCCACAGTTCTGTCCAACCAAGGCTTAAAACTTCCATCTCCTTAGTGGCCTTACTGTTGGGCAGCATAGCCTCCCAGAGTGCAGCTGTAGCCAGAGTTCACTGGTGGATCGGCAACACAGAGAGTTGTGCCAATCTGAGGGAAGAGGGACATGGGGTTACCAGGGCATGAAAGCAGGGGTGGGCTACAAAGGCAAGGTCACACTGGGAGCTGCTGAGGGATTTGGTGTGTTTTGGATAGGTGGGGGTTTTAAGAAAGTTTTTTTAATCACCTCACTCTGTGGTAGAGCAAAAAGAACTGGCTGAGCAACTGGTAGCCTGATCTACCCTGTGCACCATAAAGCAAGGAAGGCTGAAGGAAGCTCATTGTGTGGCCAGGAGGGGGAGATGTTTACTGAGAAGGTTTGAGTTACCTTAAGGGGGCTTGACATTGTTGAGGAAAGGAAAGAAAATGAGGGCAAAGCAACTGCTTGGCGTTGGATGCATCAAGGGGGTTTGGATGAAAATTAAGATATTGGATGACCCAGCCAGGTTGTTGTCCAGGACCTTTTCCAGCATACAGGGTTAGGCCTGGTGGACCTACCAGCAAGCAACTGCAGCATTAGTGCTCTCATCTATGCTTGAGTCCTTTCCCACGGAAGCTGTTCGATGACTCCAAAGGTCCTCGTTGTACCCGCTGACATTATGGTAATTCAGTCAGCCTGATTCCAATCTGCCAGGTTTGTTTGGCAGGTGGTTGATGGGGCTGACAGTTTGCGATTACAGTTTATCAGACACTTGACTCCAATGCCCAGACAGTGGAGTTAATGCTTATCACCAAGCTCATAGCCATCTCTTGTTCTTGGTGGGACTGGAACTTTGTAAAGGTTTGGTTGTAAAGATGCAGGATTATCTCAGCTGAGTTGACCTATTCCAGTTGACCGATTGTTTGTAGGTCAACATGAAGTAGAACGAAGGACAAAAAAAAAAGCAAGACAGCGTGATAAACCCTATTAGTAAGCTAATTACAATGGCAGAAGGAGATGATGGTGAGAAGATAAGCTTCTTGTCCTTACTCACTCTTTCTTCTGTATCTGGACATTCCAGAACAAGATGATTCAATTGTCCAAAAGTCAGTCTGGGACCACATTGCGCTCTTTGTCAAATTTTCTGTGTCGTTGTTATGCACTAGTTTGGTTAAGAGTATGGTCTGCATTTACACAACAAAGTAACAAGGTGTAAAAGAACCCTCCGCTGGGACCCCCACATTGGTCACAGGGAATCTGGGGTCTGCGTCCGTCCAGTCGGCTTTCACACATCCTGCCCCCCTTTGGTATCTAGTTACGTCCACTGTCCTCCTAGAAACAATGCTGAGTCTGACTCAGATCTTGCTCCCATCTCCTTCCCAGACCCTATCACCGTGGATGCACCAATGATTTCCCCCCTTTTTGTCGTTATCTCACCACTGCATCAATGGAAATGAGCCCCATTTAGAGACCAACCCAGGGCTGAGTGAGCTGTTGCAAATGAGGCTGTCCTTAATTGGTGCAGGGAAGCAAGTAAGACAGGAGGGGGAGCACTGATTTGCTCACTCACGCACACACATAGAGTGTCCAAGCTGATTCATGTTAATGTGGTAACCCAAGCTCTTCTCCCTTTTTTCAGTCAAATAAAGCAATGTTTTTCTGCCGTGTTTTCTTTTGTAAATAAATGCCCCTAGGGTGGGCTAAAGAGCCCCAGAAGAGATGCAGTGGACTGTGAACTAGCTATGGAGAGGGCTGCTATCTAGGGAATTGGAGTTAGATCCAAAGGCCTGACATTTTCTTCAGAAATCCTTTTTGTGCTTACGGCTCTAGTTTCAATATTTCCCTTTAGTTGCTTACCAAACGCCACCTTTCACTGGTCCTCAGTTGTACCTTCTCTCATCCACTCTCTCTTCACCATTCTGCTCTTGTTTTTTTATTCTTTCCTTCTTTTGAAAGACTCAACCCCACTCTCCATCCCCACCCCTCTCTTTCCCTTTTACTCTCATATCCTCCCCCTTCCCCAAAAAACTGATCTCAGATTAACTTTAACACTATCCCTGGTGCAAAAGGTAGCGCCTGCCTCTGATGCGTCTCCCTTCAGTAGGTCCGTACAGGGAACCCACTCTCTCACTCCTCCTCTGTCCTCTCTTTCTGGGATCACTTTCTCCAGACTTTTGCTCTTTGAAATCAAGCGTACCCTGAAGCACGGATTGGGCCGTGTTTGCCATTCTTGTCTTTGGCGGTTGTCCTGTGGAATTGGACCAGCACAGTGCTCTGTTTGAGTGGAGGATTTAGGAGGGTTTTTCTGGGCTGTCTCCCCCTCCCTTTTCTGCATCCAAGAGCAGAGCCCCTCCGCTCTTGAGACTGTGTTGATGGTACCCACTTGGATGTGACTTAGACTCTGATGCACAGGTGACGTGCTGAACTTCTGTCCTATGAAGGCAGGTGAGTGCTAATTTCTGAGTTGTGGTCTTTGAACTGGAACTGTTGTGTTTTGTTCTTGTTTATTTTTCTTATGACAAATTTGCTGTCTTTCATTCCTTGTAAGTTTCTCACAAGTGATGTTCAGGTGCTCTCTGCCTCTTTTACACCTCTCTTCTCTCTCTTTGTTTTGGAAACACACTTTGTGTGTGAAAATGTAAATGATGGATTTTACCTGCCAATCGGTAACTAAGAAATTTTGATAACATCTATCATTGCTATTAATGCAGTTGTCAGACAAGGCAGCTGGTTTGAGATCGGTTTCTGATAGGTTAGCCAAATGAACTCTGCCAGTCTATGTAATGTGATGTGGAGAGCAATGGATTTTGGCATCTCACACAGTATCTCATGGTTCACTTGGGAATCCCATCAAATGCCAGTTTTGTCTGTGCTTTGGTTTCATGACGGAAGATGTTATACAGGACATTGTCTAAATACATAGGCTCTCTTCAGAAGACTGGATTTCAGTTATGTTGGAAGGTGGATGTTTTTTTCTCATTTGGCAGTAGGAAGAAATGGTACACTTCCTTTTTTTGTAAGACTGCGCCTAACTTAAGTATTCATTCTTAACACAAGCAGCTTGAATTAAAATCTTAGGTTGTTTCCATGGAAGTTTTTAAATGCTTTATTTAATAAATGATTCCTGATTTTGTAAATGAAAAAGTAATATGTAAATAGTTTTTTTTCCCTTCATTATTAGTAAATGTTTTTTGCATTTTTAGATTTATTTCATGCATTTTATGACAGATTTGTTAAATAAAGTATAAAATAAAAAATGAATTAAACTGCCATTACTAGTATTCATGCGACAGCTCAATGGTAAATTAAATGTTCTACCTCTGGATAAATTTCTTACTGAGGCAAAGGTATATCCACATGTAATCATCTGATTCATGTTTTAAGATTCCAACATTGTGTGAAATATGACAAATTTAATTAGACTTACATTAGATGCCATGTCTTGATTAATGGAGCTCTAATGACATTGTAAGCTTTTATTTATTCTTATTGAATGAATTAATTAACTTATAAATCAGACAGCTTTATTCTGGATTTGTTAAACTGTGAAGAACTTGAACATACACAATTAACTATTGCATAGCCATGCGTAATACAAACAATGTATATAACATATATTTCCATGTCATACACTTGACATATAAGTTATATACTAATTATTTAATCAGACTCTAGACCTTTAGCAATATTTTGCTTTTGTGTTTACATTAGTATTACGTTTATTTTGAGGCAAGCGGCAAGTTTTCTGAAACACCCTTAAGACAGATATAGACTCATTTGGATGTATCGGTTTAAATCAGTGTTGCTTACTATTGCTTTGTCATTGCCCTTTCTAAAAGACATTTGGTGCTCCTATTCAAAATATAGGTCTACCTAAAAGTAAGAAGTCTGGGGTGACAAAGTAGTTCCAGTTGAGTTTTACATCAGAATCATTTTAAATTGTTATAATTTCTTTTCACCTGATACTAGGATTTGAGAAGATGTCCATTTATTTTGGCACATTAAGGCTGGGTGAATCTAAAGGGAGTGAAACCCAAACTTCAGCCCCTCAGGGTTGCCGTAAAGACCCTGGCAACTCAAGCCTGCTAAATTAAACCCATTAGCCTCACTGTTCACAGTCCTTTCTCTGATGCCAACAAGTCATAGCACATAAACACTTTGTAATGGACCCTTCAGACGATGGATAGGAGCAAGGCAAGTTCTCCCAGCCGCGGGCTTACTGGCACTGTGGAGGCCTGGAACTGCATCACCATAGCCCACTCACACGATAGTGCTGGAGAATGTGATCCCAATACATTGTTCCCCATCACATAATAGAACCTTTTCAACTAAGGACGAACAGGCCCACCATGGAGAGGGAGAAAGGGGCAGAATGCCCCCATGGGAGACCTGGGAGACTGCTCTTTAAACCAGGGCAGATTGGAGACAAATGCGTCTTGGCCTAGTTGTTAATGTCTTTAAATAGACTTATTTTCATACTAATATTTTTTTTTTATTAAAATATTTCAAATATTTTCATCTTAAAATGACTGATGTTTGGAAGGCTGGAGCCAATAAAGTATTGCTGATATTTTGTGATGAATAATGAAATTATTATTATTATTATTTTGTATTATTATGTATCTTGTAGCATTTATATGTGTCCACTAGAAACTTTATTTAACAAGAAAAAATCCTTGCGTGTGCAAGCACACTTGGCAGCTCTTTCTGATTCTATATGTTTCTCAGGTGTTTAGGATGGTCAGAACAGGCACTTTAGTCTCTCTGCTCCAGCTTTTCAGCACCCTTGCTCCCAGAGGAGGTAAGTAATGTCCTCTAACGACTGCGTATAAACCCTCTCTTGCCTGCCTCCACAGCCCCTCATGAGCATCAGAGGTAACTGTTATTGATAGACAAAAAGAGCCAAGGCACTAAATAAAGAGCTAATCAATTAAGTAATGATGTGATAAAAGAACCCAAACCTTTTCCAAGTCTTTGTAAATTACTTCTCTACATCTTATTACCTGTACATACCTATGCAAAGGGACACATCACTTAATTTATATAGTTTAAATCCATTCTCCACATTTGCAGACACCCACACAATGCCAGTTTTATTTATTTATTTTCAACATTTTCTCTTTTCTTCTCTTAGCATTTTCTCAGGATACCCTCTACCCCTTTGGAACAGCTCACAGGGATTTAGAAACCCCTAAGATGGATGATGGCAGCTCTCCAGAGATTCCACTACTCATTCCATTCATATTTTTCAATATGCCCTATAGGTCCCTTTATGTAAGTCATCAAAATATGAACAAGAACTGTGAGATAAATCACCAAAATTTCATTGCATTGGTGTAAATATTATTGGTATTCTTGGTGATCTATTCATCCATCTAACATCTACAATCAGTGTAACAGCACACTATCTTCTTTTCCTTAACAGGTCAACAACAATGGAGTGATCTCCTTCAACATTCAGGTGAGTCAATTCACTCCAGAGGCTTTTCCCCTCAGTGACAGCCGCTCCTTCATTGCCCCTTTATGGGCTGACGTGCATAATGGAATCCGTGGAGATGTGTACTACCGTGAAAGCACAGACCCAGAGATCCTGGAGAGGGCCACTCAGGATGTCAGAAAGTATTTCAAGATTATGGTATCCTTCACTGCCACCTGGGTCTTTATTGCTACCTGGAATCAGGTCACCTTTTACGGAGGCAGCCAGACAACACCGGTGAGGCAAAAAGAGATGTATTAATTTTGTCACTATTTTATTTGCATGACCAATATCAAAACTGCACTACTGAGCAGTATGGACTGTTTGATCACCACGCGAACAACAAAAGAGAGTAATAAATCTTTTTTCTTTTCAGGTTAATACATTTCAGGCAGTTTTGATCTCAGATGGCCAAGCTTATTTTTCTATGTTTAACTATGGAGAGATCAGCTGGAGCACAGGCACGGCTAGTGGAGGAGATCCTCTTACAGGCTTGGGAGGAACCACAGCACAGGTAAAAGAATCAGCACAGATCTTGAAAATCGCATCTGTGATATAACAGCTCTTACAGAGTTTGCTGTATAGTATGGACTGCTTCATCACATTCTTCTGGTTCTTTGCATCAAGGTAGTTCCCTGGGAAATGTTTTTTTTACCCTCTGCAACATAATCTCTTTGATCTCATGATTTTTCTCATTCTCTGCTATGTTTGCTCTCTCTAGGCAGGTTTCAATGGTGGAGATGTCAGCCATTTCTTCAACCTTCCCGGATCGCGCTCGAACGAAGTGGTCAACATTGAACTGACCACTAATGTCAACGTGCCTGGACGGTGGTTTTTCCGCATTGATGCCGACCAGATAGACCCAGCAAATGGCTGCAGCTACATTGGTAAAACAAAATGCATAGTTATAATTAGTGAAAGTTAGATTATATTTGTGTGGTATTTGCTAATTAATATTTTACTCAAAAGATATATTTAATAAAATGTGTGTTCTTTGTTTATTTTGTATGTACCTTTTTAATTCAACATATTATCACACCATACTACCCATCTCTCTCATCTCTCTGCATTTCCGCAATCTTAATTTTTTTCAGGGCGGTTTTTCCGGCGTGGGGAGATTTTCTGGCTATCAGACCAATGCACTCAACGATGTAGGTGTCTTGATCTGGATAATGAGGTCATCTGCCAGGAAACTCCATGTGGTCAGTTAGAGACCTGTGAACAAGTGGATGGGGCTTACTACTGCCAGCCTACCCGCACCAGCACCTGTGTGGTGTTTGGAGACCCCCACTACCACACTTTTGATGGATTTCTGTATCACTTCCAGGTGCAGTATATGGTTAAAATGATGCCATTTCTATAAAAATGGTCAGTAATAGTTATAAACCTTTTTTAAAGGGATAGTTTACCCAAAAATTTTAATTCAGGCATTTAGCCATCCACTAAAAAAAATATAAGATGTGATAGTCTATTAGGATATACTCATTTGTTTAGTTCCTGACCTAAAATGTAATAAACAAAATGGCAATTGAGCTTGTCAGAACACCATACATTTTCAATTAATTGAGAAGTTCAGCTTTGATATTTCAATAACTTCAATAATAACTCCAATAACGGGAAACCAGAAGTGAGGTGGCACAATGACCAAAGTGGCTGGACCAGGCCCCCATCGCAACAATGCTGGACTGACCACAACTAGACACAATAACCATGCAACTTATTTATAAAGTGCTTTTTAAAGAACTGTAGGATGAAACTATGCTATCTCCTTGGTCTCTCATCCAGGGTACTTGCTCATACCTATTGGCTCGTCCATGCTGGGAAATGCCTGGTTTGCCCTTCTTCAGTGTGGAGGCCAAGAATGAAAACCGTGGTGTGACCACTGTGTCCTGGCTACGTGACGTGACAGTTGAGGTGTACAACCACCGTGTCACACTACCCAAAGGGACTCTGGGAACTGTGCAGGTTGGCTCTCTTCATGTTTCAATCCTTTAAATCTGAAGCGACTCCTCCTACTAAATTGACCAACTGTACAATCAGTATGAATAGCAGCTTAGTAGATTCAATTGTTCTTGCACGACACAGGCGATATAACCTTTCTCAATGTCTTTCACTTTGTGTTTCAGGTGGATGGCCTGATAAAGACTCTCCCTGTTCAACTTCAACTAGGCGCAGTCAAGGTTTACCAATCTGGTGTTGCTGTTGCTTTGGAAACAGACTTTGGTCTCTTGGTGACCTATGACGGACTGCACTATGCCTCCATCTCCCTCCCCAGCTCTTATTTCAACAACACTTGCGGTCTATGTGGTAACTACAACGATGACCCCGCCGATGACCCTGTGTTGCCAGATGGCTCTCTGGCAGAGAGCGTAGTGGAACTGGGTGGTAGCTGGCGAGCCGAGGACACAGATTTTCGTTGTACAGATGGCTGTGCCCAGAACTGTAGCTTGTGTGAACCGGCAGCCGAAGCATTCTATTTTCGCTCAGACTACTGCGGGCTGATCAATAAAACTGACGGGCCATTCAGAGACTGTAGGGCTGTGGTAGACCCTACAGCATTTGTGTACAGCTGTGTTTATGATATGTGCAGCAATCGTGATAACATCACCACCCTGTGCCAGGCTATACAGGCATATGCACTTGCATGCCAGGCCCTAGGAGTCACTATACGACCCTGGAGATCACGCTCATTCTGTGGTGAGTGAGATCAGGTGTGATCTTAAGGTTTATTTAATGTTTTTTAGAGCGATTAAATCAAGTATACCTTATTTAATAATTTTCTCACTTTCTTTCATGAATATGTCCTTTCTATGCTCTCTTTTCCACTGACCTTCCATTTTTCCATTTGCTATTGGCTCTTAGCATTGACATGCCCTGAGAACAGCCACTACCAAGTCTGCACGAGTGCATGTCCTGCCTCCTGCTCCGACCTGACATCTCACCTCTACTGTACCCATCCATGCACTGAGGGCTGTCAGTGTGACCAGGGCTATGTGCTGAGTGGAAGCCGCTGTGTTCGCCGGTCTGAGTGTGGATGTGAACGTGACGGCCTGTACTATGCCCTAAATGAGACCTTCTGGGCGGGGGAAGGGGGGGAGATCGGTGAAGAATGCACCCAGCGTTGTGTGTGTGGCCCGGCAGGAGAAGTAACATGCTTCAATGACTCTTGTGGTGAAGGCGAGGTGTGTGCAGCAGAAGTTGGGTTGTTGGGGTGTTACCCTCGTCGCGAAGCAGTCTGTTCACTGTCCCAGTCTCAAATACTGGCCACATTTGATGGGTCTACAATGCTGTTCCCTGATGAGAGCTCATTCTACCTGGTGAAGACTTTGGGACGCTTGCCTGCAAATGTTACATCAGTGGAGGTGAAGATTGGCAGGAAGCTGGTGAATAAGGGCCCAACATGGCTGCGACCAGTGGTCGTTAGGGTGGGACATTTGGAAGCACAGATAGGTGGCTCAGATTTCGACTTGATCAAGGTTTGTGGTATCTTGCATTGCTTCTAATCTGCACAAAAATATGTCGGTTCTCAGGTCTGTGAAACTGAAACTGATGCTGTTAAAAAGAGACTGACTTCAAAATGGAGACAACAAGCTATAGCAATAGCATTATTTAAACAGTAGCTTTGATTACTCCTCAATATGTTTTCACATACTGCTGAGACCAAGTTATCTGATTGTATGACATTTGCTGATGATGTCATTCCTCTCTCTGCCCAGGTCAATGGTGAACCAGCAAATCTTCCTTATGTCCATCCAGTGGAGCCTCTCATGATATACCGGTCTTTTGGTAATACCACAGTGATTGAGTGGAGTGGTTTAGTACGCACTCGATATTCACGTCAAGGCCTGCTAAACATCACTCTTTCTACTCTCTTTTACAACACCACCTGTGGTCTCTGTGGTTTCTTCAATGGAGATCCAATTGATGACCTCCGCCTTCCTAACGGAAGGCAGGCCGATACAGCTGACCAGTTTATTGAAGGCTGGAGAGCCATTGCCGATGATCTGACATGCAATGGCGATTGTGAGGACTTGTATCGTATGTGTACAGATTTAAGGCTGTACCAGAGCCCATGGCTGTGTGGAAACATTAATGACCTGGTAAACAGCTCATTCCTGGCTTGCCACACAGCTGTTAGTCCCTCTCCTTTCTTCAGGAACTGCCTCTACAACATGTGTGTACGGGAGGGAAACCGTTCTGCCCTGTGTAACTCCCTCCAGGCATATGCTTCAGCTTGCCAGGATGCTCAGATCAACCTGGGAGCCTGGAGGAGTGCTACCAACTGCCGTAAGAGTGTTGATTGTTTCTCTCTTTTATCATTTCCAACACCTTGTATGCTAGTTACATGCTTTCCTTTCCTTTCTTTTTTTCATTAGCATTACCCTGCCCAGAAAACAGTCATTTCGATGAGTGTACATCTGCATGCCCTCTCACATGCTCTAACCTGGATGATCCAGAGGAGCTGTGCCCTCTACCCTGCTCTGAGGGCTGCCAGTGTGAGGAGGGCTTTGCCCTCCGCGATGGCATCTGTGTGGCACGTAGTGACTGTGGCTGCTTCTACCTGGGTCGCCAGCTGGCCACCAATGAGACATTCTGGACTGACTGGGAGTGCCAGGAGCGCTGCTACTGTAATGGCACAGACAACAGTGTCTACTGCACCTTCTCACCCTGTCACCCAGAGGAGTACTGCCAGGAGAATGAAGACCTATTTTTCTGCCAGCCGAGGACTGAGGCCATGTGTATTGTTGCTGGATATGGCCACTTTTTGCCATTTGGAGGTGTACCATTTGACCTCCAGAGCAGCTGTACTCTTCATCTGGCCACTACTGAGTGTGGAGAAGGGGACGAGAATGGTTTTGGTGGACTAGACAGTGCAGAGACAGTTCTAGGAGGACTGCCCATGTTCCAGTTTTTGGTTCGGAATGAAGAGAGAGACACAAGCCAGGCTATATGGGTGCGGGGATTTGTTTTGGAGGTCTATGGTTATGAAATCGAGGTGTCACGAAGCTTCAAACACACCGTCATGGTAAGATTGTCCTGGAAAATGTGCCAAGATTATGATTAATGTGTATCTTATGATTTTGTTCTCTTTGTTTTAAACAGGGCCATGTCCAAGAATAGTAATTTGCATAAAACTTATATGAATTTGAGTGACAGACATAGCATGTTCGTATTTGCTTAGCAATGTGTATAGATGTGATCCAAAGCTGATTTGGATTAGTACAGAATTCACCTGCACTAGAACAGACAGCTACTGATAACATTTTTGGCCATTTGCTTGAGTGGCAGACATTTCATAATCACAAGAATTCATCTGTAATTCTAGAACACACCCTTTTGAAGGTCAAAGTCCTAGTTTTTATGACACACAGTTTCATAAAAGCCAGAAGAGCTAAACCAGGAGTAATTTTTTTCAGGTGAGGGGTATAATATTTCAGTCGGCATCTGTTAGCATACTGGAGCAGATACAGAGGGAAACTGATAACTGAGTGACGTCTGGAATGAGTTCACAACACGTCTGGAATGAGTTCCCAACACCACTGGAAGATCTGAGGAACTTTAGATCAAATAAAGATTGAGGGGAGAAGAAAACAAAGTTAGAGAATGAGAGACACAGTGAATCAACGAGAAACTGGCTTTTGAACTCTGCTGAGTATAGATAGAAGATGAGCAAGAGATGGATACAAGCTAGGAGATGAGACAAAGGGATAAATCATGTACTAAAAGGATTTGATGACTATAAATGAAACAAATGTGAAAATATTTTTTTATCTCTTTTAGGTGAATAAAGAGCGCCTGTATCTGCCTATAAAACTCGGTCCAGGGAAAGTTAACATTTACACCCTTGGTCTGCAGTTACTTGTGGAGACAGACTTTGGACTGAAGGTGGAGTACAAACCAAAATAAATATTTACTAAATACTAAATAAATACTTTTTGCTTGTAAAGCACAGACAAAAAAATGCAAAACCTCTCCATTTACATGCCACTGTGTAAGTTGGTTAATAATATCTCTACAGGTGGCTTTTGACTGGAATACTCTACTGCTCCTCACTCTTCCTCGCAGTCTCTTTAATGCCACCTGTGGGCTCTGCCAAGGAATGCCCATTTCTGGTCCCACTCTAAGTGTCAGCGAATGGGGCATGGCATGGGCAGACCGTGATACCTTCTGCCAAGTGGGTTGCGGGGACTCTTGCCCCCGCTGTGGATTGGTTGAGAGGGGCCTGGCTGCTGAAGTCCCCGCCCAAGTAACGGATGCTGTTGGTAACATTGACATGGATAACGGTAACCCAGGAAACCGTTTTCACGTTGCTGAAGGGTTGTATATTTATGTAGAACCTGAGGCGGTGAGATTATGTGGACTTATTATAGACCGTGAAGGTGTGTTTGCACGCTGTCACAGCAAAGTGGCACCAGCCTACTTCTATCAGAGCTGTCTGCAGGATACATGTGTGGATCAAGGTGCGAGGGAGACTATCTGTAATTGGCTACAGATTTATGCCAGTACCTGTCAGACACAAGGAGTGTCTGTCACTGACTGGAGAAGTTCCACACCCTGCGGTAAGAAATATGTCTTATAATTCTTATGTCACAATCTTGTTGCATAAAAATGCATCAAAATTAGTGGTGGGACTAGAGACTAGAATACCATAGAGACATGGGTGTGGGCTCTTTGACTTGGACCAGTAAGCATCCTCTTAACCAGCCAAATTGCCCTAGCAACTGCATAGAAACATTCAGAAAATCACTCTGAATGCCTTAGCAACACGTACCACATTCTGGGCAAGCAATATTCATATTTTCTTCCGGAAATTTTAGTAACATTTATGAGGCTGCTATATAACTATGAAGTAATTTTTATTAATTTAGATGCAAATATTATTTGCACTTCTAGGGCTAACATGAAAACGCTATTCTGAAACCCCTTAATGCCTGGTGTTACGCTGTCTAACCACAAACCATGGCTTACTTTACATATGTTCTGTTTTGCCAACATAGAAACTAGAGGATATTTTATCACAATCAAAGCCCTGTGAATGCCACACATTCATATAAGCCTTTTAAAGTGAAATACAATACATCCTCCCCTTAACTTTGCAAGAAACTCACCCGTCCAATGAACTCTTCTTGTTTTGCCCCCTCTGTGTGTGTGTGCCCAGTGCTGTCGTGCCCTGTGAACAGCCACTATTCCAGCTGTGTGATGGTGTGCCAGCCGCAATGTGCCCCTGCACGTGGCCAGAGAGACTGTAACCAGTACTGTGTCGAAGGGTGCCAGTGTGACCAGGGCTTTGTGCTTAATGGCAAGAGCTGTATCCTCAATCAGAACTGTGGATGCTACACGGATGGTAAATACTATGAGGTGAGACAGCATGTCACAAAATTAGACAAAGCCAATACACAGAATGAAGCTGTATGATGACTGTGTAGAACAAATCAATATGTTTAGCTTGTCAGACATTAAGCATGAGGGTGGAAATGAGGCTGTATAACAAACATCTCTTAAAAGTATTGCCACACTGCAAGACTTGTTTAACATGTTCATTTTGTCATCATTTGCTATGTCCAGCAAAGTAAACCATCAGATTGAAGGGTGATTCTCACAAAACTTTATTTTCTGCACGCTTTTTTCAAGTTAAATGTAGGTGTCTTTCCAAAAAAACGCACTTAGAGACTCCAAAAGGACACCAAATAACCAACTGATATAAGGGGTCCATTAAATGTATACATTTATGCACATCAAAGCAAAGACAAAGAGCTTGTTTACATTTTAGACAAGTCAGATTGCTATACCGAACATGACCACATGAAAATGCCAACAAAAAAAATCTAACCCAAACATCTTGAACTGACTTGCATATACGTACAGTACACAGATCCATTCAGAATTACTAAACACTACTACATTTAACTAAACACAGCAATATACACATGACAAAATCAAAACATTATCCTGAATTTGTGTGGAAACAACACATTTTAGGTGTCTATGCATAAATACAATGTGTGAGGGGTTTTTTTGTGCAACGGACCCAAGCATGCTTAAATGTATGACTCCTGTGGCCAGTTGCATAAACTTTGTGGACTATACTTAATCAGTTAGTGTATCCAATCAATTTATCTAAGAAGCAAATTTACATAAGACATTAGAACCTGTTTTTGTGAAAATATTTTGTCTAGTTACATTGGCATTTTTACATTGGTGTTCAAGCTAAAAATAATAATATTTTTTTCTTATATTATCTTTCCTTATATTAAGAAATAAATAATTTAGAATTTTAATATTAATTGATCATACTGCATATAACAGTGAATTTAAGACACTGAATTTAGTACACTCAACACCTTAGCAACCACACACTATATCCAAGCACTGTGGTGCCAACTTTTGTATGGGCAGCCCCTACTCACTTATTTGATGTAAAAAATAAAAAAAAATAGCATTGCTCTTTTGTTGTAGGTTGGATACAAAACCCAACAAATGTGTTATTTGTTTTGATCTATTTACTCTGTCTCTCAGCCTAAGCAGTTGTTCTGGAACGGTGACTGCACAAAACGCTGTCAGTGTATTGGACGGAATCTGATTCAGTGTGACCCACGGCGATGTAAATCAGAGGAGGAGTGCGTTCTTCGTCATGGTGTGCGAGGATGCTTTGCCCGGCGTAATCAGCACTGCGTGGCATCAGGGGGTGGCGTCTTCCGTACTTTCGATGGTGCTTCTCTTCGTTTACCTGCCTCATGCTCCTTTGTTCTTTCAACGATCTGTCACAAGCTGCCCGAGTTATCTTTTCAGCTCATTGCCAATTTTGACAAGTGGAGTACACCCAACCTAACCACCATCTCCCATGCTTACCTCTACATCAACGAGGAGAACATTCTTATCTCTGGAAACACGGTCAAGGTAGGAACACAGAAAATTTACTGCAAATTATGTATGGGACAGGAAATCGCTCAGGCGAAGTGGTCTGCAATTTCCTAGGAAAATTTAAAGGGAAAAAATTGTATTTTAAAATGAAATAACCATAATTTCTTAACTCTGGCCCTCAATGTCCACTTTCCTGCAGAGTTGAGCTCCAACCCTAATAAAACTGACCTGAACAAGCTAATCAAGGTCTTTAGGATTACTAAAACATCATCCACCTTATTTTTAACTTAAGAGCAGGCGCAGCCATTTTAAATGTGATGTGTCTGGCTTCTGGTGTCATCCACTTCCAGTTATTTTTAACATAAATGGATTAACTTCTACGTTACAAAATTTGGTGGAAAGGCAATTTAGTTGGAACAGCGTTGTAAGAACTACAGGAAAATCAACAATGGGGTGTTGAAAAACCTTGCTTTAGAGGATGAGTTGTGAGATTGCCTTTTTTATAAGTTGATTATGAAATTATTTTATATGGTTAAGACATTAGATGTTTCCAAGCTAAATGCTGAGTGTTTTTCTCTTTTGCCTCAGGTAAATGGTACGCCTGTGTCCGTACCTTTTGTCACAGGTCTAATGACAAGAGTATCTACATCAGAAGGATTCCTAGTGATTGACACTCCTCAGGACATCCAGGTGCGTTATAATCGATTCAACACCCTCAGCATTACGATGGGTCCACGGCTGCAGAACAAGGTGTGTGGACTGTGCGGGAACTTCAACGGGGACCCCACTGATGATTATATCACCTCTCGTGGAAAACCTGCCGTCAGTGCACTGGAGCTCGCTCAGAGCTGGAAAACAAATGGCATGCAGAACAGGTTAGCAAGAAAAAGTTGTGCTGTTATATTTATTTACCATTAATTTCTAATACATTTCATCCAGTCCTCTTTTCGTTGCCACTCATTTTCTATCCTTTATTGCTTTACTCTTGCTTATAGTTGTGATGAGACACAGTATGTGGCCCTGGCTCAGTCCTGTGATAACACAGCAGTATCAGAGCTCCAGGGGGAGGACAACTGTCTGAAACTCACAGATTTAAAAGGTTTCTTCCAGCCCTGCCACGGCTTGCTGGACCCTCACCCCTTCTACCAGTCCTGCTACATGGACGGCTGCTACAACCACCGTAAGGCCCAGGTGTGCGGCTCCATGGCAGCCTACGCTGAGGCCTGCCGCTCTTTCGGCACACTTACCACCAAGTGGATCGCCCAGGAAAACTGCTGTAAGGGGACGCTGCCACCTACAGGATAAGAGGGAGAAGTGTAGAAAATGAAAGGCAGCAAGGCTGAATTTTCATTTTTATACATATATTTTATATGTATCTTGAAAGGAAATGTATATTTTTCATTGAACATTTGCAAAAAAATAAATAAATACTGCAGTTACAACTATAGTGTAACATGCAATTGATACATTTTTGTATTTATTTGGTTGATGCTTACAAGACTTAACAAGTCTTTCTCACAATTTTGACAAAAAAAAATTTGTATTAGAAACTTTACGAATTAGCAGGTGAATATATGGATACCTTTACTTGTGTCAATGTACATGACTGTGTGTGTGTGTGTGTGTGTGTGTGTGTGTGTGTGTGTGTGTGTGTGTGTGTGTGTGTGTGTGTGTGTTTATATGTGCTAACTTTGTAACTGGACCTGTCTTTAGCAGAATGGATCTACGACCCCTGTGCAGGAGAGATCTGCTCAAACAACACATGTGAGCAGGATAATGGAGGAGATCTGTGTGGCTGCCCTGAACTGCCTAGCACTGACATTAGTGAGTAAAACAAATCATATTGTAGTAGAAATAAATATCAATCCTCTTTGAAATGATTATTATTGCTCATACTTAAACCCTACGTATTAAACCCAGGCACATAAACCATTCTGCACTAGTTACCTTTTATATTATAGTAGCAAGCTGCTAAACTTAAAAGGTTGAGTTGGCTTGAGTTAATATGAAATATTGAGGAAACGTTTAAAAGTCAATACAGAACATCTTATTATTGTGATGTAGGTGAAGATGACATCATCCAGGCAGAGGTGACCTGTAAACATGCTCAGATGGAGGTGTCTATCTCTAAGTGCCGTCTGTTCCAGTTGGGCTTTGAGAGGGAGGATGTACGAATTAACGACCAGCACTGTGCTGGTATCGAGGGAGAGGATTTCATCTCCTTCCGTATCAACAATACCAAGGGACATTGTGGCTCTATTGTACAGGTGAACAAATCTCTCATTAACAACTGTTAAAGAGCAGATTGTCTCAGTTTAGATAGTCTCAGTCGTTCCTCTTGCAAGAGAATGGAAAGTACTGGTCCTGGTAAATAAAATGTACTGTTCCATTCACATCCATTTCCATACACATGAATACAAGCAAAGAAGTTAAAGTTTGGATCAAATTTGTATAAGGAAAATACATTTGAGCAATAGCTTAGACCAGCAAACCAGCTTTGGTTTAATATTAATTTGAGTAAGGTAGTTATAGGCTGTGCATCAAAACCTAAACGGTTTTTGGCATCATAAACATACTCATAATGCAATGGCAATTGTACTTAGTGGAATAAATGTACTTTCTGAGAAAGTTTTTTCGGCTAACAATTGAGGTAATTTCATGCAGATTCTATGCTCTCTTGCGATGAGTTCAAAGAGTAGTTTCCATCAATATGGTAAAAATGAATTTATTTTTTGAGTGCTGAAAAGTATAATTGGAAATAGTTGCATGTGATTGCAGTGCATTATTTAACCATATGCTGCATGCTTTTATGCTTATTTGATCATTAAAGCAGAGCCGAAGACCACTTACAGTATGAACAATTTAAGTCTGAGTGCTGTTGAATAAATGTGCTATACATAGAAGGCAAGTTAGCTTTTGTTTTTGATACAGACATGAGCTCTAAAAGAGTACCCTTTTTGTACCTAAAAGAGTACCTATTTTTTTATTAAACCATCCATGTAATTAAAATCCCAATAAGTTAAAGTGGTACTTCGATAAATAGGCCCCTATACCATATTTTGAAGACAAAATGTTCATCAATGGTTCACTTCATAAGAGTATTAAATGTGTGCTAGTTTAGTTCCTAAATTATTCAGGTTGAAATAGTTAATGAAATAGCTTTCCAAATGTTTTCATATAGGTTTTTCAAGAAAGTTCTTGTGCTACTATACATTTTTTTGTGTTCAGATCTACAGCAGATAAACTCATATTCTTGTCATTATGGTTTTGCTTTTCATAAACTAATTTTCATTGTATGCAAGCTTAATGTGCTCTCTGCTTGGCTGAATATGTTATGTTCTCTGTGGAATGGTAATTAAATTCACTGTAACTTTGTGTGTTTGTGTGTGTGCGTGCTTGTGTTTGTTTATGTGTATTTGTGAGTACAGTCAAATGGAACACACATTATGTACAAGAACACGGTGTGGATCGAGAGTGTGAACAACACTGGGAATATAGTGACACGGGATAAGACAATCAATGTGGAGTTTTCTTGTGCTTATGAACTGGACATCAAGATCTCTTTGGAGACAGTACTGAAGCCAATGCTCAGGTCAGCTGGCAGACAACATGCACCCCTTACAAAAAAACTACCACTATATTACCTTGTATAATATCACTGTGAAATACCAATGTATTCTTTGAAGTACCTCAGAGTAACAAGTTCTGTAAATACCAGAAAATATGCATATAGTAATCATAATGTACCATGGTTTATATAACATTATCACGGTAGGCTATTTTTCATCTCTTTAGCAAGGTACATCCACATTTATTATAATTAATAACAAACACATCTAACAAATACAGTAAATAACATGCACTTTTACATTGTACAGTTGGATGCTCCAGAGATGGGACAAATGATAAAGATCATAAGTGTCCACCTTTCTTTCTGCTGTCTACAGTGTAATAAACCTCACACTGCCGACCCAAGAGGGAAACTTCATCACAAAAATGGCCCTGTATAAGAATGCCTCGTACCGAAATCCGTACCGCGAGGGAGAGGTGGTGCTGAGCACCAGGGATGTTCTTTTTGTGGGGGTGTTTGTGGAAGGAGCAGATGACAAACAGCTTATTCTCATTGTTAACATGTGCTGGGCTACACCATCTCGTTACAGCAGCGATCGCCTTCGTTACATTATCATAGAGAGAGGGTAAGAAAATAGCTTATGAAAATAATCATACACAAACTGTGATTAGCACTGAACATAGTTCAATATTTAACATAATAGCATTTAAATACTGCACAAAGTTCAGCCGAGGACTACACTCCCAAATACATACCAATGAGTTTACAGCTTTCACTTCACATAACTGTAATTCCAGGTGCCCTAACATCAAGGATAACACTATAGGCATGGCTGAGAATGGCGTATCCCTCACCTGTCGTTTCCACGTCACCGTCTTTAAGTTTATCGGTGATTATGATGAGGTGCATTTGCATTGTGACGTCTCTCTGTGTGACTCAGAGACCAACACCTGCAAAGTGGTGAGATATTGTACACACACATACATATGTTTACCTTTTTATTTTATTTTTAGTTGTCTTGCCATTAATAACATTAATAATAGAGACAATGGTAAAGGGGGTTGGTACATGATGTGCCACTAAACAACGGCTTGAACTGACAAATGCAAACATGATTTAGAGTAGATTTAGAGATGTTTTACATCTTGTTCATCTCTCCATCAATTATCTTGGAGAACTACTTCTTTTGGATTCATAATATATAACTTTATGTTATATAATATATAACATAACTTTCTTGCTTTTACAGAATTGTCCTCATAACAAACGAAGTTATACAGATTACAGTCAGCATAAAGAACAGATCCTGTCAGTGGGACCAATTAGAAGAAGAGGTATGGAGTATATTTCAGATTTGTGCATGAATGCATGTCCTATGTGTGTAATATGTGGAGGAAGGAATATGTGTGTAGTTTAAGATGGAAAGAGTGAAGGCAAAATAAGATGTGGGTGTATAATTGGTTGTTTTGTATATGTGCGTATTAGCAAGATGATCATAGCTATAAAAGTGTGTGTGTGTGTGTGTGTGTGTGTGTGTGTGTGTGTGTGTGTGTGTGTGTGTGTGTGTGTGTGTGTGTGTGGTTCAGGTATTCCCTACGTTATAAGGGCAAAATTTCCCCACAAAGACGGCAATATTCAAAATCCTTGCCATTTGGCATGCTGTCCGGGGGGAGTGCTCCGAACTCAGAATTTGGCCCGAACCCAGAGTACTCCCCCGGTTGTGATAGGAATAGTTAGAACTAGAAGTGAGGAGATGGGGTGGTGGAGGGATGCTGATGAACTGTCATTGAACAGAGGTCTGCTGTATATATATACACTCACCTAAAGGATTATTAGGAACACCTGTTCAATTTCTCATTAATGCAATTATCTAATCAACCAATCACATGGAAGTTGCTTCAATGCATTTAGGGGTGTGGTCCTGGTCAAGACAATATCCTGAACTCCAAACTGAATGTCAGAATGGGAAAGAAAGGTGATTTAAGCAATTTTGAGTGTGGCATGGTTGTTGGTGCCAGACGGGCCGGTCTGAGTATTTCACAATCTGCTCAGTTACTGGGATTTTCACGCACAACTATTTCTAGGGTTTACAAAGAATGGTGTGAAAAGGGAAAAACATCCAGTATGCGGCAGTCCTGTGGGCAAAAGTGCCTTGTTGATGCTAGAGGTCAGAAGAGAATGGGCAGACTGATTCAAGCTGATAGAAGAGCAACTTTGACTGCAATAACCACTCGTTACAACCGAGGTATGCAGCAAAGCATTTGTGAAGCCACAACACGCACAACCTTGAGGCAGATGGGCTACAACAGCAGAAGACCCCACCGGGTACCACTCATCTCCACTACAAATAGGAAAAAGAGGCTACAATTTGCACGAGCTCACCAAAATTGGACAGTTGAAGACTGGAAAAATGTTACCTGGTCTGATGAGTCTCGATTTCTGTTGAGACATTCAGATGGTAGAGTCAGAATTTGGCGTAAACAGAATGAGAACATGGATCCATCACGCCTTGTTACCACTGTGCAGGCTGGTGGGGGTGTAATGGTGTGGGGGATGCTTTCTTGGCACACTTTAGGCCCCTTAATGCCAATTGGGCATTGTTTAAATGTCACGATCTACCTGAGCATTGTTTCTGACCATGTCCATCCCTTTATGACCACCATGTACCCATCCTCTGATGGCTACTTCCAGCAGGATAATGCACCATGTCACAAAGCTTGAATCATTTCAAATTGGTTTCTTGAACATGACAATGAGTTCACTGTACTAAAATGGCCCCCACAGTCACCAGATCTCAACCCAATAGACCATCTTTGGGATGTGGTGGAACGGGAGCTTCGTGTCCTGGATGTGCATCCCACAAATCTCCATCAACTGCAAGATGCTATCCTATCAACATGGGCCAACATTTCTAAAGAATGCTTTCAGCACCTTGTTGAATCCATGCCACGTAGAATTAAGGCAGTTCTGAAGGCGAAAGGGGGTCAAATATATATATATATATATATATATATATATATATATATATATATATATATATATATATATATACATATATATATATATATATATATATACATATACATATACATATATACATATATATATATATATATATATACATATATATATATATATATATATATATATATATATATATATATATATATATATATATATATATACACACACCTCTTATCTTGTTAATTGAGTTGATTAACCGAATGTGCTCCTCTCGTGTTAATTAGGTTAATTATCTGAACGTGCTCCTTCTGAACTTTGTTAATAAAACATCATTAAATCATACTAAGTGATGTTTTATGGAAACGTAAAAATGCAGACAGTTTTCTGTGATAGTTTGGTTTAAGGTTTGGGGATATAAGTTTGTACAGTATAAAAATGTCTATGGAATGTCCCCATAAAACATGAAATCCCAATGTGAGTTTTTGTGTGTTTTAGATTCGGACTGGTGTGAAGAGAATAATGGTGGCTGTGAGCAGATCTGCACTAGTCAAGTAAAAGGCGCTGTGTGCAGCTGTGTGACAGGAATGCTGCAAAGAGATGGGAAGAGCTGCCGAGGTGAAATGCGAACACACACATTTACATCTACTGTTTTAAAACTTTTAATTGGTAGATGTTGTCCAGTGACTTTTGGATTATTGCAGAAAATCAGCTCTAGGACCAACAAAAGTTTATGATTCTTACATATTCTATCTATCATGGTAACCTTTTAAAATGAACATAACTTTTAGGAATTTTGAAGCCTAAACACAATAACTACAAGTAAAAAGCTAAACAGAGGCTATAAATAAACTACACCACGATATCATAACGTCAGTATCACCACCATTAAGCTTAAGACTTGTCCAGTCTTTATTTACCTGTAAAAACATTTTCCCTGAAAGTTTGAGTTAGAATAGTTTGCAAGACAATGAGCATAACAAGGCTATGAAAGTGGCCTAATGAGTAGATGGGTTTTCCTGTTAGGGGTGATTAAGTTTAATGTCCCAGACAACCTCTGTAGTCCCAATTGTTAGCAACTGCCTAAATTTTGCCCATATGCCAAAAAATGTAACGGGCCCCAAACAACAAGTGCTATGAAGAGGCGTTTATAGACATTCACTGTAGCATATCTGGATAGTAATGAGCGCTAATAGTACCTTTTGGTGGTAATCGACCCCCCCAGGAACGCAATTTCAAACGAGGGGGAAACCCACCACCACTAACAGCCCAGCGGAGGACTGTTCATGTCAATACTAAACTACTGCATGCAAACAATTATGGCACAGCAGTTCATTGAAATATTCACATAAAAGACATGAAGATGGAAAATTAATACACTACTCACTCATTTTATTTGCTCTCTCAGGGCCTTCCTTTTGGCAAATTCATCCACAATGTCCTTGGTGTTTAATTTATGGCTTTGTATATTCTCAATGGCATAAAATGGCAAGTCCTGAGAGTCGGTTATGTATGGAAGCTTTCCACAAAATAAAAAATGCATGGTCAACTGAGCTTTGAACCGTACAGGCAATGAAGTGAATGACGTCATAGCTTTTTGGATGAGGGCCTCAATACTCCCGGGGCCCATATGAACATACATACCCAGAAACTACGCCACAGATCCCTGCTGCTCTCTATCAGCCAAGTGTATCTGTGTCCCGCAGTACTACAAACCATGCCTACTAGAACAAGTTATCAAGTATGCCCCATACAAAGCTATGGCCAACTAGGGAATGATCAGAGCCCCTCCCCCAGAAATCACTGGCTGTATCTGAAATCCATACATTCCATACATTACTCTACAAGTGAGCAAATTCAGACTTCTGGTGAGACGTGGGAATTAATTTGGCACAGCGATTACAGTGCATGGGTTTTCCCTAGTAGCTAGCCGTTCAGTGTATATCGGTTATACAATCGTTATTGAGCTGCACTGTAGAATGAATGCACTTTAAGTGTATAGACCTTAATCAGATTACTTAGTCAGGTTAGACGCTCTTTTGAATTTAACACAGATGAAAATGAGGCCGTGGGGATAGACGTACAGTCTTTACAATGACACACTGTATAAAGGTCCTAGATCACGTCATTTTCACAACTCACAACTTTTTAAAAAGTTTTCATTGAGTTTTTGTCTACTGAAAGTCTTTTTTTCCGGAAAAGCATTTTGGCAGCTAAACAATTGGGTTGTTGACAGCACCCATTGAACACACTTCACCAGATGTTCGTCATTATACTGCTGTATGTCCACACTTTTGTACACTACACTCACACAAATAGATCCTTTGCATATTAAATGTCAGCAGCATCAACCTTAGACATCACTATTTTAGCTGTTCGCTTCTCTTTACTGTAACTCTAAACCAAAGTAAGTCTTTCTTCATGACTTGACTATGATGTTCCTTTACACACAACTCTCATTGTAAACTCATTGACCCTCCGTTCTCACTTATCTCTCGTCTCTCTTTTTCTGTCTTAACAGTCACCAGTATGAGTACTGACCTTCAACCCCTGCTTCTTCTGGCAGCTGCTGTCGTAAGCATTAACATCTTACTGCAAACACACACCTCAATTTTCTTCTCTTAACACTCACCAAGCAAGGCCAATGGAGAGAGAGGCGTATACAGACAAAAGGGAGAAGCAAAACAGCCAGTGAGGGGATGTGCATGTGATGCATCAGAAGCCCTGCGGTGAAGACCACCTCTGAGCAGTTCCCTTCATCGATGTGAAAACTGTGATCAAATACATCCAAGTGATCCTTCACCAGCTGGATATCTCAGACATAAAACAACGTGCCTCAGTCCAACATACGACACCCTTCAGACCTTGAAAAAAATCCAACTCTTTTCTTTGGCACAACATTCTTTGGCCAGAAACCAAAAAAAGGAAACTGTCACTTTGAAATGTAGTGATAGAGAGACAGCTACTGAATTTTTCACAGCCACTAATGACAGATTAGCAAGTATTACTTATTAGATGATGAGTTTTCCTGAGAATCGCTGAAGAGTGAGAGCACATGTTGCAAGAATGGATGATAATTCTCAACACGTTATGTTGTTTGTTTGTTTTTTAGTTGATTTGATGAAATGCATATCCTCTCCTTCTCTAATTCTCAATATGCCATTTTGTTTGTTATTTAAACCCCTTTTCGCCATACTAAAGTAATGCTGAGATCAAAATGCCAATCAACTTTTGTGTTGCTTTGTATTCCTGTGGATACAAATGAGTGAATAGCGTTTGATACAACACACAAATGTTCTTGAGTAACTTTTAAAGCATCACTTATTTAAGCTGTATATAGTAGGCCATGCATGTTTGATGGATGTGAACACCTTTGCCCTGTACAACAAATACTCAATGTACTGTATGAATCACTGACATAAAGTCATCAACTCCATTTGCAATTTAGTCTGGCAACCCATACTTGACATGATGGTGATGGCATTAAAGAAAGATTCAAGGATTGTTTCTAATCACTTCACACATGACACCACACAGCTAAACTACACTGCATTTCCTGTAGGTTTTGGACAGCCATGACACCATGGTAAATTATGTAGTCAGCTATAGCCACTTGTGTAATCAAGTGACTGAACCCTTGATGTCCATACTGACTGTAACAATGTTTTCTTATTCTAGCGGTTGTTTGTTTGTTTGTTTTTAATCCGATATGATTTATTTGAGAATAAAGTGAGCAATTCACATTGATTCTGCTTCTATTCCTAGTGCATTAGTCATGGCTTCTGCAACAAGCCAAAGATAGAGAGAGCGCGCGCGCGAGAGAGAGAGAGAGAGAGAGCAATCCGCGTTGCTATGGCGACCGCTTGGGAGGCGGTTCCCTAAATCCAGACTTGAGAAAAGCACATATTGGATCAGGACCCTGTGCTGGTATGCTGTCACTCCAACCAACTGATCGAGTGCGAAACGCCGAGCCCGTCTCTTCTGATTTTTTTACTGGATCTTGAAGTAGCGTGTGGTTTTTAGGGAAATACAGGATTATTTTTGCTGGTCACTCGGGAGGATGAACTGGAATTCCGCTGGTAAGGATCTTAAGGGTTGTGCGGGGGGAGGCTCTAGCGCAGGATTAAACATGTGACACAATTTACCCACAGCAGCTAATCTTACTATTAGCAACCCTGTCTACTGATTATATCTTTCATGCAATTGTAGGCTATTATACCACCGGCCGTTTTCCATAGTCAGCGTTAATGAGTGGGCAGTAAATGCAGTGTTTATAGTAACTGCTGTATCCTACAGTAACAGTCTCTGTTTGACTCACACTCAGATTACGTCCACTGCTTTAATAGGTAGCAGTGCATTACTTAATTACTCTGACTTTAGCCAATGCGCATTCCTCCATTCCCCATGATTCAGTTTTACATCATTACAAACAGTCTTCGTCGTCTTCATCGTCATCATCATATTCTACTTCATCTTTACAGTCATCTTTTCTGTCATTATTGTCATCTTAATTTTCTTCTTTTTCAGCATCCTGTCCTTTATCAACATATCTTCATTTTCTTCTTTTTTCTACTTCCATGTAAAAAAAAAAAAAAGAAGCAATAGTTTTTTTTAGGATGTACAACATGGTATCTAGTTTTCATCCAGTGGCAAGGTATTAATCTGATATCATTACCATCGGATATAATCTTTTATTCGTAAATGTCAGAACTCATCCAATTTGTTTTCCTCAGTTTGTAAATTATTGTAATTATGACATGGTACGGTTAGGTTAGGTCTAGGGTTGAGGGAAGATTTTGTAGCTATAATTGTCATACAATAGGTCTGCTTTTGGTTGTATAATTTATTGTATGCTGCAGCTGCACTGTAAAAAAAGAAAGAAAAGTTGCTGCTTTACATTTTTAAGTATAGTCAACTTGGATATTTAAGTAATTTCAACTTAAATTACATTAAAATGACTTTAAAAAAATGAGTTGAATCTTGTATAACTTATTAAAAAAAGTTATTTTAAAGTTATATTAAATTATTTTGATGAGTTAAAGCAATGTAAAAACATATGTTGTCATAACTTATTCATGATATATTTTGTTACAGTGCGCTATTTCATAGTTTGTAAGACACAATCTTCATACATAAAATAAATTACTTGAAAAGACTGTTCCGTGACATCCACTTTTTGCGGGAGACGTAACTGTTTTCAGCCATTTCCTGAAGGTTGTAGAAGTCTTAGAAAGGGTCATCTCTGCATTTCTCTTTTTTTATCCAACAAAAATCCAAATTTTATTGTTTTTGAATTACAACATTCATCATCTACCTTTTGAGTCTCAGTGTACATTACCTGCTTGTAACTCTAGTTGACTGTTGTCCTACTTGCACACAACTGATACTGAAAGATGAGACAAGTCACGTTTAGCATGTTTTCTTTGTGTTTGCATGAGTAAGACACAAAAAGAAGTTCACCTAAGTGTTCCACATTTTATAGCCTAATATAGATTATTTGCTGAGACTGAAATTTTAGCACACAAGGCTTAGTTTTCTTTAACTTTGTTTCTAGCAGACTGTGTTTGTCTTTGTGACAGTTTGGCTCTCTCCACCTTGGGGCTGATTTCTCTTCACATCTAGATCATGTCTCCAGTCTTCTCGCCCCCCAAATTCACCACTGGCTCCACCCTCTTAAGCCCGTACAATTCCTATGACCCCTGCGATCCCACCCTGGGATATATTGTCCAAGGTCAACCCCAGCTTTATAGGTATGCTCCTTCCACCTCCCGGTACCTGAACCCCAGCCCTTGCCTCGCCCGAGGCGTCCCGTTCTTTTCTCAAGAGCCTGAACGTGGGCAAGCTGCACCCCATTTTGAATCCCACATTGGCCGCCGGAGTGAAAGCTACAGTAGGATGCAGGTTAAAGGTCAGATTCCACGAATTAATTGGCAAAGGGGCCGTTCGCCTTCAAGGACTGGACATATCTGCACATCTCCGCTATCAAGACAACGCAGGTCGGTCAGTCAGTCAGACCTGATGCGGGAGCTTGCCACTCTGGAGATCTGTGACCAAGGAGCAGTGTACACAGTCAAAGAGAGCATGATCAGGGGCCGGACAGATTACTCAGGGCGTCTCTACTGGAGCTCAGAGGTGAGTTCTGTACATGACAATAAGCATTCAAATACTGGGTTCAACACAAGTTAAGCTCAATCGACAGCATTTGTGGCATAATGTTAATTACAACATAAAATTATTTTGACTTGCTTGGCAGCCAGTCCTGACTCGCATGGAAAAAAGGATGCCAATTTAATGATGTCTTGATAAACTTTTATTATTACCAGTGATCGAAGTGGGCCGGTACGCACCAGTACGCAGTACCGGCACTTCTATATTTTAATCTCTAGCGTACCATTTCTCACATGTTGCCGGTACTTTGCCACTTAGAGTCAAAGCGTCAGTGCAAGCAGGCAGGGCCGTTGCTAGCGGGGCGAAAGGTGGTGATGACACAGCCGCCACCCCCCTGCAACCAAGGTACGCGATTTCAACCAAGGAGGAACCCCCTGGAACACGATTTCAACAGAGGGGGCCCAGCTACAACCTGCACCGGGAGTAGTAAAAATTACATTGATTGATTGATTAATTAATTGATGTCTGTGTATTGTATGTCAGTATACAGTAAGACACTTGTTCTGGTTCTGTGCACATGGGATTGTTCACTTTGGAAGTACAGTATTGCAAAAATTATAATAAAAAGACTCAGAAATCAAGGTTACGGAGAAGCACTACAATGAATGCAGCCTTTTTTATTTTATTTAAAAGTAGAAATATGAATTTTATAAAAGATCTTACATTAACTCATTCAGTATCTAACTAATTCATAAAATGCATGATATTTAAACTATAAAGCCGTTTAAATCATAATTCAGGGTTTCCATGGGTCTTAAAAAATGTCTTAAAAGTCTTAAATTCAATATCATGGCATTAAATTAGGGCCCTTTGATGTCCACAATGCGGAAAATCTGGACAGAATTGCTGAATCCATTCATAAAAATTGAATTTACTGTATAATGCAGAATGACATGAAATTTGTCAAATTTTGGATTAATAAATCAAAATAGGTCAGAACACTTAAAGGGATAATTCACCCAAAAATGTAAATCCTGTCATAATTTACTCACCCCCCAGTTCTAAACCAGCAAGGCTTTCTTTCTTCATTTAAAGCGATCGAGTCTATTCAGAAAATTTGGAATAAACCACTTAGTTTTAGGATCTCTTTATGAACTTTTTGAAGCATCAAAGTGGAAGTTGCTTAGACTGTCAATGGAGGAACAGAAATCTTTCAGATTTCATTAAAAACATCTTCATTTGTGTTCCGAAGATGAATGAAAGTCAGTAAAATGTAATCTAACCATTAAAGCAGAGTCCAGAACAATAAACTATAAAACACTGCAAAAAATTATGTTACTCTTCAGGATTTTTGTTTTCCAGTAAAAAATTCTAAACATCCTTAAATTAAGATTCATTTACTTGACATGAAAAAGTTTGTGCTTAAAACAAGAGCAAATGTCTGTCAATGGGTATGAAAATGACTTGCATTTGAATTAAGTTGATTTTTATGAACCCATTGGCAGATTTTAATCATAAAATCAACAAGATTTCTTATCTCAAATCTTATCTTTTTTTGCAAACTTATAAAAAAAGTTATGGAGATCTGTTGGAAATTGTATTTTCAAACTTTGAAAGTGTCACTAATAAAACATTGTGTGCTTAGACATTTACATTTAGAGAACATATTGATGTGTTATGTTCCCTTCAATTTATTCGTTAAATTTTCTTTAATTGGTCTTAAAAAGGTCTTAAATTTACCTTCATAAAACCTGCAGAAACCCTGACAATTTTATGGCAGGGGTGGACAATTCCGGTCTTGGAGGGTCACTGTCAGAGTTTAGCTCCATCTCAAATCAAACATATCTATAGTACATGTAATTTTACGATGTTGCATTTTTATGTTGAACCTAATTTGGATCACAGTTTACTAATAAATATAGACCTATTCCTGTTAACTCCAAGATTTTAGAGAAAGTGGTCTACTCACTGCTCTATTCATATTTGAATACGTTTAATATCTTAGACACATTCCAGTCTGCCTTTAGGACCTTTTACAGCACTAAATCTTAGGTTACTAATGATATATTATTATCTTTGGACTCAGGATCTCATGTTGTTTTAGTTTTATTAGATCTAAGCATTGCTTTTGATACAATTGTCCATGAAATTCTTCAGTGGTTTGCCTCGTATTTAAAGGACAGGACAGTTGCTGTGAATCTAGAAGACTTTTCCTCCACACTGGCTCCTTTAGTATGTGGCGTTCCTCAGGGGTCGATATTGGGTCCGCTGCTGTTCCCTCAGACCTCTTATTTTTCGGAAGTATAGTATTTCATACCATTGTTATGCTGATTATCTTCAGTTTTCCTTTCTCCAATTAAATGAGAGTAAAACTGAGAGTTTGATTGTAGGTTCTCCCATGTCACCTACCTTTGCTGGTCAGCTTCCCTGTTCTTAATGCTTGAAGATCATGTAAAGAGTTTAGGGATAGTTATGGACTCATCATTGGGGCTGTTGTTAAAGGCAGCTTTTTTTTAAAACTTGAGATCAATTGCTTAAGTCAAGCACTTTCTTTCGGATTTGTTAATATCTCTTTCCAGAAAGGATTTGGTTCATTTTCTTAATTCATTAAGGATAGATTACTGTAATTCTTTATATATTGGTCTCCCCCAGATTGCGTTAACCCTCCTGCAGTTGGTGCAAAATGCAGCAGCAAGGGATTTAACGGGAGCGAGAAAGAGGGACCATATTAACCCTGCACTGGCATCCTTACATTGGCTTCCTGATAAATTCAGGATTGATTTCAAAATTCTCTTGTATGTTTACAAGGCACTATCAAGTCTTGCCCCCCACTATATCAGACCTTCTTATTCCCTACTCTCCTTCTAGAGCTCTCAGGTCTTCGGATCAACTGCTTTTAAAGCAGTTATTTGCTGTTATTTTGAATCGAAAGGAGATTGTGCTTTTTCCTTGAATAGTATCCCATTCCACGTTAGGTCAGCGTTATCAATTGCCACTTTCAGTCTTATTTAAAAACTAATTTATTTTCTTAAGCTTTTGAATAATATGTGTTTGCCATGTTGCATGAAATATTAAATCTCGGTTTTAATGACATAATTGTTGTAAAGCACTTTTGTGCAACGTCTGTTGTTTGTAAATGTGCTATATAAATAAAGTAGCTTGCTTCCTTGCTAGACAGAAAAGGTTTATAAGCAAAGTCTCACAGTAAAATCATGTCAGCAAAGATATTGTTTATGTGATTATACTATTGAAACAAAGAGTATTTTAATGTTTATGGTTTGTAACTGCCTAACCCAGATTTTTTTACTTTTTCTATAAAGAAAATAAGGGAGGACTGGAAATAAAAATTTTGTTGCAAACATTATGCCTTAAATACTTTCGATTGAGCTTAAATTGTATTTATATTCATTTGATCTTCTTTACTGCCATATTACTATCATCTCAGTTCATAAGTACTTTGTGTTATGATACTGATTAAATTCTACCACATATAGCATATAAAATATGAGCTTGTAGGCTCACACTCTCACACCTTCACTTCACACACTTGTGCAAGCACACTTGAGAATCAATCAACACCGCACTGCCCTGGTCTGTGTAATAGTACGTTGATGTAAACACTAAGCACACGCATAGTACAAACTTTGTTCCTTATGAGCATACATTTAAGTCATGTTTTTTCATAGTCAGTAATTGTGATAAAATTGATATTACATTTTAATAAAATATTATATTTATTTCTTATGTTACAATAGGTATTATCTAGTGATGCATCATGGCTAGAATAAAGACTTTTGGTCCAGCAAAGTGAAGCACAGCTCTAATTACTGACACCAATATTAGCCCTGTAATACTCATATTTACTCACTAGAGTGCGCTGTTTTTCTCTTAATTAAATGTGATGCGTTTAGCGCTGTATTTAGTGGGACACTAGCACAGCAATACGTATATTTGGTAATAGCCTAGGTAAGATATGGAAATGCATAAATATGACACAAGCAAAAAAACAAAAATCTACACATGCATTGTAGTACAAAAATGTAAAAGAACCAATGGAAAGTACATGACCTTTTGGTAGTATGTTTTTGTTTACTTTTGGTAGAAGCCTATGTTTTTGTAAAGTAAGTTTTTGCTAAAACATTTCCTTTTGTTGAAACTGCACTATTTGCAGTTATGATTTTGACTGATTGATTTACACTGCAACTGGAAGTGTTCTATAAATGTATTAGTATTCAGCTGATCACATGATTTCGACATGGCAGGGTAGCAGTAAATCACAGTCATGTAGAATAAATGCCAAAAGCACTATTTCCTTATGTGTGAAATGATCTTACAAATAAAAATGTTTTCATACATAAGCATAGGCAATTACGCCGATTAGGTATAATATTATAACTTTTGCTGCCAAAACAGCCCTGACCTCCACTAGACCCCTGAAGGTGTGCTGTGGTATCTGGCATGTTAGCAGCAGATCCTTTAAGTCCTGTAATTTGCGAGGTGGGGGCTCCATGGGTCGAACTTGTTTGTTCAGCACAACCCACAGATGCTCGATTGGATTGAGATCTGGGGAATTTGGAGGCCAAGTCAACGCCTCATATTATATGTTGTTGAGCTCCTCAAACCATTCCTGAACCATTTATGCTTTGTGGCAGAGCGTATTATCCTGCTGAGAGAGGCCAGAGCCACCAGGGAATACTGTTTCTATGAAAGGGTGTACATGGTCTGCAACAATGCTTAGGTAGGTTGTACGTGTCAAAGTAACATCCACATGGATGGCAGGACCCAAGGTGTCTCCGCGGTCTTGCCTTCTTCCCATAGTGCACCGGGAACACCACACACGATTAGATTAGATTAGATTAGATTAGATTCAACTTTATTGTTTATAAACGCAGTTTAGGTCTAACCAGAAGTGCAATAGCAGCAAGTGCAGGATATATACAGTGGTTGCGTAAGTGCAGGACATGGAAATGTACTGAATATATATAAATATGTATAAATAGAGAGACGGTTATTACTATAAACAGAACTGAATTTACAGGTGAATATGTACAGTGAATAAATATACAGATGGCTATTACTATAAACAGAATTTACAAATGAATATGTACTATGAATATAATATACAGATGGCTATTACTTTAAATAGAATTTTACAGATAGAGGTATACAATAATATGTTAGGCTAATATGAGGAATATAGCAGTGGATTAAGGTAGTGCAATAAATTATGGACAGAGCTATCCGAAAGAAAGTGTAAAAGTGCAGTGGAAAGTGGTTGCATATTGCAGTTAGAAGTACGGTGCAAAATGCAAATGTAAACATTTGGTACTATAAATACAGTCGGCAGTGTAAATGAGCATAATCCAGTTAAGATATGGTAGTGCAGAATGCATAAGTAAACAGTTGTTACTGTAATAAACAGTCGGTAGTGCAAATAACAAAGTGAAGGCAGATGTGAGGTAGGAGAATTAGCAGTTTATGAGGGAAGTGGATCAACGGGGGTTTGAGTTCAGTAAAGAGACAGCTCTGGGGAAAAAACTGTTCTTAAGTCTACTGGTTCTGGTCCGGAGGATCCTGAAACGCCTGCCGGAGGGCAGGAGAGAAAACAGTCTGTGGGCTGGGTGAGAGGAGTCCTTGAGGATGCTGCAAGCTCGATGCAGACAGCGTTTCCTCCGGATGTGCTCGATGGCAGGTAGCGCAGTCCCTATGATGCGCTGGGCAGTTTTCACCACCCGCTGCAGTGCCTTGCGCTCCGCAACAGAGCAGCTCCCATACCATACTGCCACACAGTTGGTCAGGATGCTTTCTATTGCGCAGCGATAGAAGTTCACCAGGATATCCGAGGAGAGCTGATTCTTCCTCAGTGTCCTCAGGAAGAAGAGGCACTGGTGAGCCTTCTTGACCAGGCTGGAGGTGTTGGTCGTCCACGACATGTCCGCCGAGATGTGGATCCCCAGGAACTTGAAACTGGAGACACACTCAACGGCCATTCCATTGATGTGGATGGTGTCGTGTGTGCCTCTTGACTCTTTCCTGAAGTCCACGATGAGCTCCTTCGTTTTGGTGGTGTTGAGGAGCAGGTTATTGTCAGCGCACCATGTGGCCAGGTGCTAGATCTCCTCCCTGTAGGCAGTCTCATCGTTGTTGCTGATGAGACCAATCACCGTAGTGTCGTCCGCAAACTTGACGATGGAATTAGATCCATACACAGGCTTGCAGTCGGAGGTGAAGAGGGAGTAGAGAAACGGACTTAGCACACAGCCCTGTGGTACACCAGTGTTGAGTGTGATGGACGTGGAGCAGGTGGATCCTGATCGAACATTCTGGGGTCTGTCAGTTAGGAAGTCCAAAATCCAGTTACACATTGAAGTGTTGATGTCCAGGTCTCCAAGTTTGGCAATTAACTTGGATGGGATGACAGTGTTGAATGCTGAGCTGAAGTCAACAAACAGCATGCGTGCATAAGTGTTTTTATTGTCCAGATGGGTGTTCCTATTGCTGCGATAGGCAAACTGGTGTGAGTCCAATGTGGATGGTAGAGAGTCTTTTAGGTGTTCCAGGACCAGCCGCTCAAAGCACTTCATAACGATGGGTGTGAGTGCTACAGGGCGGTAGTCATTAGGGCACCTCGGGCTAGAGTGTTTCGGCACTGGCACAATGAAAGTGCGTTTAAAGCATGTTGGTACAGCTGCTTGGGCAAGAGACAGGTTGAAAATGTCTGTAAAAACCCCAGCGAGCTACTCCGCACATGCCCTGAGGACATGACCAGGGATGTTGTCTGGTCCAGCAGCCTTGTGCGCGCTGATCCGGCTCAGTACCTTGCAGACTTCTGTGGAGGAGAGTGTGATTGGTGGGTGGTCAGCTGAGGGTTTGAGCTTGGTTGCAGTTTCTCTGTTGTCTCTTTCAAAACGAGCATAAAAGTAATTTAGCTCGTTCAGGAAGTTGACATCAGTGGCTGCGGGGGTGGACCGGGTGGGTTTGTAATCACTGATGGCCTGAATGCCCTGCCACATGCGTCGAGGGTCAAAGTTGAAAAAGTGTCCCTCTATCTTTTGCTTGTAGCAGTGCTTTTTGATGCCCCTCTTCAGGATTGCTCTGGATGTGCTGTAGGCTTGTGCATCACCTGATCTGAAGGCAGTGTTGCGTGACTTCAGCAGGAGTCGCACTTCCCTGTTCATCCAAGGCTTCTGATTTGGGTATGTGGTGATCTGTTTCTGGGTTGTAACACTGTCAATGGTGGTATTGATATGATCCAATACAGAGGAGGTGAATGAGTCAATGTCCGTGTGAGCGCCACTGGTGGCTTAAGAAGCAAACATACTCCAGTCTGTGTTTAGAAACCTTTCCTGGAGTGTGGTATCTGCCACCGCAGGCCACACCTTGATGGTCTTCACTGATGGCTTCACACGGTTGATGAGGGGTGCATATTTGGGTGTTAGAAACAAAGAGAGGTGGTCTGACTGTCCCAGGTGGGGGAGGGGTGTTGCAACGTAAGCTTCAGCCATGTTTGTGTAAACATGGTCTAAGGTTTTGTTTCCTCTGGTGTGGCAGGAAACATGCTGGTGAAACTTGGGTAACACTGACTTTAAGTTTGAGTGATTAAAGTCACCTGCAACAATAAATGCAGCTTCCGGGTGATCAGTCTGTTGTTTACTGATGGCTGCGTGAAGTTCTTTCATAGCAAGCTTAGCATCAGCATCCGGGGGAATATAGGCTGCAGTGATAATGGTGGAAGTGAACTCCTGCGGTAGATAAAACGGTCTACATTTAACCATGAGAAACTCAAGGTTAGCTGAACAATGACTCCCAACAATAGCAGAGTTTGTGCACCAAGCTTTTAAATGCACAATCCACCGCCTCTGGTCTTACCGGAGCCATGTAACGTTCTATCCGCCCGGAGTGTGTGGCGTCCCGCTAGCTCAATAGCGGTGTCCGGTATTCCGCTGTTTAACCAGGTTTCCGTGAAGATTAGGACGTTACAGTTCAAAAGTTTCTTACTGTGTGTGATGCTGAGTCGAATCTCCTCCATTTTGTTCACTAGCGATCGTACATTAGCAAGGAAAATGCTGGGTAAAGAGAGCCGGTGCGGTGATAGCATTAGCTTAGCACGCCGTCCTCCGCGCTTCCCATGCCTTTGTTTACGATCACGCTGCCGCCTTCGAGCACTTCAGCCCGGCCGGGTAGAGTGCACAGCCTCGAGTGTCCTAGCGAAATCAGGAAGGAGTCGAAGATTGTCCATAAAACTGTCAGAAATTCGCAAACCAATATCCAAAAGCTCACAACGGGTGTACAATGTAAAGGCACAACTGTTCTGTACGAACAGACCCGAGATGAACAAGAAAAATACAGCAAAATTGCAGAATCTGGGGAGAACCTGAGCCTCGCGATCTACACGCGCCGCCATCTTGGGAGCTGCAGTTTTGGAGATGCTCTGATCCAGTCGTTTAGCCACCATAATTTTGAGCTTGCCCATTTTTCCTGCTTCTAACACATCAACTTTCAGGACAAAATGTTTACTTGCTACCTAATATATCCCACCCACTAACATGTGCTGTGATGAAGAGATCATCAGTGTTATTCACTTCACCTGTCATAATGCCTGATCTGTGTATATTAGACTGGATTTGTCATGGCCACACAACAAACCATACAAGAACTGATCTTTGTCCTACCATAAACATCTTCAGATTACAACTGGTTTTGAGGTTACAATTTGTTCTCAGATTATTCATTTGACATTGAGCCACAATGATTGCTCTCATAGTGGGCCAGAGGTCTGTACAGTGCTGAATATAATTACTTGTTCACAGTAGCAAACCTGTATATCAGCACAATTTCATGTTGTTAGCTTGGACTTTGTCATTGTCAGGCCTATAATAGCGTATTGTCAGCCAAATCAGGGTGTTATAAAAATGTGCAGAACCAGGTGCAGTTCTGCTGAACTCTGACATAAGCTTATTTTCGTTCCCATTCTCCTCCGGTCATAAAATAACTAGATGCTTTGAAAGTTAATCTCACCCTTTTTTTTGTACACATTTTTCAAACATCAATAGATTTCACTGTGCCAGCATGCATGTTTTTGTTTTTGTTTCTCCTCTTCTTCATTCCATTCCCATGGTCTTGTGGTCTTGGGAGAGGCTGTGAAAGAGATTGAGTGGTGTCTTTATGACCTGTCTCAATCCTCATATGTTGACATTAAAGCTTTGTTGCCGGCCGTGTGTGTTTAAGTTACATAAGTCTTTACAATCAGGTTCAATGTTATTGAAAGGATAAGCAGAGCTCTGCAGTGCATGTACAGAGAGATAAGGCTCAGCATAATCTTAAATTAGTCTATTATTATCAAGCTTTATTTTTTTGCAGTATCTTTTAATGGAGTCTTTTTTTCATAATTTTATACAAGTTTTCGCAACTTTTTTTTGTCAAAGTTCTGAATTATTTGAATATAACAACTGCAGTTCTGAATGTTCTCTTTCCTACTCAATATATTACAGATTTCACTAAGAGAATGAAACCACAATGTAAAAATTGGAAATTTTCTTAGCCAGTTTTTACCATGTAACGTTCATGTGAAGCGCGCGCACACACACACACACACACACACACACACACACATATATATATATATATATATACACATTTTTTTTTATACATTTTGTATTTCTTCTGGATTTTTCCCCCATTTTTTTTTGTGCGGCTTTGTTCCATTTTGAACAAAATAAAAGCATTTCATTTCAAAACAAACTTCCTGGTTAAATATTAAAGCACACTAGTCTGATAAACAGTGCACATTTTCACATATTTTGAATATTGTCAAAATTATTCAGAAATAATTGCTTTTTTCACTGACCTCAAAACTGAGGTGCATGAGCTCAATCAATCAATGAGGCCTATGATCAGTCAGTTCCAAAAAGAAGATCAAAACCTGTCCTAACTGAAAGAAAACAAGTTGCCAAAAGTATTGAATCCAATATTTGGTGAAACTACAGCATAACAAGCCATTTACAAGCCATTTTTAAAAGGCCTGTCAATTTTGACTGAAGGTGTTGCAGGGTTTTAATGTTGATGTACCTAATTAAACTCAAAATCAAAATCTTATGTTTACCTGCACAAAATCACTCTCCAGAACATTTTGGTTCACTGTTCCTTGTTGATGGAACGATCTCCCCACCTCCATCCAGAATTCTGAATCGCTGACAACATTCAAAAGCCATCTGAAAACTCATCTCTTCCGTGAGCACTTAACCTCATCTCTAAAAAAGGAATCCCTTAATTGTCCTATATTCCCTCCCTATTCTAGCTTATGCTACTCTAAGCAATGTCCGAAACATAGTATTTTGAGCACTTTTTGTGATTATTCGCATCTTCATGACGGATCACTTCCTGTATTCCTCAGTTGTAAGTCACTTGAATAAAAGATTCTGCAAAATGAAAAAATGTAAATGTAGGCCTACCTTAAAATGCTGATAACCAGGTGGTACAATAGAAAGCAACATGATGAATCTCATCATAATGAGCTCATCATAAGATGGTGCAACACACAGACACACTATCAGGTTAACACACATGACACTAAAATAATGCAATAAATATAAAATAAAAACAACCAAATAACATAAAACATGTAACACAAAATTAAATAAGTGTTTAAAAAAATAAATAATAACAAAAGTATTTAAATAAAATGTAATCATTTGTCATGTGACACAGACACTTCAGGGATTGTCCTTTTAGTGTTTTCAAATTATACAATAATTCAGAGTTTTTACTTGTAAAAACCAGTGTTTTTAACACTTAACAGTAACGTTTTTTTTAAAAAAAGACAGATGTTACCACATAAACAAAACAAAAAAACAACAACTGTTGAAACCTTTTCATATTTGGGTGAACTAGCCCTTTTAAGAAAAACATTTATTACAGTGCAATTTTAGTCTACTACTGATGTTCCAAAAATCCCAGATCAAGAACCACAAGACCTTCATCACAGACTTTAAGAATTCGCAGTAACAAAAACTATTAACGGGTGTTACACTGGTATTACGACCTAAACATGAAATACATTTAAAATAGCTTTAAAAACATACTAAACAATGTTTTATAAAAAATGTAAAAATTTTGAATTTTCTGTGATGGGTAGTTTTAGGGGTAGGGGTAGTATAGTGGGATAGAATGTACAGTTTGTACAAAAACCATTACGCCTATGGAATGTCCTCACAGAAACACAAACCTGTGTGTGTGTGTGTGTGTGTGTGTGTGTGTGTGTGTGTGTGTGTGTGTGTGTGTGTGTGTGTGTGTGTGTGTGTGTGTGTGTGTGTGTGTGTGTGTGTGTGTGTGTGTGTGTGTGTGTGTGTGTGTGTGTGTGTGTGTGTGTGTGTGTGTGTGTGTGTGTGTGTGTGTGTGTGTGTGTGTGTGCTTAACCATATTTTGGGGACGAATTTGTATCCAGAAAGATACAAATAAATATGGCATAAAAATAAAGTAAATACTGTGGTTTGTTTCTTTTTTCTTTTCTTTTTTAAATGCAGAAAGTGTTCTGTTAGGGAATGGGCTAGGAATTGGATGGTCATAGTATTTATATAGTATTTCTAAAGGCAATTGAAGTCTGTGCAATGTCCCCATTTAAATACCTAAATTACCATGTGTTATACAGATAAAGGTGGAGTGCAAGAGATAAAGGTTGAGTGAATTTTTAAGTAGAACATCATAGTTCAGTCATTGGGAGAGTCTCATACTGATGCCACTCCTTTCACTCTCCCACGTCAAGTCAAAGCATGTGGTAGGTTCAGTTTCAGGATGTGTACATATTTCTACACATACACATAGACAAAAAATACACTCCTTTACAAACTAAGAAATACTCAGCTATACGCCTGTGGTCTGTGATTGAAATTGCATGGGAACACATACTCTGTCCTGCATTCCAAATCACATGCGAATCACCTCCTGGGATCTGTGCCGATCGCTCACCATGACAACCAAACATGTCTGCACAAGTCACCAGAATGAGTCAACTCGCCTTATGAGCTTCATAAAAGGGCTGCTAGTAACAGGGTATATTACGTTGCCTGGGTATCGCTATGTGAATTTGCAGCTTACTGCGTGGCAGGAACATTGATCTTTG